>CM022303.1:517234678-517899706 GCA_011799875.1 Thinopyrum elongatum
AACAATGCTTCAATTATTTATGTATCACCGCTCTCTTAATCGGCATTTAGTCACCCATATACTGATATACATGAGAAATCAATCACTATATTAAAAGCAGAAGAGTAATCTACAACATTTCAAGTATGAACTTTTGATATCCTAAGAGCATTTCCAATAGATGATGCAAATTTGGAGATGTAAAACAGGAGATGTAAAATTTACATCTCCAAAAAGTGCATTTTACATCTCCAAAAAGTGGCAACTCCAACCGATGATATATATTGGTGATGTAAAAGGGCAACTCTCCAATAGATTATGTATATTTGGTGATGTAAACCTCCTACTCGAAAAAATATTTTTGTCGAGCACGTTGCATGAAAGGTGGAAGAAACCGGCCGGTGGCGGGTCGGAGCATTGATGGGTAGCACAAAGGGTCTGGGGTGGGTGGCGGCTGCTTCAACAACCTCTGGACGGCCGCGCGGCTGCCGGAGGACTCTCGCGGCGTTGCAGCGGCGACGGCAACGACGAAGAAACCGTCGGCTCGGCGGGTTGCAGTGGTCGTGCGGCTACCCTACTAGCTTCCGAGCCGAGAAGCGGCTACCAGGGAAGGCGACCGTGAGCTGCTACAGCCATTATGGCCGCCGAAGCTCCGGCGAACCTCCAAATCGGTTGCACGGTCATTGGTAGAGCAGACTAAAATTGATGGGTCGTCGGCGGCTAGGGCGGCACGGCTGGCAGGGGATAGGCCCCAGGGCTGGGGATGGATGGACGTGCGGCGGCGGTGGCATTTTCGGGCACAAATCACCGGCGACGAAGGCGGGCGATCGTCGGCGAGACAAACTCAAATCGGCGAGTCAGAAGCAGCTAGGGCGGCGCGGCTGGCGGCGGGGATGGGTGGCGGTGTCGGGGATGGACGGACAGGAGGCGACGACGGTGTTTCCGGGAAGAAATGCCGGCGGCGGAAGTGAAATGAAGACTGTTGGGCGGTTGGCGCGTGGCCGCTAGTTTTACATCTCTTGTAGGTGGAGATGCAAATTTGCATCTCGAGTTGTTGTATTTTACATCTCCGGGAGGCGGAGATGTAATTTTTTTTGCATCTACATCATCTGTTGGAGAGTGGGGCTTTGGGTCTTGGAGATGCAAAAGTTAGTTATTTTTGCATCTATATCATCTATTGGAGATGCTCTAATGAGCTATGCAACATGCATTGCTCTTGAGTAATTATGCTTAAACATGGTGACATTGAGGTGAAAACAACAAAATTTTGAAACCATTGAATTTGTACCATAGCTTCACGTCTAATTCCATATCTAAACTACTAACTTGTATATACTGCCAATCATGTCAAGGCAAAAGATATGGCTATATACTACTTTGGTTTGGACGTCTAACTTATACCTCTTAGCCTCTTGGGTTAATAAATATGAGTCGGGAGAGGAAAAGATGTGGAAACAGATTATAGATTTTAAATACAAAACCAATGCTCCCAACCTCTGTTCCATTACTACCCTCCATGCCTCAAAGGAGTGATGTGGGCTACTCAGGCTGCCATTTTGGTTATAATTGGCAAGTGGGGAATGGGAGAAAAGTGAAGTTTTGGGAAATCAGTGGTTTGGTTTCTGTAATCTTGCTCTTCAGCTCTGGGTACTGTAATCTATAATGAGCAATGTATCACCAAACCTAATGTCTGGGATGGTTTGAACCTTAAACTGACGTTTAGGAGGTGTGTAGATGGGAGGCGCATGCACCAGCGGTTTGATTTGATTAGCATTGCTAGGTCTTTTCCTTTATCTACTGATAATGACTCTCTCATTGGGAAACATAATTCCAAAGGAGAATACACTGTTAGCTCTTTGTATGTTGTAGTTAATTTTAGGGGTGTAGTGCCCACTTTTGTTCCTGCTGTTTGGCAGGTTCATGTTCCCCTAGAATCCACATCTTTTTGTGGCTTTTAGCGCACACTAAGATTCTCACAGATAATCTCAGTAAAAGGCAGAATGTTGATGACTTGCATTGCTTGTTTTGCTCTGAGCTTGAATCCTGCAGTCACCTCTTCTTTGAGTGTGTAGTGGCTAAAGAACTTTGGCGAAGTATTCAACCTATTGTCAGTTGTTGTACTGAGCCTGCAGGTTTTGAAAGCATAGCAGGATGGTGGCTCAGTAATAGCAAACATATTGTTGCTAATGTCAGGCATGCAAGTGTTCTTTGGGCCATTTGGAAGTGCTAAACAACATGTGTTTTAATGGTGTTCCTTGGCTTGGTTTGTAGGATGTGCTGAGAAGAGTGGCAATCTCTCGAGGGTGTTGTGTGCATGTGCGGATCGATCAAGTTTGGAGGCTTTTACCAAGGTGATCTGGGGGCTTGTTCGAACACCTCCCTGATATGTCTCCAACGTATCTATAATTTTTGATTGTTCCATGCTTTTATATTATCATTCTTGGATGTTTTACAATCATTTTATAGCAACTTTATATCATTTTTTGGGACTAACCTATTGACATAGTGCCCAGTGCCAGTTGCTGTTTTTTGATTGTTTTTTTAATTCGCAGAAAATTAATAAGAAACGGAGTCCAAACGCAGCGAAACTTTTTGGTGATTTTTTCTGGACCAAAAGACACAAGTTGGGCCAAGGAAGTACCAGAGGGGTGCCCCGAGGGGGGCACAACCAACCTGGGCGCGCTTGGGGGCCCAGGCGCGCCCTGGTGGGTTGTACCCACCTCGGTGGCCTCCCGCACCGCCTCTTTGCTCTTTAAATACCCCAATATTCCAGAAACCCTAAGGGAGTCGACGAAAAACAATTCCAGCCGCCGCATGTTCCAGAAACCACCGATCCAATCTAGACACCATCACGGAGGGTTTCATCATCCTCATTGGTGCCTCTCCGATGATGCGTGAGTAGTTCATTGTAGACCTACGGGTCCGTAGTTAGTAGCTAGATGGCTTCCTCTCTCTCTTTTGATTCTCAATACAATGGTCTCTTGGAGATCTATTTGATGTAAATCTTTTTACGGTGTGTTTGTTGGGGTCCGATGAACTTTGAGTTTATGATCAGATCTATGTTTTTATCCATGAAAGTTATTTGAGTCTTTTGATCTCTTATATGCATGATTACTTATAGCCTCGTATTTCTTCTTCGAATCTTTGGTTTAGTTAGGCCGACTAGATCGATTTTTCTTGCCATGGGAAGAGGTGCTTTGTGATGGGTTCGATCGTACGGTGCTCAATCCCAGTGACAGAAGGGGAAATGACACGTATGTATCGTTGCTATTAAGGATAACAAGATGGGGTCTATTCCTACATGAATAGATATTGTCTACATCATGTCATCGTTCTTATTGCATTACTCCATTTCTCCATGAAGTTAATACACTAGATGCATGCTGGATAGCGGTCGATGTGTGGAGTAATAGTAGTAGATGCAGGCGGGAGTCGGTCTACTAATCTTGGACGTGATGCCTATATAATGATCATTGCCTGGACATCGTCATGATTATTTGAAGTTCTATCAATTGCCCAACAGTAATTTGTTTACCCACCGTATGCTATTTTTCTCGAGAGAAGCCACTAGTGAAATCTACGCCCCCCGGGTCTCTTCTTTATCATATTTGCCTTCAAGATCTATTTTTATTTGCTAATATTTTCAGATCTGTTAATCCAAAAACCCAAAAATACCTTGCTGCAATTTATTATTATTTATTTTATCTCGCGTTCCCGCGGGATCTATTTATCCAATCTACTACAATTTTATCTATCTTTTTACCCGGGATGGATTGACAACCCCTCTTTTACGTCGGGTTGCAAGTATTTGTTCTTTGTGTGCAGGTACCGTTTACATAGTGTTGTGTGGTTCTCCCACTGGTTCGATAACCTTGGTCTCATCACTAAGGGAAATACCTGCCGTAGCTGTGTTGTGTCATCCCTTCCTCTTTGGGAAAATACCGACGTAGTTCAAGCCGCATCACTCCCCTACTGCTCTGGCTGGATCCACGCTGATGAGGTAGTTCCCCATCTCACCAAAGTTATCTCGTGTGGGTTGCGATGCAACTGAACTGGGTGGCGGTGTTGTGGTGATCATCTTAGCCTTAGTACCTGCTCAGATCTGGGTCTGTGTACCCATTCCCCCGGTGAGGATTTTGTGTTCTATTTTTTGGGTTTTCCAGACTTGGAGTTCCAAATTTTCTTTCCGTTTCCTGGGTTAGGTGCATGTGCCTGCCCCGAGCACTTTCACTGACGTTGTGTTTTGGTGTTGGCTTCATATATAAAAATTTGGAGCTGGGGCGATGCCCTGTTTTTCAAAGAAAAAATTCACTATTCAGCCTGGCCCACAGAAGACAAAGCATCGCAAACAATGGAAGAACAAAACGTACAGGCCCGAGCACAGTTGCACCAGTCTTGTAGCAATTTTTTTTTATCATGTGGTGATGGACTTGAGTAAATAGCATAAAACTACTAGTTTACAGGCTAGGGTTCCAAAAAACTACCACATTTTAATTTTTCTCAAAAAACTACCAAACGCGCGGTCGGCTGTTTCAAAAAACCCAAAACACAGGTGACTAGCATTTTAACCATTTTCATGACTGGTTGGACCCACCGATCAGGCCACGTGGCCACGCGTGCTCACGGCGCAGCAGTTAACGACTGTTAGCCCGACTGGTCCGGTCGGAACGAAAGAAGCCGGTCGGGCCGCACTCCCTCTCACTCTCCTCCTCCTCTCCCCCGCTCTGTGACCTAGGTGGGCGATGGCGGCGCTGCAGCCAAATGTTGCCGGCGGCGAGCCTTTGAGCCAAGGCGTCACCGACGAGGAGGGCGGTGGACATTCTAAGGTTGAGAAATGGCTAGGCAGCTCGACCTTCCCGGCGCAGCGGTCACCGCAGCCATCACCGCCTGAGGTTTAGGTAGATCCGGCGAGCTCAGATCCGGCAGTCCGCGCGGCTAGGGCAGTAGCGAAGTGCATCCACGCGGATCCAGAGGGCGGCCACAGGTGGGCGTCCTCGTTTGGTGGAGTAAGGTAAGAAATTTCAGTACCATTCATACTTTTAGTTCAAATTTATAAATTAGGGTTAGAAGATGATAGTTACTTATTAGGAAACAATGATTTTAATTAGGGTTAGAAGATAGTGCAATATTGCAAATGAGCAGTGTAATTGTTTGTTGGCATGCTAGTGCATATTTTTGGTTATGTCATTGTATTTAGTACCTTTTTTAGTAATGTTCAGTGCATTTGGTCATTGTTTTAAGTTTCAGTTCCTTGAAAAATAATTGTTTGTCAATTTAATATCCTACAGCTTAGATGATGAGATTTGGGACATGAGGCTACATTTTCAAGGAACAGATAATATGGAGAGAAAGTGTTCAGTTTCTTTAGATATCAGTTATCTGACCATATTAGCATTGGTTGAGTTGGAGGGGTATGGAATGGATGCTTTTCTGACTTATGTAAAGGAAGAGGGAAAGGGCTTGGAGGGGGTGGAGGTCCTGGATAGTGAGGAGGCATTAGAGGAAGTGCTTGACTTATTTGTTGATAAGAAGCTCCTGAACATCACTGTCAGAAAAGCTACTGATCCAAGCCCAACAGATGTTAATATGGATCACATCTTGCTTGAGGAACATATTCCCATTAGTAATGTTGGTGAGCAAGTTGTTTACAGTGTTTCCCAACAAGGTGTCCTGTATCCACTCCATAATGCAACTTTGCCACCAGTAATCCCCGAGGATCCCTATCTTAACACACAGCAGAGTTGTAATTTCAACAAGGGGAAAAATGTTGTGGAAGAAGAAGATGTAGAACTAGAAGATGATGAAGATGAAGATGAGATGGACAAATCTTCTTTAAATTTTGAGTTTTTCAGGGGTGATTATAGAGGGCAGAAAATATCATACAAGGCTTGGTCTAGGGGTGAAGATGAGGCTGGCATAGGGACAAGCCATAAGCACAGGGAAGAGGAAGATACTGCAGAGCACTATTGTAGAGCTAACTCAGAACCTTCTGAGTTTTGGGAGGAAGACCAAATCCTTTCTGAACATGAAGAACCTTCAGTTGTACCAGATATAGGAGAAAAGAAGCTTAAGCCTGTCAGAAAACCAGGCCCAACTAGCAAGTCACACAGTGAGCGTGAACACACCAAGTTTGAAGATTTTGTGCCTGAACCTGATGAATACTGCTTTCCATGTGATTTTGGCCTTAGTGATGAAGAAGAAGTTCCAAGGTTGCCTTCTAGTAGGAAGAGAAGGTTGAAGAAGAGGAAGGAGAGGAGATGGTATGATCCATCACTGCCTGATGCACATGAGCAGTTTGCATTGCATTTGTGCTTTCTAAATGTTGTGGAGTTCAGAGAAGCACTTAGAAATTTCCATGTAAGGACACTTAGGAATTTTGAGTATCACAGAAATGAACCAACTAGGGTTATTGCTTGGTGCTCTGATAGAAAGCAAGGTTGTGAGTTTTACATAGTGGCCTCTAGAATAGCTAATGAGTCAACTTTCAGCATCAAGAAAATGAATTTGGATCACACTTGTGGAGCAAGTGGAGAGAGCACCAAGGTTATAGTCAATTGGGTTGCCAAGGTTTGTGAGGATACAATTAGATCAAACCCTGGAGCTGGTGTTGAGACAATTATGACATACACAAAAAAAACATTTGGTGTTCATGTGCCTAAAAGCTTGGCATATAGGGCAAGGAAGCAAGCAGTTGAAGTTGTGCAAGGAGATCACAAACTCCAATATCACTGACTAAGAGATTATCTACAGTGTGTGCTAGATACTAACCCAGGCAGTAGATGCATAGTGACAACCTACTCAGAAATTTTAGAAGAAGGTAAGAAGTGGGCTAAGTATTGTGAAGCATACATGGCAGGTCCAGGCATCTGGCAAATGACTAGTAGTTCTGAGAACACATATTGTGTTAACTTGAACAACTATACATGTGACTGTAGGAGGTGGGACATGACAGCTGTGCCTTGCAGTCATGCCATTGCTGCAATGCAGAAAGCGAAGCTACATCCTTAAGACTTTGTCAATGATTTCTTCAAAAAGCCCATGTACTGTGAAACATACAAGCATATAATTTTCCCAGTTCCAGGTCCTAACCACTGGCCTCATACACCTGGAGATGACATATCTCCACCAGTGTTCAAAGAAAAGAAGGGGAAAAAGCAAACTTCCAGGAGGAAAGGTATATTTGAGGTGCCAGCAAAAAAGACACCTCAAGAATTGGTACTGTTACATGTAGCAACTACAAGAAGCAAGGCCATAGGTTCAACAATTGTGGCGACCCTTTGAAGCCTAAGTTTCAGATGAGGATGAACAAGCAGCAGGTCATTTGAGGGAATGTTTCATTTCATTGTTTTGTTTCTTACAATGTTTCTTAATTGTGTAGGAAAATAGAGCAAATTACTCTCAAGCTGGTTCTTCTAAGGCTACAAATGCTCAGAGGCCTCCAAGAGTACCTACTGCTACTGCACCTGAACCAAGACCAGCTGCAGCAAGAGCTACAGCTTCTGCACCTTCACCAGGTCCAGTTGCTACTTCTAGGTCAACTAAAAGGGTTTCTTCAACTATTCCAGCAGCAGCAGCACAAGGACCAGCTAAGAGGAGCAGGACTAACACTTCTACAGCACCAGCAACAGCAACAGCTACAAAGAAAAGCACCAACACTTCTTCTCCTGGTAAAAACACCAGGTCATCTACAACATCTCCAGCAAAGAACACCAGGTCTGCAAGTGCCCAGAGAAGAACATTCATTGCACCAAGGCAATCAACTTCAACTCTTGTCCAGGCTGGGTCAAAGAGGATCAGGAAGCCAAGTGGGAGGATGAAAGACTATTTTTATGCAAGTGGTAACTAGCATGTCTGTGTCTGAACTTGAGTTCATTTGAGCTGGTTGTGTTTATGTCAGTGAACAAATATGGCTGGATCTGTGTCTTTAGGTTGAACAGCTATGTTTTTTAATAACTATACTTTCTTCTGTGGTTTTTCTTGTGTGCTTTCAGAGATATTCAGTCAGTTAATCTTGTGTTGATTCAGACAGTTAATCTGGTGTTGATTCAGTCAGTTATTTTTCTTGTGTGCTTTCAGAGGAGCAGGACTATGCACAGTTAGGTTGAGATGTCAAGTGTGAACAGTTAGGTTGATTCAGAGATATTCAACAGCATAAATTACAGATCCACAACATATATTGATTGAGAGTAGCATACACTAATTCAGAGTAGCATAAATAAATTCAAAGTAGAATACATAGATTCAGAGTAGCATACATATTGATTTTGATCCAGATCTTACAAAGATAGATAGATAGATAGATACATAGAGAGAGAGAGAGACAAATAGATAGACAGATCAGTCATAATGCTCGAAGAAACGAGCCCACTTAGCCCTAGTAGCTGGATGAGGAGCCATGACTGCTCTTCTCCTCGCCCAAGCAATGATCTGCATGAAGCTCCTTCCCCTGCCACCAAGGAAAACAAGCTCAAGCTCTTCATCATTGCACTTCTCCAGCACCTTATCGGAGAGCCGGCGGT
Source organism: Thinopyrum elongatum (assembly GCA_011799875.1). Taxonomy (NCBI): domain Eukaryota; kingdom Viridiplantae; phylum Streptophyta; class Magnoliopsida; order Poales; family Poaceae; genus Thinopyrum; species Thinopyrum elongatum. The sequence continues at coordinate 517,243,177 of CM022303.1, forward strand.
TGTACTCAAGCTCCTGCTCATCCTGGGCGGACACCTCTTCCCTCTGCCTGCGCCTCCTCCTCCTCTGTTGTGCTGCTGGAGGCCTCACCTCCACGGCCTCTCCCTCCTCCTCTGTGACATCTCCCATGTCAGGATCCATCTCTAGGGTTTGATGTGGGTGGCGGCTGCTGTAGTGGCTGGGAAAGGGTGGCCGGGGTGTGGAGGGGTTTATATTGACAGTGGTGGAGGGGGGGGGTGGGTTTTAGTAGGCCTAGGGCGGTTTCATTTGGTTAGAGACTAGTGGCCCACTAAGCCCAATACCCCTATACATAAATATATGAGTTCTAAATATACAGATAACATAGAAGATTAATAGAGACTAGTGGCCAACACCATATAAGATCCATTACAACACTTACTCCTTAATACCATAGCATTGGAGATCCACTACAACATACTTAAGAACATAGCAAATATGGTTCTTACATAAGACACTAAAGTTCAAAATGCAGTACCAAACCCTAGGTTAACTTCACATTCCCCCAAAATGTACACCCATATAATCACTTGAGACAGTTAGACCACATCCTTATATATAGGCCTTGGATGTACTTACTTCACCAACATTTCACAGCAACTTCATGACTCAAGGATGGCCTTGATTTGCTCTAACTTCTCCTTGCTGCCATACCAATCTTTCAGCAGCTCAGCAACAACTTGCTCAAGCTTTGCCTTCTCTTTCTTAAGATGATCTCTGTCAACTTCAACATCCTTCATAGCCTTCCTGGTGTTCTTGATGATATCAGCTTGGCTCTGCAAAATGCACCTCTGATCATTTGCAAGTTTAAGCTTTTCCATCTCCACCCCCAACCTAGCTTTCTCCTCTACCTCCTTCTTCTTCTTCTCAAGTTCTTCCTCCTCCACTTGTTTCTGGTTCACCTTCTTGTCCACCCTACCATCCTGCCAATCAAACATTTTGGATACATCTTCAACAAGCTTGGTGTACTCGATGCAAAGCTTGTCATTTTCTATCTTAAGCTTGGCCAACTCCCTGTCATGTTCAGTCTTAACCTTGGCTAACTCCTTCTCAAACTTCTTGTCAAGTACCCTTCCTAGGTTCTGCTCATGGAACATTTCCCATAGCTTGCACAAACATCTCTGAAGAACAGGAGGCCAAGGCCCATCAACCCACTCTACAACACCACAATTCACACCATTTTCCTGCATTTGTAAATGTGATAAGTTATTACAAGTGGAGGATTAGCTTATTTCACTGTCATGATTAACTTGAAATTTTCTAACAATGAATAGCATAAATGAGATATGATAAGTTATTACAATGCCATGATTAAGTTTGCAAAGTAACAAAGAAAAACATAAGTGAAATAACAACTAATTTCATATCAGTAACAAACTGTTCCATCATGTGCTCCACTGAACATCCATATGTAACAAACTTAATTGACATCTAACCTGGACTGGGCAGCCATAGAAACACCTTCCTGTTACATTTCCTTCAAAAGCCACTCGCTTAACAGGCCTCATGTGGTGCAGAATGCATTTGGGTTCAGCAAGCTCAAGTTGGCCACAGAAAAGAGGCTCCACAATGGTGTTTGGTTCCTCCTGCAACCAAAAAAACCAAAAGAACACTGGTTTCAATCACCACTCAAAAGCACAATAAATTTGCACTGTTCATTAACCCTAAACACTCAACAAATCCCCAAATCAGCAAGAACCCTAACACTGTACACAGATGGACCCTAAGTTAGCTCAATCCTACAACCAACCCCCACCCTCACTAATCAAGAACCATATTACGGAGACAACAATAGCCCTAAACTAAGCAAGATCCATGGTTGTAGCCTAGGCCTACTAGCATTTAACCCTAACCCTAACCCTAGGTGGCAAGGAATGAACTTACCATAAGTCCCATGTCCATGCTGACGACCTCGCAGTCATCGTCGGAGCTCGTTTTCTCGTCGTTCCAGGAAGGCATGGCGGCAAGGAGGTCGACGGCGGCCGGCCTCGAAGACGGCGAGCGGCGGCGAACTCATACTGGAGCAGGGGAGTAGGAGTAGGGGAGTGGGAGAGTGAGCGAGCAGAGTGAGCGAGCAGGGGACGGCCCGACCGACGGAGGGGTATTTACCCTGTTCCGACCGGACCGGTTGGGTTAACGGCCGTCAACTGCTGCACCGTGAGCGCGCGTGGCCACGTGGCCTGACCGATGGGTCCAGCCGGTCAGGAAAACGGTTAAAACGCTAGTCACCTGCGTTTTGGGTTTTTTGAAACAGCCGACCGCGCGTTTGGTAGTTTTTTGAGAAAAATTAAAATGTGGTAGTTTTTTGAAACCCTGGCCTGTAAACTAGTAGTTTTATGCTATTTACTGGATGGACTTAGATATGACATAGCTAAATCTCATCTAGTTGAGATTTAGGAAATCCGACTAGATAAATAGATGGACCAACTATCTTGGAAAATACCAGAAGAAAAATGATATATCTTGGAAAGAGAGTTTAAAATTTGAATCATACACCATTAGAATGAAGAAAATACATGATTTTTTTTTGTGAAATGAAGAAAATGCATGATTAGCAAACCAATGAATGAATGAATACATTTACAATCTATTTGACAAACTTGACCCTCGAAACACAAATTGAACCAGTGCATGAGTGGGTTGCACTTGACGTACGTCTTGACAGCAAATCATTAGATCATCGCTAGACGCTAGTTGACCATCTTGCAATTGAGCCTGACCTCCACCGTGGTCCCCTTGGACGGGCGTATGTTCCCCATCTTTACCATGGCCTTGGCGAAGTCCTTCGCGAACCTCTTACCGTCCCTGCTATACATCTCCACAAGATTGTCCTGCCGCCCGCCCGAGCCGTAGAGTGCTTGGTCGGAGCTGAGGAGGCCACGCCGCGCGATCAGATCCTTGTAGTAGGCGTTGTCGAATGTCATCGGCGTCTGCTCGTCAAATGGCGCCATGCCACCCTCATTGTCACCGTTGGGGCACGTCTGCCGCCTAGTCTCCGCGAAGGAGGGATCGATGTTGGTGTCTCCGTCGGTGCCGTAGATGCGGCGCCTGTAGTTCTCGCAGTTGGCCATCCCTACAGTGTGCGCGCCGGAGAGCGCGGTCATGTCGCGGGCGTCGAGGCCGCGCTCCCTGAACGTCGAGACGAGCGAGGTGTAGTTGTCGTGTGGGCTGGGGAGGTTCTCGGCGCCGTCCCTATCGGCGGTGCGAGAGTCCATGCGGCCGAGGGGCATGCTCCAGGCGGGCCCTCCGAGCATGGTGACGGCGTCCCGGGACGCCAGGGCGAGTACGTCGGCGCAGGAGACGGTGGCAGGGCAGTCGTGCTCCAGCACGGACTTGATCTCGTCGATCACCTCGAAGCCTCGGAGGGAAGCGTTGGGCAGCGCGTCCTTCTCGCTCTCGGAGAAGTACGTGCCGTCCAGGAGAACGGAGGCATCGCATCCCTGCACGCACGCAACGTTTTGCACATCGTAATTAGCTAGGGATCAGCAGAAGAACAGGACACGAGTGCGGTAGGTATTTCGGTACGTACGTTGACGAAGCAGTCGTGGAAGAAGAGGCGGAGGATGGCGGGTGCGACGGCGGGCTCGCCGGCGACCTTGAAGGCCATGACCGCCCGCACGACGCGCTGCACGTTGGGGCACGTCTTATCGTAATACCTGGCGGAGAGCTTGTGGTCGCCATTGACGGCCGTGGACGCGAGAGCAACAAGGAGGAGCAATGCGAGTGTGGCCCAGGAGCCCTTGGAGGACGCCATGGCTTGTGACGCCAACGCGCGCCGATCACTTATCAGAATGTACTTGTGACTTGTGAGGAAACTGTGCCAACAGGTCGAAGCAAGGTGCTTAGCTTGGTTAATTGCTAGCAGGTTGCGGTGATGAGTGCGTTGAAGCATGGAATGGAAGCATGCTTATATAGCTTTGGGAGTACGTACCGTTGTACGTGACGTGCGTACTGCTTCGATTGGCGTGGTCTCCGGTCTGCATGCTGCAGCCTCGTGCTTATCGGGGAGAATTCTGACGGGGTCAGGACCGGCCGCAAAAGAAGAGGATGGAATTGGCAAACTGACTGTATAAACAAGCTGCTATACGTACGACAGAAATCCATACGATTTTTGTACGACGAGACTCGTCTGGTGGTGTGGGCCCAAACCTGGGAAAACGTGCCTGTGTCTTGTCGTATGAAAATCGTACGCAAGACAGTTTCGATAAATAATGTACCTGCCTGGGGTTCGTTAGTTTGAATTCTGCGACCATATGTCACATCGTACATTGCACGAGTTTCTTGCTCTCTAAATTATGAGACTGGGCAAGAACAATACAATAAGGAGGGTCTGATTGGTTTCTGGACTAGAACCAATCATTCGCTGACTTTCTGGTATTACGCACGCATGAATATATGAACTTTCCACTAAAAAAAATAGAATATATGAACTTTAAGAAACATAATGAAGTAATCTTTAAGGTGGATTTGGAAAAGCTTAGGACAACGTAAAATGGACTTTTCTGCACAAGCCACGAGCATAAAAGGCTTCCCAGCAAAATGATGATAGTGGATTGATTTTCTTTTGTTTGCGATGATAGCATTGGTTAAAGTGAGTACTGACGTAGGCCATTGTTTGTAGACGACAAAGGGAAAGGGATTTCATCACAAAGATCCTTTGTCGCCCATTCTCTTCAATATTGTTGCGAACCTTTCTCATGGTGCTCATCGGCCAGGCTAAGGAGGCCGGCCAAGTTGGTGGCCTCATTCTCTATCTTGTTGGTGTTGGGAGTTTCTGGCCTTGCATAAACCATCATCTTCATGGAGCATCACCAAGAATATGGAATTGATTCTTTGTTTGTTTGAGCAGTTATCGTGCCTCACGATAAATTTTCACAAGAGCGAACTCTCCTCCTTTGGAAAAGCTAAAGAAGAAGTGGATCAGTACAAATAATTGTTTGGTTGTGAGTCTAGCTCGTTCCCATCTCAATTGGTATTCTGATGCATTTTGGAAATCTCCTCAATAAGGAATGGAAGAGCATTGAAGAACGTTGTGAGAAAAAACTCGTTGTTGAATGTGCAAGCTCATGCCTTATGGGGTAAGACTTGTTCTAATCAATGTCGTTCTTATGAGTTTGCCGATGTTCGCATTGTTCTTCTTTAAATACTTGAAGGGGTACGAGAAAGATTGGAATGTAAGTCCTGATTTTTCTGTCAATCTGACAAGGATAAGCGTAAATACGGCCTCATGAGGTGGAACTCAATATGTAGACCAAACGATCAAGGGGGCCTTAATACAGAGGATCTTGAGATAAAAAAAAAGTATGTGTCGCCTCTGCCATCAGTAGGGGAAAACTAACCTGTCTCACGATGGTCTAAACCCAGCTCACGTTCCCTATTGGTGGGTGAACAATCCATGACAATGAAAATATTCACCAACTTTTCTTCCACTGCTTTGCTGCCAAATATGTGTCGAATATAGTGAGTAAGACTATTGGTGCTGGGGATAGGCCTGGGTATTTCTCCCAATACTTTTGGTGGATTCCCAGATTCCTACCTCAGAGTAGGAACCTGCAAATTGCTGGCTTGGCAGCGTTGTGCTGGGCGATTTGGAAGCTCGGGTACAGGGATTATTTTGAATTTAAATTAGTAAGATCACCTGCTAAATTTGTTTGCTATGTTGTAGCTTTTACGAATTACTGGGCAACGCTACAAAATGATGAGGACCATACAATGTTGGAGCAAGGAGCTGCTGCATTACAGAGGACCGTGTTGGATCAGCATGAGAATGGGCCGAGTGGGCGAGGAGGAGATGCTTTGATGATCACTGGAGATGCTGGAGACGCAAGGGATGGGAGCCAGGAAATGGATGAAGACTACATAGATGTTGGTTTACTTCTATGGAGTGGTGGTCTTTAGAGCTTAATCTCTAGTCTTTTGGTGATGAGGAAACATGAAGACACAAGAGGAGATGCATGTAGTCATCGCCCTTCATCTTTTGGGGATGTGCACATGTGTGCGCTGATGGATGGGGTGTGGTTCTCCCCCATGTAAGATAACTTCTCCCTAGTTGGATTGATTGCTCTCGCTTTTTCTTAGTTTTCTTGCTAGCTTTGCATGCGGCAGGAGGGTTGGCTCTTCTCGTGAGTTGTTTGAACCTTATTTTCAAGTTCGATTGTTTCTTTGTTCCACCAAGACGCTTTTTATATTGTTTCATTATCTTCTGATAGTGAAACCTGTTCCAGTTTTGAATCATATAAAAAAAATTGACTACTTGTGGCACTAGCGCTTTTATTTGCAAACCATTTTGTTTAATCTTTAAAAAGTTATTTCGATTTCTATTAGATATTTTTTCTTAAAATCTGGAATTTATTTTGCGCCTTTTCAAGATTTGCGCCTCTATTTATGGAACGCCTTCCCTCCACTGTATCTTCAGCCCTCGTCCAGTCAAAGTGATTTGTTCAAGAATTACTTTCCCTAAAAACTTGAAATTAGAAAGCCCCAACTCTCACTAAGAATTCTTGCAGGTCTTTCTTTTTCTTACGATCACGATGTTGGAAATATGCCATAGAGGCAATAATAAAATGGTTATTATCATATTTTTCGTTCATGATAAATGTTTATTATTCATGCTAGAATTGTATTGACCGGAAACTTAAATACATGTGTGAATACATAAACTACACCGTGTCCCTAGTAAGCCTCTACTAGACTAGCTCGTTGATCAAAGATGATTAAGGTTTCCTAACCATGGACATGAGTTGTCATTTGATAACAGGATCACATCATTAGGAGAATGATGTGATGGATAGGCCCAACCGTAAGCTTAGCATTAGATCGTTTAGTTATTTGCTATAGCTTTCCTCATGTCAAGTATCAGTTCCTTAGACCATGAGATCATGCCACTCCCGGATACTGGAGAAATGCCTTGTGTGCTATCAAACGTCACTTCATAACTGGGTGACCATAAAGGTGCTCTATATGTACCTCCGAAGGTGTCTGTTGGGTTGCATGGATTGAGACTGGGATTTGTCGCTCCGTTTGACGGAGAGATATCTCTGGGCCCTCTCGGTAATACAAAATCATAAGAAGCTTCATGTTACTAATGGGTTTAGTCACGGGATTTTTATTACGGAACGAGTAAAGAGACTTGCCGGTAACGAGATTGAACTAAGTATGGAGATACCGACGATTGAATCTCGGGCAAGTAACATATCGCCGGACAAAGGGAATTGCATACGGGATTGACTGAATCCTTGACATCATGGTTCAACCGATAAAGATCTTCGTTGAATATGTAGGAATCAATATGGGTCAGACTGCATGTGGACACGGGCCGCCCATGGTGTCCAAAAGCCCACTTAATTGGTCTTCGTGGATACCCACGGATGGAACATTCAGATACGTGGATTAAGTGGGCTAATCCCACGGTGCCCACATCGCCCACTTCGTTTACCGAAGAAGTAGCCACACACGCGAGGGGACAGGGCTAGCCGCTGCCCGCTGCATAGATCAGAGACAGGAATGGCCACGCCGCCGGCTTCCATCTCCGCTGTGACCATGCCGCCGCCTTCTATCTCCTCTATGGATACGCCGCCGTCGTCCACCTCCGCCATGGCCGGCCGACGGCAGAGGACAGGGAAAGGGCGGCGGGAAGCGCGCGCCGTCGTCGTCGCCGCGGATCCCATCCTCAGCCTCTCCCATCAAGTGCTCCAAGGTGACCCTGGCCGGGCTGGCCCCTCCTGTCCAGCAACGCGAGAATTCGGTGTCGATTTGGACTTTGGACGTCTCGGGTTGACCTGACCTGGCTTCGCCAGCGGACTCAACGGAGAAGGGGAAGGCGGAGACGGACAAATCCGAGGAGAAGGCGCCCGTCGCCGCGACGGCGGAGGCGGAGCAGGCGGCGACGAGCTCGAGGTATGCTGAGGTGGTGGGGAAGACGGTCGTGTCATTGTCCAGGCGGAACATGCTGCCGGCGCCGGCGCCGGCGCCGGCGGGGTTGCAAGTGAGGCAGCCGCCGCTGCCGTGGGCGAGGCTGCTGTCACAATCCTCAGAGGTGAGTGATTGGGCTTGCTGACTCGTTGGTGGCGAATGCTCTGTTTCATGGTGATTCTTGGCGTTCGTTTTAGAGTTCGCTTGCGTTGATTCTCGATGTTGTCTGCATTTGGAGTGAATCAACATCTGACTGCCGAAGTGCTGATGTCTAGGACATGTCTGTACTGTGTTGTAACCTGTATGTATCTAAACAAGGGCACCTTATGTGTTGTTGAAACATGTAGTAGGACACCATGCAGCCTGTAGCTTCCTTGCTCTGACCTGTGCGGGCATGCAGCTGTAATGCAACCTGCAGTTGCTTTATGTGGGATTGCGGCTGCCGCTTAATCCCACATAACTTATGTGGGCAGCCCGCATTAGGCCACATAATTATGTGGACAGATATGGTGTTATGTGGGCAGCCCGCAGGCTGTCCCACTTGCAGCCTGAAATATGGGTATTCAGGTCCCGCTATTGGTTATTGATCGGAGAGGAGTCTCGGTCATGTCTGCATGATTCTCGAACCCGTAGGGTCGCACACTTGACGTTCGGTAGCGCTAGGGTTGTATTGAGATATTAATAATGGAAAGTCCGAAGGTTGTTCGGAGTCCCGGATGGAATCCGGGACAGCACGAGGAGCTCCGGAATGGTCCGAGGGTAAAGATTTATATATGAAAAGTTGTTGTCGGGGTTCCAGAAAAAGTCCGGTTTTTTCGGTATTGTACTGGGAAGCCACCAGAAGGCGCAGGGGCAGCCAACCCTTGCGCTCTTGCCCCTTCTCCCTCCCGTTACTCCTCCATGTTCCGTCAGCGCTTGGCGAAGCCTTGTCGGAATTCCGCTGCCACCACCACAACCACGCCGTCATGTTGGTTCAGATCTCGTCTACCTCCTCTCCCTCGCTTGCTGGATCAAAAAGGAGAGGACGTTGCAGATCCGTACGTGTGCTAAACTCGGAGAGGCTGTCTGTTCGGCACTAGATCGGATTGGATCGTGATTAGATTGCGACGAGTACGATTACATCAACCGCATTATGACACTAACGCTTTCGGTCTACAAGGGTACATAGACACACTCCCCTCTCGTTTCTTTGCATCTCCATAGATAGATCTTGGGTGTTTTGTAGGAAATTTTTTGATTTTCATGCAACGTTCCCCATCAGTGGCATCATGACCTAGGTCTATGCATAGATGATATGCACGAGTAGAACACAAAGAAGTTGTGGGCGTTGATGTTCAGATTGCTTACCTCCCTTGTCTTATTTTGATTCGTCGGTATTGTGGGATGAAGGGGCTCGGACCAACCTTACATGTCCTCGCACATGAGACCGGTTCCACTGACTGACATGCAACTTGTATTGCATAAAAGTGGCTTTGCGGGTGTCTATCTCTCCCACTTTAGTTGAATTAGATTTGACATAGGCGGTCCTTGTAGAAGGTTAAAAGGCAACTTGAGTATCACCGTTGTGTTTTTGTGTAGATAAGAAAGGTTCTTATAGTCTACCCTAGCAGCCACGTAAAAATTGCAACAACAAAGTAGAGGACGTCTAACTTGTTTTTGCAGGGCATGTTGTGATGTGGTATGGCCAAAACTTGATGTGATATATGTTGATGTATGAGATGATCATGTTTTGTAATAGGTTGTCGATGAGTACGACAACCGACATAAGCCATAGGGTTGTCTTTAATTTATTGTATGACCTGTGTGTTATTTATCTAATGTTTATATTTTTATGCATCTTATTTTGCTTAGGACAATGGTAGCATTATAAGATGATCCCTTCACTTAATTTTAAGATAAAAGTGTTCTCCCTAAGTATGCACCATTGCAAAAGTTCGTCATTTCGAAGCACCTCCTGATGATCGGGTGTGATAGACTCTACGTTCACATACAATGGGTGAAAGCCAGTTTTACACATGTAGAATACTTAGGTTAAACTTGATGAGCCTAGCATGTACAGATATGGCTTCGGAACACGGAGGACCGAAAGGTCGAACACGAGTCATATAGTAGATATGATCAACATGGAGATGTTCACCGTTGATGACCACCCCATCTCACGTGATGATCGGACATGGGTTGGTTGATGTGGATCGTGTAAACACTTAACATAGAAAACTTGAGGGATGTTGATTTAAGTGGGAGTTCACTAGTAATTTGATTAACTGAACCAATTATGAAGATAGTCTAAATGTCTTCGCAAATTATGTTGTAGATCAATGGCTCGTGCAATAGCTCCCCTGAATTTTAATGCGTTCCTAGAGAAAGAAAAGTTGAAAGATGATGGAAGCAACTATGCGGACTGTGTCCGTAATTTGAGAATTATCCTCACTGCTGCACAGAAGGCTTATGTCCTTAATGCACCGCTAGGTAAACCACCTGCTCCCGAAAATTGGATGCTATGAATGTTTGCCAGACTAGAAGTGATGACTACATGATGGTTCATTGCACCATGCTTTACGGCTTAGAACCGGGGCTCCAAAGACGTTTTGAGCACCATGGAGCATATGAGATGTTCCAGGAGCTGAAATTGGTATTTCAGGCTCACGCCCGGGATGAGAGGTATGACACCTCCGATAAGTTCTTTAGCTACAAGATGGAGTAGAACAGCTCTGTTAGTGAGCATGTACTCAGAATGTCTGGGTACTACAACCGCTTGAATCAATTGGGAGTTAATATTCCGGATGAAGTAGCGATTGATAGAGTTCTCCAGTCACTGCCACAAAGCTATAAGGGCTTCGTGATGAACTATAATATGCAAGGGATGGAGAAAATAATCCCTGAGCTTTTCGTGATGCTTAAGGCCGTGGAGGTAGAAATCAAGAAAGAGCATTGCTTGTATCTGCGTTGGTATTTCCCTGAAGAGGAGAGAATGATGCAGCACAACAACGGTAAGTATTTCCCTCAGTTATGAAACCAAGGTTATCTATCCAGTAGGAGGATCCACCCACACTATGTAAACAGCACCTGCACACAAAGAACAAATACTTGCAACCCAACGCGTAAGAGGGGTTGTCAATCCCTCCTCGGTATTGAGATAGGTTAAATTGTATGAGATTTGATAAATAGATCTAACAAAAACATAAAATAAATAAAGAAAAAGTGCAGCAAGGGATTTTTGGGTTTTTAATATGATAGGAAATAGACCCGGGGGCCGTAGATTTCACTAGAGGCTTCTCTCGAGAAAATAGCATACGGTGGGTAAACAAATTACTGTTGGACAATTGACAGAAGAGCAAATAATTATGATGATATCCAAGGCAATGATCATGTATATAGACATCACATCCAAGATTAGTAGACCGACTTCTGCCTGCATCTACTACTATTACTCCACACATCGACTGCTATCCAGCATGCATCTAGTGTATTAAGTTCATGAAGAAATGAAGTAATGCAATAAGAACAATGATATGATGTAGACAAGATCTATTCATATAGGAACAGACCCCATCTTTTTATCCTTAATGGCAACGATACATGCGTGTCATGTCTCCTTCTATCACTGAGATTGACCACCGCAAGATCGAACCCATCACAAAGCACCTCTTCCCATAGCAAGAAAAATCAATCTAGTTGGCCAAACCAAATCAAAGTTTCGGAGAAGAAATACGAGGCTATAACAATCATGCATAAAAGAGTTCAGCAAAGACTCAAATAATATTCATAGATAGATCTGATCATAAACTCACAATTCATCGGATCCCAACAAACACACCGCAAAAAGTAATTACATCAAATAGATCTCCAAGAACATCAAGAAGAACATTGTATTGAAGATCAAAAAGAGAGAAGAAGCCATCTAGCAACTACCTACGGACCCATAGGTCTGTAGTAAACTACTCACGCATCATCGGAGGGGTAACGGTGATGATGAAGAACCCCTCCGTGATTGTTGACCCCTCCGACAGAGTGCCGGAAAAGGCCTCTAGATTGGATCACCTGGTTCTGGAACTTGCGGTGGCGGAAACTGTTTTCTCTCGACTCCACTAGGTTTTTTGGGATTTTGTAGTATTTATAGAGCTGATAGGCGGTGGAGGGGCTGCCTGTGGGCTCCACTACCCACAAGGGCGCCAGGTGCCTCTGGTGCGCCCTGGTGCTTAGTGGGCCCCACAGGCCCCCTCTGGTGCACTTCTTGGGCCTCCTGGGTGTCTTCTGCACAGAAAAAGTTCTTCAAAAAGTTTCGTGGCATTTGGACTCCGTTTGGCATTGATATTCTGCGAAGTAAAAAACAAGCAAAAAACAGCAATTGGCACTGGGCACTATGTCAATAGGTTAGTCCCAAAAAATGATATAAAGTTGCTAGTAAATAAATATAAAACATCCAAGATTGATAATATAACAGCATGGAACAGTCAAAAATTATAGATACATTGGAGACATATCAGCATCCCCAAGCTCAAGTCCTGCTCGTCCTCGAGTAGGTAAATGATACAAACATAATTTTCGATGTGGAATGCTGCCTAACATGTTCATCACATATTCTTCTCTTTTGTAGCATGGACATTTGGACTTTTAGATGATTCAAAGCGATAGTCTATATTTGACATGAGACATCAATACTCAAGCATATCAACAAGCAACCATGTCTTTCAAAATATCAACACCAAAGAAAGCTATCCCTAGCCCATTATGCTCAATCATTGGTCCATTCATGAAACACACTCAAATATTAACTATGCCCAATGCACAAGTATGATAATAGTGTTCCCTAGTTGGTGCTTTATAAGAGAATATGGAGACTCAATAAAAATAAAAATTTAATGAAAGTAAATAGATAGGCCCTTCGTAGAGGGAAGCATAGATTTGTAGAGGTGCTAGATCTCAACCTGAAATTGAGAGATAAAATTGTTTTGAGAGGCATGCTTTTCCTGTCAACGAGAACGACCGAGAATTCCCAATACTTTCCATGCTAGATAGATCATAGGCGGTTCCCAAACATAAAATAAAGTTTATTCCTTTTTCAACCATTCTTTGACAATCCATGGCTAACCATATCCACGCGTGCCTTCCATGCCAACACTTTCCAAGGAATTTATTATTGACAACATAAAATAAAATAAAAATCATTTCGAGACTTAGCATCCCTATGACCTTGCCACACTCTCGTGCAATGACAAGTGAATAAACACTCATCTTGAGAATAAAATATCTAGCATGGAAAATATTGGCCACCCCCTGCCGCTTCATGAGCGGTACGGGCACACAAAAAAGGAAATTCATTTTGAAAATTAGAGTTGGCACATACGAATTTACTTGGAACGGCATGGAAATACCGCTAATACGTCCATTTTGCATCATGTTTTCCTACTGTTATTTATAATGTTTTTATGCATAATAATGCTTTTGGGAGTAATTCTAATGCCTTTTCTCTCAAAATGCAAGGTTTACACAAAGAGGGAGAATACCGGCAGCTGGAATTCTAGACCTGGAAAAACTACGTCAGAGTTACCTATTCTGCACATCTCCAAATAAGCTGAAACTTCACGGAGATTTTTTATGGAATATTTAAGAAATATTGGGAGCAAATAACTACCAGAGGGAGCCCACCTGGGCGCGCCAGGGAGCCCAGGCGCGCCCTGGTGGGTTGTGCCCTCCTCGGCCCACCTCTGGTGCCCCTCTTCTGGTATATAAGTCATTTTGACCTAGAAAAAAATAAGGAGAGGAATTTCGGGATGAAGCGCCGCCGTCTCAAGGCGGAACTTGGGTAGGAGAACTTTTGCCCTCCGACGGAGCGATTCCGCCGGGGGAACTTCCCTCCCGGAGGGGGAAATCATCGTCATCGTCATCACCAATAACTCTCCCAACTTTGGGAGGGCCATTTCCATCAACATCTTCAACAGCACCATCTCCCCTCAAACCCTAGTTCATCTTTTGTGTTCAATCTTTGTACCGGAACCTTAGATTGGTGCTTGTGGGTGACTAGTAGTGTTGATTACATCTTGTAGTTGATTGCTATATGATTTATTTGGTGGAAGATTATATGTTCAGATCCATTATGCTATTTAATACCCCTCTAATCTTGAGCATAATTATTACTCCCTCCATTCCTAAATATTTGTCTTTCTAGAGATTTCAATAAGTGACTACATACGGAGCAAAATGAGTGAATCTACACTCTAAAATATGTCTATATACATCCGTATGTGGTAGTCCATTTGAAATCTCTAAAAAGACAAATATTTAGGAACGGAGGGAGTATTTGTGAGTAGTTACATTTGTTCTTGAGGTCATGGGAGAAGTCATGTTGCAAGTAATCATGTGAACTTGATATGTGTTCGATATTTTGATGATATGTATGTTGTGATTCCCTAAGTGGTGTCATGTGAATGTTGACTACATGACACTTCACCATATTTGGGCCTAAGGGAATGCATTGTGGAGTAGTTATTAGATGATGGGTTGCTAGAGTGACAGAAGCTTAAACCCTAGTTTATGCGCTACTTCGTAAGGGACCGATTTGGATCCAAAAGTTTAATGCTATGGTTAGATTTTATCTTAATATTTTTCTCATAGTTGAGGATGCTTGCGAGGGGCACTAAAAAAAAAGACACATCCGTGACATTTTGGGCCGAACGAAATTTTTTTCTGTCATGCTTATGACACTTCTATGACGATAATTGTGACAAAACCCGGTATCATCATAGATGTGGTGGGCTCCTACTTATATGACAAAAAATCATGACAGAAAATGGGCTTTTCGTCCTGGGCGGGCCAGAGACGCAACTGCATGACATTCTTTAGGCCATCCATGACGGAAAAAATCATGGTAGAAGCAAGGGCGAGGAAAATATCGGGGAGTTCCCGGTTACGGTGGGTGGTCGGGGCCGAGCGATGCACGGAGGTTTGCGCGTTTTCTCTCGTATTTGTACGCACGTGTGTGCTAGGCATTGGGCTCTAACTGAACCCGAGCGAGGCATTCGCTTACTGAACCCGAGCGATTGCACTAGCTACGTTACTGAACCCGAGCGATCGATCTCTTGGCTGCTGACTGAACCCGAGCGATTCCTTCGCTGCTGCTGCTAACTGAACCGAGCGATCGATCACTGCTGCTGCTTACTGAAGCCAATCGAGCCCCCGTGCGAGCCGTAGCCAGCCGGTGTTGGGTTGCCCCTCGATGAATAGTAACCGTTGCTACCATGCACGCGGTACGTAGAACGAGTCGAGACGTGGTGAGTCGAGTCGGTTGGTTGGCTGTGGATGAATAGTTCCCGGTGGGGGTTGGATGAACAGGACCCCATGGTAGTAGGCCGTTGCCGCTGGATGAACAGGACTCCGAGGAGGCCGCCGTACCCCAGCCGGTTGGGGGTGGATGAACAGGACCCCGCGGAGGCTCTATGAACAGCAGCCGATGGAGGCTGGATGAACAGTATCCGTGGATGAACAATAGCCCGTGGAGGCTGGAGGAGGTCAACGGTGGATGAACAGTAGCCCCGTGGAGGCTGGAGCGAGGCAGTAGACGATGGATGAACAGGACCCCGTTTCGACCTTAGGCGCTTCAACACAAGTCCGTTTCCTCCGTTTTGCGGTACCCCACACCCCTCCCGATTAACAGGACCCCGTTTCGACCGTAGGCACTCCAACACAAGTCCGTTTCCTCCGTTTTGCGGTACGCCAGACCCTTCCCGATGAACAGGACCCCATTTCGACCGTACGCGATCGAACAGAAGGCCCGTTTCCTCCGTTCTGCGGTACGCCAGACCTCGTTTCAGCTGTTCCGTCCAAGCCGGTTGGCTCCCGATGAACACGACGTATTCCGTTGCCTCCCGATGAACACGACGCATTTCGTTGCCTCCCAATGAATACGGCGCAATTTCTCCGTTCCAACCCAGCCGGTTGTCTTCTGATGAACAGGACGCCGTTGCTGCCGTCCGTTGCCTCTCCATGTACACAAGCCCCGGTCGTACGTATGCGCGAGTACGCGTTCGAGACCCCGCCCGTATGTACGTACGTGGCCGTATTTTTTGGCATCTGGCTGTACGTACGTGTACACGGTTTTGACTGGACTGCCTGAACTGCTACCGCTCCTTACTCGGTCACGGTTCAGCGAGGTAGATAGACCGATCGACCGGTATGTACACCGACAACGCTACGTACGCTTCGACCGGGTGGGTCCCAGCTGTCAGGGAGGGAAATGAGGCACTTCCTTGCGTGCGAATATATAGCTGGCGGGTCCCAGCGGTCAGGGGCGGAATCATATATTTTTTGCCCGTAATAAGGAGGCACTTCCTTGCGTGCAAAGATGTTGTTGGTGGGTCCTAGCTGTCAGGGGCAGGCACAAGGAGGCACTTCCTTCCTTGCGAAGATATACGTGGTGGGTCCCAGCTTTCAGGGGGTGAAATAATTTTATTTTTGCGTAATAAGGAGGCGGTTGCATGCGTGCGTCCATGGACCTGGTGCGTCCCCACTGTCAGCCTCTCCACGTACAGTCCCCTTCCGATGACTCATTTGTTGACCACGTTGACCACGCCGGGCCGAGCGCACCAAGGCGGTGGACGACGGTGAGGCCCCGGACGAAAACGAGCCGGTGATGGGAAGACGCGGCAGTGGAGTCGCAGACGGAGAGATGTACGAGGGTTAACTGGCTCTGGTGCGGCATGGCTCTGCAGTCGGCGGAGAATAACAGGAGGTGTGAAGGGGTGGAGGGATGGCTTGGCCGGCGGTGGGGTAGCGCTTCGCAGCGAAGCGTGCTCAGCTGAGCTGCTAGCAGCCGGAGGCAGGAGCAGGTGGTCCCGGCGGCGCTTGAGGAAGAAGACGAGAGATTGAAGATGAATGCCGGCCGTTGGATGTAAATCCAACGGCTATCAATGTCAGAATCATTTGTTGACTAAGTTGACAACGCCTTGCATTGGCTTCGACCTATTGGCCCACATTTCAGCCTCCAAAAATGTCGCACATATTCAACCCATTTTTTTAGAATTTACAGTCCATTCACTGTGCTGGGTGAACAAATAATGTAGCATCCATGCGGCCCATTTATTTTTTTTGTAAAATAACTACAACCCATTTGCACTTTCTAGAAATACACGAATTTGCTGGCCTGGGTGAACAAATAATGTAGCGTCCATGCGGCCCATTTATTTTTTTCTAAAAAATTACAGCCCATTTGCACTTTATTGAAATAAACAATTTTGCTGGGCTGGTTCTAATTATAATGTTGGGTTGGGCGCAGCAATGTTATCAAAAAATAAACAGGGGCTGAGCATTTTGTTATAAATATATTTAAATAATAAGTGCTTTATTTACATTGGTCCTTAAATCTTACCAAGATTTTATACACAATCACCTGTATTTTTGTTGACCTTAAGTAAAAAAAATCAGGATTTTATTGTTAAACATTTATTTTTATAAGTTCATAATACATGAGATATTTTTTTTCTTATATATGTAAGTATCTGTTAAATATATGATGATAATAACAATAATATATAATAACATATAAAATAATATAAATATATATAATATAGTTAGAAGGGAAACATAAGTTGGATCTGGCGTTCCTATTCTTATATAGAAAAATAGAACAGACCTCTGCGTTTTCTTCAAAAAAATACATAAGTTCGGCTGCTGATGTTTAAGAACAAATAAAACCTAGGACGGGAGGGCTATAGGCCGGTCGATACATGACGCCCCTCAAACAAATACAAACCGGCATGTCGTGGGCTGCACATGTTAAAAAAGAAAGCCTAAACTGGGCAGCCCACAACCCAGCTGATACTTGTTGGCCCACTGATAATAAATGATACATGCCAGTTCCCCGATGACTAGCTTCGTTGTAAATTTATCTCCTTTAGTAACTACGTTGACAAACCCGTGGCCTCCAACGTCCGTATAGCATTAGGAGGAAGCATTTTTTCAATGAGGCACTTGCTTGCGTACGGCCATGGACCTGGTAGGGCCATACACGTGCTACAATAGTGGTAGATGTTGTGCCTAATTTCTAGCGAAAGTACTAGAGTAGCCCAGTGGTCAAGTTCCACTCCCCAACCGCTGCTCCGCCCGGGTTCGATTCCACCTGATGCAGTGAAAATATCCACAAATTTTTGCCTCTGCCTCTGACATATGGGTGCCAATTGTCATCTACGCACACCACCTCCAACACACTCAACATTGTGTGGGCATTTTTAAAATAGCATATCTTATTGACTGTGCATCATATGAAGATGTGATATGCATGAATGTTGATCAGCATGATGTTAACTAGCTGGTAGTTCCATTTTCGACCATGAATAAAACTTCCAACATGATGTTATCCCTGTTTGAAAAGGGCGTGTTAATATAAATGCTCTGCCTCGGAAACTTGCAGTTTCTTATCTGAAACTGAAACTTGCAGTTTCTTCTTTGAGAATCACATTGTCTGCACTTTTATATGAAACTACATTTTTTAAAGTGCTAAAAATAGATCTCTAGAATTCATAAAATACTTCATATGCTCAATATTGCAAATCTGAAATTCAAAAGACATTCATATCTGAAAGTACTCTCAAATCTGAAACACAAAACACAACCTGCAAATACTGACAACCCTAAGCTCCTCCTCAGACTATTTGGAGGGGGGGGGATAGTCCCCTCCTATTCCTCGGTGGCAGACAGCCGCCCCATGGGACGAGGTGAACGACGAGGGAGAGGATGGAGGGGAAGCGTCGTCGCGCCAACTATTTTTCTCCTCTTGCAGTTGGGTTCGGTCGATGAAGACTCCACCGGCTCGCTCTGCCACGGCACCCTCACAAACGGCACCGTGTAGATGCTCAATCCTTCAATCTCGGGTGGATGCTCCATCTTGGATCGATACTCCCACCACCGCAGCCTCATGATCGGATCCGGTGAATCTGTTTGCTCCATGGCCCAGAGGAGCAGCTCTATGTACTCCCGCGCGACTCCCTCCCGGTGTATCGCCTCCTTTTCACTCTTTTCCAGATATTTGGCCATCGCTTTCGCCGTCGCCGCTAATTGCTCCGGGTCTTCAAACCAAGACTGTATCTCCAACATCCTAGCTAGCTTCACAGGGTCGCCTCCTGCGAGACACACGTATCGGTTGTACTCCTCCATCGATCTACTTCTCTGCAGCACCTTCACTCACCGGCGGTGGTTTTTGAATGGAAGAGGAGAGGAGCGGCGCTGGTTTTGGATTAGAATGGGAGAGGAGCGGCGGTGGTTTTGAAATGGAAGAGGAGAGGAGCAGCGCTGGATTTGGATTGGAACAGGAGAGGAGCGTCGGTGGTTTAAGAGGAGAAGAGCGGCACTGGTCTTGGAAGTATTTTTTTGTTTTGCATATTTTGGGTCAAAGTTTGACCATGTACTGTATTTGACAAGCAAAATGTGAATGCATGTCATCAAAAATTGTATTGTTTGGTTTGTATCTGAATGTACTTTCAAATTATATTATTTTTGCAACGTATAACATATATTTTATTTGTGAAAATGATGGTCAAATATGACCCAGAATACAAGGGAGACTAGTTAATGTGGGGTCGCTTTCTTAATTGAAGGGTAAATTGATTTTGATTTTGATCCAGTCACAGCGCGCTGGCCCTCTCGTCCAATCCTAAATTGCTCCCGCACGCTCCTCTCCCTCTTCTCCATTGCAAAACCACCCCCTCTCCTCTCCATCATCTCCATTCCAAAACCACCATCTCGCCTCTCCCTCTTCTCCATTGCAAAACCACCCCCTCTCCTCTCCATCTTCTCCATTGCAAAACCACCGTCTCGCCTCTCCCTCTTCTCCATTGCAAGACCACCGTCTCTCCTCCCATCTTCCAAAGCTAGCACCGGACCTCTCAGAAGGACATCTATGGAGAGGATGCAGCAGCGAATCGGGCAGATCACCAGCGGCGACTAGGCGAAGTTAGCCAGGTTGAAGGAGATCCTTACTTGGTTTGACAACGAGTGGGAGATTTCGAGGATGGTTAGGGCCATGTGGCAATGTATGTGAAAGAGCGAGATGGCGGCGATGAGGGCGACGATGTACTCCCCGGCGGTAGTCACGCCGCAGTCCTTCAAGTTCATCGAGTATCTCCTCTGGGCGATGGAGCAGACAGATTCGATCGACGCGGAAGTCAGGCGGAGGTGGTGGGTGTACAGGTCAAAGGTCGAGCATCCAGAGGATAACGAATCGATCGAGTACGGTGTGCCGTTCGTGAGGGTGCAGTGCCAGCCGGAGCCACAGGAGTATTCGTTCTCCCACCGCAAGAGGAGGCCGGATGGCGCGACATCACTTCCCCGCCGTTCTCCATGGTTCCCTCGCCGCTCGCCACATTTCAACGGCGGCTGTAGGGCTTAAGGTAAGCTTCGCACTAACCTAATCTTCCATCTGCTCATGCTTACAATCAATGTGATGGCTATTGAAAATCATGCTTACAATCAGTCTCCGAGTACTACGCCAATCACCCTAAAAATAGCTCTGGACCAAAAACAAAGTTGTCACACTATGTACAAATAAAGAAAAATAGATTGGTGCTTCTTTCAGAAAAGAGTACTCTCTAGAAAAGTGCCAATATAAGCTACTAGCATTTGATTAGAGGATTTGCTGCCGAGAAAGATCCATCCACAGAGAGCGCCACCCATCCCACTGTTGGTGGATGCCAATGCTTAGATGGAGCATGGTTGGTGTCGGTAATTTTTACTTGGCACCTCGCACTCTGCATATATGCCGGTTCCTTCCGTACATTTGTGCAGTTCCACCAAAATGCAGCTGAATAACCCTGTTTGCACAGATAATGAAAAAGTGTGATTACATTATAGTGGCACTAGTTGATGAAACATACACTAATAAATAGAAGAAACTTTATTTTCTTAATGGGAAAATATTGCGATAGTATCACAGTATGACATGCTGTGAGGGCGAGATGGGCCCTGCAACGCCTCATACTATATGCCTCATACTGGAAATCGACCCAATTCTTCTCGATACACCTTCTGCCAGTGATGAACATCAGTGTACAGTGGTAGTACAAGGAGGGGCCTTGAGACACTCTAATCTCTATTTTTGTGCAGATCAACTAAAATTAAGTACCCCAGTTTGCAGAAACACTTAAACATTAACAATGGGACTAGTTGATGAAACGTATACTAACAAAGAGAAGCACTTTCTTTATCTACATTGGAAATGAAATGATAGAGAGGACACTCGGTCTATTTTAACTGTATTATTACTTCATTTTATCAGTGGCACTAGGGTCGAGCAGGTGGCAAGCGAGGTGTACCGTGCGTCGCATGGATGGAGGCCGGGGGTGCTTAGACTGGGATGCTGAAGCTGGCTCTTTCAGTCCCTATCTTCCCCCCTGATGTTTCTGTGGTAGCATTTGGGTTGTAATCCAAACTTGGTCAAGCTGGTGCTGCGTCTCCCTACCTGCCTAGCTTATGTGGCGAACTTGTCTCCTGCTAGTACTCAGTCCGTTCTAGTAGTAGTTGCATAACTGCCCGTTTACACTGAGATGTTGTCGGATAATGGTTCTCTATGGTTGGGTTTCTTTAATGAAATTGGAGGAAACCCCCTCTTTCGATATATAAAAAAAATCAGTGGCACTAGCGGTGCCAAAACATTGCCTCAAATTAATAGTGCCACTAGATTAAGGTGCAAAATAATAACATTACTGCTTTATCATGGCCATGCCAAAACAGTAGCACAAGAGCAGAGTCAACATGCAGGATCTTTGGCAAACGGTCGGACCAAAAAGGAACATACCTCGCGATGGGAACCATATCTGCAGTCAACGCCATCGTAGAAGGGATGACACCAGTCACCAACATGGATGATTCAATTCATGGGAACTTTTTGTGCAGTTCACCTAAAATGAAGCAATGTCCCATGAGCTAGCAGCTTCTTCTTCATTAGTTGCAATAAAATTGAGCAACATCAAGGTTGGTCGTGAAGCTGGTGGAATGTTCAACTACAATTTGGATATCATTTGTGCAGTTCAACTAAGATCAAGCGTGAAATGTATATCTCTGTTTGCACAAAAATGAGGAAAGGAGGGTGACTAACAAGTGATGAACACATACATCAAATGAAAAGAAGCATGTTCCTTATCTGAATGGCGATCCTACAAGGACAGTAGAAATTTCTAAAGCAGCAGCATTGCTAGATATTAGTGTGGGCATTAGGATTAACTATGACAACCGTTAAATACGGCATTACTTTAATGGTGCCATTGCTTCATTTTACCAGCAACATTACATTAACAGCTGCTAAAGAGTTGGTATTTGGGCACAGGAGAGTAGGCGGACCAGGACAGTTGCATTTCTAACGAAAAGAAGCAACTTATCTTAATGGAAAATTTAGCAGGACATGAAAAACAATGCTATTGATTCATATTACTGGAGGCATTACATTGAAAACAAATTGGTTTAACGTGTCCTTACTTTTAACAGTGGGACTGCTACATTTTACCAGTGGCATTACATAAGAGGGGCTCGGGGCAACAAACATCAGAACAGGATATCTGGGTCCATGGAATACCAAAGAATTGCTGATCCATTGGTATACTGCTACTAGCTAGCTGTATATTTGTTGTCATATTGCTATAAAATTGCACAAATGAATACCAAGCAAGAAATTCCTGGCTCCGCCACTGTCTGGGTTGGTCCCATTTTTGTTTGGTATAGCCACCTTATACTGTGTGAGGCTAGCAAATCTAGTGCTGGACATACTCTGTTGACTTGTCCCTCAGTCCCCACTTTCTTTCCTTTTTCAACCAATAGATCGGTTTATATTGAGTTTGTACTGTGTTTCCCTTTATTTCCCTATTAGACCAAGAGACCAGTTGCATAGCCAGTGTCTGCTACATTTCGCCCCCATTATTTCCTCTTTCGACCAAGTCCTAGATTCAGGTAACAAATCTTCCCCCACCCCCACCCCCTTTCTTCCCTGTTTGAACCAAGTAGTACTAGATTCGACTGCATGAAGTAGTTTTACCTCTTAACAGTAAAAATATAGGTGGCTTTCGAACAGCCGATCGATCCTATCTACGAGGGGACCTGAGAAATAGTAAAAGATACAAATGTAGTGACGTCAGGAGCTGGGGCAGTAGAGCAAGGCCGGTTTCGAAGGAAGTTATACCTGAGGGTCACCGGGATGTCGCTAGGTGGGTGGCGGGAAGCTGGATCTGCCCACACTACGACAGTGAGGAAGAAGGGGTCGGAGGCCCTCCCTCGCCGGAGCTGCGTGGGAGAGAACGGCAAGGCACGCTGATCGGGACGCGCGGGCAGTGGGTAAGAGCCGTCACCGAGGATGACCGCGTGAACATTGCACCTTCTCACCTTCACCGGCGGAGTGGATCCAGCCGAATCTGTGACCAGCAGTGAGCAGAGAGAGAGTGTGGCCACCGCTATCGTGTTTAGATCTGGAGAGGACGAGAGAGTGTGAAGAGAGCAACACTAGCAAGCAAGCGTGGAGGCTCCTGCCTATATAGTGGAGTAGTTTTCTTTTATCTACCAGAGCTGGCTTGACCTCGTCAATGACTGTCGAGAAGTCTTCATGCACATGTCCGGAGGCGCAGTTGTCGTCATTTTGATCTGAAGCACCGGATTAACATATACGTAACACGAAAAAATGCCACATGACAAGAAACCATAACCTCACTGCCCCAAGGAGACAACATGAATCCCGACGGACAAACTAGACGAGGATCAAAGCTCAAATTAAAGACAAAGTCGTAGAAAAGGGATCAATCGATAGATGTCCTAATTAACATAGCCGTCTTGACCTAGATGGCAGCCGAGTAGTCTTCGTGCATGTGCCCCCAATGACCAGCGCCTTGGAGGAACGCAGTTGTCGCTGTTTAACCCTCGTAGTGATCCGAAGCACATGACACCTAATATTGCGAGATGACAAGAAACCTTTTTTTAGATTTCTCATCAGAACTACAACCCTGTACAACACAGCCTGCACGATACGTAGACGATAGCCAATCCAGCCGTCTGCTGGAGTCTGGTCACATGCATGGACGAACTGATCTCCCGTGTCATGCAGGGATCGTCTAGGCACCGATGTGTTTACAACACTACTCCAGTACTACTATCTCTCGTCTCTCTCTTCTATTAACTCAGCTGACTTGCGAGGACGGGGGAGTGTGCCTATGGTCGGTTCTCAATTGCGGTCCCACATGTGTGTGCAAATGCAATATGGCGCGTGTTCCATTCGGAGAGCGGCGTGCCAGACCGACCGATCGTCTGGGGTGCGACGCGAACGCGACGGGCGTGCTGTATACATGTGTACCGCCGTTTCTTGAGGCTTTGCTCCATGGCACAATCCATGGATACAAAATTATATTTAAAAGTCGAGGGTGGGGCATTTTCTGCATGGTAGGTGGGGCAGTTTCGCCTAGTCGGTTCGACAGAGAGGCAAGAAGATGAGGGAGTAGGCTGCTGCAAACATAGGGCTGTGTGATTTGACGGCTCTTTACTGCTGGACAGGTGGGGCCCTGTGATTTGACTTGCCATTATCATTATTACTGTGGCGCTACGACCGGCATGAGTCTCCCTCCTGACCACCTCCATGGTATACAGGTGCCAAGTACTAGTACTCCTTACTCCTTGGCAAATGCAGTAAATACTACAAAGAAAGAGATAGAGAGATGTAAAAAAAATACTCTTATAGCCAACCTTATAGCTAACCTTGTTGTATGAGTGACTAAGTGATGACTATGTATGACATGCCAACATTAGATAGCCTAACGCACCTGGACGGAGGAAGTAGTTTCATGCATGCGAAGTAGGCAAAAAAATGCTTATTTATAGTCGTCTGAAATCTCCAAGGGCGCGACTGCGCGAGCAAGGCGACGGTCGTGGTAGGCACGACCATGATACGGGCTGCTGACAGCCCTTGGATCTGAGATCGAACGGTCGCATGCTAAGTTGCTGAAAATTTGCAGAATAACCCTCCAGGATAGGATATTCACCCATAGGTCTAGAATCATGCCATGCAACCATTCGATCTCAGATCCAAGGGCTCTCGGAAGCCCGTATCATGGGAGCATGGAAAGCTTCGTATCACCTGTAATTTTCCTGATGCTTGACGTGCGAACACGCAGATGCATGAAGCCATTTAATTGGGCGTCTAGTAGACATGACATCTAATTGGGCCCCCATAGTACTGTGCATGAATCCATTTATCCACCGGGCAAGCCACACCATTCCGTTCGCATGACCCACTCAAGCATTTTTACAATCGGAAAACCGCTAGCAGTTCGCTCCTACTCGTCCCCGGCCGTCCTTTAACATTACGGCAGTTTGCTCCTAGTCGTCCCGTCCTTTCACATTACAGTAGTTCCACTAATCCTAACCCTCCTCCCAAATCCATGGCGTCCCAAATCTCCATGATCGGCGGTGAGTACAAGGTTAGAACCATCACCGGCGATGAGTTCGACGTCATCTACACCCGTTCTTCCGCGATGGTGAAAGGATGCCTTGCTCGCTTCAGACGCATGTTCGAAAAGTCAAATGGTGATGAGTGAGTCGCTGGGCTAGATGTTGAGTACACTACAGTCCTGGGAAAAGAGAAGAATCTAAAGGAGGAAGAGAGGAAGAAGCCTGCCATGATCCAAGTTTGCGTGCATAACTTGTGCTTGGTCTACCACATATGCCATGCCGACGTTGAGTGTAAGGATTTTAAGAACTTCCTCGCGGGCGGCAAAGTCAAATTCGTTACTGTAGACTTTACGAACGACAGAAGGGTCCTGAGTCGGATAGGCCTCATTGTAGGCTAGCCCTTCGACCTCCAGAAGAATGGGCTGGTGCCCTCCCGTCAGCCTTCAATGCTGACCCTGGCAGGAGCCATGGTTGATCCTTCGTACGGTAAACCGACAAAACCTCCGCTCGAGTTTCATCTTACATGGCAGTGGAATGTACTAGATAGAGACCACATCCAGTACACTGCAATGGATGCCTACCTTTGTTTCAAGATCTACAAGGGTTGGATGAAGAGCAAGAGCCAAGTGTGTGGTTCAAGCAAAGAAGTATCGGCCAAGAGGAAGAGGGACAAGGACAAAGTCGAGCACATGGACGAGGATTCCGAGTAAGGTGGCAGTGTCATAGCTCATGGTGGTTCTAATGCAGCGTCTACCGGATTAGTTGCTTAGTTTAATTTCAGGGTGCTTAGTTTTATTTGAGGGGTGTGTTGTGCTGAGCCCCAAGCAGAACTATGTTATGTTCCTTCTCGTTACTTTAACTCTTCAGTACATACATACTAGTATTTCTTACAGTTCATCTTGTAGTTGGTAGTACTACCACTCGTTTCTTCACATTATATACGTACAATATATATGGCCAACATCATATAGCCAGTAGTTGGCTATACTATTAACCATGCTCTAAGCATGCCACATACGCAAAAACAATTAAATGAGATATGTAATTCTAAAAAAAAACTTAAATGAGAGAAGTTTACCCAAAGCATGAAGGAGTTTAGTTGTCAAAGAATTAAATAGGTATGCTAATTTCTTTAATAGACTTTAGCACCCCATCTAAGCACGTACTAGCTTTTTTAATACTGTAGTACTATATGCATAATTTGGCGACGAGCGCACTCTATATGTACCACCTTTTTTCTTTAATTTCATCTTGTTAGTTTTGCTCCATGGCGCAATCCATCGATACTACTACTGTACAAAAGTATACATTTAAAAGGCTAGAGGGCGGGGCAGTCTCGCTTGGTCGGTTTCACGAGAGGCGAGGGCCTTTGTGATTTGACAGCTCATTACTGCTGGAAGGCGGGGCCTCGTGATTTGACTGCTCGTATAAATGTTGCCAACGACCTGAGGAGGAGCAAAGAACCGTGGGATATACTCAAGTTTTCCACTGGAGTACTAGTACGACGGAGGAGCACGAAACACCGCAGCCCAGTGTGATATGGCGATAAAAAATGATCTAATTTGCTAGTCATCGATCCCATGGCGCCGCTCATTGTTAGCATTGTTCTATTCATGCATCGCAGAGAACGTGACACGAGCGGTGAAACACCCAAAGCAAAAGAAGAAACATAGGAGCAAAAGAAGAAAGAAGATTATCCCCCCAAAAAAACAAGGAAGACGCACACACAAGTCTGGGGCGCTGCTTTCTACTACATGAAGGGTTGCTAGCCACGGAGTCATAACTACTTCTTCATCCCCTCCACGACCTCCATCTCCTCGCGCATCTCCTCCGCCATCTTCTTCATTCTGTCCATGACGCGGGATTTCTCGACGCGAGCCTTCATCATCTGTTCCACGGCCGCATTACGTACCTTGACAGCAGCCGGGTGCTAGATGCGGAGTTTCGCCAACTCCTCTTTCTGTTCCATGATGAGGGCGTGCAGCATCTTCATCGAGGAACTACTCTTCTCATGCAGCTTCTTCCAGCCGGCGTTCTCCTCCTTCAGCAGGTCAAGCTCGTGGCAGAACTTTGCCTTGTCCTCCTGAAGTTGCAGGATTTCACCTGTTGCCGTCTTACCCGAGGCAATGCTCTCCTTCAGCAGCATCACCAAGCTGGCGCTCAACTCCCCCTGCTCATTGAGCTCAGTGGGCATGTCGTCGAGGCTCTCTTTCAGTAGCTCCACCAAGCCGTCGATGAACTCCTTCTGCTTATTGAGCTGATCGGGCATGTCGTCGAGGGATAACGACTCCAACGCCACCAGCTCGGTATGTTCGCCGCCGCGGCTAGGGCGCTCCTGGGAGCCCTCGCCTGCCTATGAGTTCGAGGTCTCTGCGAGGTGGCGAGCCCTCTCTTTTTTCTTCGCGGCCTTGGTCGTCGCTTCCTTGTTACGAGTAGTTCTCGACCTAGAGCTCTGCACACTGGCCATGGCAAGGACGGACGAACAAGAAAGACTTATGAGGAGGAAGGTAGAGTGATTTTCGGCTAGGTAGTTCCCCTTTTATAACCTAGTACTAGCACTAGTACTAAAACCTGCATAGTGGGAACACGTTCAGGTTTGATACGTACTAGGTGTGAGCAGGTTTGCACTTAATTATAGCATGGTAGCACTACTTTGGAATGTGATGGGAATAAGCTAAAGATTAATTGATGATTTTGGTTTCGAGGCCCGAAACAGCTCCCGATGAGTTTCCTGGAACACAAATTTCAAGTACTACTGCTCAAATGCGGTCGCACAAGTCAGGGATGTAACTGGTCATACATGTCAGACCAAGCCGATGCGTGTCCCTTCGGTGAGACGCGGGTCCAACCGACCGTCTGTTGGTGCGACCGACCATAAGTATTACGCGATGGAGACTTCTGGTTGTGGCTTTGGGTGATTGTCATGACCAAGCATTCAAAAACTAGTGATAAATCAATTACTGCCATCTTTTTCCAAACGACCAAGTATTTTCACAGGAATACAATACCTATAGATGGAGTGATTGTCACGGTTGCAAACCGCCATGGCGCCACAAGTTCACTGCAGCAGCAACCGAGTAGGTCACTGCATCGTTGGCGGGGAAGGAGGGTAGCTCACCTCACCTACGATGCATGCCTAGCGGTGCCGCCGCAGCTGGTCCCGCGATTTGGCTTCTCCTACCGCCCATTTGAACAGTTGCACCGGCTGCTCATGCCATTCCGCAAGCATGCGCGTTCTTTCCTCCGCAGTCGACTCCGTGAATACGATCTCTGCCATTAGCCCCAGCTCGAAATCAACGCGATGCTGCCAGATGCTGACATCCCTCAGCATCTCTCCCCTAAGATCGACTTGCGCCTCCGCCTTGTGCTTCGCCAGGCGCAGCTCCTTCGAACTTGTCTCGAATCGATGCGATGCTTCCTCGATCTGATTTGCCCTTGCTACCCACCACCTAAAATGCAGCCCTGGCATGTCCTTCGGTGCCACCGATCTATGATTCCAGAGCAATGGATCCCCACTGAAACGCATGTGGGTTTCGCTCAAAGGCGGCAGTGCTGCGGGCCGCAGCGAGAGGGCAGCTCGCGGGATCCTGAGATCTAAGGGATTATCCATGGCGGGATCCGGTGGGCGAGGCATGGAGGCGAGCGTAGGCGATGGGAGAGCCCTACGAGGCTAAGATAAACATAGTACTACTCCACTCCATCCATATTTAAATACAAAGGTCACCAACAGTAACCCAGGCAAAAATTGATCATCCTGCCTGCGTCCTGGTTTATTGGCCCCCTTTTTATTTTGTGCCAATTTTTGACCAAAAATTTAACTAAGAAAATGTTAATGCATGTCACCAAAAATTATATCATTGGAACCACATTTGAACATAGTTTTCGATGACATTAATTTTTATGTCTTTCTCAACTACTTCCTCCCTCACGTCCACTCAATTTGCATGCACTGTATTAATTGACCATCAATGAAGTGAACGACTTTACACGCGTCAAATTATCACATGGGGTGGATCTTCGTACAAAAATGCGTCCCACCGTGTACCTGCGTGCGCGTGCAAGGGAATGAGTGCGTGCGTGCACATCTTCGCTTCGTGCATGTACTGCCAGTGTGCGTGAGAGAGGACGAGTACATTGTTCTGGAACCAGCAGCACGTCACTGTGATCAATCCACACAAGGAGGTCGCGACAACGCCTCCACATGTGCCACGTGGCTTCATGGATGCCCCCACATCATTTTAATCATAATATATTAACTGAAAAAGGGAGACACTATGTAGCGTGCCATTGGAATTCTAATTTACGTGTTTTGCACATACTGGAAGTACTAGTAAGGTACACGTGCATTGCACGCATGAGATTTGGCAACCAAATTATGAATAAATACCACACTATAGCATGTAAGCTTTGAGTCATATATGCATGATGTAGACGTTCGTTTAATTCTTATAGTTCATCTCATTCAAAATCAATTAGTTTTTATAAAAAAAGTTAACCTATTTTATGATTCATGGAATTGTGCGTTGTAAAGCATAAAGTAAAAACAAATAATGGCAATTCAACTAGAAAATAAGTTTGGGCAATTATGATACGGAAGATTCTAGAACAAAGGAGAAGTACTTGTGTTTTGAGGTTTGTGCATTAGGCTTAAGTTCAACCATGGAGTCGATCTAGATTGTACATGTGGCAGAATCTGGTGGAATGTAGATGATATCCAATGGCCAGTAGTGCTCGGATTTGCCATCTCTGCACCGTCTGATTGGTTTCATCCAACGACCATCTTTCAAATTTATTCGCACTCAATATAAGGGCATAGATATATATAGAGGTATAGATATAGACTAGTGGCACATCATCTAAAGGCTTTCTACACGCTCATTTTTTGTACAAGTGTGCTCCACCGTGCACCCGCGCGTTTGTATGTGGGAACGAGTGCGTGTGTGCACCTCTTCTCTTTCGCACACTAGTCTGTGTGTGTGAGAGATAATAAGATATGGTGAGGGAATACGTGTCAATGCAATTTGTGTGAAGGAGAGGCCTATATACATACATGTATGTGCATGGGGCCGGGGTGATATACGAGAAGGGAGGGGAGGGGTCGACCGCGTGAGATATCGATAGAGATAGATAGAGGGAAGAGCTCTACGAGCGTACAAGCACTGGGATATGGGGGTGGGGTGCTGGAAGATGGTGCAAGGGGCCAAGTGGAGGGAGACTATGAAGGACTGCACAAGTGCGAGATCGATATTTAAAGATAGGGGGCGAGAACGTGCGCGGTTGCGCGCAGTGGCGGAGCCATGAAAAATAAATGAGCTAGGGGCCAAGCATTGCTAATCCTTTACGGGGAGGACCAATTCATCAACTTAAACCATTTTACCAGCAATTGATCTACTGATCACATTCATATTAGCCTCAGTATATAGTGATGTTAGGGGGGCGCATCTGAGAGATGAAGCGGAAGGCATGGCTAATGAGAGGGGGACGATGGATAGATAATGTGGGTGTATCAGCTATGTAATCCTATATAGAGAGGTATAGATTGATCGATGTGTACGTGGGAAAGAGGGTGAGACCTGACTAATATATAGATCAATCGGTTTGTGTGGTAAACTGGCAAAGACCTAGCTATATATATACACACATAGAGGAACATCGATCATTGCGCATGCATGTGAGAGATAAAGAATGCCCGAAGTGATGAAGAGGGGGAGGTGTGTGTGTGTGCATGCATGGGAGACCGACCTGAAGAAAAAGATTGCATGTGTGCGATGAATAATGCCGAGTGGTAGTGTGTGTGCATGCATGCACGAGAGAAAGTTAGTGGTACAAATATAAAGAGAAGACGACTGTGTGGGTGTAAAAGACTAGGTGAGGTCATAATCAAGGTAAAGTTGAATTCAAATATTTGAATAAGAGATCATGATGTTTGAAACCCATGCATGCATGAATATAACTGACATATGCGTGGTGTGGTTTGAAAACAAACATGCTATACTGTATACACATTGAACAAGGTCAGACTGATTTGAATTTGAGATACCGATGGCAGGCATCGTTTGGCCACATTGCATCCGTGCATGGACACACTATTTAAATTAGAGATGATGGGTGGCTTTCGCATCACATATCTATACCCCTATATAGTGTGTGAATAACTTTGAAAGATGGTCATTGGATGAAGCCAATCCGACGGTGCAGAGATGGTAAATCCGAGCACTACTGGCCGTTGGATATCATCTACATTCCACCAGATTTTGCCACATGTACAATCTAGAAGACTCCATGGTTGAACTTAAGCATAATGCACAAACCTCAAAACACAAGCACTTCTCGTTTGTCCTAGAATCTTCCGTATCATAATTGCACAAATTATTTTTTCTAGATGAATTGCCATTATTTGTTTTTTACTTTATGCTTTACAACGCACAATTCCATGAATCTTAAAATATATTAGCTTTTTTATAAAAACTAATTGATTTTGAATGAGATGAACTATAGGAATTAAATGAACATCTACATCATGCATATATGACTCAAAGCTTACATGCTATAATATGATATTTATTCATAATTTGGTTGCCAAATCTCATGCGTGCAATGCATGTGTACCTTACTAGTCTAAATGGTGTGTGTGTGTGTGTGTATTGTGCATGTTAAACACATTGTACGTTGTATCATACATGGTTTAGATTCCGAACTTCTAGCTAGAGCGTACATGTACTATATATGATTTGAATTCAACATAAAATGGATACATATATTTGAATTCGAGATCGTATGTACATGTAGTTCATATTTATATGGGAATTTACTACTCCTATATTCATGTCATGTGTTGTGAAGATAATATTTAGATGGTTGTATAACTAACCCGAGTACAATCCCATTCAAACAGGGAAAATGTACTCAAATTTAATCCATATGCTAGACAACATGATTTTTTTTATTGTTGAGGGAAGTGCAAATTGATTTGGTATTGTACACGTTAAGTTTGTTGTCCCAATTTTTTTATTTTTTTGTTGTTGTATTTGAATGCATTTCTAGTAATATAGTAAATCGGGACACGGCTCTCTCTAGTGAGGTGCGAATTGTCATTTTTGTTTTGTACACGTTAAGTTTGTTCTCCCGAAATTTCAAGCTGCGCCTTGTTATGCCGAAATTTCAAGCTAGCATCTCTGTCTATCGTGCTGCGAAACTCCCGCCTCTTCAACCCGCGCCTTGTTACCCCGAAATTTTAAGATATCTCTTTGTCTCGTTGTGCTCCGAAAACTCCCTCCAACTCAACCCGTGCCTTGCTATCCCAAAATTACAACGCACGCGAAAACTCCCACCTCCTGTGAAATCACGACACGCGAAATGCCCGTCATAGCCCTGGACCAAAAGAACTGCCTAGCTCAAATCGGTGGGGGTACTTTCGTAACTTACCCCACATTTCGGACAAGCGCGTCCCTAAGCCATGGTTTCCCTTCCATCCCCTTCACCCCCCATTTGTACACCGAGGCCGCGAAAACCCGCGAAGCCCCACACCCTCCTCCACCCGCCCACCCAGTCGGAGCCTCTTCCCCGACGACATCGTCCACAGCAACATCTTGACGTCCCTCATCCACCGCACCGGATGAGGATCCGTCGTCGATATTGTCGTCCCGCCGGTTCAACCACCCCGTCCTCCACCTCCAAGGAGCTGCCCCGACGTTCCCCTCGTCTTTCGCACCACCTCCATTCCCACACCGCCGTCTTCACCTGCACCACCGGAAGAGCAGCATCATCACCGATTCCTCGCATGAAGCTGAGGCCTAATCGGCGCCACCAAAGAGGTTCTACACTAATCGCTGCATTTTCTTCTTGATTCGATCTCACGGTGCTGCCGGCGCTCGGTCTCGAGCCAACATGGCGCGGCTCCATCTACGGCGGCGTCACCGGCCACTTCCTCCATGGCGTCTCTCCCTCGGCGGCGACGTCCACATCAGTAGGAGCTGTTGCTGCATTGGCTCTCACTCGCGCTGCTGCTCTGCTCTTCCTCTCGGTCCCCTGCCTGGTTTGCTCTTGCTCTTGCTCGCCCTGCTGCTCTCGCTCTTGCTCTTGCTTGCGCTGCTGCTCTACTCTTGCTCGTGTTGCTGCTGCACGAGCAGCAGATCCTGCTCTCGCTCGAGCCCCTGCAGCTGCTACCCGAGATGCTGCTACACGACCAACTGCCCCTGCTCTCGCACGCGCTGCTGCTCTGGGCGCTGCTGCTGCTGCTGCTACTAGTGCGTTCACTTTCGACAGTAAAATTCAGTTTCGACAGCAAAATTCAGTTTCGACAGTAAAATTCAGTTTTGGCTATTAAATTCAGTTTCGACAGCTAAGTTTAGAGATGAGCGGCTGATGTATTTTACATCTAGCACTTTGTGGTTTACATCATCTATTGGAGATGCTATTAGAATTCCACTCAGGTTAACATTGTCTCTCTTGTCCTTCTTCAGCCTCGCCATTGTACAACTCACCGGAGCTGCTCCAACGACGAAACCCTCCATCACAGTGGAGCAGTACCCCCGGCTCCATCTCCAGACGCGTAAGATCATCTTCCCCTCCTCCGACAGCCAAATCAGCCGGAGCATCCTCACCGACCAACCCAATCATGCTGAGATCGACGTGGCTTCGCCAAAGAGGTTGTACACTTGTTCATTGCCTTTTTACTCTACATGTTATATATATTGTCCACTGAGCACATGTAGTAACATGAAATACGATTAGTTTCTCCTACTATATGACAAGCAGTGAGGTACCAGGCAACTTAGCTATCCGTGATGGACTCTCTTGAATGCCATCATTATTTATTTCTGCGTGTTTGAGCTATGCATTTGTAGATGGGCCTAGGAGTTGAGCTAGTAGGGTAGTGGCCTGGGTCAAAGTAGTAGAAGTAGCACAAAAACATTTTTTGAGTGTAGGCTTTTCCCTGTTCAAGCCTGCCTACTAGAATCGCCAGTGCTTGAAAGGAAAAGTGAAGGAAAAACATAGGAATTGGAAAGTTTCCTATGGTACTACTATTCATGCATTTGGTACAAAGGAATGGAGGAAAGGAAAACTGTAGGATTTGTTCCTTTAGTGTCTCCTTGAAAGAAAAACCGTAGGAATTTTAATATCCACTTGTCCTCCTTTTCAAATTCCTATTCATGAAGCGCAAGACTAAGAGATAGTAGCATAATAGCATTATAACCGTACATTTTCTTGTGGTTTGACTTAATCTCACCATGCTTCTTTGCATCCTGTGATCTTCCAATTCTTGTGAACCAAACACCCAGATTGGCAGAAATCCTGTGTTTTTAAATTCTCTGTTTTGCACGTGCATTCCTATCCTATTCCTATGTATTTCCTATCCCTGCATTGTTAGAATCCTCCAACTCAAACAAGCCCTTATAGAATTACTTCTGTTACAGATAAGTGTCAAAGAAAACCTTGTGTGGTTTGCCCTGCTCCTGCTGTGTCGTGGGAAACCACGGCCACCTATGGGGCCATGAGCCCCTTTTGGTTTGGCGGGGGGATAGGCACGTTGCACAAAAAGCGGAGAAGCGTAACACAACACGGCAGAGATCACACGAGCAATTTTACCCAGGTGCGGGTACTTGCTCCTGCTTTGGTGGATTGATGGTGGAAAAATGGTGGAGCAGTGCAGCGCTCTTGCCCGGCAAGGTGGCCTCGAGGCGAGAGTGGCTACGCGCGTATGAGTGTGTGGGGGTCCGAATCCTTTCTACGGTTGCCATGGGCCTCCTTTTATAGATAAAGGGGTCACCACAGTGGCAAATCAGTCTTTTACACACTGATTAGATAGCAACAGTGCTATCATACCTAACTCTGCAGGCTGACAGAGCGCATTAAATGCGCCGCTCAGTGTCACATCACGGCTTGCCCGGCAAACCTTGCCGGGCTGTTTTGCCAGCTTTGCGCTTGCTTGCTTGACACGTCTCAGGACGGGTGTCATCTGGAGGTATTTTCTGTAGGAAGTGGCTGCCATGTGGCAGGAAGCAACCACTTAGTCACTTAGGAGCTTGACACCGCACTTGATTGATGACTTACGTCACTGTGAGGTGGTGCGGTGGAGTGGTTCGCCTCCGCAAGCCCCGGCAGGCCTGCCGGGACGATCCGGAAGCTTGCTTCCGGGGTAACCCCAGCCTTGCCAGGCTCGCCTGCCCGGCAAGGGTGGTTTTTCCCTTGGCGATATCTTGCCTCTTTGGCTTGTATTGGTCTTCTTGATCTGTACCTTGGTCCTTCAAAGGATTGATCCCTCGTGCTTGGACTTGATCTTGGTGCAGTAATCTCGCTCTTGGGCCTGTTGGTTCACCGTCCGTGCACGAGTCAGGGGAAAACATACACCCCTGTTTGTGTACCCCGACATAAGCCCGCGGGCCTGAGCCATACGTGTCGCGGGGTACGTTGGGTTAGGCCCCAAACAGTGCACGGACACATGGCAGGAGAAGGCTACGCGCACGGCGGTTCGTCATGATGACCAGTCAATCCAACGTCCAGTTCGCGTAATTACCGCGGGGCATGGGGGCGTGGGACTGTAGCAGTTAATGTAAAAACGGTAACTTTTCTGAAGAGCCGCGCCCTCTCCCACGCCGTTCCCCTTAAGAGGGGAAAATGCGGAAAGGTACTACTCATTCATCTTCTGCCTTGCCTCCTCATCATCTTCCTCCGCAAGCCAAGCAACCGTCTGCTCCCTTCGCCCACATTCGTTGCTGATCCCCTCCTGATTTCCTTCCCGCTCTCCCACCGTATCTCAAGGGATATGGGGAAGAAGAGTGCTGCTAGGGGGCAGCGGACGACCGCCGCGAAGGCAGAGGCCTTTGAGGGGAGCAAGAGGGCGACCGAGCTGGACAAGAAGTGAAGGGGAGACGTCGTCTTCTCCCCGTCGAATCTCGACGGAAGCGTGCTGCAGGCTAGGTATGGATACCTGTGGGGGAGGGAGGTCCCGAAGGGGCATGGTGCTCCCAAGGTTCTAGCGGAGGGAGAGGAGGATCCGCCAGGTTCATACAAACTGCGCATTCATTTGCGGCCTCTGCCCTCCCTTCTCGGATTTCCTCGAGGCAATGATGGCAATCTATGGATTCCACCTCTTGGATTTCACGCCGAATTCAATGGCGTGCATGGCGATCTTTGCTCACCTGTGTGAGAATTTTGTTGGGGTTGCCCTCAATGTGGATTTGTTCAGGCACTACTTCGGCCCGCGGGTGGAGAACAAGAGCCACCGTTCCGGCAATATAAGCTAGATGCCACGGATAGTGCCAAGGGAGAACTGGGATTACATCTTCGGCCAATAGCGCAACAGATGGGAGGAGTGGAGGGGAGATTGGTGTTGGATTCAGGATGACAAGGCTCTAGAGTTCTGCCAGGCATGGACAGAATGCCTCGAGCGCGACAACGTCTGGAGGGCATTCGGCCTTACTGAGGACAGGCTCCGCCCGGCAATCAATAGGATTACCCGTCTAAAGACTGCCGGGTTGACCGTCGAGCATGTAGGGGCAGATTTCCTCCTCCGTCGCATCGCTCCTCTGTAGAAAAGGGACAGATTCACCTGGGAGTATGGGGATGTTGGGGATAGAATGAGGTTGCTGCCTGGCCTGACCAAGAACCTGACAGTTTATGACCATGCCTGGTTGTGCGATCAGCTATTTGGCCGCTTCGGGCTGTTCGAGCTGCCGGCAAGCATCATCCCACTGAACATCAACTCTGCCAGGGATCAGATTCTGAATTGGATGCCAGATTGCAACGCCCACGGAGTCTCGGGTGACTGGCAGTTACCCTCCTTTGATGAAGAGCTGGCGTGGTCTTCCACCTTAGTAGAAAGGGCCACTAAGGTGGAAGCTAAAATGTACAAACGCATCTCCGCGGTGGAGGTGGCGTATATTAAGAAGCGGCTCGAGGAAGACAGGGCAGCCCAAGCTACAGCGGCAGTGAGGGCCAGGAAGGCAGGAAGGGAAGAGGGAAAGCTGGGGATGAGAGCTCTTCCCACAGCAAGGGTGAGACGCAAGTCTCGGAAGAGGCTACCGGGGAAGAGTGTGCCGGGGGAGAGCCTGCCGGGGATGGGCCTTCCGGGCTTGAGGCTCTATCTGTTGCAGCATCGGAGGCTCTAGAGGAAGAAGAGGTGGAGGAGGTGGTCGAACCTGGGATGGAGTGGCTCGCAGAAGGCCCTCAAGCCCCCGAGCCAGTCTTGGATCCACGCCCTCGCAAACGGGCGGCCAACCGGGGAGTGGCAGCCCCCGATCTTGCACCCGCCACCAAGAGGGCGAAGGATACCACCTCCAAGATCAACATCCCCGAAGCTGCACGCCGGCATTCTCCTCGGCTCCGGGGCCAGGGCCCTTCCCGCCAAGCAGACGACAACCATGGAGGACGCCCCCAGCGCTCAGTCGAGTTCGAGCTCTTCGTAGAGCTTGTCTTCATCGGAGCCTCCCGTGCGCTGGTAGGTCTCGAAGCCGCCAGAGAGCTCCACCCCTCCGCCCCAGAAGAGGAGCAGGGCGCCTTCACCGCCCATGGACTTCGAGCTGAATTCCATGCTTATTGACGAAGAGTAAGGGAGATCAGTCCCTCTTTCTCTCCTTCTCTTGTATTATCTTCAGTATGCTTGCCTGTACCTGTCAACTGATCTTACTTCTTGTTGCTGACAGGGAGGAGGAGGAGGATACGGAGACCCTCATCCACCAGTCCAGGCGGCTCAAACGCACAGAGCCCCCGATGGTGGTGGAAGGAACATGCCCGGCAGGGAGTAGCACGAGCGCTCCGGCACCAAGCCCCCAGCTCAGAACCCAGCCCGAAGGCACAGAGGAGATTCCTCCTGCCAGGGATGATGGCGGAGAGCTCCCTTCCATTGAGGACGGAGGAGGGGAGGGGACCACTCAAGGTGAGCCCCTTCAGGAGGGACCCACCCCGCCCGTTGATGGAGCCGATGGATCCCCGCCAAAGATTCCCATGGATGGGACCCCACAGGGCGATGCCGTGGTTACTAACGGTGGGAGTGGCAATTCTGGCCCGGCAGCCGATGTTTCCGGGGAGGCAGAGGCTTCCGCCCGGCAAACTCCTCCTGGTAACATATCTGCTTTTCCTTTCGTGCTTTCTCTTATCTGTTTGCT
Organism: Thinopyrum elongatum; assembly: GCA_011799875.1. Classification (NCBI taxonomy): domain Eukaryota; kingdom Viridiplantae; phylum Streptophyta; class Magnoliopsida; order Poales; family Poaceae; genus Thinopyrum; species Thinopyrum elongatum. Next base: position 517,281,616 of record CM022303.1, read on the forward strand.
CCTTATCCTTGACTTTGTACCGTTGTGATTGATCGCTGGATCTGCCCGCAGCCCCCTTGAGCGAAGAGCCAGATTTGCTGGAGGAGGTGGCCATCATAGGAAGGATGCTACCAAGGAGGCTGCCAAGATTGCCGCCACGAAGGGACAGGATCATGCTGCCAGGGGTGCTCTAGGATCCCCGAAGGAGTCCGAGAAAACCCTTGGTAGCACGTCAGGGGCGGGGGTTGTGGTCGAAGAGAAGATACCCCTCAAAACCATGGGCCCCCTTCCCTCATTTGGCGCCTCGACGGATGTCCTACCATCTTCGTCAAGCAACCTGGCGTTGGTGCTTGCGCAGCCCAGACTTGGAGCCCCTGGCTCGTCAATGGCGATAAGCACGGAACTCGATGAGGAGCTTCAGCGCATACTGTCATTGTTGTACCAGGGAGTTGAAGAGGTGGATGACTCTGTTGCCGTCGCCATGGACCTGTCCTTCATGGAGTCCGTGGTGGTGGGTCTCAAAGAGATGCGGGAGCGGCATAGCCGAAAGTGGCAGGAGCTCAAGGAGCAACGCCAGTCCGCCAACAAGGTGGACCAAAAGCTGAAGGAAAAAGGAGTTGAATTGCGTGACTGGCACGGCAAGCAGTTTCAGGTCCTCTTGAGACCGCAGGAGACACTCTCGATGATGAGGGAGGATGTCATCGCTCGAGAGGCGCACCTGGCAGAGCGCAAGGCACTTCTGGACGCCAGGGAGCAGGATATCGCCCTCCGGGAGGAGAAGCTCGAAGCCACTCTCCGCGCCAAGGACGACGATCTGAAGATACTCATGCTGCAGCGCACCAAGGAACTGGAGGACAAGCACAAGGCTGCCCTCGATGCTCTCACTGTCGACTCTGCCACCCAATTGAAGAAGCTTACCGATGACCTTGCTGCTGCTTCTACCGCCAAGGTGGATCTCGACCGGCAAGTGGCCGAGCTGACGGAGAAGCTTGCCGGGAGTGCCAAGGAGGTCTCGGTCCTTAAGGAGGAGGCACAGAAAGTAGAGTCCCTTTTGAAGGACACACAATCGCAGCTCTCCTCCAAGAGTCAAGGCCTCGAAGCTGCCAACGACGCCATTGAAGATGTGAAAGCCAGGATCGGCTCCTTGGAGGGCTCAATGGAATCCATCGAGGCCCGCGAGCAGCAGCTATCAAAGGATCTGGACACCGCAAGGCGCCTCTGGAAGGATGCAGAGCACAAGCTGAAGAACCACTCTGATCAAGTTGACCTCTGGATCAGGAGCTTGGTCGACACCGCCGATCGCCTTACTTCTTAGACCGCGGCGATGGGCATGGAGGGGCCAGTCTACTCGGCCAGTGAGCAGGGGGCCCCCAGCGCTACGCTAGGGAATTTCTTCAACGAGTTGATTGCCAAGCTGAAGACACACGAGGAGGGAAGAGCTGGCCGTTTTGAGGCTGAATCTAGGAGGCTTGCCTGCAACTCCCTCTTCATGGTCCTGAGCAACATCGCTTGTCGCCACCCGGACCTCGACCTCGCCGATGGTTTCAGGAAGCCGCCACGGGGTGCTGACGTTTCTGCCGCCGAGGAGAAGGCCACTCCCCTCGCCGACAGGGTTCTTCTCGTACGAGCCCAGCATGCCTGTCCTTGAATTATTCTCGCTACTGTGCTGTCCTGCGATCAAAACAATGATGCATGTCCTGTGTTTAGACTTTGCTCTATCTATGCTTTATGCGGAGCTCGTTACTTTTGCTTAATCTGAATTGTGTGTTTATCCCTTTTGAGTGTTACCCATTCAATGTTCGTATGATTAGTCTCTATGCACATTTAGGTTGCCTGCTGGTATCATATTGCCGCAGCGGTCGTGAGGGTCTAGCCCTCAACAGTTATTTTGGCGTGAATGCGTCCCGATAGGTTTTTCCTCAGTAGTTTCCAACGCAGCCACTCGTTCCATGAGCTGGCTCTGGACGGAACGAGGGTGCAGGCAAGAATCTAATAGCGGTACCTTTATGTGAAAGATTTCATCATGCAAACACTTCGATACTCAAGGGATAAACAAGCATACAAACCAAAGAATCCGTAATAACGCAAAAATAGCATGAACTTAGCATTTATTTATGTCCCCATCCATTCCTTTCAGCTGCGGTCGCTTGTTGGGCTTGTAAGCTTCGGGAAGGATGGTGTCGCATGTGTATCGATTTCCGACCCCCAGCAGAGGTCGGTCTAAATCACATATGTCTTGTGGGCGGTGAGGTGCAACGCCGGGCACGGCAGGTTTTTCTCTCACCTTCTCTTCATGCTTTCTGAACAACCCAACGACGACTGGCACCAAAAGTCACGCCAACGCGGATGGCCTTGCCGGAGCGTACTTGCCGGGGCATCGATCAACGGATTCGCACCAGCGCTCCACTCAGGATTTCCCTAAGCAGGGTAAATACTGAACCGAGTGTCGCGTGGGCTCATCGACACTGATGATGCTAAAACCCAAAGCAGCTCGATTGCCGAAAAGTGAAGGTAGCAGGGAGAGAAAAACCCTGTGATTTCATGCATTGCCCTCTTCCCTGAACGGGGCTCGTGGTGCATCCCCGCTGCCCGATCTTCCCGGGGTGGTCTTATCGCCCTGATTGTAGGTTTCCGCCATTGCCGTGGCCGATGTGGAAGGAGGTGATGGAGTTTGGACAGGGCCGGAGGGGGAGCGATGTTGCCTTCCCACTCCGTCCCTGCCCTTCTCCGCTTTCTCCTCGGGTGCCATCAAGTAATGACGCTGTTGATAGAGTAGGTGATGAAGATGACGCGCTGCTCACGCTCTCGGGTTCGCACAAGTGATCCCCCTACCTGGCGCGCCAAAGATGTCGTGGGAAACCACGGCCACCTATGGGGCCATGAGCCCCTTTTGGTTCGGCGGGGGGATAGGCATGTTGCACAAAGAGCAGAGAAGCGTAACACAGCACGACAGAGATCACACGAGCAATTTTACCTAGGTTCGGGCCGCCACGAGTTGTAAAACCCTACTCCTGCTTTGGTGGATTGATGGTGGAAAAATGGTGGAGTAGCGCAGCGCTCTTACCCGGCAAGGTGGCCTCGAGGTGAGAGTGGCTATGCGCGTATGAGTGTGTGGGGCTCTGAATCCTTTCTACGGTTGCCATGGGCCTTCTTTTATAGATAAAGGGGTCACCACAGTGACAAATCGGTCTTTTACACACTGATTAGATAGCAACAGTGCTATCATAATTAACTCTGTAGGCTGACAGAGCGCATTAAATGCACCGCTCAGTGTCACATCACGGCTTGCTCGGCAAGCCTTGCCGGGCTGTTTTGCCACCTTTGCGCCTGCTTGCTTGACACGTCTCAGGACGGGTGTCATCTGGAGGTATTTTCTGTAGGAAGTGGCTGCCATGTGGCAGGAAGCAGCCACCTAGTCACTTAGGAGCTTGACACCGCACTTGATTGATGACTTACGTCGCTGTGAGGTGGTGCGGTGGAGTGGTTCGCCTCCGCAAGCCCCGGCAGGCCTACCGGGATGATCCGGAAGCTTGCTTCTGGGGTAACCACAGCCTTGCGAGGCTCGCCTGCCCGGCAAGGGAGGTTTTTCCCTTGGCGATATCTTGCCTCTTTGGCTTGTATTGGTCTTCTTGATCTGTACCTTGGTCCTTCAAAGGATTGATCCCTCGTGCTTGGACTTGATCTTGGTGCAGTAATCTCGCTCTTGGGCCTGTTGGCTCACCGTCCGTGCACGAGTCAGGGGAAAACATACACCCCTATTTGTGTACCCCGACATGCTGCACTATGGTCCACCCCAGCTCAGCTGGTCCTACGATGGACGGGTTCACTTTAGTAGGGATCCGCCCTCCAGACTATCTTTCGCTGCCTCAGATCTTCTTCCCCGCCGCCGGCAGCCACGACAACTGCATTACCATCATCAACTGAGCAGATGACCTTGAGGACTACACGGGTCCGCAAGAGAGGTCGCACTCTTTCGTGTCTGCTTTCATTATGCATCGCTTAATATGATGACATGCTACTTTATCGTCATGTTCACCGATTAGACTCCGAGTCAGGTCCAAACTAATGCTCAAACTTGAGTTTTTAAATGGTTGTGGGGTACATATTGGGGCAGCAATCAATACTATCTGGTTAATCTCAGGTGTCTACTATGAGTTTCATGTTGGGTGGAAACAAACATTAAAGGAGCCATTATCTGTATTTTTAACTGAAGCTATTATCTGCCTGCTATCATTGGTTTTGGGTCTATCCATAGTTTGCTACCATCACTCTTGATTTGTGCATGCACTCCTTACATAATCTCACTATGTTTTATTCCTATGCATTTCAGTTATTGTACACAATGGTACTGAACATGTAGAGCAAAAGAGACGAGCCTTGCGTGGCAATAAAATTTCATGCAGACGTCGCTCCATGGTGGGCACAAAAGCAACCCCCCTCCCCCCATTCCAGACTGTAATCAAGAGGAAGATAACTGTTCAGAGGGGGATTCAAAGGGAGCAGACCACTCCTATTTACCCCCTGAGGTCTTTTGCTCTAACTTGGCATGCTGATGTTTGTCATATCATGCATATGGTGCCATGCATTGCTTACTTTATACATAAAATATGTCATCTGCTTAGTTTAGACATGCATTGTGTGAATGCCATCTGTTTAGTTTCTATATCATATATGTGAATCATGCAATGCCATCTTGTTTAGCCAGGCATCATATATGTGAATTTTGCAATGCCATCCTAGTTAGCCAGTCATCTTATATGTGATTTATATCATGCCATCCTTTTTTTTATTACGTATTCAATTTTTCAACAATTTTAGTACATTCAGTTACTCTTCCTGTGCATCAGGCATTCGACACGGTCATGGAAAAATCTGGAATGAAAACAAGGTCTTCAGAGCAGACAATGCTATCTGATGAAGCGCATGTATTGCTAGTTACGGATAGCTCCTCAGAGGAGGATTCAGACAGATGACCAGTCATATTTCCCCCCCGAGGTGCATGCTCTAACTTGGCAGGGTTATATTGCTCATATCGTGCATATGGTGTCTTGCATTGGCATGCCATTTGCTTAGTTTAGACATGCTTTGTGTGAATGCCACCTGTTTAGTGTCTAATTACCATATATGTGAATTTTGCAATGCCATCTTGTTGCAAGACATTATATATGTGAATTATGCAATGCTATCTTGTTGCAAGGCATTATGTATGTGAATTATGCAATGCCATGCTGTTTAGCCAAGCGTCATATATGTGAATTATATCATGGCATCCTTTTTTTGTATTACTCATTCCATTTGTCGACAATGTTTGTATATTCAACTTCTCTTCCTGTGCATCAGCCATTTGATTTGGTGATGGAGAAATCTGGAGTGAAAACAAGGTCTTCAGAGCAGACAATGCTACCTGCTGAAGCAGCTGGTTACAGATAGCTCCTCAGAGGAGGATTCAGAGGCAGATGACAATTCCTATTTTCCCCCTGAGGTGTATGCTCAAACTTGGCAGGGTTATATTACTCATATCATGCGTATGTTATCTTGCAATGCTTAGTTTTTACATCATATACACAATATTGAATGCCATCTCCTTAGTTGACACATCATATATGCGATTGCCCTCTGCTCACTTGCTTAGTATATAAATCATATATGTGAATTATATCATGCCATGATGTTTACATAGACATCATGTATCTGAATTATGGCATGCCAACCCATTTTCTAAAGACATAATATAGTTATATCATCTCATCCTGTTTACATAGTCATCATATTTTGAATTATGTCATTCTATCCATGAATTATATCATGCCATCATGTTTCCATCGATGGCATGTTTTTGAATTATGGCATGCCAACCACTTTAATAGACACATCGTATAGTTATATCATGTCATCCTGTTTACATAGTCATGATATTTTGAAGTATGTCATTCTATCCTGTTTAGTTAGCCATCATATATGTGAAATTGTGTCATGCTATCCTGTTTAATTAGCCATCATATATGTGAAATTATGTCATGCTATCATGTTTGGTTAGACAACATAAATGTGAATTATTTCATGCCCTCTTTTCTTCCCTACTATCCATTGCACCTGTCTATCTTACAATGTATGTACATTGAATTACTTTTCTTGTTTATCAGCCATTTGAATTGGAGGGGGTGATGGCAGTATCTATGGGAGTAAAAACACGGTCTTCAGAAAAGATCGTGCTACCCATCGATGCAGATAGAACCACGGTTGTACTTGCCCAAGAACCAGCCCCACCACACATAACCCAGACTCATGCAGATTGTACCCTACCCAGTTGGACAGAGAACCAGCTACACCCCTTCTAACCCCAACCCCAGCAGATAGTAACCCGGTTCCAGTTGACACAGCACCATCTCCACCACGGAGCACCCAAACACGAGCAGTTAGTAAGGCAACTGCAGTGCCCAAAGCAATGAGGACCACCACTCCAAACCCCAAGTCAACACTTAAAGAAGAAGAAGAATTGTTCTCAGGTCAGGTTCCGTAGCTATGGTTCATACTCCTTTGCTCTTGCATCACTGTATTTACTCATACCAACTAATTTAAAATTTGAAGGATGCAATTGAAACTCCAATGGCGCAACAGGTATGTTTTAAACCTGTTTGTTTAACGTGTTTGTTGTTGTAACTTGCTCTATGTTGATTTCAGTTTCAATTGAATAAACAGTTATGTTCTCATGCCATGCACATTACACGTGTTGTTATTGCTGTGTAGTTTCCCACACTTATATTCTGCCTATGCTGCTTTGTCTTAAACAGACATGATTTTAATTGTCTCTATCTTCATTTGGCAACATAAACTAGAATGATATAGACCATACAGTGACCATACAACATAGATATATGTTTGTTTCATGCTGTTATCCTGTCCACCTTACTACTGAACTGGTTTACCAAAATGAGTTTCATATACAACATGGTAAACCTGTGATCTGTCTGCTTGTTTCTCTTTTAGAATGCGAACAAAATATTGGAGAAGAGTACCCCCGTTATGCAATGGTAAAGGAAGTAATGCAAATAAGGTTCAAGATAGTGAGACATCCCTGTTGGTCTCCAAGAAAGCTGATAAAAACTATATTGAAGACACTGAGACAACCCCAAAGTCCTATCTTGATGTAGTGTTTGAGTTACTGGCCACTACTGCTGGCACCAACTCTTTGAACTCGCTGCCTGAATAAGTTCGGCTTCTTGAGTCTCAACTCCAAATTGAAATACATCGATCAGATGTGCTACGACAGGAAGCCGAAGGACTTAGGAAGTCCCTGTAGAATTCAGATGCATACTTTCTGGTGCAACAGCAATCGCTGGAGGATTTAACCGCCAAACAAGAGAAAGCTAATAAGCTTGCTAAGTGTCTTCCCAGCATGGTGGATACCCAGAATATTGTTTCTTGAGCTCTTGTGAAGTGGTTTCAGTGCTGGACTTGTTTTGCTGCGGCGTTTATTTGCACTGGTCGCCAACTTTTACAACCATTATATGTAATATGCTGCTTTGTTCCCCATATTTGCACTGGTGGCGAACTTTGATGCCCAGTGGATGTAATATGTGTAATAGCCGTGATAGCCTAGCGTAAGTTGCTTGCTTATTTATTTCCTTGTTGTCTTGTTTATTTGTTTGCTTGTAGTCAGTGTAGTTCTTCTTCCGCGGTTTGCTAGTGGCCGCAATAAAATATTTTTTAAAACTAGGCCACAATAACCATGGGCTACATATTTACTGTAGTGACCATGGGCCTTCTATGGGCCGTAGAAACAATGGGCCTTCTACGGGCCGTAGCATCAATGGGCCTTCTACGGGCCGTATGATCGATTGGCCAAACATGGGCCAATAACGGACCGCATTATGGGCCGTAAACGGGCTAGAGTTGGAATCATCCGTTCATGGGCCGACCATAACGGGCCGTCGTTAATCGGCCGTATTTGATGACGCTATGAAAACGGCGCAACGGATTAACGGGCCACAAACGGGCCAACTTTAACCACGGGCTGAATTTGGCCCATAACCAGAACAGGCCAGTAATGGACCATAAGTAATCGAATGCTGCAAATCAGCCCAAGAATAAAATGGGCCCTAAGAAGGCCGAAAGATAACATGGGCTGGAAATGGCCCAATGGAATAATGGGCCTTTAATGGGTATAAAGTGATACAGTGTTCATTACGGGCCAGTTTAACCACCAGCCGTTAATGGGCCAAGAGTTACAAAGGGCCTCATATGGGCCGAAAGACGTCATGGGCCATACATGGGCCGGAAGTTACAATGGGCTGGAATCATATTGGACGGCCCAGATGATGCTACTGGGCCTAATTCGGATAGGCCGTAACGGGCCGTGAGTTAGCGGGCTGTAAATGGGCTATATGCGAACATGCCATTAACAGGCTTTTCATGGGCCGGCCCGCTACCTTTTGACCAAGTCAAACGGACCGGCCTTTTCACCGGAATGGGCCTCTGTTGGGCCATGCCACATGTCGACGTATCATAGGCACCTCCGGTCCAATGAGTGGATGACATCTGTCACAACGGTGAGCCGACACGTGGTTCCTCTGGCCATTGAGAATTTTACACGTGGAAAATCCCCATTGGTCCAGGTTGTTAACGGGTTATCGGATTCAAACCGGAACCCGATAGCTTAACAGTGACCCGTTACGGTGGATGCCACGTGTCAGTTACCCTTGACGAAAGCACTTCCATGACGCGCCACTTATCATCATGGAAGTGGACACTTCCGTGATGATAATTTTGGTAATGTCATGGAACACTTCTACGATAGCACAGGTATGACTATCTTGATTCTGTCATAAAATCGTCATGGATGTACATGCATGACAGAAAACGTGACCTACTGTGACAAACACGTATCATCATGGAAGTGTATTTTTTTGTAGTGGGGGTTAATCATAAGTAGGAGGTTTGTTCAAGTAAGAATAGCACCTAAGCACCAATCCACCCACATATCAAATTATCAAAGTAGCGAACACGAATCAAGCCAACATGATGAAAGTGATATGATGAAATTCCCGTGTACCCTCAAGAACGCTTTGCTTATTATAAGAGACCGTTTTGGCCTGTCCTTTGCCTCAAAAAGGATTGGGCTACCTTGCTGCACTTTAGTTACCATTACCGTTACTTGCTTGTTACAAATTATCTTGCTACCAAACTATCTCTTACCGACAATTTCATTGCTTGCAGACATTACCTTGCTGAAAACCACTTGTCATTTCCTTCTGCTCCTCGTTGGGTTCGACACTCTTTCTTACCGAAAGGACTACAATTGATCCCCTATACTTGTGGGTCATCAAGGGTCTTTTCTGGTGCCGTTGCCGGGGAGTGAAGCGCTCTAGGTAAGTGGAAATTGGTAAGGAAATATTATTACTATGTGCTGAAATTTATTGTCACTTGTTACTATGGAGAACCATCCTTTGAGGGGTTTGTTCGGGGTACCTTCACCTCGAGCGGAACCGCAATTAGTTACCCCTCAACCTACTGCACCTACTGAAAATATTGGTTATGAAATTCCTTCGGGTATGATAGAACAACTGCTAGCTAATCCTTATGCAGGAGATGGAACCAAACATCCTCATATGCACTTGATATATGTGGATGAAATTTGTGGATTATTTATGCTTGCAGGTTTGCCCAGAGATGAATCTAAGAAGAAGGTTTTCCCTTTATCTTTGAAGGAAAAAAGGATTGGCATGGTATAGGCTATGCGATGATATTGGATCTTGGAGCTGGAATCGATTGAAATTGGAATTTCACCAAAAAAATTATCCTATGCATCTAGTTCATCGTGATCGGAATTATATATATAATTTTTGGCCTCGTGAAGGAGAAAGTATCGATCTGGCTTGGGGGAGGCTTAAGTCAATGTTATGCTCATGCCCCAATCATGAGCTCTCAAGAGAAATTATTATTCAGAATTTTTATGCTCGGCTTTCTCTTGATGATCAATCCATGCTCGATACTTCTTGTACTAGTTCTTTTATAAAGAAGACTATTGAATTCAGGTGGGATATTTTAGAAAGAATTAAACACAACTCTGAAGATGGGAACTTGACGAAGGTAAAGAGTCAGGTATTAAGCTTAAGTTTGATTGTGTTAAATCTTTTATGAATACCGAAGCTTTTCAGAAATTTAGCACTAAATATGGACTTGACTCTGAGATAGTAGCCTCTTTCTGTGAATCATTTGCTACTCATATTGATCTCCCTAAGGAGAAGTGGTTTAAATATCACCCACCTATTACAGAAGAAATTAAAGAACCGGTCATAGCTAAAGATGAAACTATTATTTACAATGTTGATCCAGTTGTGCCTACGGCTTATATTGAAAAACCACCTTTCCCTGTTAGGATAAAGGAATAAGCTAAGGTTTCAACTGTGTTTCGCAAAAGTCATATTAGAGCAATTAAACCTGCTGAACAAATTAAAGTAGAACATATTGTTGGTATGGTTAAAGATCTCCTGGTAGAAAATATTGATGGGCATGTTATTTACTTCTGTGATGAAGCTGCTATAGAATTGCCAAACCCGATGAAAAAGATAAACATAGGCCTGTTGTTGGCATGCCGGTTGTCTCAGTTAAAATAGGAGATTATTGTTATCATGGTTTATGTGATTTAGGTGCTAGCGTTAGTGCTATCCCTTTTACCTTATACCAAGAAATTATGAATGACATAGCACCTGTTGAAATAGAAGACATAGATGTTACTATTAAACTTGCTAACAGAGACACCATCACACCACTTGGGATTGTTAGAGATGTTGAAGTCTTGTGTGGGAAAATAAAATACCCTACTGATTTTCTAGTTCTTGGTTCCCCACAAGATGAATTTTGTCCCATTATCTTTGGTAGACCTTTCATGAACACTGTTAATGCTACCATAGATTGTCAGAAACAAACTGTCAGTGTTAGCTTTGGTGATGAGTCTCATGAATTTAATTTTTCCAAGTTTAATAGACAACCTCATAAGAAAGAATTGCCTAGTAAGGATGAAATAATTGGTCTTTCTTCTATTGCCGTGCCTCCTACTGATCCAGTAGAACAATATTTGCTAGACGATGAAAATGATATGCACATGCATGAAAGAAATGAGATAGATAAAATTTTCTTTGAACAACAACCTCTGCTCAAACATAATTTGCCTATTGAAACTCTTGGAGATCCTCCTCCACCTAAGGGCAATCCTGTGTTTGAATTGAAACAATTGCCTGACACTTTGAAATATGCCTATCTTGATGAGAAAAAGATATATCCTGTTATTATTAGTGCTAACCTTTCAGAGCATGAAGAAGAAAGATTATTGAAAATTCTGAAGAAGCATCGTGCTGCTATTGGATATACTCTTGATGATCTTAAGGGCATTAGTCCCACTCTTTGTCAGCACAAGATTAATATGGAACCTGATGCTAAACCCGTTGTTGATCATCAACGACGTTTGAATCCTAAGATGAAAGAAGTGGTAAGAACTGAAATATTAAAGCTTCTGGAAACAGGTATAATCTATCCCATAGCTGATAGAAGATGGGTAAGCCCCGTTCATTGTGTCCTAAGAAGGGAGGTATTACTGTTGTTCCTAATGATAAAAATGAACTTATTCCACAAAGAATTGTTACTGGCTATAGAATGATAATTGATTTCAGAAAATTAAATAAAGCTACCAGTAAAGATCATTACCCTTTGCCTTTTAATGATCAAATGCTAGAAAGATTATATAAGCACACACACTTTTGCTTCCTTGATGGATATTCTGGTTTTTCTCAAATACCTGTCTCACAGCCTGATCAAGCGAAAACCACTTTTACCTTCCCTTATGGAACTTATGCTTATAGACGTATGTCTTTCATTTTATGCAATGCACCTGCTACCTTTCAAAGATGTATGACTGCTATATTCTCTGACTTTTGTGAAAAGATTGTTGAGGTTTTCATGGATGATTTTTTTGTATATGGAACTTCTTTTGATGATTGCTTGAGCAACCTTGATCGAGGTTTGCAGATATGTGAGCAAACTAATCTTGTCTTCAATTGGGAGAAGTGCCACTTTATGGTTAATGAAGGTATTGTTTTGGGGCATAAAATTTCTGAACGAGGTATTGAGGTGGATAAAGCTAAGGTTGATGCTATTGAGAAAATGCCATGTCCCCGGGATATCAAAGGTATTTGTAGTTTCCTTGGTCATGCTGGTTTTATAGGAGGTTTATTAAAGACTTCTCTAAAATTTCTAGGCCTCTTACAAATCTTTTACAAAAGGATGTTCCATTTGTTTTTTATGATGATTGTGTAGAAGCCTTTGAAACACTTAACTAAGCATTAACCTCTGCACCTATTGTTCAACCACCAGATTGGAACTTGCTTTTTGAAATTATGTGTGATGCTAGTGATTATATGTTGGTGTTGTTCTAGGACAAAGAGTTGATAAGAAATTAAATTTTATTCATTATGCTAGCAAAACTCTAGACAGTGCCCAAAGAAATTATGCTACTACTGAAAAATTATTTTTAGCAGTTGTGTTTTCTTGTGACAAATTCAGATCTTACATTGTTGATTCCAAAGTTATTGTTCACACCGATCTTGCTGCTATTAAATATCTTATGGAAAAGAAAGATGCTCAACCTAGACTCATTAGGTGGGTTCTCTTGCTACAAGAATTTGATTTACATATCACTGATAGGAAAGGAGCTGAGAACCGCGTAGCTGATAACTTGTCTAGGTTAGAGAATATTTGTGGCACCCCGGCTCAGAGAACTGGATTACCAGTGTTTCCAACCCAGAGATCATGTCTTCTGGAAACACTCAACAACTTGGAATAGAACAGAACTGAAATTTATTGATAATCTTGGGGTACAAGCTCATATTTTACATCGAAAGCGAGGCCGAAGGCACACTCAGTGCTATGACAGTATCTACATTATTTATGAAACATAACAGGGCCTCGGTACTACTGGATTCTTCTATGGTGTAGCGGAACATAACGGAACTCCAACCACAGGGACACTGCCGTGGACACAACCTAGTTAGCGTAGCACGAGCCATCGGGACCTCCGTCCTCAGCTTATCCTACATCTGGCATGATACACCAGGTGAGTACTTTGAATGTACTCACAAGCTTACGACAACCAAATAATGCGGCAAACAATAGCATGGCAAGTAACATGTTAAATTCTTAAGTGATTCACTTACTGTCTCCGGTTATCAACTTACTCTCTTCCGGGTTGTCCCACAACCCTCGGAATACTCACCGAGTACTTCCGGTCATAAGATGAGTTCTTCCATCATTATTATCACTGTTACAGTTGACCACCTACTGAGGTCTGGACAGGCTGTTCAATACTGTGGACGCAGCTATTCGAATAGATTTGACACTCTGCATAGGTTGCACACTTTACCCACACCATGGAGTACCCGGCCTCGTACTTAGTACATGCTCCCACTCGGGTGGACCGGAGTTACTCCAATGAAACCCGCCTGACCCGTGACCCTCCCATCGTACCACCGGCAATCATTCTCCCCCGAAGTCAAGCCCTGGGTGGCCCCTCTGTCACCTCGTGACACCTGCCACCGTCGTGGCCAAACTAAACTGTCCCAAACGGGGACGCCGGCACAATACTGAACTGGGCTCACAGGGTTATCGCCGTCTACCTCATCAGGGCAGCACACACGCATAACCCTTCCTAGATGGAGGTACCGGTGAAAGAGCACGGAGCCAGACCAAGTCAAGGCCGTCCCATACCGGCAAATGTGGTTGCACGAATAAGCCCAGACAGGTGACTCAAGATCAACCGACTAAGTTCATTTAGCAAGCATGAAGGTTATCACAATAACTTAAGCTGGCAGCAACTTGGTATTTGAATTAATTTACTTTGAAATATATAGCAAATAAATGAAAGTAATTCATATGAATATGCAATGCTATTGAAATGATTAATAAAATGGATGTCCTGGCTTGCCTTGCTCTGTTGGGTTGCCCAAGAACTCCTGGTCTTCAAAAGCACCAAAGTTTCCTTCTAAAAATATTTTGAAATAGTATTTGAAAATGTCACATATCACTGTTTTAATCACCAAAAATTCCGTGAGTGTGAGAAAAATACCAAATTTTACCAGAAATTAGAGGGGTTCAATACAAACCAAATGCAAAAAGAATCAGGTGATTTGGACTTATAGATAAAAAGTTGTGGTTAGTCAAAGGTACTGGTCAAACTTGAAATTTAAACTAAAAACAGAAATCTACAGGGGCCACGTCGAAGGCGTAAAGTGGAGGGATGTCTCCACTTACCGCTTCACGCGTGCGCGGCCGAGCCGCTGACGAGCGTGCCCCGTAGTGGATTTAAATAGGAGGGCGAGAGGGGAACAGAGGGAGACGGAGCTCCGGCAATCATCGCCGGCGATGTGGGCGGCAGCGAGGACGGGCGAGGGCAGGGATGGAAAGAGCTCACCGAGGCGAGCATGCACGTACCCGCAGATCACCCAGGGTTAGCCGGACGGCGTCGCCTCCTTCTTCTCTGGCGGCGGTGGCGCTCGGGGGTCGTCAGAGACGCTGGTTCCGGCGATGGTTTGGTCGGGCAAGAGACTGAGTGCGACCAAGGGGATGAGCTGAGCTCGATGGTGGGGTCAGAAGAGGTCGGCTGGGCTCTGGTGGCGGCGGATCTCCGGCGAGGCTCGAGGCCAGAGGGCCTCTCGGCCGTGGCTCGCTGCTCGGGGAGGCGATTGGAGGATGGAGGAGTGGGTTGAGGAGCTCGGAGAGGCTGGCCATGGCCTTATATAGGCGGGGGCGAGTGCGGGCGAGCTCTCCCAAAGCGGCGAGACTTGGGCCACGTCGCCGGCGCGAGGACGCCGCGCTGGCTGGCCGCTTGCGGGGTGAAGTGATGGAGGAGGGCAGAGGCAGTAATGGCGAGGTGGAGGCTAGCAGGGAAAAGCGACGAGCTACAGCGTTGTGGCGCGCCCACGGGCGCCACAGTGCACGAGTGCATGGCGGCCGCCGGGGAAGATTCTGGCGAGGAGATGGATCCAGAACAGCCAGGTGGAAGGAGGGGAAGATGTCGGCACACGAGGACAAGGCAAGGCCACGCCGGGCGGCAGGGATGCATCACTTCAGACGCGGGCACGGTGTAGAGCGCGCGCCTGAGCATGCCAGTGCTGTGCTCACCATGGGCAAGGGTATCTAGAGACCTCCCTTGTCCAGCGCACCATGTCTGGGGTCTTCTCCCTTGGCCACTTAGTCCACCTGCACCTTTGGTTTGGCTAGGTTCAAGATGGCTCGAAGGGTAGCATCAACTGAAGTTTTTGACAGAGATATTGAGAGGGATCTAGAGGAAAGATGAGCTGGAGATAGAGCCAGTGGAAATGTCTGGAGGGGCCTAGGTTGGAAGGACTACAAGCTTGCCAAATTTGAAAGGGTTTGGATCAGTTTTGAATGAGGTTCATGTGTAAACCACATTCTGGTCCAGAAACTAAATGTTCTTGGTTCACTCACATGGTTGATCTGGTGGAGCTGAATTTTGGTGTGTGGGAGTCATTTGGGGTGTAGATGATGCCATTAAAATTTCATGGCCATTGGGTACCTCTAGCTAGTACTTCCTTCACAGAGGTCCCAAACATGCAGAAACTTGGCAGAGCTTTGTTGCTAAAAAGTTGTACTGGCCAAGATGATATTTTTTGATATTGTGGCTAGATAGGTTCCCTAGTATCTCAGGGAATTTATTTGGGAATTTCTGAGTTAGGAAAATAAAGGTTGCTTCACAAATGGACAGTTCTAACCAGAGAGAAAATACTTATTCTGGCCAAAATTTTATATTGGATAGTGGAATATTTTTGAAGATTATGAGGTTATATGATGATGAGATGGTGTGGCAAAATTTTGGGATCTTTCTGATCATCAGAACTATAGGTTGCTTCACAACCCATAGTGATGTCATAGTTTCCCAGGGAAGAAAATAATTACTTGGAAAAGATTAAATATTGAAATTTGATCCAAGAGATGTAGCAAGGTTTTAGCAAGGTGATGAGGGTTTTGGGTCAAGAGGTTCGAGGATTCATAAGTCCATAGTCACTTGAAGAGGTTCAAAAACCATCCAAAATTCAAATAAAGCCAGAAAGATTTTGAAAAGAAAAAGTTGTCAAAACCAGGGTGTCACAAACCTACCCCCCTTAGGATGAATCTCGTCCTCGAGATTCGGTTGCTTAGGGAAGAAGTACGAGTATGCGGTTCTTAGAAAGTATTCTCTTTCCCAGGTAGCCTCTTCCTCAGTGTAGTGTTCCCAAAGTACCTTGTAAAACTTGATCACCTTACTCCGGGTAGTTCTTTCCATTTCATCCAAGATTCTGACAGGTTTCTCCTCAGAGGTCAGATCTTTAGCCAGTTCTATCTCACTCATATCTGCTTGCTTGATTGGTGGTGTAATGCACTTTCTTAACTGTGATATGTGGAACACATCGTGAACGTCAGACAACTCTGGCGGTAGTTCCAACTGATATGCTACCCTGCATTTCCTTGCAATTACTAGAAAAGGACCGATGTATCTTGGTGCTAGCTTTCCCCGGGTATGAAACCTCTTCACTCACTCCATGGGGGTTACTCGAAGGTAAGCATATTCTCCAGGCTCAAAGGTCACTTCTCGGTGCTTTGGGTCATAATAACTCTTTTGACGGGACTTGGCTGCCCGAAGACGCTCCTGAATATCCTTAACTTGTCTCTCTGCCTCGAGCATCAAGTCCGTGCCAAAGATACGGCTATCTCCTGTTTGAGACCAGTTTAATGGGGTGCGGCACTTCCGCCCATACAGTGCTTCAAATGGTGACATCTTAAGACTTGACTGATAGCTATTGTTATAGGAAAATTCTGCATAGGGTAGGCTATCCCATTTAGGTCCATGGGTAAGAGCACATGACCGCAGCATATCCTCTAGTATATGATTCACTCGTTCGGTCTATCCATCTGTCTATGGATGATACGCTGTGCTATGCTTCAGCATAGTTCCCAAGGCTTGGTGCAATCGCAACCAGAATGCTGAGGTGAATAGGGAGCCTCTATCCGAGGTAATAGACTTAGGTACTCCATGAAGGCTGACTATCCGGGACATGTAGAGTTGTGCAAGCTGGCTTGCATTAAAAGTGGTCTTTACCGGAATAAAGTGAGCCACTTTTGTAAGTATATCCACGATGACCCAGATAGCATCATGGCCTCTTGTTGACTTGGGTAGTTCAACAATGAAGTCCATGCATATGTCATCCCACTTCCACTGGGGAACTGGTAAAGGTTGCAGTAGCACAGCAGGTTTCTGGTGTTCTGCCTTGACTTTGTTGCAAACATCGCAGCAGGCAACATAGTATGCTATATCCCTTCGCATTCCTGGCCACCAAAAGGTTTCTCTTAGGTCTTGATACATCTTTGTGCCTCCTGGGTGAATGGAGTAAGCGGACTCATGAGCTTCCCTGAGTATTTGCTGTCTCGGGTTGTCCCGATCAGACACACATATCCGCTTCTCAAACCATAAGGTGCCTTGGTCATCCACACGAAAAGACTTGGCCTTCCCTTGCTGCATCAACCCCTTGATCTCTTGTATCCCCACATCTGGTTCTTGAGCCTTTTTAATCTCTTCCATAAGAGTTGGGGTAATTTCCAAGGTATCTGGGTTAACTGGGCCACATAGCACCATATTGAGTTTGGCAAACTCTTCTTGCAACCTGCGGTGGATACTTGTGGTCAGTGTGTTCACGGTGCCTGGTTTTCTACTGAGGGCATCAACAACCACATTGGCTTTTCCTGGATGATAATTTATTCCAAGATCATAATCCTTGTCCAGTTCCAGCCATCTTTGTTGTCTGAGATTCAGGTCAGGCTGAGTGAAAATATACTTGAGACTCTTATGGTCCGTGTATATTTCACAGCGCTGCCCAATGAGATAATGCCTCCAGATCTTTAAGGCATGAACCACTGCTGCTAGTTCCAGGTCATTTGTGGGATAATTTTCCTCATGAGGTCGTAGCTGTCTGGATGCATATGCTACAACCTTACCTTCTTGCATTAGCACGCAGCCGATTCCACGCCTGGAAGCATCGCAATATATGTCAAAGCTTTTGTGGATGTCTGGAAGAACTAAAACAGGGGCTGTGGTTAGCCTTGTCTTTAGCTCCAAGAAACTGCTCTCGCATTCTGCTGTCCAGACAAACCGTTGATTTTTCTTCAGCAATTCTGTCAGTGGCTTGGCTATCTTAGAGAAGCCTTCTATGAAGCGATGGTAATAGCCTACCAAACCCAGGAAACTGCGGACTTCGGTAACTAAGGCTGGTGTCTTCCAGTTCAAAACTGCAGTTACTTTGCTGGGGTCGATGGCTACTCCTTGTTCTGACAGAACGTGTCCCAGAAATCCCACCTCTTTTAGCCAAAATTCACATTTGCTGAATTTGGCATATAGACGATGGGTCCTTAATCTTTCCAAGACAGCACGGAGGTGTTGTTTGTGCTCTTCTTCATCCTTGGAGTATATCAGGATGTCATCGATGAACACCACCACAAATTTGTCCAGGAAATCCATGAAGACCTTGTTCATCATGCTCATGAAATAGGCTGGAGCGTTCGTCAGTCCAAACGCCATGACCGTAAATTCAAATAGGCCATACCGGGTGGTGAAAGCTGTCTTGGGGATATCCTCTTTTCTGATTTTTAGTTGATGATATCATGTTCGGAGGTCAATCTTGGAGAATACCCGTGCTTCGTTCAGCTGGTCAAACAAATCGTCAATGCGAGGGAGCGGGTACTTATTCTTGATAGTGACCTCATTCAACTAGCGATAGTCTACGCACATTCGTAGACTTCCATCCTTCTTCAAACAATACGGGTGATCCCCATGGTGAGACGCTTGGACGAATGTACCCTTTTTGTTGTAATTCATCCAACTGCTTCTTTAATTCTACCAGCTCCGGACTCGGCATACGATAGTATTTCTTGTATATCGGAGCAGTTCCGGGAATCACCTCTATTGCAAATTCTAATTCCTGGTCAGGTGGTATCCCTGGTAGTTCCTCAGGAAATACATCCGGGAATTCGCAGACTACCGGAATCAAGTTCATATCTGTACCGGTAGCTTGGTATGCCATTCCCTTTATTGACATCATTTTGCTGGCGAGAAATTTAACTGTCTGTCCTGCCGGGTTAACTAGTGTCATTGTCCTGATAGCGCAGGTGATACACATCTGATGTGGTGTCAACCAGTCCATCCCCAGTATTATATCCAGTCCAGGTGATTCAATGGCAATGAGTGTAGCTGGAAATTTCACTCCATGTATCGTGATTTCTAGGCCCTTATATATCAGATTAGTTCTGAGCAGGGAGCTAGGGGATTGTACCACCAGGATTTTATCCAAGATCGAAGGGGAAAATTTGTGCAAGGTGGCAAAACTCCGCGAAATAAACAAATGGTAAGCTCCAGAATCAAATTAAATTACTGCGGGTATGTCGTTAACAGAAAACATACCGAGGACTACGTCTGGTGCTTCGCATGCTTCTTCGGCGGAGATATGATGGACGCATCCGTAGCTGAAGTTATGGTTGGGGCGGCGTCCAATAGTGTTCACCTGTGGCTTGAAGTCGGATGGGGGCTTCCCGTTCCTGGCGGGGCACTGTTTGGAGTAGTGTCCGCTTTGGCCACAAGTAAAGCAAGTGTTGTTGTGGCGGCAGTCCTCCATCATGGGCTGTTTGCCAAAGGTCTTGTCCTGGCTGGCCGTCTTATTGTTGTTGTTGCCATTGTTCCATGCGGGCTTGTACTCAGATGGGCCCTTCTGCCAGATGCGTGACTTCTGCGCAAATTGCTCACGGTTGTCCTTCTTGGGTTCAAACTTCCACTTGCGGTCATCATATCCGGACTTGTGTTCTCGCTTTGCTATGAAAGCCTTGTTCACCAAAGTCTGGAAGTCCGGAAAGTCCAGCATACAGAGTTGACAACGGAGGGCATGATTCAGTCCTCCTAGGAATCGGTCTATCTTCCTTTCTTCAGTGGATACGTCATGGGCAGAGTACCGTGCCAGATTGTTGAACTTGTTCAGATACTCTCCCACGGACATATTTCCTTGCGTGAGAGCAAGAAATTCCCTTTGCTTCACCTTCATTATGCCAGTAGGGATATGATACTTGCGGAATGCCTCCTTGAACTTCTCCCAGGAGATATCCTCTCCGAAAGGCCATGTTATCTTTGTGTTGTCCCACCATATAGCTACTGGCCCTTCTAGGTAATGAGTGACAAAAGGAACCTTATCTGCCTCTTCACAGCGAGCTATTTCCAGCTTCTTTTCCATGGTCCTCAGCCAATCATCAGCCTCCATCGGGTCCACAGCTTGACCAAAACTGGGTGGCTTAGTGCATTGAAAGTCAGACAACTTAGAGTGTGTCCCTTTGTTATTATTCTGGCCCACCATAGTCTACATACTCCTCAAGAATTCCATGAGATCCTGGTTCCTTTTCTCTTCAAACATCCTCATGATCTGATTAGTGGTCGATGCCTGAGGTGGTGGTGGTAAATCTTCCGGTGGTTGTCCTGCTTGTCTGGCGGATCGACGAACGGGGGTTCCATCGCCTCCTTGGCTACTACCTCTCTTCATCCTAAATTTGTTCCCATTGCAAAATACCGAATCGATGAGCAACATCCATAGGGGAAACACAGTAATATGACACCAAAAGAGAGTTTACGAAAAAGAGACGAATAAAGCAAACAACATAATTATACAAGATAACCCAACATCATACATGGCAAGCTAGTAGGGGGAAATATCATGGCTAGACTGCTCATACGACAGTTGACATATGCAAAGATGCATGCACTAAAACTCAAGCCTCCACTCTAGTGGCGCGGGTGGCACGAGCACTGCCAAACTGAAGACTCCTCGTCATCTGATCCTGAGTCAGAATCAGAACTGATGATGTGGATTACATCCTCCAGATCAAAGGAAACACGATGACGCTGTTGAGATGGTTCTCCTTCCGGGGAAGTAGGAGCACGACGTCTCAGCATCGGAGCAGCTGGAGTGGCTAGAAGCGAGGCCCACTCTGCCGGGATCTCACATCGGCTACCAGACGAAAGGCCTGGTGGGATGGTGGAGCTAGAGGGAGTATCAAACATACGTGGAGGTGGACCGGGTGGTGGATGCACAGGTGGAAATGTAGGATGAGGCAGAGATGATGCAATAGTCACAGCTGCAAGTGCCCCTTGGACACGAGACAGCTCCTCAGCCAAGGAAACGATCATACGGTAACTGGCGTTCAGATAACGAGATAGAACAATAGTTGCACGATCACTCGCGGGGTCAACAGGTGCAAAAATGACTCACCCTATCGCAGGCGACAGGGTGGGGTAGTGAAAGAAACCTGGATGAGTCTGCATCTCGACCTCATGGAAGCGCAAGTCAGTGAGAGCCTCCATCGCGGCAAACTGGATCACCAGCTCTGGAGTTGAAGCCGTTCCGCCCTTGGAAGAGTGAGAATAGCTACCAATGTCCGAGCTCGCAGTCAGAAAAGCCTCCGCGTGATACTCATACACTGACTCGGCAAGCTGCTCTCGGAACACCTGGTACACTGGATCTTCACCGTTGGGATACAGCTAAAGCCAAACGCTACGGAGCAGTACAGGAAAAGTGAATGGTGCTAGCTCATGGTGGTAGTGGTACGGAACTGGTTCCATCTACACTCACAATGCCAACGGTTAGTAAAACAATGATTCATGATGCATGCCATGCAACAATCAAATGCAGCAAGCAAGATGCACACACAAATCCTAAACTAATCACGGTTTCTAGCGCAGGCTAACTAGGGTGTCCTACGGTCAGCCCGGCTCTGATACCAAGCGTTGTGGCACCCCGGCTCAGAGAACCGGATTACTAGTGTTGCCAACCCAGTGATCATGTCTTCTGGAAACACTCAACAACTTGGAACAGAACAGAACTGAACTTTATTGATAATCTTGTGGTACAAGCTCATATTTCACATCGAAAGCGAGGCCGAAGGCACACTCGATGCTATGACAGTATCTACATTATTTATGAAACATAACAGGGCCTCGGTACTACTGGATTCTTCTATGGCGTAGCGGAACATAGCAGAACTCCAACCACGGGGACACTGCCGTGGACACAACCTAGTTAGCATAGCATGAGCCATCGGGAGCTCCGTCCTCGGCTTCTCCTGCATCTGGCATGATCTGCCAGGTGAGTACATTGAATGTACTCGCAAGCTCACGACAACCAAATAATGCGGCAAACAATAGCATGGCAAGTAACATGTTAAATTCTTAAGTGATTCACTTACTGTCTCCGGTTATCAACTTACTCTCTTCCGGGTTGTCCCACAACCCTCGGAATACTCACCGAGTACTTCCGGTCATAAGATGAGTTCTTCCATCATTATTATCACTGTTATGGTTGACCACCTACTGAGGTCTGGACGGGCTGCCCAATACTGTGGACGTGGCTATTCGAATAGATTTGACACTCTGCAGAGGTTGCACACTTTACCCACACCATGGAGTACCCGGCCTCGTACTTAGTACATGCTCCCACTCGGGTGGACTGGAGTTACTCCAACGAAACCCGCCTGACCCATCATCCTCCCATTGTACCACTGGCAATCATTCTCCCCCGAAGTCAAGCCCTGGGTGGCCGTTCTGTCACCTCGTGACACCTGCCACCGTCATGGCCAAACTAAACTGTCCCAAACGGGGACGCCGACACAATACTCAACTGGGCACACAGGGTTATCGCCGTCTACCTGATCATGGCAGCACGCACGCATAACCCTCCCTAGATGGAGGTACCGGTGAAAGAGCACGGAGCCAGACCAAGTCAAGGCCGTCCCATACCGACAAATGTGGTTGCACGAATAAGCTCGGACAGATGACTCAAGATCAACCGACTAAGTTCATTTAGCAAGCATGAAGGTTATCACAATAACTTAAGCTGGCAGCAACTTGGTATTTGAATTAATTTACTTTGAATTATATAGCAAATAAATGAAAGTAATTCATATGAATATGCAATGCTATTGAAATGCTTCATAAAATGGATGTTCTGGCTTGCCTTGCTCTGTTGGGTTGCCCAAGAACTCTTGGTCTTCAAAAGCACCAAAGTTTCCTTCTGAAAATATTTTGAAATAGTATTTGAAAATGTCACATATCACTGTTTTAATCACCAGAAATTCTGTGAGTGAGAGAAAAATACCAAATTTTACCAAAAATTATAGGGGTTCAATACAAACCAAATGCAAAAAGAATCAGGTGATTTGGACTTATAGATAAAGTTGTGGCTGGTCAAAGGTACTGGTCAAACTTGAAATTTAAACTAAAAACAGAAAATCTACAGGGGCCACGTCGAAGGCATAAAGTGGAGGGGCATCTCCACTGACCGCTTCGCGCGCGCGCGGCCGAGCCGCTGATGAGCGGGCCCCGCAGTGGATTTAAATAGGAGGGCGAGAGGGGAACAGAGGGAGACGGAGCTCCGGCGATCATCGCCGGCGATGTGGGCAGCGGCGAGGACGGGCGAGGGCAGGGATGGAAAGAGCTCACCGAGGCGAGCACGCACATACCCGTAGATCACCTAGGGTTGGACGAACGACATGGCCCCCTTCTTCTCCGGCGGCGGTGGCGCTCGGGGGTCGTCGGAGACGGTGGTTCCGGCGATGGTTCGGTCGGGCAAGAGACTGAGTGCGACCAGGGGGACGAGCTGAGCTCGATGGTGGGGTCAGAAGATGTCGGGAAGGGGTGATGCGGTGGGTCGGCTGGGCTCTGTTGGCGGCGGATCTCCGGCGAGGCTCGAGGCCAGAGGGCCTCTCGGTCGTGGCTCGCTGCTCGGGGAGGCGATTGGAGGATGGTGGAGTGGGTTGAGGAGCTAGGAGAGGCTGGCCATGGCCTTATATAGGCGGGGGCGAGCGCGGGCGAGCTCTCGCGAAGCGGCGAGACTCGGGCCACATCGCCGGCACAAGGACGCCGCGCTGGCTGGCTGCTTGCGGGGTGAAGTGATGGAGGATGGCAGAGGCAGTAATGGCGAGGTGGAGGCTAGCAGGGGAAAGAGACGAGCTACAGCGTTGCGGCGCGACCACGGGCGCCACAGTGCATGAGTGCGTGGCGGCCGCCCGGGAGGATTCCGGCAACGAGATGGATCCAGAACAGCCAGGTGGAAGGAGGGGAACATGTCGGCACACGAGGACAAGGCTAGGCCGCGCGGGGTGACAGGGACGCATCACTTCAGACGCGCGCGCGATACAGAGCGCGCGCCCGAGCATGCCAGTGCCGTGCTCACCACGGGCAAGGGTGTCTAGAGACCTCCCTTGTCCAGTGCACCATGTCTGGGGTCTTCTCCCTTGGCCACCTAGTCCACCTGCACCTTTGGTTTGTCTAGGTTCAAGCTGGCTCGAAGGGTAGCATCAACTGAACTTTCTGACAGAGATATTGAGAGGGATCTAGAGGAAAGATGAGCTGGAGATAGAGCTAGTGGAAATGTCTGGAGGGGCCTAGGTTGGAAGGACTACAAGCTGGCCAAATTTGAAAGGGTTTGGATTAGTTTTGAATGAGGTTCATGTGTAAACCACATTCTGGTCCAGAAACTAAATGTGCTTGGTTCACTCACATGGTTGATCTGGTGGAGCTAAATTTTGGTGTGTGGGATTCATTTGGGGTGTAGAAGATGCCATAAAATTTCATGGCCATTGGGTACCTCTAGCTAGTACTTCCTTCACAAAGGTCCCAAACATGCAGAAACTTGGCAGAGCTTTGTTGCTAAAAAGTTGTACTGGCCAACATGATATTTTTGGATATTGTGGCTAGATAGGTTCCCTAGTATCTCAGGGAATTTATTTGGGAATTTTGGAGTTAGGAAAATAAAGGTTGCTTCACAAATGGACAGTTCTGAACAGAGAGAAAATAATTATTCTGGCCAAAATTTTATATTGGACAGTGATATATTTTTGAATATTATGAGGTTATTTGATGATGAGAAGGTGTGGCAAAAATTTGGGATCTTTCTGATCATCAGAATTATAGGTTGCTTCACAACCCATAGTGATGTCATAGTTTCCCAAGGAAGAAAATAATTACTTGGAAAAGATTAAATATTGAAATTTGATCCAAGAGATGTGGCAAGGTTTTAGCAAGGTGATGAGGGTTTTGGGTCAAGAGGTTCAAGGATTCATAAGTCCAAAGTCACTTGAAGAGGTTCAAAAACATCCAAAATTCAAATAAAGCCAGAAAGATTTTGAAAAGAAAAAGTTGTCAAAACTAGGGTGTCACAATATCCTTGATGACCCACTACCTATTGATGATAGCTTTCCTGATGAACAATTAGCTACAATAAATGTTTCTCATAATACACCTTGGTATGCTGACTAAGCAAATTATATTGTTGCTAAATACATACCACCTAGTTTCACATACCAACAAAAGAAAAAATTCTTCTATGATTTAAGACATTACTTTTGGGATGAACCACATCTTTATAAAGGAGTAGATGGTATTATTAGACATTGTGTACCAAAGCATGAACAGGAACAAATCCTACGGAAATGTCACTCCGAAGCTTATGGAGGGCATCATGCGGGAGATAGAACTGCTCACAAGGTATTGTAATCTGGTTTTTATTGGCCTACTCTCATCAAGGATGCCCGTAAGTTTGTTTTATCTTGTGATGAATATCAACGAATTGGTAATATCGGTAAGCATCAAGAAATGCCTATGAATTATTCACTTGCAGTTGAACCATTTGATGTTTGGGGTTTTGATTATATGGGACATTTTCCTTCCTCTAATGGGTATACTCATATTTCTGTTGCTGTTGATTACGTTACTAAGTGGGTGGAAGCTATTCCAACTAGTAGTGCTGATCATAACACTTCCATTAAAATGCTTAAAGAAGTTATTTTCCCGAGGTTTGGAGTCCCTAGATATTTAATGTTTGATGGTGGTTCACACTTTATTCATGGTGCTTTTCGTAAAATGCTTGCTAAATATGATGTTAACCATAGAATTGCATCACCCTATCATCCTCAATCTAGTGGTCAAGTTGAACTTAGCAATAGAGAAATAAAACTAATACTTAAAAAAACGTTAATATGTCTCGAAAGAATTGGTCTAAAAAATTAGATGATGCACTTTGGGCCTACAGAACAACTTATAAAAATCCTATGGGCATGTCTCCCTATAAAATGTTTTATGGAAAAGCTTGTCATTTGCCTCTAGAGTTAGAACATAAAGCATATTGGGCAATTGATGAACTCAACTATGATTTCAAACTTGCCGGAGAAAAGAGGTTATTTGATATTAACTCACTAGATCAATGGAGAACCCAAGCTTATGAAAAAGCCAAATTATTCAAAGAAAAAGTTAAAAGATGGCATGACAAAAGAATCCAAAAGAGAGA
Source organism: Thinopyrum elongatum (assembly GCA_011799875.1). NCBI lineage: Eukaryota > Viridiplantae > Streptophyta > Magnoliopsida > Poales > Poaceae > Thinopyrum > Thinopyrum elongatum. The sequence goes on from CM022303.1 coordinate 517,308,009, forward strand.
ATTCAAAGTCGGAGAATATGTTCTTCTATACAACTCTCGTTTTAGATTTTTTGCAGGACAACTTCTCTCTAAATGGGAAGGACCATATATCATCGAGGAGGTTTATCGCTCTGGCGCTATTAAAATAAATAATGCTGAAGGTACGAACCCGAAGGTGCACTACTAGGGAAAAGCTTATAGGTAGACGCTTACTAGTAGCGTGGGTTTATACCCCTCGCTACTGCTACTTACTAGTAGCGCGGGTTTATACCCCCCGCTACTACTAAGTTGATAGTAGTAGCGCGGGTTTATAACCCTCGCTACTACTAAGTTGTCTCTACCGTGCCCCCCGAGACATGCCATAGTAGTAGCGAGGGCTATAAACCCACGCTACTACTAAGTTATTAGTAGTAGCGCGGGTTTATACCCCTCGCTACTACTAAGTACATGGTAGGTGAAGTCCCCATATCCTCGGCCGAATCCCTCCTCTCTCCCTCACTCTCCCCCCTCTCTCCAAAGGTTCTCCCTTGGTGCTCCTGCCCAAGCACACCTCCTCTCCCATGGTGCCCAACGATTTCACCTCCTCGCGTCGCTGGCATCCAGGAGCTCGCCCATCTTCCCTCTCGCCTCTATGCCACCACGACGGAGCACCTCACCACCGGCGACCAACCCCGCTGCTACCTCCATCTCCTTCCTCTCTCCCTCGTTTTTCTTTCTTTCTCTCTCTCTCTCTCTCCCTCTGGTTTAACTCACCCTCCCATGTCCTTGCCCATGCAGTTCATCGCCATGGATGACCAGGAGCTCGCTGCATTGGCTGCAAAGAGGAGCCCCACGACGCCGCCTTGCTCGACCATGGATCCGGGCCCTCTGCAGCAGCCGCCGCTGGATCTGGTCTACCGCTGCCCTTCTGCACCTTCGGTGACCCCTGCCGGAGCTGGATCGAACCACTGCTGCCATTGGCAGCACGCACGGGATCGAGAATTTTTTTTGTTTTTGAAATTAATAGTAGTAGCGCGGGTAGCACCCACGCTACTACTAACAGACGTAGTAGTAGTGCGGGTGCACCCGCGCTACTACTACAAGTTAGCTGTAGCGCCGTAGTAGTAGCGTGGGCACCCGCGCTACTACTAGCTGATTAACCCGCGCTACTACTAGGCTTTACACTAGTAGTGGTGGTCAATGGGCAAAGAATTAAACATTGTATCTCAGGTACGCCTATTAATGTTGAAAGCAATATTATTCAAACCATGACACCTGAGGAACACATAAAAGAAACCTTCCGGAACGCACTAGAATAACTGAGAAAGAGGAGGTACATGATACGGTAGGCAAACAGACTCCGAAAAATCCGCAAAAATATTTTCTGTCAGTTTTGGACTATTTTAAAAATTAGGAAAATAAGAAACAACCAGGAAGGCATCCGAGGGGGGCACAAGACACCAGGGCGCGCCTAGGCCCCCTGGCGCGCCCAGGTGGGTTGTGCCCACCTCAGGAACCTTCTCGACTCCGTTTTCCTCCCGTTTACTTTTTTCCCAAGATAAGAAATCTTTATATACCCCCCGAACGTATTGACCACCGTATCGCGGAGAAATCTTCTGTTCTTCTTTCTTGCTGTTTTCTGACAGATCTAGATCGCCATGGCCGCTTCGAGCTCCTCCAAGGACAAGTTCTTCGAGAACGTCATCAACCCGTATTTGCGAGAGGTGATGCAGCACCCTCAAGCCAATCAGATGCGTGAGAGGGTGCTCCATATCCGGGACGTCCAGGGTCCCAAGGGGAAGGGGACCGTGGAGGCTAGGCTCGAAGCTATGGAGCAGGAGGTCTTCAAGTGCAAGGGGATGGTGGAACATAGACTCAATGCCAATCACCTCATGATCAAGGATTACACTCGTGATCTCAAGGTGGATGGCAAATCCATGAAGGACATCGTCTTCACCTTCAACGAGCAAATCAACTTTCTGCAAAGCCAAATCTATGATCTCCAAAACCAAGTCTTTGAATATGAGGCAAGGTTTAAAGGTATGAATTTGGCTGCCAGCTGTAGGACTCGCGAGACTCGTTCCTCCTCTTATGATGGTGAGCCATTGCCATGGAAACCGGAAGATAAGATCGCTACCTCATCACCACCACCACCTTCTTCATCACCAAAGGAGACTTGAGTTCATGGTATGGACACTCCCCTTGGCTTGTGCCAAGCTTGGGGGAGGTGTCCCGGTATCGTATCACCACCACTATCTTTGCTTTTATCTATTTTAGTTCAATCTTTAGCTTTCCTATGATTTAGTTGAATAAAAGTTTAGTTCGATCCTTTCTTTTCAAGTGTTTGCTTAGTGATCTATCTTTCGATGTAATCGTGTGCGAGATATATAATAAAGAGTAGTTTGAGTTTTGTTTCTTTACTTTAATGTTTCAATAAAAGAAAGGAAAATAAATGAAAAGATCATATGCTAATCTTATGGTAAGTAATGACATCACATAAGGAAAAGTATAAGTGGTAAAATTTATTGGAGATTGACAAACATAGCATTGGTCAATGATGCAACTCATGAAAGAATTAATAAGGGAAGAGAAGATTCACATGCAAATACACTATCTTGGACATCTTTTATGATTGTGAGCCCCCATTAAATATTTTGTGTCAAAATAGTTGACGTTGGACAAGGAAGACAATGTAATGATTTATGTTTGTTCGTATACACGTAGAAGTTATATTGTCATAGATCCTTCAACATGTGGTGCTTGCTCAATACCTTTTCTAGCCAAAAATTCCGCACTAAGTAGAGATACTACTTGTGCATCCAAAACCCTTAAACCCAAATCTTATTTTGAGAGTCCACCATACCTACCTATGGATTAAGTAAGATCCTTCAAGTGAGTTGTCATCGGTGCAATAAGGCAATAAAAATTGCTTCTAAATTTGTTGGATCATTTAGTGTAAGAGAAAATTGAGTGTTGTATGAACTTGTGATGGCAGAGAATAAAAGTGACAGGCTGCATAATAAAGGTTGCTATCATAAGGGGCAATATAACATGACATTCTTTTGTATTAAGGGATTTGGCATACAAACATATAAGCGCATGACAACCTCTGCTTCCCTCTACGAAGGGCCTATCTTTTACTTTTATGCATTTACTTTTATGTAAGAGTCAAAGTATTCTTCCCTATTCCTTTTTATTTTCTCTTTTTGCAAGCACCATGTGGTGAGGAAAGATCTAGGCACACATATCTAGTTGGATATGAGTGGGCATGAGTTATTATTGTTGACATCGCCCTTGAGGTGAATACATTGGGAGGCGAAACTATAAGCCCCTATCTTTCTATGTGTCCGGTTGAAACTTTTTGTTCATGGGTATGCTGTGAGTGTTAGCAGTCATAGAAGATTAAATGATGGTTGAGTATGTGGACTTGCCAAAAGGCACCTACACGTGACCCTTCCTGAAAATATGATGAATTGTAGTTGTAAAGTTGACTGAGAACATAGTTTGTTGGTTTTCAATAAGGTTTATGCTTTATACTTCAATGTTGTGATGAGTTATTACTTGTTCGTGAAAAGTTATATGATAAGAGTTGTTTGATAAAGTTTATGTTAAATTCCTTGCTGTTATAATAATATGCATGATGCTTCTATGTCCGTATTTTGTTTTTATCGACATCTCTCTCTCTAAGCATGTGGACATGTTTTTCGATTTCGGTTTTCGCTTGAGGACAAGCGAGGTCTAAGCTTGGGGGAGTTGATACGTCCATTTTACATCATGTTTTCCTACTGCTATTTATAATGTTTTTATGCATAATAATGCTTTTGGGAGTAGTTCTAATGCCTTTTCTCTCATAATATGCAAGGTTTACACAAAGAGGGAGAATACCGGCAGTTGGAATTCTGGACCTGGAAAAGCTACGTCAGAGTTACCTATTCTGCACATCTCCAAATAAGCTGAAACTTCACGAAGATTTTTTATGGAATATTTAAGAAATATGGGAGCAAATAACTACTAGAGGGAGCCCGCCAGGTGGGCACAACCCACCTGGGGGCGCCAGGGAGCCCAGGCATGCACTGGTGAGTTGTGCCCTCCTCGGCCCACCTCAGGTGCCCCACTTCTGGTATATAAGTCATTTTGACCTAGAAAAAATAAGGAGAGGACTTTCGGGATGAGGTGCCGCCGTCTCGAGGCGGAACTTGGGCAGGAGCACTTTTGCCCTCCGGCGGAGAGATTCCGTCGAGGGAACTTCCCTCCCGAAGGGGGAAATCATCGTCATTGTCATCACCAACAACTCTCCCATCTTTGGGAGGGCCATATCCATCAACATATTCAACAGCACCATCTCCTCTCAAACCCTAGTTCATCTCTTGTGTTCAATCATTGTACCGGAACCTTATATTGGTGCTTGTGGGTGACTAGTAGTGTTGATTACATCTTGTAGTTGATTGCTATATGGTTTATTTGGTGGAAGATTATATGTTCAGATCCATTATGCTATTTAATACCCCTCTAATCTTGAGCATGATTATTATTTGTGAGTAGTTACTTTTGTTCATGAGGTCACGAGAGAAGTCATGTTGCAAGTAATCATGTGAACTTGATATGTGTTCGATATTTTGATGATATGTATGTTGTGATTCCCTTAGTGGTGTCATGTGAACATCGACTACATGACACTTCACCATATTTGGGCCTAAGGGAATGCATTGTGGAGTAGTTATTAGATGATGGGTTGCTAGAGTGACAGAAGCTTAACCCCTAGTTTATGCGCTACTTCGTAAGGGACCGATTTGGATCCAAAAGTTTAATGCTATGGTTAGATTTTATCTTAATACTTTTCTCATAGTTGCGGATGCTTGCAAGGGGTTTAATCATAAGTAGGAGGTTTTTCAAGTAAGAGCAGCACCTAAGCATCGATCCACCCACATATCAAATTATCAAAGTAGCGAACACGAATCAAGCCAACATGATGAAAGTGATATGATGAAATTCCCGTGTACCCTCAAGAATGCTTTGCTTATTATAAGAGACCGTTTTGGCCTGTCCTTTGCCTCAAAAAGGATTGGGCTACCTTGCTGCACTTTAGTTACCATTAGCGTTACTTGCTTGTTACAAATTATCTTGCTATCAAACTATCTGCTACCGACAATTTCAGCGCTTGCACACATTACCTTGCTGAAAACCACTTGTCATTTCCTTCTGCTCCTCGTTGGGTTCGACACTCTTACTTATTGAAAGGACTACGATTGATCCCCTATACTTGTGGGTCATCAAGTCTCTTTTCTGGCGCCATTGCCGGGGAGTGAAGCGCTCTTGGTAAGTGGAAATTGGTAAGGAAAAATTATTACTACATGCTGAAATTTATTGTCACTTGTTACTATTGAGAACCATCCTTTGAGGGGTTTGTTCGTGGTATCTTCACCTCGACTGGAACTGCAATTAGTTACCCCTCAATCTACTACACCTACTGAAAATATTGTTTATGAAATTCCTTCGGGTATGATAGAACAACTGCTAGCTAATCCTTATGCAGGAGATGGAACCGAACATCCTGATATGCACTTGATATATGTGGATTAAATTTGTGGATTATTTAAGCTTGTAGGTTTGCCCGGAGATGAAGCTAAGAAGAAGGTTTTCCCTTTATCTTTGAAGCGAAAAGCATTGGAATGGTATAGGCTATGCGATGATATTGGATCTTGGAACTGGAATTGATTGAAATTGGAATTTCACCAAAAAAAAAAATCCTATGCATCTAGCTAGTTCATCGTGATCGGAATTATATATATAATTTTTGGCCTCGTGAAGGAGAAAGTATCACTCTGGCTTGGGGGAGGATTAAGTCAATGTTATATTCATGCCCCAATCGTGAGCTCTCAAGAGAAATTATTATTCAGAATTTTTATGCTCGGCTTCTCGTGATGATCAATCCATGCTCGATACTTCTTGTACTGGTTCTTTTATGAAGAAGACTATTGAATTCAGGTGGGATCTTTTAAAAAGAATTAAACGCAACTCTGAAGATTGGGAACTTGATGAAGGTAAAGAGTCAGGTATTAAGCTTAAGTTTGATTGTGTTAAATCTTTTATGAATACCGAAGCTTTTCAGAAATTTAGCACTAACTATGGACTTGACTCTGAGATAGTAGCCTCTTTCTATGAATCATTTGCTACTCATGTTGATCTCCCTAAAGAGAAGTGGTTTAAATATCACCCACCTATTACAGAAGAAATTAAAGAACCGATCATAGCTAAAGATGAAACTATTATTTACAATGTTGATCCAGTTGTGCCTACGGCCTATACTGAAAAACCACCTTTCCCTGTTAGGATAAAGGAACATGCTAAGGTTTCAACTGTGGTTCGCAAAAGCATATTAGAGCACCTAAACCTGCTGGACAAATTAAAGTAGAACCTAGTGTTGCTATGGTTAAAGAACTCCTGGTAGAAAATATTGATGGGCATGTTATTTACTTCTGTGATGAAGCTGCTAGAATTGCCAAACCCGATGAAAAAGAAAAACATAGGCCTGTTGTTGGCGTGCCTGTTGTCTCAGTTAAAATAGGAGATCATTGTTATCATGGTTTATGTGATTTAGGTGCTAGCGTGAGTGCTATCCCTTTTACCTTATACCAAGAAATTATGAATGACATAGCACCTATTGAAATAGAAGACATAGATGTTACTATTAAACTTGCTAATAGAGACACCATCACACCACTTGGGATTGTTAGAGATGTTGAAGTCTTGTGTGGGAAAATAAAATACCCTACTGATTTTCTAGTTCTTGGTTTCCCACAAGATGACTTTTGTCCCATTATCTTTGGTAGACCTTTCTTGAACACTGTCAATGCTACTATAGATTGTCATAAACAAACTGTCAGTGTTAGCTTTGGTGATGAGTCTCATGAATTTAATTTTTCCAAGTTTAATAGACAACCTCATAAGAAAGAATTACCTAGTAAGGATGAAATAATTGGTCTTGCTTCTATTTCCGTGCCTCCTATTGATCCACTAGAACAATATTTGCTAGACGATGAAAATGATATGCACATGCATGAAAGAAATGAGATAGATAAAATTTTCTTTGAACAATGACCTTTGCTCAAGCATAATTTGCCTATTGAAACTCTTATAGGTCCTCCTCCACCTAAGGGCGATCCTGTGTTTGAATTGAAACAATTGCGTGACACTTTGAAATATGCTTATCTTGGTGAGAAAAAGATATATCATGTTATTATTAGTGCTAAACTTTCAGAGCATGAAGAAGAAAGATTATTGAAAATTCTGAAGAAGCACCGTGCTGCTATTGGATATACTCTTGATGATCTTAAGGGCACTAGTCCCACTCTCTGTCAGCACAAGATTAATATGGAACCTGATGCTAAAGCCGTTGTTGATCATCAACGACGTTTGAATCCTAAGATGAAAGAAGTGGTAAGAACTGAAATATTAAAGCTTCTAGAAGCAGGTATAATATATCCCATAGCTGATAGTAGATGGGTAAGCCCCGTTCATTGTGTCCCCAAGAAGGGAGGTATTACTATTGTTCCTAATGATAAAAATGAACTTATTCCACAAAGAACTGTTACTGGCTATAGAATGGTAATTAATTTCAAAAAATTAAATAAAGCTACCAGAAAAGATCATTACCCTTTGCCTTTTATTGATCAAATGCTAGAGAAAACCACTTTTACCTGCCCTTTTGGAACTTATGCTTATAGACGTATGCCTTTCGGTTTATGCAATGCACCTGCTACCTTTCAAAGATGTATGACTGCTATATTCTCTGACTTTTGTGAAAAGATTGTTGAGGTTTTCATGGATGATTTTTCTGTATATGGAACTTCTTTTGATGATTGCTTGAGCAACCTTGATCGAGTTTTGCAAAGATGTGAGCAAACTAATCTTCTCTTGAATTGGGAGAAGTGCCACTTTATGGTTAATGAAGGTATTGTTTTGGGGCATAAAATTTCTGAACGAGGTATTAAGGTGGATAAAGCTAAGGTTGATGCAATTGAGAAAATGCCATGTCCCCAAGATATCAGAGGTATTTGTAGTTTCCTTGGTCATGCTGGTTTTATAGGAGGTTTATTAAAGACTTCTCTAAAATTTCTAGGCCTCTTACAAATCTTTTACAAAAGGATGTTCCATTTGTTTTTTATGATGATTGTGTAGAAGCATTTGAAACACTTAAGAAAGCCATAACCTCTGCACCTATTGTTCAACCACCTGATTGGAACTTGCCTTTTGAAATTATGTGTGATGCTAGTGATTATGCTTTTGGTGTTGTTCTAGGACAAAGAGTTGATAAGAAATCTAATGTTATTCATTATGCTAGCAAAACTCTAGACAGTGCCCAAAGAAATTATGATACTACTAAAAAAGATTTTTTAGCGGTTGTGTTTGCTTGTGACAAATTCAGATCTTACATTGTTGATTCCAAAGTTATTGTTCACATCGATCATGCTTCTATTAAATATCTTATGGAAAATAAAGATGCTAAACCTAGACTCATTAGGTGGGTTCTCTTGCTACAAGAATTTGATTTACATATCATTGATAGGAAAGGAGGTGAGAACCCAGTAACTAATAACTTGTCTAGGTTAGAGAATATTCTTGATGACCCACTACCTATTAATGATTGCTTTCCTGATGAACAATTAGCTGCAATAAATGTTTCTCATGGTACTCCTTGGTATGTTGACTGTGCTAATTATATTGTTGCTAAATACATACCACCTAGTTTCACACACCAACAAAAGAAAAAATTCTTCTATGATTTAAGACATTACTTTTGGGATGACCCACATCTTTATAAAGATGGTATTATTAGATGTTGTGTACCTGAGCATGAACAGGAACAAATCCTAGGGAAATGTCACACCAAAGCTTATGGAGGGCATCATGCGGGAGATAGAACTACTCACAAGGTATTGCAATCTGGTTTTTATTGACCTACTCTCTTCAAGGATGCCCGTAAGTTTGTTTTTTCTTGTGATGAATGTCAACGAATTGGTAATATCGATAAGCGTCTAGAAATGCCTATGAATTATTCACTTGCTGTTGAACCATTTGATGTTTGGTGTTTTGATTATATGTGGCCTTTTCCTTCCTCTAATGGGTATACTCATATTTTGGTTGCTGTTGATTATGTTACTAAGTGGGTAGAAGCTATTCAAACTAGTAGTGTTGATCATAACACTTCCATTAAAATGCTTAAAGAAGTTATTTTCCCGAGGTTTGGAGTCCCTAGATATTTAATGACTGATGGTGGTTCACACTTTATTCATGGTGCTTTCCGTAAAATGCTTGCTAAATATGATGTTAACAATAGAATTGCATCACCATATCATCCTCAATCTAGTGGTCAAGTTGAACTTAGCAACAGAGAAATAAAACTAATACTTCAAAAAACCATTAATATGTCTCAAAAGAATTGGTCTAAGAAATTAGATGATGCACTTTGGGCCTACAGAACAACTTATAAAAATCCTATGGGCATGTCTCCCTATAAAATGGTTTGTGGAAAAGCTTGTCATTTGCCTCTAGAGTTAGAACATAAAGCATATTGGGCAATTAAAGAACTCAACTATGATTTCAAACTTGCCGGAGAAAAGAGGTTATTTGATATTAGCTCACTAGATGAATGGAGAACCCAAGCTTATGAAAATGCCAAATTATTCAAAGAAGAAGTTAAAAGATGGCATGACAAAAGAATCCAAAAGAGAGAATTCAAAGTCGGAGAATATGTTCTTCTATAGAACGCTCGTTTCAGATTCTTTGCAGGAAAACTTCTCTCTAAATGGGAAGGACCATATATCATCGAGGAGGTTTATCGCTCTGGACCTATTAAAATAAATAATGCCGAAGGTACAAACCCGAAGGTGGTCAATGTGCAAAGAATTAAACACTGTATCTCAGGTACGCCTATTAATGTTGAAAGCAATATTATTCAAACCATGACACCTGAGGAACACATAAAAGAAACCTTCCGGAACACTCCAGAATAACTGAAAAGGAGGAGGTATGTGATACGGTAAGCAAACAGACTCCTAAAAATCCGCAAAAATATTTTCTGTCAGTTTTGGAATATTTAAAAAATTAGGAAAATAAGAAACAACCAGGAAGCACCCGAGGGGGGCACAAGACACCAGGGCGCGCCTGGGCCCCCAGGCGAGCCCAGGTGGGTTGTGCCCACCTCGGGAACCTTCCCGACTTCGTTTTTCTCCCGTTTACTTGTTTCCCAAGATAAAAAATCTTTATATAACCCCCGAACGTATTGACCATTGTATCACGGAGAAATCTTCTGTTCTTCTTTCTTGCTGTTTTCTAACAGATCTAGATCGCCATGGCCGCTTCGAGCTCCTCAAAGGACAAGTTCTTCAAGAACGTCATCAACCTGTATTTGCGGGAGGTGATGCAGCACCCTCAAGCCATTGAGATTCGTGAGGGGGTGTGTCGGTGTACTAAGTATTGGGCCACTAGTACCCCATACTTGTGCACGGGCAGTTGTAGCCATCCTCGCGGCAAGGCTTGCCGGTGAACAATTCGAGGTCGATTCAAGACACCAAAGAAATCATCAAGTCAGAGATCTGAAGATCAGCAGATAAGAAGAGCTGGAATCCGAAGGCCAGCTTCCCCGGCAAGATCTTGCCGGGGTGGCCTGCGGAGCCCGGCAAGCTTTGGCGCCCGGCAAGGCTTGGCGCCCGGCAAGGCTTGGTGCCCGGCAAGCTTCGACGCCCGGCAAGGTTTTGTTGCTGTGCCACTGCTCTAGCACAACGACAAACCCGACATTCTGGGTCCTTCTTTGGACGCGTGGCGACGCGCCAATGGAAGAGAGCTTAAGCGGTGCTGATGGGATGGCCCCTTTTTCCATCCCCAAGAAAGTGAGGACACCTAAACGGACACCTCACGGTGCATTAAATGCGTTTGTCCTAATCCGTCAGGGGTTAGGTATGATACCCTGTAGCTACTTTACACCTCAATGTATGTACATTTTGCCACTGTGGTGACCCCTTTGAGCATATAAAAGGAGGCCCAAGGCAACTACTATAGGGGAGGAGAACTTCTAGCCCATTCTGCATGCGTAGCTGCTCTTTGAACGTACTGTTCACAGCGAGCGCTCCTGAAGGCTGGGCTCAAGAACATTAATAAGAACACAAAGCAGGAGTAGGGTTTTACGCTGATCAGCTGCCCGAACCTGGGTAAAAACTTCCCGTGTCGATCGTTGGTTCTACTCTTTGCGTATACCTCTCCCCACGCCGAATCGTAAAGGGGTCTTTCGGGATCCCATAGGTGTCGTACCCCAACATCTTTGGCGCGCTAGGTAGGGGTCGAAAGCTAGGTCAAGATATTCTGGTGTGCAGAAGTTGCTTTTCGGCCTTCTTATGGCCTCGAGGAAGCTGCGCCATTATTTTCAAGCACATGAAATCACCGTCGTCACTCGCTTTCTGTTGCAACGGATTTTGCAAAATCCAGAAGCAACCGGCAGGATCGTGGAGTGGGCGTTGGAGTTGTCGAGCTTTGGCCTCAAGTTTGAAAGCACTTCGATGATTCAGAGCAGGGCCTTGGCGGAGTTCATTGCGGAGTGGACCTCAACGCCAGACGAAGAAGCTCAGGAAACAACTCTTCCCGGCAAGGAAATCGATCAGCAATGGTTTATGTACTTTGACGGGGCTTTCTCGCTGCAAGGCACCGGTGCTGGTGTGCTGCTTGTCGCACCCACTGGAGAGCACCTCAAGTACGTAGTCCAAATGCATTTTCCCCGGGAGAGTTCGACCAACAACACTGCAGAATACGAGGGTTTGCTTGCCGGTCTCAGGATCGCGGCAGACCTTGGTATCAAAAAGCTCGTCATCAAAGGCGATTCACAACTTGTCGTCAGGCAAGTTAACAAGAGTTATCAAAGTCCATTGATGCAAGCCTACGTGGATGAAGTGAGGAAAATGGAAGAGCGCTTTGACGGTCTGCAAATGGAGCACGTTCCTCGTGCCGAGAACATCGTTGCTGATGACCTGTCAAAGCGTGCCGCCCTCAAGTTGCCTGTGGAACCAGGAACTTTTGTGCTCCAATTGACTCAACCATCTGTGGCGCCGTCGATGCGGCAAGAAAAGAGAAGAAAGTTGAACTCTGGCCAGTACTTCCCGGCAGAGCTCCCCGGAGCCGCCGGCAAGGAAGTTGCTGGTATCGACATGCCTGCCGGGGAACAACAGGCTCCGGCAGGGCCTCAGGCCCTTGCTGTTGAGACAAACGTTCCCCCGGCGGAGGAGATGCCTTTGGTCCTAGCTGTCGAGCCTCAGGCTCCAGCATGGGCGTAGCACATTGTCCATTTCCTTCAGACAGGAGAACTACCGGAGGAATAGGAAGAAGCAGAAAGAGTAGCCCGTCGGTCTGTTATGTACAAGTTCGTCGATGACGTCCTGTACAGAAAGAGACCAAACGGTGTGAAATTGAAGTGCATTCCTCGGGAGGATGGGCTAGAACTGTTGGCGGTGATACATGGAGGCATATGTGGTTCTCACATAGGATCAAGAGCACTTGCCGGGAAAGCATTCCGGCAAGGTTTCTTTTGGCCCACCGCTCTCCAGGATGCAACTGCACTAGTCACCAAGTGTGAAGCATGTCAGTTTCATTCGAAGAAATCACATCAACCAGCTCAAGCTCTTCAGACAATCCCTCTCTCCTGGCCATTTTCAGTCTGGGGGCTCGACATACTGGGCCCTTTCCCCCGTGCTACCGGGTGCTTTGAGTACTTGTACATTGCTATCGACAAGTTCACAAAGTGGCCGGAGGTGGAAGCAGTGAGGAAGGTGACAGCACAATCAGCCGTCAAGTTCTTTAAAGGGATAGTTTGCCGTTTCGGTGTACCCAATAGGATCATCACCAACAACGGCACGCAGTTCACAAGTCGCACCTTCATGCAGTACGTCCAAGACTTTGGCGGCAAGATTTGTTTTGCCTCTGTTGCTCACCTGAGAAGCAACGGCCAAGCAGAAAGGGATAATGCTGAAGTGCTGCGCGGTCTCAGGACCAGAACCTTTGACAGGCTGAAAAAGTGCGGAAGACGCTGGATTGATGAGTTGCCGGCGGTTCTTTGGTCAATCAGAACGACACCGAATCGAGCCACCGGCCAGACGCCCTTCGCTCTGGTCTACGGAGCGGAAGCAATTCTCCCCACGGAACTCATGTACGGATCACCTCGAGTGCTCACTTATGATGAGCTTGAGCAAGAGCAATTGCGGCAAGATGACGCTGTGCTCCTTGAGGAGAATCGTCTTCAGGCTGCTGTGCGAGCTGCACGCTACCAGCAAGCTTTGTGCCGCTACCATAGCCGCAAAGTTCATGCCCGAAGCCTTGAGGAAGGCGACCTTGTTCTTCGGCGGATTCAGTCCGCCAAGAATTCAAACAAGTTAACACCAAAGTGGGAAGGCCCTTATCGGGTAGTACGAGTCACCAGGCCCGGCGCTGTCCGCTTGGAGACCGAAGATGGCGTTCCAGTGAGCAATTCCTGGAATATCGAACATCTTCGCAAGTTCTACCCATAAGGCGCGGTTGCCGGGGGCTCCCGGCAACCACCCTTTTGTACAAGTCTTGTCGGCAAGGCATGTGATCCTTTGTACAAAGCCAGGCACAAACCCTGAGCGCAGATGAATAAATTTAAGTGTTGTATATTCCCTTATTGATTCCCATGTTCATATTTATATATGCATGTTTGTCTAAGATGTTGTATAACACCTACTCCCCGTAAGTTCTAACGAACCGCCAAGGTTTCATGTCTTTATTTTCTCTTCATTCTTTTTAAAAGACAGAAGGATTCCTCGCGTGCACATTTGCCGGGGGGGAAGGGAGATATGAGTACCAGTTGGCGACGTTCGGAATCGACGCTTGCCAGAGGAAGGACAGTGACAGAAAGCTAAGTTCTAAAAACTTAGAGCAAGTTTCTTTTATTACAAAGTTATTTCCTTGGACGATTCCGACTCTTGTATGGAAAATCTGCACGCGAAGGAACCCTTGTTGTAATCAGTTGCGCCCTTATTTTGTTTCGAGTCCGCTCAACGATTTAAGTGGCTGCACTGAGAACGCCAAGGAGTCTTGCCGGCCGCTGCGCCTCCAGCAGGCTGCTGAAGTCCCGCACCCAGCGCTCACGGCAGGTTGCGCGCCGGCAAGTTTTTTAGTAAGCGTAGGGTGAACTCCATACATCAAGGAATCAGACAAGGAAAATAGCAAGCATGAACTTAAACATAGGCGAGTTATGTTACATTCATGAGCTGTCGCAATTCTAACTTGAGACTTAATTGTCTTTTACATGGAATGATGACGGCAAGAAAAGGCGGAGCACTTAATCCCTGCGCTGGCCTTCAATCCTTTTGATGGAGTCCACCTTCTCAAGGATAGGCGCGATGCATTCTTCAAGCGCCTCAACATTTGCGTCCCTTGGCAGATGGTCGAGCGCGTTGGAGAGGTCGATGCCGGGATTGCTGTGTACCACCTTGATAAGCACCTTGCGAAGGACGGCCCAGCAAAGCCGGCGAGTCTCGTTGGCCAATTAGGTCGCCCGGCTAGACTGGAGCACCCTCAAGGCATTGATGATGCTTTCAAAGAACATCGTCAACCTGGCACTTGGAGATATTCTTTCCTCGGAAGAATACCTGAAGTTCGACAGGCCCATGGTTGACAGTTCGGCCGTAAGCTTCTCCGCAGCGGTGATGAGACGTCCAGTCTAGATCTCCACCCCCTTCTCGTAATCGAGTTGGGCGGCGGCAGCGCTCTTGAGCAGGTTCCTCTCTCCTTGGAGATCCTTGAGTAGAGCTTTCTCACGGGCCCTGCCGGCCTCGAGAGACTTCTGGAACGTGGTCAGCTTCAATTCCAGAACTGCAATGTCATCAGCCACAGAGGAGAGCTGTTTGGTTTTGTTGGACAGGGCAACTTGCATCTCCGCCAAGGAGTGGAGGGTTTTTTCCCTATCACCTTTGAGCGTCGAGAGCTCCTTGCCGTGCTCTTCGAGATCTGTTTCCAGCTTCTTTACCTTGTCGCTCAGCTCGTTCTTGGTGGCCTCTGCAGCTTCGGCAGTATCGACGGCCTCCTTGAGCTTGCCGGCGTGACTTGCAGTTAGAGCTTCGAGCGCCTCTTTATGTTTTTGCTCCAGCTCCTGGGTCTGCCGCGCGACAAGCTTCTCGATATCTTCATCTTTGCTGTGAAGCTTGGCGGTGAGTGCCTGCTCACGTGCGGTGAGATCTTCCTCATGAGCATCAAGAACAACGCGGCGCCCCGTCAGGAGGGCATCTTCAGCGGAAATCCTTTGAGTAGCTTCATCCTGCGCCTTCTCCATGTCAGATTGCTTCAGGAGGATTTCTGTCCACTGCTGGCTCACTTGTTCCCGGCCGGCAACCAACTCTTGGAGGGCCTCGGCGTACCAGACTTGCATTTGTTCGACGCGCCTTTGAAAATCTGCTTCGGCCGCCTCGACAACTGCCATTCTGGAGTCTGCCTTATCTTTCCGGGCGCGGTGGAGAGCCTGGAGCTTGCGGAAATTCTCGCCCATGGCCTAAAGGAGCTGATCCTCTTCAGATTTGCTGCTGCTAGCGCTGGGATCATCAACAATCTCAAGCCCAGCAGCAGCGATGATTTCTTCGTCAAAAACTTCTCCTTCGGCTGGTGCCCCAATGCTTGCCGTCCCCGACAAGTTGACGAACAGGTTCTCGCCAACCTTGAGGTATTTGCTGGATGAGGGGCCTTCAGATGTTGACGGTTGGTTTTCATCGACCGCCTCACCAGTGGCAGGGGGCTCCGTGGCCGGTGCAGCGCCTGGCGCTCCTGCGGCAGGAATGCCGTCAGTATGGTCATCAGCCTCCCTGTCGCCCCCTTCAGTAGGTTCCTTGGCGGGTTCCTCTTGTGTAGCCTTGGCGGCCTCCCCGTCAAGAGCACCACCAGCCTCGACAGTGTCATACTTGGTGGCCTCGCTGGCAGCGATCCTGTCTGCTTCGGCAGCAGCGTCCCTGGCGGTCTCCTCGATGACAACGTCGACATCCATGTGTTCCGTCACAGGGAACTCTGAAGGACGAAGGAGGAGAACAGAATAAGATCAAGATTGAAGTTTGAAGCGACTAAAGACAGAGAGATAAGGGAAAGAGTAACAAGCACTTTGAGGCAATCGACTACCTGTGTCGAGCTGTTGAGAGGTGGCCTCGCCCTTCCCGGCAACTTCGGTTGTCGGGGGAGGGTTGCCGGTGTCCATGCTTGCCGGCTCCTCCTCAATTAAGGTGGGCTCGTCAGTAGGAACTCTTGCCGGGGACGTGCTTGTGGGCGGCGTGGTCGATGAAGGTGGCACAATGGGGATGTCTTCCGACAACTCTCCTTGTTGCTGTTCTTCTCCTGCGAGCCCAAGGATATCAGCGGCAAGAATGGAAGCCTCAGCACTCGCCAGCGGAAAAAGAACAGTGAACTTACACTAGGGGCTGTGCTGGGGGCTGTGCTGGGGGCTGCGTTGAGGACTGAGCTCCGGGCTGACGACAACGGTTTCTGGCACGCTCGTGGAGCCTGCCGGGGGCTCGTCGCCCATGGAAGTCTTTGTCCTCTTCGCCATCCTCTCCAGCAAGGTTGCTGCATCACTGCAGAGACAATACGAGCAAGTCAGCAAGGTTGATCCAAGATTGGAAGATGAAGGTTGTGGCAAGGTACTCACTCTTCTTCTTCTCGCTCCGGACTAAAGCCGGAGATGTCGAAATCGGCCTCCGCTGCGATGTCTGAGTGGGGAGGCGGAGGAGGGGTCCTAGGTCTCTTGGCTGTGGCAGGCGCCGGGTAGCTTCCGGTGCGGTAGTGCGAGACACCCCTGCCGCCCCAGCAGTGGCCGCTGGTGTGGGTCTCGCGCGCCGCGCAGGTTGTTGATGAACCCCTTTCCGCGGTCCAGTCTTGCCGGCCACTTTCTTGCCGGGAGCCTCGCCGCTCGAAGAAGGCTGGCTTGCCGGGATGCCAGATGCAGCCTTCCGAAGAACACGCTTCGTCTTCTTTGGGGCTGGGAGCTCTTCTTGCGGTTCTTCTTCGGCCGCGTCCTCGTCGGACGAGCTCTCAGCAGCTGTGCTGCTCTGTTCCCCGGTAGCTTTGTCCTTCCCGGCAGGTTTTACCTCCACTACTACCTCTGCGTCGCTGGCTTCCCATTCTGTGAAGCCGACGCTGCCGGCCTCCGCGGCAAGATTTGCCTCCTCCACCCTAGTAGCAATGTAAGCTACTTCTTGGTCGGTGGTGGCTCGGATGAAATCTGCCTTTTGCCGGACGGGTCTCTCCGTCAAGTTGTCAAAAAACTTCTGTGCTTCCTCCTCGGTTGGCTTTGCCCAAGTCGCGTCAAGACCGTGGGCATTGAACATCGGCATGAAGGCGATGATTGACCCCAAGGTGGAGTTGTTGCACAAAGGGACGATCCTTGCCGGCAGCCGATGCTTGTCTTCGCGCTGGAATAGTTTTTGACGAAGAGCGCCAAGCTGCATAGCGGTCAGATTATTATTCAGTCCGGGGTGCAATCTCATGATATCTGCCGCGTTTCGGTATTCCCAAGCTGGCCTTCCCCTGTTCTGCAAGGGGGCGATGCGACGGCGGAGAAATTCGAAGCCAATCATCTCCATTGTCAGCCCGGCGGCTTTCAGGCGAAGGATCCTGGTGGTGGCAATTGTGAGCCTCGTCCTCCGCGGCGAGATCGCTCCAATCCTTGCCGCGGACCACCTTCTGTTGCCGGGGAAGACAAAACGGATGGGGATCTGCTTCCTTGATCCAGCACCATTCAGCCCGCCATTCGTCCCACTTTTCGCGGTAAACTCCTTCTGGGTATATTTCCTTATTCCAAGCCCTTGGAATCCAGGCGATAGAACCAGAGAGGGCCTCTCCTTTTTGGATGCGGGGGAAGAAGTAATGGCGAAAAAGAGTAGAGTTGGGAATCACGCCGGCAAAGTTTTCACAAAGGTGGGCAAAAATGGACATGCATAGTACCGCATTCGGCGTGAAATCGAGAAGATGAAAGCCGTATGTGTACATGATATCATTGAAGAAGTCGAAAAATGGGGGACAGAGCCCGCAGTAGAAATACGCAGGGAAGAAAGGGTATCTGTCCGATCCACTTTTGGAACAAGCACCTGGAATTATGCGTGTGGCGGGGTGAGCTCGCGTCTCCTTCGCCCACATGCACTGGTACCGCCCCTTCAGAGCTTCAGCATCGAGCGATGGGGGGAAGACGACATGCTTCTTCCGCATCTTCACCAGTTCGCTCTCCGGGACGTCGGCTTTCACTTCCTTGCCCTTTCCTTTGCTGGCCCTGGGCGGCATGGCGGCTGTGAGGGCGGAAGCCGGGGGTGGAGCGAGCGTGGAAGCGGCGGGCGGAAGAGGAAAAAGCTTCGCTCTGAGCTCGAGAGGAGGAAGGCGATTGCGACGGCCAGATTGAGAAGAAGAGGGGGGTAAATAGGCTTGTGCCTCTGCAGCTTCTCCTTTTTATGGGGAAGGAGCGGGGCCGCCTCTTTTATTCCCCAATGTGAATGCGCCTCTATAGGCGCGTGGCAGTTGCAGCCTTTGAGGCACGCTTCCCACGTCGCGCGCTTGGTGCGTGTAGTGGGGGCACAGTAAAACGAGATATTTACGAGCAGTTAATCCCCTGCCACGCGTGCCCGTGCACTGTTTGGGCCTAGCCCAACAACGCCTCGCACTCGTGTATGGCCTAGGCCCGGGGGCTCCTGTCGGTGTACTAAGTATTGGGCCACTAGTACCCCGTACTTGTGCACGGGCAGTTGTAGCCATCCTCGCGGCAAGGCTTGCCGGGGAACAGTTCGAGGTCGATTCAAGACACCAAAGAAATCATCAAGTCAGAGATCTGAAGATCAGCAGATAAGAAGAGCTGGAATCCGAAGGCCAGCTTCCCCGGCAAGATCTTGCCGGGGTGGCCTGCGGAGCCCAGCAAGCTTTGGCGCCCGGCAAGGCTTGGCGTCCGGCAAGGCTTGGCGCCCGGCAAGGCTTGGTGCCCGGCAAGCTTCGGCGCCCGGGAAGGTTTTGTTGTTGTGCCACTACTCTAGCACAGCGACAAACCCGACATTCTGGGTCCTTCTTTGGACGCGTGGCGACGCGCCAATGGAAGAGAGCTTAAGCGGTGCTGATGGGATGGCCCCTTTTTCCATCCCCAAGAAAGTGAGGACACCTAAACGGACACCTCACGGTGCATTAAATGCGTTTGTCCTAATCCATCAGGGGTTAGGTATGATACCCTGTAGCTACTTTACACCTCAATGTATGTACATTTTGCCACTGTGGTGACCCCTTTGAGCATATAAAAGGAGGCCCAAGGCAACTGCTACAGGGGAGGAGAACTTCTGGCCCATTCTGCATGCGTAGCTGCTCTTTGAACGTACTGTTCACAGCGAGCACTCCCGAAGGCTAGGCTCAAGAACATTAATAAGAACACAAAGCAGGAGTAGGGTTTTATGCTGATCAGCGGCCCGAACCTGGGTAAAAACTTCCCGCGTCGATCGTTGGTTCTGCTCTTTGCGTATACCTCTCCCCCTGCCGAATCGTAAAGGGGTCTCTCGGGATCCCATAGGTGTCGTACCACGACAGGGTGCTCCATATCCGGGACATGTAGGGTCCCAAGGGGAAGGGGACCGTTGAGGCCAGGCTTGAAGCTATGGAGCAGGAGGTCTTCAAGTGCAAGGGGATGGTGGAACGTGGACTCAATGCTAATCACCTCATAATCACGGATTACACCCATGATCTCAAGGTCGATGGGAAATCCATGAAGGACATCGTCTTCACCTTCAACGAGCAAATCAACTTTCTGCAAAGCCAAATCTATGATCTTCAAAACCAAGTCTTTGAATATGAGGCAAGGTTTAAAGGTATGAGTTTGGCTGCCAGTTGCAGGACTCGTGAGACTCATTCCTCCTCTTATGATGGTGAGCCATTTCCATGGAAACCGGAAGATAAGATCGCTACATCATCACCACCACCACCTTCTTCATCACCAAAGGAGACTTGAGTTCATGGTATGGACACTCCCCTTGGCTTGTGCCAAGCTTGGGGGAGGTGTCCCGGTATCGTATCACCACCAATATCTTTGCTTTTATCTATTTTAGTTCGATCTTTTTGTTTTCCTATGATTTAGTTGAATAAAAGCTTAGTTCGATCCTTTCTTTTCAAGTGTTTGCTTGGTGATCTATCTTTTGATGTAATCATGTGCGAGATATATAATAAAGAGTAGTTTGAGTTTTGTTTCTTTACTTTAATGTTTCAATAAAAGAAAGGAAAATAAATGAAAAGATCATATGCTAATCTTATGGTAAGTAATGACATCACATAAGGAAAAGTATAAGTGGTAAAATTTATTGGAGATTGACAAACATAGCATTGGTCAATGATGCAACTCGTGAAAGAATTAATAAGGGAAGAGAAGATTCACATGCAAATACACTATCTTGGACATCTTTTATGATTGTGAGCCCCCATTAAATATTTTGTGTCAAAATAGTTGACGTTGGACAAGGAAGACAACGTAATGATTTATGTTTGTTCATATTCACATAGAAGTTATATTGTCATAGATCCTTCAACATGTGGTGCTTGATAAATATCTTTTCTAGCCAAAAATTCCGCACTAAGTAGAGATACTACTTGTGCATCCAAAACCCTTAAACCCAAATCTTATTTTGAGAGTCCACCATACCTACCTATGGATTGAGTAAGATCCTTCAAGTAAGTTGTCATCGGTGCAATAAGGCAATAAAAATTGCTTCTAAATGTGTTGGATCATTTAGTGTAAGAGAAAATTGAGCGTTGTACGAACTTGTGATGGCAAAGAATAAAATCGACAAACTGCAAAATAAAGGTTGCTATCATAAGGGGAAATATAACATGGCGTTCTTTTGCATTAAGGGATTTGGCTTACAAACAAATAAGCGCATGACAACCTTTGCTTCCCTCTGGGAAGGGCCTCTAGAAAGGATGATGGACACTATGATTCCCCCACAAGTCGGGATGAGACTCTGGATAATGAGAGAGAAAAAAATATAAAAAAGAAAAAGAAAAAGAGAGAAGAGGCATGCTAATTCCACACTTGTGCTTCAAAGTAGCACCATGTTTTTCATATAGAGAGTCTCCTATGTTGTCACTTTCATATACTAGTGGGAATTTTTCATTATCGGATTAGATGCACACCCACTTAGTTTTCATATTGAGCTTTCATACACTTATAGCTCTTAGTGCATTCATTGCATGGCAATTCCTACTCCGCACGTTGATATCAATTGATGGGCATCTCCATAGCCCGTTGGTTAGCCGCCTCGATGTGAGACTTTCTTACTTTTTTGTCTTCTCTATATTTACCCCTATCATCATACTCAATTCCACCTATAGTGCTATATCTATGGCTCGCGCTCATGTATTGCGTGAGGGTTGAAAAAGCTGAAGCGCGTTAAAAAGTATGAACCAATTACTCGGCTTGTCATCGGGGTTGTGCATGATAAATACTTTGTGTTAAGAAGACAGAGCATGACAAGACTATATGATTTTGTAGGGATAGCTTTCTTTAGCGTTGATATTTTGAAAGACATGATTGTTTGTTGGGATGCCTGAGTATTGATGTCTTTATGTCAAATTATAGACTATTGCTTTGAATCACTTATGTCTTAATATCACGCCATGATTAGATATATGATCAAGTTTATGCTAGGTAGCATTCCACATCAAAAATTATCTTTTTTATCATTTACCTGCTCGAGGATGAGCAGGAATTAAGCTTGGGGATGCTAATACGTCTTCATCGTATCTATAATTTTTGCTTGTTTCATGCCAATATTATACAACTTTTACATATTTTTGGCAACAATTTATATGATTTATTGGACTAACCTATTGATCCAGTGCCCAGTGCCAGTTCCTGTTTGTTACATGTTTTTTTGTTTCGCAGAAAATCCATATCAAACAATGTCCAAACATGATAAAAATTTATGGAGAATTATTTTGGAATATATGTGATTTTTGGGAGGTGGAATCAACGCAAACGGGGGCCCACAGCCCCCAAGATACACCAGGGCGCGCCAGGGGGTGCCAGGCGCGCCCAGGTGTCTTATGCCCTCCTCGTAATGCGGTTGGGGCCCTTCTTCTGGCGCAAGTAGTATAATTTATGGAAAAAACCGTGTAAAAATTTCAGCGCAATCGGAGTTACGGATCTCCGGGAATTTAAGAAACGGTGAAGGGCCAGATCTAGGGAACGCAAAACAGAAGAGAACAGAGAGGGAGATCTAATCTCGGAGGGGCTCCCTCCCCTCTGCCACCATGGAGGCCATGGACCAGAGGGGGAACCCTCCTCCCATCTAGGGGGAGGCCAAGGAAGAAGAAGAAGGAGGGGGCTCTCTCCCCCTCTCTCCCGGTGGCGCCGGAGTGCCGTCGGGGCAAGGATCATGACGGCGATCTACATCAATAATCTTGCTACCGTCAACACCAACTTTCTCCCCCTCTATGCAGCGGTGTAACACCTCTTCTCCCTGCTGTAATCTCTACTTAAACATGGTGCTCAACTCCATATATTATTTCCCAATGATCTATGGTTATCCTATGATGTTTGAGTAGATTCGTTTTGTCCTGTAGGCTAATCGTGATCTTGGTTGGTATGATTGTATATTTTATTTATGGTGCTGTCCTATGGTCCCTCCGTGTCGCGCAACCAGAGGGGCCCCCGCTGTAGGGTGTTGCAATATGTTCATGGTTTGCTTATTGTCGGTGTTGCGGGGGTGACAACAGCCTAAACGCGGATAAGTGGGTTATGGCGTATGGGACTAAAGAGGACTTGATACTTAATGCTATGGTTGGGTTTCACGACCTTAATGATCTTTAGTAGTTGCGGGTGCTTGCTAGAGTTCCAATCATAAGTGCATTTGATCCAAGTAGAGAAAGTATGTTAGCTCATGCCTCTCCCTCATGTAAAATTGCAAGAATGATTACCGGTACTTGTTATCGATTGCCTAGGGACAAATGACTTTCTTGTTGACAAAAGCTATCTACTTTTATTACCTTGCAATTTATTCATAGTTTTATTCTTGCAAAGTAATCATAGTTTTATTCTTGCTAATTAGTTTCATACTTGTTTTAGGTAAAGCAAATGTCAAGTGTGCGTAGAGTTGCATCGATGGTCGATAGAACTTGAGGGAATATTTGTTCTACCTTTAGCTCCTCGTTGGGTTTGACACTCTGATTTATCTAAGAAGGCTACAAACGATCCCCTATACTTGTGGGTTATCAAGACCTTTTTCTGGCGCCGTTGCCGGGGAGCAATAGTGTGGGGTGAATATTCTCATGTGTGCTTGTTTGCTTTATCACTAAGTAGTTTTTATTTCCTGTTCTAAGTTGTTCTCTATCTTTAGTTATGGATATGGAACACGAAACACCAAAAAAATTAGTGGTACTTGCTACTCATGGAGATGGGGAACCTCCAAAAACCTTCGATGCTCGTTATGTGAAAAATATTATGCACTACTTTGATAATCCTGAGAAAACCCCATTCAACTTGATAATGGGAGACACATTGGATCAACGTGAATACTTTAGGGATTATCGCTTGACACAAAAAGGGAAACTATTATGGGTTCAAATTGATATGTTGCATTGGTATGCTTGGAATTTATGCCAGAGATATGATTATACTTGTTGCTCTAGGATGAACGCTCCACACCTTCCCTTTTCATGCAAATTTAATGATAATGAAACCTTGGCTTCTTATGCCAATGGTATATATAATTATTATGATGTGGAACGAATAGAAGAATTTGTTGCTTTTAAGGGTGCTTATGAAATTGAATCTTTGTTTTTAAAGTATGAAGCTTTTGATGCTGATGTTTATAGACCTGAAAATTTTGCCATCCTTAAATATTGCTATGAAAATTATAAATACAATTCCGATATTTATATATTTATTGAGAAAGTCTCCGCTGTCCAAGAAGAGACTAATATTTTGCAGGAGTCTATGGAAGAAGAAATTGATGAAACTGTGAGCTCATTGGATGAAAAAGATGATGAGGAGAGTGAAGAACAAAAGGAGGAAGAGCAGATTAGCTACCCGTGCCCACCTTCTAATGAGAGTAACTCTTCAACTCATACATTGTTTAATTTCCCTTCGTGCTTATCGAAGGATGAATGCTATGATAATTGCTAGGATCCCGTTGATTCTTTTGAAATATCCCTTTTTGATGAACTTGATGCTTGCTATGCTTGTGGCCAAGATGCCAATATGAATTATTCTTATGGAGATGAACTTGCTATAGTTCCTTATGTTAAGAATGAAATTGTTGCTATTGCACCCACACATGATAGTCCTATTATCTTTTTGAATTCTCCAAACTACACTATATCGGAGAAGTTTGCTCTCATTAAGGATTATATTGATGGGTTGCGTTTTGCTACTACACCTGATGATTTTGATGAATATAATATGCATGTGCTTAATGCTCCGACTTGCAATTATTATGAGAGAGGAACTACATCTCCGCCTCTCTATGTTTCCAACACGATAAAATTGCAAGAAACTGCTTATGCTATGTATTGGCCTTTACTTGATGTGCATGAATTGTTCTTGTATGACATGCTGATGCATAGGAAGAGAGTTAGACTTAGTCATTGCATGATATATGTTTCTTTGTGCTCACTACGAAATTATAAATCATTGTTAATTAAAATTGGCTTTGATATAGCTTGGGATCCGGGTGGATTCATTACTTGAGCACTTTATGCCTAGCTTAATGGCTTTAAAAAAGCGCTACCAAGGAGACAACCTGGAAGTTTTAGAGAGTCATTTATTTCTGTTGAGTGCTTTTTTAAAGTTTAAAAACAAAAAAAATATAGAGGGGAACTTAAAACTTCACAAAAGGAAAAGTGAAAGTGAGAGGGACGAGCATTGTCAAAGTGGAAGCTAGCCTTGAACTTTGTTCATGACCATGGAAACTTTGTGAATCTTAATTACAGAAAGTTTTCAACAAAAATAATTATCCCCTTGTACAAATCCATTGTATTATAAAAATAATGTGCCAAGATTTGCCTTTAGGATGATTAGATTGCTTGTTGGTATGTGCGGTGCAAAAACAGAAACTTTGGCTGTAGTGCGCGATTTTTACATTTTTTACCGGAACGTCGAAAGTTTCTGAAACTTTTTGCACAGTCTTGCTATACAATTTTTTTATTTTTTTCCTAATTTTTCAGAATTGTTGGAGTAACAGAAGTATGGTAGGTGTTCAGATTGCTACAGACTGTCCTGTTTAAGACAGATTCTGTTTTTGATGCATTGTTTTTCTTGTTTTGATGAAACTATCGATTCTATCGGTGGTATAAGCCATGGAGAAGTTATAATACAGTAGCTACAATGCAAAAACAAAATATGAATTGGTTTGCAACAGTACTTAAAGTAGTGATTTGCATTATTATACTAACGGATCTCACCAGTTTTCTGTCAAGTTTTGTGTGGATGAAGTGATCAAAGATCGAGGAGGTCTCGATATGAGGAGAAGAAGGAGAGGCAAGAGCTCAAGCTTGGGGATGACCAAGGCACCCCAAGTAAATATTCAAGGAGACTCAAGCGTCTAAGGTTGGGGATGCCCCGGAAGCCATCCCATCTTTCTTCAACAAGTATCGGTATGTTTTCATCTTTGTTTCGTTCATGTGATATGTGTAAAGCTTGGAGCATCTTTTGTGTTTAGTTTTCATTTTGCTTTTATGCACCTTGCTGGTATGAGATAGTCCATGGTTGATTTATAGAATGCTCATTGCACTTCACTTATATCTTTTGAGTGTGGCATTATAGAATGCTTCATGTGATTCGCTTATATCATTTGAAGTTTGGATTGCCTGTTTCTCTTCACATAGAAAACCATTATTTGTAGAATGCTATTTTGCTTCACTTATACTTATTAGAGCATGGTCTTTTGTAGAAAGAATTAAACTCTCATGCTTCACTTATACCTATTTAGAGAGTCAACAGGAATTGGTCAATTGCATGGTTAGTCATAAAATCCTACATAAAACTTATGGATCACTGAATATGATATGTTTGATTCCTTGCAATAGTTTTGCGATATAGAGATGGAATATGTGGGAGGTACTAGCAAACTGTTGTGGTTAGTAAGAATATTGGTGTTAAGGTTTGTGATTCCCGAAGCATGCATGTATAGTCTCTCGTTATGCTATGAAGTTGGAGCATGATTTATTATTGATTGTCTTCCTTATGAGTGGTGGTCGGGGACGAGCGATGGTCTTTTCCTACCAATCTATCTCCCTAGGGGCATGCGTAGTAGTATTTTCCTTCGAGGGCTAATAAACTTTTGCAATAAGTATATGAGTTCTTTATGACTAGAGTCCATGGATTATACGTACTCTTACCTTTCCGCAATTTGCTAGCCTCTACGGTACCGTGCATTGCCCTTTCTCACCTCGAGAGTTGGTGCAAACTTCGCAGGTGCATCCAAACCCTGTCATATGATACGCTCTATCACACATAAGCCTTATTATATCTTCCTCAAAACAACCACCATACCTACCTATTATGGCCTTTCCATAGCTATTCCGAGATATATTGCCATGCAACTTCCACCGCTTCCGTTTGATGACTTGAGCATTCATTGTCATATTGCTTTGCATGATCGTAAGATAGCTAGCATGATATTTCCATGGCTTGTCCATTTTTTAATATCGTTGTTATGCTAGATCATTGCACATCCTGGTACACTGCCAGAGGCATTCATATAGAGTCATATTTTGCTATAGGTATCGAGTTGTAATTTTTATTTCTTTTGAGTTATAAGTAAATAGAAGTGTGATGATCATCATTATTCATAATTAGAGCATTGCCCCAGTGAGGAAAGGATGATGGACACTATGATTCCCCCACAAGTCGGGATGAGACTCCGGACAATGACAGAAAAAAGAAAAAAAAGAAAAAAAGAGAGAGAAGGGGCATGCTAATTCCACACTTGTGATTCAAAGTAGCACCATGTTTTTCATATAGAGAGTCTCCTATGTTGTCACTTTCATATACTAGTGGGAATTTTTCATTATCGGATTAGATGCACACCCACTTAGTTTTCAGATTGAGCTTTCATACACTTATAGCTCTTAGTGCATTCGTTGCATGGCAATCCCTACTCCGCACATTGATATCAATTGATGGGCATCTCCATAGCCCGTTGGTTAGCCGCGTCGATGTGAGACTTTCTTACTTTTTTGTCTTCTCTATATTTACCCCTATCATCATACTCTATTCCACCTGTAGTGCTATATCTATGGCTCGCGCTCATGTATTGCGTGAGGGTTGAAAAAGCTGAAGCGCGTCAAAAAGTATGAACCAATTACTCCGCTTGTCATCGGGGTTGTGCATGATAAATACTTTGTGTTAAGAAGACAGAGCATGACAAGACTATATGATTTTGTAGGGATAGCTTTCTTTAGCATTGATATTTTGAAAGACATGATTGTTTGTTGGGATGCCTGAGTATTGATGTCTTTATGTAAAATTATATACTATTTCTTTGAATCACTTATGTCTTAATATTCATGCCATGATTAGATATATGATCAAGTTTATGCGAGGTAGCATTCCACATCAAAAAATTATCTTTTTTATCATTTACCTGCTCAAGGACGAGCAGGAACTAAGCTTGGGGATGCTTATACATCTCCGTCGTATCTATAATTTTTGCTTGTTTCATGCCAATATTAGACAACTTTTACATATTTTTGGCAACAATTTATATGATTTATTGGACTAACCTATTGATCCAGTGCCCAGTGCATGTTCCTGTTTGTTACATGTTTTTTTGTTTCACAGAAAATCCATATCAAACAAAGTCCAAACACGATAAAAATTTATGGAGAATTATTTTGGAATATATGTGATTTTTGGGAGGTGGAATCAACGCAAACGGGGGCCCACAGCCCCCAAGATACACCAGGGCGTGCCAGGGGGTGCCAGGCGCGCCCAGGTGTCTTATGCCCTCATCATAATGCGGTTGGGGCCCTTCTTCTGGCGCAAGTAATATAATTTATGGAAAAAAACCGTGTAAAAATTTCAGCGCAATCGGAGTTACGGATCTCCGGGAATTTAAGAAACGGTGAAGGGCCAGATCTAGGGAACGCGAAACAGAAGAGAACAGAGAGGGAGATCCAATCTCGGAGGGGCTCCCTCCCCTCTCCCACCATGGAGGCCATGGACCAGAGGGGGAACCCTCCTCCCATCTAGGGGGGAGGCCAAGGAAGAAGAAGAAGGAGGGGGCTCTCTCCCCCTCTCTCCCGGTGGCGCCGGAGTGCCGTCGGGGCAAGGATCGTGATGGCGATCTACATGAACAATCTTGCTACCGTCAACACCAACTTTCTCCCCCTCTACGTAGCGGTGTAACACCTCTTCTCCCCGCTGTAATCTCTACTTAAACATGGTGCTCAACTCCATATATTATTTCCCAATGATCTATGGTTATCCTATGATGTTTGAGTAGATTCGTTTTGTCCTGTGGGCTAATCGTGATCTTGGTTGGTATGATTGTATATTTTATTTATGGTGCTGTCCTATGGTCCCTCCGTGTCGCGCAACCAGAGGGGCCCCTGCTGTAGGGTGTTGCAATATGTTCATGGTTTGCTTATTGTCGGTGTTGCGGGGGTGACAACAGCCTAAACGCGGATAAGTGGGTTATGGCGTATGGGACTAAAGAGGACTTGATACTTAATGCTATGGTTGGGTTTCACGACCTTAATGATCTTTAGTAGTTGCGGGTGCTTGCTAGAGTTCCAATCATAAGTGCATATGATCCAAGTAGAGAAAGTATGTTAGCTCATGCCTCTCCCTCATGTAAAATTGCAAGAATGATTACCGGTACTTGTTATCGATTGCCTAGGGACAAATGACTTTCTTGTTGACAAAAGCTATCTACTTTTATTACCTTGCAATTTATTCATAGTTTTATTCTTGCAAAGTAATCATAGTTTTATTCTTGCTAATTAGTTTCATACTTGTTTTAGGTAAAGCAAATGTCAAGTGTGCGTAGAGTTGTATCGGTGGTCGATAGAACTTGAGGGAATATTTGTTCTACCTTTAGCTCCTCGTTGGGTTTGACACTCTGATTTATCTAAGAAGGCTACAAACGATCCCCTATACTTGTGGGTTATCAAGACCTTTTTCTGGCGCCGTTGCCGGGGAGCAATAGTGTGGGGTGAATATTCTCATGTGTGCTTGTTTGCTTTATCACTAAGTAGTTTTTATTTCCTGTTCTAAGTTGTTCTCTATCTTTACTTATGGATATGGAACATGAAACACCAAAAAAATTAGTGGTACTTGCTACTCATGGAGATGGGGAACCTCCTAAAACCTTCAATGCTAGTTATGTGAAAAATATTATGCACTACTTTGATAATCCTGAGAAAACCCCATTCAACTTGATAATGGGAGACACATTGGATCAACGTGAATAAGTGGGTTATGGCGTATGGGAGTAAAGAGGACTTGATACTTAATGCTATGGTTGGGTTTCACGACCTTAATGATCTTTAGTAGTTGCGGGTGCTTGCTAGAGTTCCAATCATAAGTGCATATGATCCAAGTAGAGAAAGTATGTTAGCTCATGCCTTTCCCTCATGTAAAATTGCAAGAATGATTACTGGTACTTGTTATCGATTGCCTAGGGACAAATGACTTTCTTATTGACAAAAGCTATCTACTTTTATTACCTTGCAATTTATTCGTAGTTTTATTCTTGCAAAGTACTCATAGTTTTATTCTTGCAAATTAGTTTCATACTTGTTTTAGGTAAAGCAAATGTCAACTGTGCGTAGAGTTGTATCGGTGGTCGATAGAACTTGAGGGAATATTTGTTCTACCTTTAGCTCCTCATTGGGTTCGAAACTCTTATTTATCGAAGAAGGCTACAAACGATCCCCTATACTTGTGGGTTATCAATTGCCCTTGAGGTGAATATGTTGGGAGGCAAAACTATAAGCCCCTATCTTTCTATGTGTCCGGTTGAAACTTTTTGTTCATGGGTATGCTGTGAGTGTTAGCAATCATAGAAGATTAAATGATGGTTGAGTATGTGGACTTGCCAAAAGGCTCCGACACGTGACCCTTCCTGAAAATATGATGAATTGTAGTTGCAAAGTTGACTGAGAACATAGTTTGTTGGTTTTCAAGAAGGTTTATGCTTTATACTTCAATGTTGTGATGAGTTGTTACTTGTTCGTGAGAAGTTATATGATAAGTGTTATTTGATAAAGTTTATGTTAAATTCCTTGCTGTTATAATAGTATGCATGATGCTTCTATGTCCGTATTTTGTTTTTGTTGACACCTCTCTCTCTCTAAGCATGTGGACATGTTTTTCGATTTCGGTTTTCACTTGAGGACAAGCGAGGTCTAAGCTTGGGGGAGTTGATACGTCCATTTTACATCATGTTTTCCTACTGCTATTTATAATGTTTTTATGCATAATAATGCTTTTGGGAGTAATTCTAATGCCTTTTCTCTCATAATATGCAAGGTTTACACAAAGAGGGAGAATACCGGCAGTTGGAATTCTGGACCTGTGTCGTTGTACTAAGTACTGGGACGTTAGTACCGCATACTTGTGCACGGGCAGTCGTAGCCAAGCCCGCGGCAAGGCTTGCCGGGAGAATAATTGGAGGTTAATGCAAGATTGTCAAGGGGACATTCAGACCAAGAATCAAAGGATCAGGGGCTAATAAGATTCGGAGACCAAAGACCAGGCCCCCGGCAAGATCTTGTCGGGGTGGCTCACGAAACCCGGCAAGATTCTATCACTATTCAGCCACTTCAACACAGCAACAAGTCTGACATCTTGGGTCCCTCTATGGATGCGTGGCAACGCGCCAGTGGAGGAGAGCTTAAGCGGTGCTGATGGGATGGCCCCTTTTTCCATCCCCAAGAAAGTGAGACACCTAAACGGACACCTCACGGTGCATTAAATGCGTTCGTCCTAATCCGTCAGTGGTTAGCTATGGTGATCCTGTAGCTACTTTACACCTCAATGTATGTACATTTTGCCACTGTGGTAGCGCCTTTGAGCGTATAAAAGGAGGCCCAAGGCAACTGCTACAGGGAGGAGGATCTTCTGGCCCGTTCTGCATGCATAGCTGCGCTTTGAACGTACTGTTCATTGCAAGCGCTCCTGGAGCCTGGGCTCAAGAACACTGATAATAAATCAAGGCAGGAGTAGGGTTTTACACTGATCAGCGGCCCGAACCTAGGTAAAATCGCCCCGCGTCGATCATTGGTTCTGCTCTTTGTGCATTTCTCTCTCCCTGCCGAACCGTAAAGGGTTCCCTTGAGATCCCATAGGTGTCGTACGCCGACATCTTTGGCGCGCCAGGTAGGGGGATCGAGGTTGTGCGAACCTGATCCAGTGATCGGCGCCTTAGTTTCTTCATCATCTTCATCATCATGCCACCCAAGAAGAAGAGCGCCGCAACGGTGCATCCATCCACTTCCGTTTTGCCTGTGCCCTCGCGTACGGGTGACGGCGCGGATGCGGAAGGAAGAGGCTTAGAGCCTCCACGACGTTCCGGTGATCCAAGCCAGGCGAGCGAAGTCATTCGCAGTGGCAGCGGCAATCCACACGCCGCTGGATCCAGAGACGGAGCTGTGTTGCCTACGGGCGGCGCAACAAGCTCCAGAGATCAAAGGACGCCTTCTAGGGCTCCCGCGCCGGTGCAAGCATCGCGGCCTTCTCAGGTCGTGCGCGACGAGCAACGCCATGGCGCTGGTGGTTCAGGACGTCCCCACGAAAAGGCTTCTGCGCATCAATCCCAAGGTGTGCAGGCCCAGCATGCACGCCAAACTGCTGGCGGGAGTGGCGCACGGTCGCGTGATCGTGACGGTGCTCCTTCTAACATTTTTAGGAGTCAGAGCACCTCACGTACATCGCACCAGTCACCGCCGCCTACGATGGCGGAAGCTTTGGCATGTGCGCAGCTGCTCCTTGATTTCCCTCCTGCTCTGGAGAAGATGGAGGAGTGGCGAGCTACTATCTAGAGCCTCATCGGCTTCGCCAACAAAGATGGGCCACAAGAGACAGGGCCCTCGTGATGGCGGTCCATCAATCTGGCGCGAGCCGATGTGGAGAGAACCGGAGGTGGTGCAACCACGGTGCACTCCCCTCCACGACACTAGCGGCGGTCGATGACCCGGCGGGCTGATGGCCGTGATGATGATTCCATGGCATCGTCTGATGCACGGATGCGCCGCGACCAGCGTCAAGTTCTCCAGGAACGAAGCAAAAAGGACGCTCGAACCACCATTGAGTGGCGACGGGAAGCGCGCTATCAATCTCATAAGCGCACAGGGCCCGCTATCGACGAGCCTGCGCCAGGGGATGCGGGCGACTTGCCTTACGAGGTAGGAACGCCAGCGTTTACCCGTGAGCTGCGGCAAGTCCAGTGGCCCAATTCCCGAACCTTCAAGCCAGAAGTCCCGGAGAAATATGACGGCAAGACTCACCCCTCAGAGTTCCTGAGCATCTACACCATTGTGGTGCAGACTGCCGGGGGCCGAGACGACAAGATACTTGCCAACTACTTCCCGTTGGTGCTCAAACCCAACGTCAGGTCGTGGTTGATGCATCTACCGGAGAATTCTATTTCTTCTTGGTCAGATCTGTGCCATCAGTTTGTTGGCGCCTTTGTTGGAGGCCACCAAACTCCTGGCCAAGAGAGTGATTTGCACATCATCCCTCAGAAGGAGGGCGAATCCCTGCGTAAATTTATCCAGAGATTTAGCCGGGTGCAGTACAATATTCCTGACGTTCACCCTGCCACTGTCGTCAGCACGTTTCATCAGAACATGCGTAACCGCAAAATGCGGGAAGAGCTGGCAATGAACAAAGTCAGGAGTATTGCCAGGCTTTACGCCTTGGCCGACAAGTGCGCTCGGGCTGAAGAAGGGAGGAAACTCCCTGGCGAGGCTGTTGGCGCAGGGGGCGAATCGGAAGGTGAGGACGCTGCGACCCCACCAAGGAAAAATCGGCGGCGGAACAAGAAGCGCAAAGGCAAGGCCGTGCTTGCTGTCGAGGAATCCGGCAACCCCGGTGCCGCCAAGAAGGCCAAGGTTGACAACCCGGCAAGGAACTTGCTGGGTGCGCCTCCTGCCAAGCCTTGGCGGCTGCTGACGGGTCGGAGAACTCCGGCAAGCAGTATTGCAAGATCCATCGCACCAAGGGCCACGATCTCCAAAACTGCCGGCAAAATGGGCAACTTGTCGAGAAGCAGAGAGCTGAGTATGAAAAGCGAGACAAGGAGAAAGCCCAAGACAGTGCTGAGGGATCTGGCAAGAAGCACGGAGGCCGAGGGGGTCGCTGCGGCAAGGCCAAGCAACAGAGGGAAAGGCCCGCTTGAGGCCGCGACAAAGAAGAAGGTGATGATGACGATGGAGAAGATGATGAGTCCAGTGACCAGGAATTTCAGAAAGCTACGGAGGCCATGTGTATCGACGGAGGCGCATCGTTGCATTCTTCCCATCGTCGACTTAAACAGTGGGTGCGAGAAGTTAATGCAACAGAGCCATCGTTCGATGCATGTAAGCCCCTGAAATGGTCCAACACGCCTATCATTTTCGACGCCGAGGATCACCCTGATCGCACAACTGCAGTCGGGTGTTTGCCGTTATTGGTCTCACCAACAATCCGCAACCTCAAGGTGACAAAAATGCTAGTTGATGGTGGGGCCGGGCTGAACCTAATCTCGCCGGATGTGCTCAAGAGGCTCCAAATTCCTGATGAAGATCTCGAGGAAACGGGCACGTTTCAAGGGGTCAATCCAGGAAGGACTCAGCCAAAAGGCAAGATTACGCTGCCGGTGACATTTGGTAGCGAGCTCAACTACAGGATAGAGAAGGTGGTGTTTGATGTCACCAAGACTCCTATGTCATACAATGGGATCCTTGGCCGCCCAGCACTGGCTAAGTTTATGGCGACATCACACTACGCGTATAATGTGTTGAAGATGCCCGGGCCGTTGAGTGTCATCACTGTCCACTCCGATAAGAAGGATGCGCTCATATGTGCTGACCAACTCTACCGGGAAGCAGTTACAGCACCTGCCGTCAAGGCATCTGCTCCTGCCGCTGGAACTCCCGGGGGGGAGAGGAAGACCGGCAAGAATCTTGGCGCGAACTCCGGCAAGCACACCTCTTCGGAGTGCTGCGCTTCCGTTGAGGACACGCCAGAGAGTTCCACCGGCAAGAACAAGAAATCCAAGGCTGCTCCACCAGAGACCAAGAAGGTGCCCGTCAGGGAGGACAGAACGGGAGGAACTTTCACCATAAGTTCCACCCTAGATGACAAATAGGAAAGCGCGCTCATTGCCTTCTTGCGGGCGAATGTCGACGTGTTTGCATGGCAACCGTCTGACATCCCCGGTGTTCCAGGGAGGTAATTGAGCACCACCTTGCTGTCTGTCCTCACGCGCGGCCCGTCAAGCAGAGGGTCAGGAAGCAAGCCTTGGAGCGGCAAGAATTCATCACCGAAGAAATCAGAAAGCTGGAAGCGGCAGGATTGGTCAGAGGAGTACTTCACCCAACCTGGTTGGCCAATCCAGTCGTAGTGCGCAAGGCGAATGGGAAATGGAGGTTGTGTATTGATTATACAGATATCAATAAAGCGTGCCAAAAAGATCCTTTTCCCTTGCCGCGCATCGACCAGATTGTGGACTCCACTGCTGGTTGTGATCTACTGTCGTTTCTTGATGCCTACTCAGGGTATCACCAAATTTTCATGGCAAAAGAAGACGAAGAAAAGACCGCATTTATCACCCCATGTGGTACGTATTATTTTATACGAATGCCATTCGGGTTAAAAAGTGCTGGTTCTACATTTGCGAGAGCGGTCCAAATTGGTTTTGAGCCTCAGCTCCATAGAAATATGGAGGCATACATGGATGACATAGTGGTCAAAACCAAGGACAAGGCGACGCTCATACAAGATCTAGAAGAAACATTTGCGAATCTGCGCCAGATCAACTTAAAGCTCCATCCTGAGAAGTGCGTGTTTGGTGTTCCTTCCGGCAAACTTCTCGGATTCTTTGTATCCCAGCGGGGGATCGAAGCGAACCCCGACAAGATCAAAGCTATTGAGCAGATTGAAGTGCCAAGACGTGTCAAGGATGTGTGTCATCTTGCCGGCTGTGTTGCTGCCCTAAGCAGGTTTATTTCCAAATCTGCTGAGGGCACCCTGCCCTTTTTCAAAATTTTGAAGAAGGCAGGTCCAATGAAATGGACTCCGGAAGCGGAGGCTGCGCTGCAAGATTTGAAGAAATACCTTTCCTCTCCGCCGACACTAGTTGCGCCTAAACCACAAGAGCCGTTGCTGCTATATTTAGCGGCAACAAACCAAGTGGTTAGTGATGCATTAGTGGCGCAGAGAGAAGCTGATGAGGAAGCAACACCAGCGGCAGGACCGCCAAGCGATGCGGCAGGATCTTCCCCGGCAAGGGTTGGTCCCGGCAAGACAGGTTCTGCGCAGTCAGAAGAATCGGTGCAAAAGAAAAAGGTGGTGCAGCGCCCAGTTTATTTTGTTAGCTCTCTTTTGCAAGGGGCTAAGTCAAGATATTCTGGCGTGCAGAAGTTGCTCTTCGACCTCCTTATGGCCTCAAGGAAGTTGCGCCATTATTTTCAAGCACATGAAATCACCGTCGTCACTCGCTTTCCGTTGCAACGGATTTTGCGAAATCCAGAAGCAACCGGCAGAATTGTGGAGTGGGCGTTGGAGTTGTTGAGTTTTGGCGTCAAGTTCGAAAGCACTTCGACAATTCAGAGCAGGGCCTTGGCGGAGTTCATTGCGGAATGGACCCCAACGCCAGACGAAGAGGTTCAAGAAACAACTCTCCCCGGTAGGGAAGTTGACCAAGAATGGGTTATGTACTTTGATGGGGCTTTTTCGCTGCAAGGCACCGGTGCTGGCATGCTGCTAGTCGCACCCACCGGGGAGCACCTCAAGTATGTAATCCAGATGCATTTTCCCCGGGAGAGTTCAACAAACAACACTGCAGAGTACGAGGGCCTGCTTGCCGGTCTCAGGATCGCGACAGACCTTGGTATCAAGAAGCTCATCATCAAAGGCGATTCGCAGCTTGTTGTCAGGTAAATTAACAAGGATTATCAGAGTCCATTGATGCAAGCTTACGTGGATGAGGTGAGAAAAATGGAAGAGCGCTTTGATGGTCTGCACATGAAGCACATTCCTCGTGCCGACAACAGTATTGTTGACGACCTGTCAAAGCGCGCTGCCCTCAAGTTGCCTATGGAACCAGGGACTTTTGTGCTCCATTTAACTCAACCATCTGTGGCGCCATCAATGCGGCAAGAAAAGAAAAGGAAGTTGAATTCTGGACAGTACTTTCTGGCAGAGCTCCCTGAAGCCACCGGCAAGGAACTTGCCGGGATCAGCGACAAGCTTGACAAGGAACGACAGGCTCCGGCGGAACCTCGTGCTTTCGCTGTCGAGACAAACATTCCCCTAGCGGAGGAAATGCCTTTAGTCCTAGCTATCAAGCCCCAGGCTCCAGCATGGGCGCAGCACATTGTCCATTTCCTTCACACAGGAGAACTCCCTAAAGAACAGGAAGAGGAGGAAAAAGTAGCCCGTCGGTCTGTTATGTACAAGTTCGTCGATGATGTCCTGTACAGAAAAAGACCAAATGGTGTGAAATTGAAGTGTATTCCTCGGGAGGATGGACTAGAGCTGTTGGTAGAGATACATGGAGGTATATATGGCTCTCACATAGGATCAAGAGCACTTGTCGGGAAAGCATTTCGGCAAGGTTTCTTTTGGCCCACCGCTCTCCAGGATGCAACAGCACTAGTAACCAAGTGTGAAGCGTGCCAGTTTCATTCGAAGAAGTCACATCAGCCAGCTCAAGCTCTTCAGACAATTCCTCTCTCTTGGCCATTTTCGGTCTGGGGGCTCGACATACTGGGCCCTTTTCCCCGTGCTACTGGGTGCTTTGAGTACTTGTACGTTGCAATCGACAAGTTCACAAAGTGGCCGGAGGTGGAAGCGGTGAGGAAGGTGACAGCACAATCAGCCGTCAAGTTCTTCAAAGGAATAGTTTGCCGTTTCGGTGTGTCTAATAGGATCATCACCGACAATGGCATGCAATTCACAAGTCACACCTTCATGCAGTACGTCCAAGACCTTCGCGGCAAAAATTGTTTTGCCTCTGTTGCTCACCCGAGAAGCAACGGCCAAGCGGAGAGGGCTAATGCTGAAGTGCTGCGCGGTCTCAGGACCAGAACCTTTGACAGGCTAAAAAAGTGCGGAAGGCGCTGGATTGATGAGTTGCCGGCGGTTCTTTGGTCAATCAGAACGACACCAAATCGAGCCAC
Source organism: Thinopyrum elongatum (assembly GCA_011799875.1). Lineage (NCBI taxonomy): Eukaryota > Viridiplantae > Streptophyta > Magnoliopsida > Poales > Poaceae > Thinopyrum > Thinopyrum elongatum. The sequence goes on from CM022303.1 coordinate 517,345,344, forward strand.
CGGCCAGACACCCTTCGCTCTGGTCTACGGAGCGGAAGCAGTTCTCCCCACGGAACTCATATACGGATAACCTCGAGTGCTCGCTTATGATGAGCTTGAGCAAGAGCAACTGCGGCAAGACGACGCTGTGTTCCTTGAGGGGAATCGTCTTCAGGCTGCTGTGCGAGCTGCACGCTACTAGCAAGCTTTGCGCCGCTACCATAGCCGCAAAGTTCATGCCCGAAGCCTTGAGGAAGGCGACCTTGTTCTTCGGCGGATTCAGTCCGCCAAGAATTCAAACAAGTTGATGCCGAAGTGGGAAGGCCGTTATCGGGTAGTACGAGTCACCAGGCCTGGCGCTGTCCACCTGGAGACCGAAGATGGCGTCCCAGTGAGCAATTCCTAGAATATCGAACATCTTCGCAAGTTCTACCCATAAGGCGCGGTTGCCGGGGGACCCCGGCAACCACCCTTTTGTACAATTCTTGCCGGCAAGGCATGTAATCCTATGTACAAAGCCAGGCGCAGACTCTGAGCCCAGATGAATAAGTTTAAGTGTTGTGCATTTCCTTATCGATTTCCATGTTTATGTATATATGCATGTTTGTCTAAGATGTTGTGTGACACTTGTTCCATGTAAGTTCTAATGAACCGCCAAAGTTTCATATCTTTATTTTCTCTTCTTTCTTTTTCTCAAAAGACAGAAGGATTCCTCGCGTGCACGTTTGCCGGGGGGGGGGGGGGGAAGGAAGATATGAGTAGCAGTTGGCGATGTTCAGAATCGTCATCCTACCGGAGGAAGAACAGCAATAGAAAGCTAAGTTCTAAAACTTAGAGCGAGTCTCTTTTTGCAAAGTTATTTTCCTTAGACGATTTCGACTTTTGTATGGAAAACCTGCACGTGAAGGAACCCTTGTCGTAATCAGTTGCGCCCTTATTTTGTTTCGAGTCCGCTCAATGATTTAAGTGGCTGCACTGAGAACGCCAAGTTGTCTTGCCGGCCGCTGCACCTCCAGCAGGCTACTGAAGTCCCGCACCCAACGCTCGCGGTAGGTTGCGCGCCGGCAAGTTTTTCAGTAAGCGTAGGGTGAAATCCATACATAAAGGAATCAGACAAGGGAAATAGCATGCATGTACCCAAACACAAGTGAGTTATATTACATTAATAAGTTGCTGCAGTTCTAACTTAAGACTTAATTGTCTTTGGCATGGAATGGCGACGGCAAGAAGAGGTGGAACAGCTAATCTCTGCGCTAGCCTTCGACCCTTTTGATTGAATCCACCTTCTCAAGAATAGGCGCGACAAGCTCCTCAAGCGCCCTGAGATCTGCATCCTTCGGCAAGTGGTCGAGCACGTTGGTGAGATCAACGCCAGGGTTATTATACGCCACCTTGACGAGTACCTTGCGGAGGACGGCCCGGCAAAGTTTGCGGGATTCATTGGCCAGTTGGGTCGCTCGGTTGGACTGTAGCAGCTTCAAAGCATCAATGATGCTTTCAAAGAACATGGTCAACATGGCGCTCGAAGATATTCTGTCTTCGGAGGAATACCTGAAGTTTGACAGGCCCATGGTTAACAGTTGTGCCGTGAGCTTCTCCGCAGCATCGATGAGGCGTTCAGTCCAGATCTCCACCCCCTTTTCGTAGTCAACTTGGGCAGCGGCGGCGCTCTTGAGCAGGTTCTTCTCGTCCTGGAGATCCTTGCTCAGGGCCTTTTCGCGGGCTCTGCTGTCCTCAAGTGACTTCTCCAGCGTGGTCAATTTCAGCCTCAGATCGGCAATGGCGTCATTAGCTGAAGAGAGCTGCTTGGTCTTGTCGGACATAGCAACTTGCATCACCGCCAGGGTGTGGAGGGTTTTTTCCCTGTCACCTTTGAGCGTCGAGAGCTCCTTGCCGTGCTCTTCAAGATCCACTTCCAGTTTCTTCACTTTGTCGCTCAGCTCATTCTTGGCGACCTCTGCAGCCTCGGCAGCATCGACGGCCTCCTTGAGCTTGCCGGCGTGATCTGCAGTTAGAGCTTCGAGCGGCTCCTTGTGCTTCTGCTCCAGCTCCTGGGTCCGCCGTGCGGCAAGCTTCTCGATTTCTTCATCTTTGCTGTGAAGCTTGGCGGCGAGCGCCTGCTCATGTGCGGCAAGGTCCTCCTCGTGAGCATCCAGCGCAATGCGACGCTCCGTCAGAAGGGCATCTTCGGCAACAATTCTTTGCGTAGCTTCCTCTTGAGCCTTCTCCATGTCAGATTGCTTCAAGAGGAGCTCCGTCCAGCTTTGACTCACTTGCTCCCGATTGACAGTCAGCTCTTGATAGGCCTCGGCATACCAGATTTGTGTTTGTTTAACGCGCTTTTGGAAATCTGCTTCAGCCGCTTCAACAACTGCGGCCCTGGAATCTACTTTCTCTTTCTGGGCGTGGTGGAGAGCTTGGAGCTTGTGGAAGTTATCGCCCATGGCCTGAAGGAGTTGGTCTTCCTCGAATTTGCTGCTACTGACACTTGGTTCGTTGACGATCTCGAGCCCAGCAGCAGTGATGATTTCTTCATCAAAAGATTCTCCTTCGGTCGGTGCCCCAATGCTTGCCGTCCCCGGCAAGTTGACAAATAGGTTCTCGCCAACTTTCAGATATTTGCTTGTTAAGGGGACTTGGGATGTTGACGGTTGATCATCAGCAACTGCTTCATCGGTTGCTGGGGGCTCCGTGGCCGGCGTAGCGCCTGGCGCTCCTGCGGCAGGAATGCCGTCAGTACGGTCACCAGCCTCCTTGCCGTCCTCTTCAGCAGATTCCTTGGCGGGTTCTTCTTGTGCAGTCTTGGCGGCCTCGCTTGCAGCGATCTTGTTGGCTTCAGCGGCAACATCCCTGGCGGTCTCCTCGATGACGGCGTCGATGTCCAAGTGTTCCATCACAGGGAATTCTAAAGGACAATGGAGAGAAATAGAATGAGATCAAGATTGAAGTTCAAGAAGACAAGAGACAAGAGAAATAAAGGAAAGAATAGCAAGCGCTCTAAGGCAATTGATTACCTGCATCGAGCTGTTGGGAGGTGGCCTCGCCCCTCCCGGCAACCTCGGTTGCCGGGGGTGGGATGCCAGTACCCGTTGTTGTCAGCTCCTCCTCCTCCAAGATGAGCTCGTCGGTGTGATATCTTGCCGGGGACGCGCATGTGGGCGGCGTGGTTGACGGAGGTGGCACAACGAGGGTATCACCCGATAACTCCCCTTGTTGTCGTCCTTCTCCTACAAGCTCAAAAGATATCAGTGGCAAGAATAGGAACCTTAGCATTCGCCAACGGAAAAAGAGTAATGAACTCACGCTGGGGGCTGTGCTGGGGGCTGCGTCGAGGGCTAAGCTCCGGGCTGATGGTAATAGTGTCCGGCACGCTTGTAAAGCCCGTCGGGGGCTCGTCGCCTGTGGAAGTCTTTGCCCTCTTCGCCATCCTTTCCGCCAAGGTTTCTGCATCACTGCAGAGACGAAACAAGCAAGTCAATAAGATCGATCCAGAGTTTGGAAGATAAAGGCAAAGACAGGATACTTACTCTTCCTCTTCCCGCTCCGGACTGAAGCCGGAAATGTCGAAATCGACCTCTGTAGCACTGTCTGTGTGGGGAGGCGAAGGAGGGGTCCTAGGCCGCTTGGCTTTAGTGGGAGCAGGGGGTTGGCGTGATTCCGCCACTTCAGCCTCCGGTGCGGTGGTGCGGGACACCCCTGCTGCCTCAGCGCTTGCCGCTGGTGCAGGTCTCGCGCGCCGCGGAGGTTGCTATCGAACTCCTTGCCGCGCCGCGGCCTTGCCGGGAGCCTCGCTGCTCGAGGAAGGCTGGCTTGCCGGGATGCCAGATGCGGCCTTCCGAAGGACACGCTTTGTCTTCTTCGGGGCTGGGAGCTCTTCTTGCGGCTCTTCTTCAGCCGCGTCCTCGTCGGACGAGCTCTCAGCGGCTGCGCCACTCTATTCCCTGACAGCTTTGTCCTCCCCGGCAGGACTTTCTTCCACCACTACCTCCGTGTCACTGGTTTCCCATTCCGTGAAGCCGACGCTACCAGCCTCCGCGGCAAGATTTGCCTCTTCCGCCCTAGTGGCGATGTATGCCACTTCTTCATCGGTGGTGGCTCGAATGAGGTCTCCTTCTTCCCGGATGGCTCTCTCCGTCAAGTTATCAAAGAACTTTTGTGCTTCCTCTTCGGTTGGCTCGGCCCAAGTTGCGTCAAGACCGTGGGCGTTGAACACTGGCATGAAGGCAATGATTGACCCCAGAGCGGAGTTGTTGCACAAGGGGACAATTCTTGCCAGCAATCGATGCTTGTCGTCGCGCTGGAGTAACCTTTGACGGAGAGCGCCAAGCTGCAGAGCAGTCAAATTGTTGTTCAGTCCGGGGTGCAGCCTCATGATATCCGCTGTGTTCCGGTATTCCCAAGCTGGTCTTCCCCTGCTCTGAAGAGGGGCAATGTGGCGATGGAGGAAATCGAAGGCGATCATCTCCATTGTAAGCCCGACAGCTTTCAGGCGAAGGATCCTGGTGGTGGCGATCATGAGCCTCTCGTCCTCCACGGCAAGGTCGCTCCAATCGCCGCTGCGGACCACCTTCTACCGTCGTGGCGAACAAAACGGATGAGGATCTGCTTCTTTGATCCAGCACCACTCAGAACGCCATTCATCCCACTTTTCCCGATAAACTCCCTCTGGGTATATCTCGTTATTCCAAGCTCGTGGAATCCAGGCGATAGAACCGGAAAGGACCTCCCCCTTTTGGAGGCGAGGAATAAAATAATGGCGGAAGAGGGCGGTACTGGGAAGTACTCCAACGAAATTTTCGCAAAGATGAGCAAAGACTGACATGCACATTATGGCGTTCAGCGTGAAATCAAGAAGGCGGAAGCCATATGTGTACATGATATCATTGAAGAAATCGGAGAAGGGAGGGCAAAGTCCACAATAGAAATAAGCGACGAAGAATTGGTATCTATCAGGACCGCTTTTGGAGCAAGCACCTGGAATCACGCGAGTGGCGGGGTGAGCTTGCGTCTCCCTCGCCCACATACACTGGTACCGGCGCTTCAGAGTTCTTGCATCAAGCGACGAGGCGAAGATGACGAATTTCTTCCGCATCTTCACCAACTCGCTCTCCGGGACATCAGCTCTCGTCTCCTTGCCTTTGCCTTTGATGGTCTTGGGCGGCATGGCGACTGCAAGGGCGGGAGCCAAGGATGGAGCGGGTATGGAGGCGGCGAGCGGATGAGGAAAAGCTTCGCTCTGAGTTCAAGAGAAGGAAGGCGATGGCGGATTTCAGATTGAGAAGAAGAAAAGAGGGGGGTAAATAAGCAGCGCCTCTACAGTTTCCTTTTTGTGGGGAAGGAGCAAGGCTGCCTTTTTTACTGCCCAATGTGAATACGCCTCTACAAGCGCGTTGCGGCCGCGGCCGTTCAGCGCACGTGCCCCACGTCGCGCATTCAATGCGCGTAGTGGGGGATACAGTAAGCAAAATCATCACGAAGCAGTTAATCCCCTGCCACGCGTGCCCGTGCACTGTTTGGGCCGAGCCCAACAACGCCTCGCATTCGTGTATGGCCTAGGCCCGGGGGCTCCTGTCGGTGTACTATGTACTGGGACGTTAGTACCCCATACTTGTGCACGGGCAGTCGTAGCCAAGCCCGCGGCAAGGCTTGCTGGGAGAATAATTGGAGGTTAATGCAAGATTGTCGAGGGGGCATTCAGACCAAGAATCAATGGATCAGGGGCTAATAAGATTCGGAGACCAAAGACCGGGCCCCCGGCAAGATCTTGCCGGGGTGGCTCACGAAACCCGGCAAGATTTGGACCCGGCAAGATTTGGCCCCGACAAGATTCTATCACTATTCAGCCACTTCAACACAGCAACAAGTCTGACATCTTGGGTCCCTCTATGGATGCGTGGCAACGCGCCAGTAGGAGGAGAGCTTAAGCGGTGCTGATGGGATGGCCCCTTTTTCCATCCCCAAGAAAGTGAGACACCTAAACGGACACCTCACGGTGCATTAAATGCGTTCGTCCTAATCCGTCAGTGGTTAGGTATGGTGATCCTGTAGCTACTTTACACCTCAATGTATGTACATTTTGCCACTGTGGAAGCCCCTTTGAGCGTATAAAAGGAGGCCCAAGGCAACTGCTACAGGGAGGAGGATCTTCTGGCCCATTCTGCATGCGTAGCTGCTCTTTGAACATACTGTTCATTGCAAGCGCTCCTAGAGCCTGGGCTCAAGAACACTGATAATAAATCAAGGCAGGAGTAGGGTTTTACGCTGATCAGTGGCCCGAACCTGGGTAAAATCGCCCCACGTCGATCATTGGTTCTGCTCTTTGTGCATTTCTCTCTCCCTGTCGAACCGTAAAGGGGTCCCTTGAGATCCCATAGGTGTCGTACGCCGACAACCTGGAAAAGCTACGTCAGAGTTACCTATTCTGCACATCTCAAAATAAGTTGAAACTTCATGCATATTTTTTATGGAATATTTAAGAAATATGGGAGCAAATAACTACCAGAGGGAGCCCAACAGGTGGGCACAACCCACCTGGGCGTGCCAGGGAGCCTAGGCGCGCCCCGGTGAGTTGTGCCCTCCTCGGCCCACCTCTGGTGCCCCTCTTCTGGTATATAAGGCATTTTGACCTAGAAAAAATAAGGAGAGGACTTTCGGGATGAGGCGCCGCCGTCTCGAGGCGGAACTTGGGCAGGAGCACTTTTGCCCTCCGGCGGAGCGATGCCGCCAGGGGAACTTCCCTCCCGAAGGGGGAAATCATCGTCATCGTCATCACCAACAACTCTCCCATCTTTGGGAGGGCCTTCTTCATCAACATCTTCAACAACACCATCTCCTCTGAAACCCTAGTTCATCTCTTGTGTTCATTCTTTGTACCGGAACCTTAGATTGGTGCTTGTGGGTGACTAGTAGTGTTGATTACATCTTGTAGTTGATTGCTATATGGTTTATTTGGTGGAAGATTATATGTTCAGATCCATTATGCTATTTAATACCCCTCTGATCTTGAGCATGATTATTATTAGTGAGTAGTTACTTTTGTTCTTGAGGTCACGGGAGAAGTCATGTTGCAAGTGATCATGTGAACTTGATATGTGTTCGATATTTTGATGATATGTATGTTGTGATTTCCTTAGTGGTGTCATGTGAACGTCAACTACATGACACTTTACCATATTTGGGCCTAAGGGAATGGATTGTGGAGTAGTTATTAGATGATGGGTTGCTAGAGTGACAGAAGCTCAAACCCTAGTTTATGCGTGCTACTTCTTGAGCTTGCGTTGGTTTTTCCCTTGAAGAGGAAAGGGTGATGCAGCAAAGTAGCGATAAGTATTTTCCCTCAGTTTGAGAACCAAGGTATCAATCTAGTAGGAGGTACAAGCAATTCTCCAATCTATGCACCTACACAAACAATCAAACACTTGCACCCAACGCATAAAAGGGGTTGTGAATGCCTTCACGATCAATTACAAGGATGAGATCTGATAGAGATGAATATAAAATATTTCTATAATGTAAAACAAAGTAAAAACAAATAAATTACAGCAAGGTATTTTTGGGTTTTTTGGTTTATAGATATGAAAATATATGATGGAAAATAGACCCGGGGGCCATAGGTTTCACTAGAGGCTTCTCTCTTGAAAAAAAAACACACGGTGGGTGAACAAATTACATTCGAGCAATTGATAGAAAAGCGCAAAGTTATGATGATATCCAAGGCAATGATTATGAATATAGGCATCACGTCCGTGTGAAGTAGACCGACTCCTGCCTGCATATACCACTATTACTCCACACATCGACCGCTATCCAGCATGCATTTAGAGTATTAAGTTCAAAAGAACGGAGTAACGCCTTAAGTAAGATGACATGATATAGAGGGATAAACTCAAGCAATATGATGAAAACCCCATCTTTTTACCCTTGATGGAAACAATACAATACATGCCTCGCTGCCCCTACTGTGTCACTGGGTGAGGACACCGCAAGATTGAACCTAAAACTAAGCACCTCTCCCATTGCAAGAAGAACCAATCTAGTTGGCCAAACCAAATCGATAATTCAAAGAGAAATACAAAGATAAACAATCATGCATATAAGAATTCAGAGAAGATTCAAATAATATTCATAGATAATCTGATCATAAGTCCACAATTCATCGGATCTCGACAAACACACCGCAAAAGAATATTTCATCGGATAGATCTCCAAGAACACCGAGGAGAACATTGTATTGAAGATCAAAGAGCGAGAAGAAGCCATCTAGCTACTAGCTATGCACTCGTAGGTCTTAGGTAAACTACTCACGCTTCATCGGAAGGGCAACAGAGTTGACGTAGAAGCCCTCCGTGATCGAATCCCCCTCCGGCGGGATGCCAGAAAAGGCCCCTAGATGGGATCTCACGGATACAAAAGGTTACGGCGGAGAAAACGTATTTTGGTGGACGCTTCTGGTCGTTTGGGAATATTTGTGAATTTATAGGCCAAGAATTATTGTTGGAGGAGCTCCGAGGGGCCCACAAGCCCTTAGGGCCCCCCCTAGGGCACACCCCTGAGGGTTGTGGCCGCCTCGTGACTCCTCTGACTTCATCTCCAAGTCCTATGGGTGTCTTCTGGTCCAAGAAAAATCATCGCGAAAGTTTTATTCTGTTTGGACTCCGTTTGATATTCCTTTTCTGTAAAACTCAAAAACAAGGAAAAAATAGAAACTGGCACTGGGCTCTAGGTTAATAGGTTAGTCCCAAAAATAATATAAAATATCATATTAATGCATATAAAACATCCAAAACAGATAATATAATATCATGGAACAATCAAAAGTTATAGATATGTTGGAGAAGTATCAAGCATCCCCAGGCTTAATTCCTACTCGTCCTCGAGTAGGTAAATGATAAAAATAGAATTTTTGATGTGGAATGCTACCTAACATATTTATCCATGTAATTTTCTTTATTGTGGCATGAATATTCAGATCCATAAGATCCAAAACAAAAGTTTAATATTGATATAAAAACAGTAATACTTCAAGCATACTAATAAAGCAATCATGTATTCTCAAAATAACATGGCCAAAGAAAGTTATCGCTACAAAATCATATAGTCTGGCTATGCTCCATCTTCATCACACAAAGTATTAAATCATGCACAACCCCGATGACAAGCCAAGCAATTGTTTCATACTTTTGATGTTCTCAAACTTTTTCAACTTTCACGCAATACATGAGCATGAGCCATGGATACAGCACTATAGGTGGAATAGAATATGGTGGTTGTGGAGAAGACAAAAAGAAGGAGATAGTCTCACATCAACTAGGCGTATCAATGGGCTATGAAGATGCCCATTAATAGATATCAATGTGAGTGAGTAGGGATTGCCATGCAACGGATGCACTAGAGCTATAAGTGTATGAAAGCACAAAAAGAAACTAAGTGGGTGTGCATCCAACTCGCTTGCTCACGAAGACCTAGGGCAATTTGAGGAAGCCCATCATTTGAATATACAAGCCAAGTTCTATAATGAAAAATTCCCACTAGTATATGAAAGTGACAATATAGGAGACTATCTATCATGTAGATCATGGTGCTACTTTGAAACACAAGTGTGGAAAAAGGATAGTAGCATTGCCCCTTCTCTCTTTTCTCTCTTTTTTTGTATGGGCTTCTTTTGGCCTCTTTTATTTTTTTGTAAAGTCTAGAGACTTGTGTGACACCCCCGATTCAATCGTACACTAATCATACACGCAAACATGTACGATCAAGATCAGGGACTCATGAGAAGATATCACAACACAACTCTAAACTCAAATAAAAGATGCAAGCTTCATATTACAAGCCAGGGGCCTCGAGGGCTCGAATACAGAAGCTTGAAACACAAGCGAGTCAGCGGAAGCAACAATATCTGAGTACAGACATATTTAAATAAGTTTTGCCTTAAGAAGGTTAGCACAAACATCATCGATCGAAGAGGCAAGGCCTCCTGCCTGGGACCTCCTAACTACTCCTGGTCGTCGGCGGGCTCCATGTAGTAGAAGGCACCCGCAGGGTAGTAGTAGTAGTAGTAGTCGACAGGGGTGGCATCTGGCTCCTGGGATCCACCATCTGATTGCAACAACCGAAAAGAAGAAAGAAGGGGGAAAAGGGGGGTAGCAAAGCAACCGTGAGTACTCATCCAAATTACTCGCAAGCATCAGATCTATACTAAGTATGCATTGGTATCAAAGGAAGGTATGTATCTGTGGACTGAACTGCAGAATGCCAGAATAGAGGGGAAGGCCTAGCCTATCGAAGACTAGCATCTTCAAGCAGCTCCAAGCATCTTGCAGCATTCAGAAGAGTATAGAATAGCAGTTTATATTTAACAAGCATGTTGTAACATTAACACCCAGAGATCCTTCCTCGACTCCCTGAGAGAAAGCAATCTCGGAGCCACATATCCATCACATATCTCAAGTAACCAGTTCTAGTTGTAATAGATCAGGATACAAGTCTGAACGTCCATTACCGTGGACACCGTATTCGAATAGATAACTTCCCTGCAGGGGTGCACCACATTACCCAACACGCTTGATTACTCTGGCCGGACACACTTTTCTGAGTCAATGCCCGACCTCGGAAGATTAACACGTCACAGCCCTACCTAGGCTCAGTAGAGAGGTCCCCGCTGGTCTACATCCTAAGCACTCCGGGGTCTTGGGCCCATCGCCCGTTGCACTCCGGGTCGTTGCGAGCAGGGTGGATACCAGCACCGCCTCGGATGGCCAGCACGATCCGACCGTGCCGCAATGCATAACTGGACGTCTGATAAAGCTTCGGCTGATACCACGACGCTGAGGCCCATAACTATTCCCGCGTGGTGGTTAGTGCGTAAAGGCCAGAGGCCAACTCAGAACAAATACCCAAATCATTAGTGCGTTGGGAGCTCACGAAGACGAGCAGAGACTCACGATCGATGTGACCCCGTCACCCCGTCTCGTGGACTTACGGCAAGGGCCCAGAATGCCCGGCTGTGCCACATAATTATCTCGCGGGTGCTCTCCGGGCCCGCCCGACTTTCACATCAACTCGCGGGTACCCCTCAGGGCCGACCCGACTTTAACAAAGGTCTCAAGTAAAGCCAGGGTAACCGTGTGTCCAAAACATCAAGGGGGAAACCCGAGGAATCACCCTCGAGGGATTCCCACTCGATGTAACCATCAAGGTGAACATATGAGGAATCACCCTCGATGTTCACACTTGAGGTGTTGCACGACAGAGTCGTATCGGGGGTGGTGAAGGAGGAATCACCCTCGTTGACCACGACCGAATAGCTACACTACATAGTTATCATCAGGAGTGCATTACGAGGTATCACCCTTGGCACTTGATAGTAGCTCTGCAGAGTCGAGCAACAAAATGGGCATGACGTGATGTGAGGTGTCGGGCTCTGGTCGTCGATCACGTTGATCGAGTCGTCGATGATGAAGTAGGGGCAACAAGGACAAGGTGGGGGTCACTGATGGATCACTAACCAATCTATTGCTAAGCAGTTTAGGATAAGCACGTAAGGTACAATGAGCGGTTACAAAAGCAGGCTATGCATCAGAATAGGAGCAAACAAATAACAATAGCAAAATCTAATGCAAGCATGAGAGAGAATGGAATGGGCAATATCGGAATGACCAAAGGGGATTTGCTTGCCTAGAAGCTCGGCCGAAAGAGAAGAAGGGTCGTCGTCGATGTAGTCAATCACAGCGACATCAGCAGCGGTCACGGGGACTACCGGAGAGAAGAAGAGGGGGAAGAAATAGTAAATACAAGGCACACAGTGCATGTCATGACAATAAGCGGTGCTAGCGGTGTTCTAACACAGTGCTACACGATACCGGCGAAGGGGGAGAACATCCGGGAATGTTTTCCCGGAGTTAGGCATTTTCGGACAGATGAAACGGAGGGGGGCGGTTGCATGTTCGCTATGCTAGGGGCATGTGACAGATGAACGGATGGCGTATTCGGATTCGTCATATTTTTCTGAGCAACTTTCATGTACAAAGTATTTTAATCCAGGTTACGGTTTATTTTATATTGATTTCCAAAGTATTATTCAATATTCTGGAATTATTATATTTAGTTTAAACCAAATTGACTAGTCAAAAGGGGTAGGTGTGGCCCACATGTCATAGACTTTTGACCTAAATGGGGCCCTCCATATCATCTACTACTAGACTAACTTAGCATTAATTAATACTAGCTAAACCTAGTAGTGCTAATCTAAGCAAAGGCCGGCCATTACTGGGCATAGCCCAACCAACCACACACACACACGCATTCAACACCCATGCAAGGGCCGCCCATTCAGTAACAGCTGCAGCCTACGGTAGCAGGTAGCAGTAGCACCAACAGCAGAGCAGTAGGCGCCAGCGCCAGTGGCGGCAAGCGGCAAGCATCAGGAACGGCAGCCGGTGAGCAGTAAGAAGCAGCAGTAGCGGCAAGAGTACTAGCAAAGCAGCAGCCCTAGCAGCAAAGCAAAAGCAGCAGCAGCAGCAGTACAGAGTAGCAGTGGCTCAACAACAACAGCAGTAGGCAGAGCAGGGGCCGCGGGCGGCTGCGGGGGCGCGCCTTGGACACGGCCTGGGCGAGCGACGGCCAGCGCCGGGCGCGGCGGGGAGCAGCACGGGGCAGGCAGGCGCTGCCAAACGTGAGGCAGGTCGTGCAGACGACGCGAGATTTGGCCATGGCGTCCGATGCGAGGTGGCGGGCTGTACGGCGACGGATCGAGGTCGGGAGGAGGGGGAACCGGACGAGATGGTCACCGTGAGTTTGATGGCGAGGTTGGGGAGGCCGGAGGTGGACCGAGGCGATGGGGCGACGCGGCGGACGGAGCACGGAGCTCGCCGGATCTCTCTAAAGGCGGCGGCTAGATGCGTGACTGGGGGCGTCCGTACGCACACAGCAAGGCGAGTCGATTCGTTGCAGCGGCTCTTGCTAGGTCGGCCGGAATCGATGGCTACGACGACGAGCGGTGGCGGCAGCTATGGCGGAGCACGGCAGCAATGGCTAGAGGGCAAGCAAGAGCAGGAGAAGTGAGGGGGGAGGAAGAGAAGCTCACGGCGAGTTCGGCAGAGGGGTCAGCTTGCTCGGGGAAGGCCTTTGGCCGACGAATCGACGGCGGTGATCCAGGCGGCCGAAAGTTGAGAACGACGGGCGTGGCGACGAAGCAGTGCTCCTGGGCTTGAGTGGCTTGGTTTGAAGACGAGCGGCATCGCGGCAAAGACGATGGACTCGTTGGCGGGATGTAGGGTGGTCGGTGGTCGCGTGCTTCACGGAACAGCGGCCATGGAGGTGCTCATCCGAAGCGGAGAGGGAGAGGGAGAGGCGCACGAGGGGAGGAGGGGGAAGTGGATCTGGGCGATTGGGCGGGCAAGTGGAGGAGAGCCCGAGGCGTCGGGGGATCTTATCCTCTCGCCGACGACACCGACGAGCTGGTCGGGTGGCGACCGTGACCGCGCGGTCGGTCAAACAGGGAGGGGGAAGACGACAGGGATGTGGGGGGCTGGGCTGCTCGGTTGGGCCGGTTGGTGGGCTACGGCCCAGTCTGGCCTGGCCCACGGCAGTGAGGGGGGGCTTTTCTTTCTATTTAATTTTTGATTTTCTAATTTTGTTTCTGTTTTGCATTTTCTTTTAGTACCAAATGTGTTTTGTTTTTAACAAAACTTGGCACATAAATCTAACACAATACCTTGAGATGGAATAAAAAGTTTGGGGTCAAAAGGAGTTGTCTAACCATTTTTTGAAATTGAAAAGGCCAAATTAATTGCTACTGGACCACTAAGTTAATTCCGATGGGCATTTTGGGAATTCACATGAGGCTGGTTTCAACATGACAAATATTCAGGGATTATTTGCCACACTTTGAACATTTTAGTTTTTATGTTTGGAAACTTTTGCCGTTAGACTTGATTTTGGATTTTGAATTCGAATGAGATTGAACCATCGCGAGGTTAACAACAGTAATTGCGATGATGTGGCATCATTAGTAGAGGGTTATTGTAGCATAATTATCCGGGCGTCACAATTCTCCTCCACTACAAGAAATCTCGTCCTGAGATTTAAGGGGTGGAATAAGGGGGAAAGAGTCGGGAAGGACGGAGCTCAACACAAGATAGGTACCTGGGGGCTATCTCAATGAACATGGCATAGAGGCATCCCTCGAGTTGAAATTCAAGAAAGTCATCGAGAGCAAGGTAAGAAGGTGCAATAAGAAGCATCAAGCGGATAGGCAACCGTTCGTTGCCTGAAACACAGGGTGAAAGGGGTTCAGAGCAATGGGAATAAGTATTGCGTCTGATACTAGAATAGATCACTAGGTAGATGGCTCATGATTTACATACGAAGCCTAGTGCAAAGAATATTTTGGAATCAAGGTTGTACAGGAGAGTCAGGTTTCGATCCTGTGGAACTTTGGGTTATGGGCCCACCGTGTGGGTTAAAAGCAGGAAGGCGCTAATATTTTGCACGGTCATGATAGCAAGGCAGGTCAGAGGATAGCCTGTCAATTATGTTGGCAACAATGTTGGTACCAAGGGCCAGGGACGAAGAGAACCATTTTCCTGCTCGTTAAGACGAGGTGGACCAATAGGCAAAAGTTCTCGTCCATCAGTGGCTACCAGAATGTCATCAACAGTAGTAACAAGGTCTTACTGACAGAGTGTGTACACCGAGGTATTTACATAAGCAGGGAATTATCACTGCCCAGATATGTTAGGTTACAAGAAAGGTTAAACGAAACGATGGAAAGGAAAGTGTAGACTTGATTCAGTTATCGGTATTCTCGAGTGTCTAACAACTCAGAACCCGTGGAAAATTGGAATCGGCGAGAAATAATAGTTGATGAAGAACTCATAAGAAGTTATGTAGTTCCGTGATATTCTCGAGATACCAGAGGGTAATACTCGAAGGTAGAACAAAATAGAGGCTGGACAAGTGAAAAGATCTGCAGAAGACAAGTACTTCCACTTGTTCGAGAAATAGGATCAAAGAAGAACAATATGGTCGGAAACACGGTTGCGAAGGACCAAACATAGATACAATATGAACTTATCACAAGGGGATTATTATTATTACAAGAAGCTTCCATGATAAGTTCCACATCGGGTCCATGGGCATGAACACAAAGGTTCAAGGTCGACTCCCACTTCTTCAATGCATAACCTTTCATTTACTTCTCGTCTTCGACGAAGTTGTAGAATTGAAAATTTATTCGAAGAAACGCCAGTAGATATAACCCGCATAATCTTCGGGTTTACACAGATTAGGGAAGGTGTAGGTTCAACCCACTGGGGCATCTTAAGAACATATACCA
This sequence comes from Thinopyrum elongatum, assembly GCA_011799875.1. Taxonomy (NCBI): domain Eukaryota; kingdom Viridiplantae; phylum Streptophyta; class Magnoliopsida; order Poales; family Poaceae; genus Thinopyrum; species Thinopyrum elongatum. The sequence goes on from CM022303.1 coordinate 517,360,657, forward strand.
CAAACTTCACGAGTAATAACTCAAGCCCGGAAGCAGAGTATGGTTGACAAGAGTGAGGGATACAATTTACCAAAGGCATTATGTATCCGAGGAAAGGCTCACAAGGTTATTGAAAATGGAAGACAATGTCGGATAAAATCCAACAAAGGATCTGGTGGTCCATGAGGGATCTGATGTGAGCAACGGTACTCAACCAGAAGAAGAAAGGATGCAAGGAGATCAAGTTATAGAAACAACCGACTAGTTCAAAGCTCAAATGAAACGGAATTACTCTTTCCAATTCAAGGGATCAAAAGCAAATGCTCTGATTACGGATGGATAAGTTGAATAGACTCATAATGACAATCAATCAAGGCTTGATTTGCCGAACACCAGCTCATGTCCGGAGTGACGTCTGAACCAAGGGAAGAATTTTAAATAGTACTGATGATCACGAGCATTCACAAACATATCGAATAAAATGCTCAAAATTACGATGACAAAGGATGCTAATGAGTATTACTAGACATATGGAAGTAACCATAATGCAAGCAGATAAGTATTTCTAGAGCAATAGTTGGAGAGGATTATCGGAAGATCGGATAGCACTTCAAAGTATCTTGTGAATCACTAGATCAACTAGGAGTGAACAAATCCTCGATAAGTGTGAGGAATTATTCATAAGGGTATTCATGCGGCAAGGAACTGCAGGGCAGTAAGCATAAAGGATTCTTGGAACATCGGAGATTATTTCAGGACATCTTGTAATAACAAGAGCAATTGGGGATGAAGGTATGAACTACAATGTAGGTAGTTAATCATAAGGATTTATCGGTGGTAGGGATCGCAATGGCGAAGGGCACACGGGTCTCGGGAAAACATCAAAGAATCTTCTGGTGCACAAAGCAATCATCTGGAGTGAGGGGCTCTCCGGGAGAAAGTATTTATGAGAACATAGAGTTAGAGTTAGCAAAATCATTTAACCCGAATAGAAGAGAGATCAGATTCCCAGAGTATAGACGAGGAATAAAAGATCCTAATACCACCCAATGGCGACATGGGCCCGTAAGCCACACAGCCATGTTAGTAAAACATTTTTTCAAGAACTAGACTCAACTTCGACCAAGGAGTTGGAAAGGGGGGTTCCTACGGGCAGTCAGCTCTGATACCAACTTGTGACGCCCCCGATTCAATCGTACACTAATCATACACGCAAACATGTACGATCAAGATCAGGGACTCATGAAAAGATATCACAACACAACTCTAAAGTAAAATAAAAGATACAAGCTTCATATTACAAGCCAGGGGCCTCGAGGGCTCGAATACAGAAGCTCGAAACACAAGCGAGTCAGTAGAAGCAACAATATCTAAGTACAGACATAATTAAATAAGTTTTGCCTTAAGAAGGCTAGCACAAACATCAACGATCGAAGAGGCAAGGCCTCCTGCCTGGGACCTCCTAACTACTCCTGGTCGTCGGCGGGCTCCACGTAGTAGAAGGCACCCTCAGGGTAGTAGTAGTAGTCGACGGGGGTGGCATCTGGCTCCTGGGATCCACCATCTGGTTGCAACAACCGGAAAGAAGAAAGAAGGGGGAAAAGGGGGGTAGCAAAGCAACTGTGAGTACTCATCCAAAGTACTCGCAAGCATCAGATCTATACTAAGTATGCATTGGTATCAAAGGAAGGTATGTATCTGTGGACTGAACTGCAGAATGCCAGAATAAAGGGGAAGGCCTAGCCTATCAAAGACTAGCATCTTCAAGCAGCTCCAAGCATCTTGCAGCATTCAGAAGAGTATAGAATAGCAGTTTATATTTAACAAGCATGTTGTAACATTAATGCCCAGAGATCCTTCCTCGACTCCCAGCGAGAAAGCAATCTCGGAGCCACATATCCATCACATATCTCAAGTAACCAGTTCTAGTTGTAATAGATCAGGATACAAGTCTGAACGTCCATTACCGTGGACACGGTATTCGAATAGATAACTTCCCTGCAGGGGTGCACCACATTACCCAACAAGCTTGATTACTCTGGCCGGACACACTTTTCCTAGTCAATGCCTGGCCTCGGAAGATCAACATGTCGCAGCCCTACCTAGGCTCAGCAGAGAGGACCCCGCCGGTCTACATCCTAAGCACTCCGGGGTCTTGGGCCCATCGCCTGTTGCACTATGGATCGTTGCAAGCAGGGTGGATACCAGCACCGCCTCGGATGGCCAGCACGATCCGACCGTGCCGCAATGCAGAACTGGACGTCTGACAAAGCTTCGGCTGATACCACGACGCCGAGGCCCATAACTATTCCCGCGTGGTGGTTAGTGCGTAAAGGCCAGAGGCCAACTCAGAACAAATACCCAAATCATTAGTGCGTTGGGAGCTCGCGAAGACGAGCAGAGACTCACGATCGATGTGACCCCGTCGCCCCGTCTCGTGGACTTACGGCAAGGGCCCAGAATGACCGGCCGTGCCACGTAATTATCTCGCGGGTGCTCTATGGGCCCGCCCGACTTTCACATCAACTCGCGGGTACCCCTCAGGGCCGACCCGACTTTAACAAAGGTCTCAAGTAAAGCCAGGGTAACCGTGTGTCCAAAACATCAAGGGGGGAAAACCCGAGGAATCACCCTCGAGGGATTCCCACTCGATGTAACCATCAAGGTGAACATATGAGGAATCACCCTCGATGTTCACACTTGAGGTGTTGCACGACAGAGTCGTATCGGGGGTGGTGAAGGAGGAATCACCCTCGTTGACCACGACCGAATAACTACACTATAGAGTTATCATCAGGAGTGCCTTACGAGGTATCACCCTCGGCACTCGATAGTAGCTCTATAGAGTCGAGCAACAAAAGGGGCGTGACGTGATGTGAGGTGTCGGGCTCTAGTCGTCGATCATGTTGATCGAGTCGTCGATGATGAAGCAGGGGCAACAAGGACAAGGTGGGGGTCACTATTGGATCACTAACCAATCTATTGCTAAGCAGTTTAGGATAAGCAGGTAAGGTACAATGAGCGGTTACAAAAGCAGGCTATGCATCAGAATAGGAGCAAACAAATAACAGTAGCAAAATCTAATGCAAGCATGAGAGAGAATGGAATGGGCGATATCGGAATGACCAAAGGGGATTTGCTTGCCTGGAAGCTCTGCCGAAAGGGAAGAAGGGTCGTCGTCGACGTAGTCGATCACAGCGACATCAGCAGCGGTCTCGTGGTCTACCAGAGAGAAGAAGAGGGGGAAGAAACAGTAAATACAAGGCACACAGATGCATGACATGACAATAAGCGGTGCTAGGGGTGTTCTAATGCAGTGCTACATGATACCGGTGAAGGGGGAGAACATCTGGGAATGTTTTCTCAGAGTTAGGCAATTTCGGACAGATGAAACAGAGGGGGGCGGTTGCATGTTTGCTATGCTAGGGGCATGTGACAGACGAACGGATGGCGTATTCGGATTCATCATATTTTTCTGAGCAACTTTCATGTACAAAGTATTTTAATCCGAGTTATCGTTTATTTTATATTGATTTCCAAAGTTTTACTCAATATTCTGGAACTATTATATTTAGTTTAAACCAAATTGACCAAGTCAAATTGACTAGTCAAAAGGGGTAGGTGTGGCCCACATGTCATAGACTTTTTACCTAAACAAATAAATAAACCTAACTTATTTAAATGGGGCCCTCCATGTCATCTACTACTAGACTAACTTAGCACTAATTAATACTAGCTAAACCTAGTAGTGTTAATCTAAGCAAGGGCCGGCCATTACTGGGCATAGCCCAACCAGCCACACACACACACGCATTCAGCACCCACGCAAGGGTTGGCCATTCAGTAACAGCAGCAGCCAACGGTAGCAGGTAGCAGTAAAACCAACAGCAGAGCAGTAGGCGCCAGCGCCAGCGGCGGCAAGCGGCAAGCAGCAGGAACGGCGGCCGGTGAGCAGTAAGAAGCAGCAGCAGCGGCAAGAGTACTAGCAAAGCAGCAGCCCTAGCAGCAAAGCAAAAGCAGCAGCAACAGCAGTACAGAGTAGCAGTGGCTCAACAACAAAAGAAGTAGGCAGAGCAGGGGCCGTGGGCGGCTGCGGGGGCGCACCTTGGACGCAGCCAGGGCGAGCGGCGGCCAGCGCCGGGCGTGGCGGGGAGCAGCACGGGGCAGGCAGGCGTGGCCAAACGCGACCCAAGGCGAGGCAGGTCGTGCAGATGACGCGAGCTTTGGCCATGGCGTCCGATGCGCGGTGGCGGGCTGTACGACGACGGATCGAGGTCGGGAGGAGGGGGAACTGGACAAGATGGTCACCGCGAGTTTGATGGCGAGGTTGGGGAGGCCGACGGTGGACCGAGGTGGTGGGGCTACGCGGCGGCCGGAGCACGGAGCTCGCCGGATCTCTCTACATGCGGCGGCTAGATGCATTACTGGGGGCGTCCGAACGCGCACAGCAAGGCGAGTCGATTCGTTGCAGCGGCTCTTGCTAGGTCGGCCGGAATCGATGGCTACGACGACGAGCGGTGGCGGCAACTATGGCAGAGCACGGCAGCGATGGCTAGAGGGCGAGCGCGAGTAGGAGAAGTGAGGGGGGAGGAAGAGAAGCTCACGGCGAGTTCGACAGAGGGGTCAGCTTGCTCGAGGAAGGCCTGTGGCCGACGAATCGACGACGGTGATCCAGGTGGCCAGAAGTTGTAGACAACGGGCGTGGCGACGGAGCAGTGCTCCTGGGCTTGAGTGGCTCGGCTTGAAGACGAGCGGCATCGCGGCAAAGACGATGGACTTGTCGGCGGGACGTAGGGTGGTCGGTGGTCGCGTGCTTCACGGAACAACGGCCATGGAGACGCTCGTCCGAAGCGGAGAGGGAGAGGGAGAGGTGAACGAGGGGAGGAGGGGGAATTGGATCTGGGCGATTGGGCGGGCGAGTGGAGGAGAGCCCGAGGCGTCGGGGGATCTTATCCTCTCGCCGAGGACGCCGACGAGCTGGTCGGGTGGCGACCGCGACCGCGCGGTCGGTCGAACAGGGAGGGGCAAGATGACAGGGAAGTGGGGGCCTGGGCTGCTAGGTTGGGCCGGTTGGTGGGCTACGGCCCAGTCTGGCCTGGCCCACGGCAATGAGGGGGGCTTTTCTTTTTATTTAATTTTTTATTTTCTAATTTTGTTTCTGTTTTGCATTTTCTTTTAGTACCAAATGAGTTTTGTTTTGAACAAAACTTGGTACGTAAATCTAACACAATACCTTGAGATGGAATAAAAAGTTTGGGGTCAAAAGGTGTTGTCTAACCATTTTTAGAAATTGAAAAGGCCAAAATAATTGCTGCTGGACCACTAAATTAATTCCTATGGGCATTTTGGGAATTCACATGAGGCTGGTTTCAACATGACAAATATTCAGGGATTATTTGCCACACTTTGAACATTTTAGTTTTTATGTTTGGAAACTTTTGCGGTTAGACTTGATTTTGGATTTTGAATTCGAATGAGATTGAACCATCGCGAGGTTAACAACAGTAATTGCGGTGATGTGGCATCATTAGTAGAGGGTTACTGTAGCATAATTATCCGGGCGTCACAACTCGTCCCAACTTGTGAGGGAATCATAACTTCCATCATCCTTTCCTCACATGGGACAATGCTCTAATAATGATGATCATCACACTTTTATTTACTTACAGCTCAAGAATTACAACTCAATTCTAGAACAAAATATGACTCTATATGAATGCCTCTGGCAGTGTACCGGGATGTGCAATGATCAAGAGTGACATGTATAAAAAATATGAACGGTGGCCTTGCCACAAATACTATGCCAACTACATGATCATGCAAAGCAATATGACAATGATGAAGCGTGTCATAATAAACGGAATGGTGGAAGTTGCATGGCAATATATCTCGGAATGGCTATGGAAATGCCATAATAGGTAGGTATGGTGGCTATTTTGAGGAAGGTATATGGTGGGTTTAAGGCACCAGCAAAAATTGTGTGGTACTAGAGAGGCTAGCAATGGTGGAAGGGTGAGAGTGCATATAATCCATGGACTCAACATTAGTCATAAAGAACTCACATACTTATTGCAAAAGTCTATTAGCTATCAAAACAAAGTACTACATGCATGCTCCTAGGGGGATAGATTGGTAGGAAAAGACCATCGCTCGTCCCCGACCGCCACTCATAAGGAAGACAATCAATAAATAAATCATGCTCCGACTTCATCACATAACGGTTCACCATACGTGCATGCTACGGGAATCACAAACTTTAACACAAGCATTTCTACCAATCCACAATTACTCACTAGCATGACTCTAATATCACCATCTTTATATCTCAAAACAAATGCAAGGAATCAAACTTCTCATAGTATTCAACGCTCTGTATATGAAAGTTTTTATTTTATCCCTCTTGGATGCCCATCATATTAGGACTAAATTCATAACCTAAGAAAATTACCATGCTGTTTAGAGACTCTCAAAATAATATAAGTGAAGCGTGAGAGTTCAAAAATTTCTATAAAATAAAGCCACCGCCGTGCTCTAAAAAGATATAAGTGAAGCACTAGAGCAAATTGCCTAGCTCAAAAAATATAAGTGAAGCACATAGAGTATTCTAATAAATCACGATTCATGCGTGTCCCTCTCAAAAGTTGTGTACAGAAAGGATGATTGTGGCAAACTAAAAGGCGAAGACTCATATCATACAAGACGCTCCAAGCAAAACACATATCATGTGGTGAATAAAAATATAGCCTCAAATAAATTTACCGATGGATTGAAGACGAAAGAGGGGATGTCATCCGGGGCATCCCCAAGCTTAGATGCTTGGTTGTACTTGAATATTACCTTGGGGTGCCTTGGGCATCCCCAAGCATAGACTCTTGCTACTCCTTATTCCATAGTCCATCAAATCTTTACCCAAAACTTGAAAACTTCACAACACAAAACTCAACAGAAAACTCATGAGATCCGTTAGTATAAGAAAATAAATCACCACTTTTTGGTACTGTTGTGAATTCATTATTTATTTATATTGGTGTAATATCTACTGTATTCCAACTTTTCCATGGTTCATACCCCCCGATACTACCCATAGATTCATCAAAATAAGCAAACAACACATAGAAAACAGAATCTATCAAAAACAGAATAGTCCGTGAAGATCCGAATAGTTCGTATATTTTTGTAACATTAAAAAATCTGAAAAATTAGGAAAGCATAGGAAATTCGTATATCAATCTTGTGTAAAAAAATTCAGAGTTTTCCGTCACTTCTGTGAATTATTAAAATTCTGCAACTGGACGCAAAAGTTTCTGTTTTTCAGCAGGATCAAATCAACTATCACCGTAAGCCATCCCAAAGGTCTTACTTGGCTCAAACACTAATTAAAACACCAAAACACAATTACTACAGAGTTAATAATGTGTATACTCATAAAAACAGAAAATTGGAAAATTGGGCTGTCTCCCAACAAGCGCTTTTCTTTAAAGCCTTTTAGCTAGGCATTGAGATTTCGATGATGCTCACATGAAAGATAATGATTGAAAGAGAGCATCATAAAACATGTGGCAAACAATTTTAAGTCTAACATGATTCCTATGCATAGGTATTTTATAAGCAAACAAATTACCAAGGCAAGCAAAAACTAGCATATGCAAGGAAGAAGAAAGAAACAATGGCAATCTCAATATAACGAGAGGTAATTTAGTAACATGAAAATTTCTACAACCATATTTCCCTCTCTCATAATAATTACGTGTGGGATCATATTCAAATTCAACAATATAGTTATCACATAAAATATTCTCTTCATGATCCACATGCATGCAAAGTTGACACTCTTCCAAAATAGTGGGATTATCATCAACTAAAGTCATGACCTCTCCAAGCCCACTTTTATCAAAAAATTCATAAGATTGATCATTCTCCAAAATAGTGGGATCATTATTACCTAGAGTTGACACTCTTCCAAACCCACTTTCAATATTATTGCAAACATATTCATCATGAGGCTTAAATAAATTTTCAAGATCATAAGAAGAATCACCCCAATCATGATAATTGCAATATGTAGTGGACATATCAAAATTAGCATCCCCAAGCTTAGGGTTTTGCATATTATTAACACAATTGAAATTAATAGGATTTATAATAACATCATTGCAATCATGCTTTTCTTTCAAGGAGCTATCATGAATCACTTCATAAATTTCTTCTTTTAACACTTCATCACAATTTTCAGATTCACGAATTTCAAGCAAAACTTCATAAAGATAATCTAGTGCACTCAACTCACTAGCAATTGGTTCATCATAGTTGGATCTTTTAAAAAGATTAGCAAGTGGATGAGGATCCATAAACTTTTTGCTTTCTGATTTTCAATAAATACACAATTATACTAAGCAAACAAATCAAGTAAGACATAAAGGCAAACGGAAAGAAGGCAAATATTTTTGTGATTTTCTGAAAATGTTTTAGAAGTGGGGGAGAGGAAAATGAGAGGCAAATGGCGAATAATATAATGCAAGAGATGAGAGTTTATGGTGCGTACTTGGTAGGCTTGATGTAGAACCTCCCTGGCAACGGCGCCAGAAATTCTTCCTGCTACTTCTTGAGCTTGCGTTGGTTTTTCCCTTGAAGAGGAAAGGGTGATGTAGCAAAGTAGAGATAAGTATTTCCCTCAGTTTGAGAACCAAAGTTATCAATCCAGTAGGAGGTACAAGCAAGTCTCCAATCTATGCACCTGCACAAACAATCAAACACTTGCACCCAACGCGATAAAGCAGTTGCCAATCCCTTCACAGTCAATTGCAAGGATGAGATCTTATAGAGATGGATATAAAAGATTTCTAAAACGGAAAACAAAGTAAAAATAAATAAATTGCAGCAAGGTATTTTTGGGTTTTTTGGTTTATAGATCTGAAAATATATGATGGAAAATAGACCCGGGGCCATAGGTTTCACTAGTGGCTTCTCTCTTGAAAGAAAACATACGGTGGGTGAACAAATTACTGTCGAGCAATTGGTAGAAAAGCGCAAAGTTATGATGATATCCAAGGCAATGATTATGAATATAGGCATCACGTCCATGTCAAGTAGACCGACTCCTGCCTGCATCTACTACTATTACTCCACACATCGACCGCTATCCAGCATGCATCTAGAGTATTAAGTTCAAAAGAACGGAGTAACGCCAAAAGTAAGATGACATAGTGTAGAGGGATAAACTCAAGCAATATGATGAAAACCCCATCTTTTACCCTTGATGGCAACAATACAATACGTGCCTCGCTACCTGTCGGCGTGCGACACCTATGGGGCCCCAAAAGACCCCTTTATGATTCGGCAGGGAGAGAGGTATGCGCAAAGAGCAGAACCAACGATCGACGCGGGTCGATTTTACCCAGGTTCGGGCCACTGATCAGCGTAAAACCCTACTCCTGCCTTGTTTAATTATGAGTGTTCTTGAGCCCAGGCTCCAGGAGCGCTCGCAATGAACAGTACGTTCAAAGAGCAGCTACGCATGCAAAATGGGCCAGAAGATCCTCCTCCGTTCCTCCCCCGTAGCAGTTGCCTTGGGCCTCCTTTTATATGCTCAAAGGGGTCACCACAGTGGCAAACAGTGGATATGCAAGGTGTAAAGTAGCTACAGGGTATACATGAGGTGGAAAGTTGCTATAGCATTTACATGCTTACCACTGACGGCTCAGGACAAGCGCATTAAATGCTCTGTCTAGGTGTCCCTTAGCTTCTTGGGGATGGAAAAAGGGGCCGTCCCATCAGCATCGCTTATGCCCACCCGCCGTTGGTGCCTTGACACGCATCCAGGAGGACAAAACCCATCTGACAGGTTTGGTCGCTGCAATGGAGCGGTGGCAGAGTGGCAGGATCTTGGCGGGGTCATCTTGCCGGGGCCAAGCTTGCCGGGATCATCTTGCCGGGGCTCATCAGCAAGAATCTTGCCGGGGCTCACCAGCAAGAATCTTGCCGGGGCTCACCAGCAAGAATCTTGCCGGTGCTTCGGCCTTTGGTCTTCTGCCTTCCAATTATTGACTTGAATGCATTTTGGATAGTCTTGTGCTTGTTCCCAGTTGTCTTCTCCTAGGAAGGCTTGCTCCCCTACCATGCCCTTCCCGCATGGGGGTTGCAACTCGCCGCTGCGTGTCCAGGGGTAATGAACACCCCCTGTTCACTACACCGACAGGAGCCCCCGGGCCTGGGCCGGACAAACGCGCATAGTGTTTGTCTGGGCTAGGCCCAAAAACATGCACCGGTACACGCGCGGCGAGAAGTAACCATTACTCTTGACTTTTAACTGCATGCTGGTGATGACGCAAGAGAGCTTGCGGTTTGCCGGGCCTTGGGCTTGCCGGCAGCATGGGCAGACAGAGCAGGACGGCAACAGGAGTCATGTGCCCGAAAGGAAGTGCCACACTGTGCGACGAGGAGCCAGTCCCCGAGCTTTCCCCATATAGGGTACTGCGGGTGCGGTGCTCGATCCATATAGTCACCCCTGCTGCCGCAGCCGTCTACCGCGAATGTCTCACTGCCGTCTTGCCGGCCTGTTGCTGCAATGGCGCATATAAAGAAGCAATTTATCTTAGTTAAATCAATCTTTATGCATGCAATGCATGTTACTTTATGCTGAATGAATGTATGCTTCCCCCTTGATTAATTCAGTCCTTGCACTTATTTTAGTCCCTACGCTGTCTGGAAACCTTGCCGGTGCGCACGTTTGCCGCGAGCGCTAGATGCGGGTCTTTAGCAGCCTGCTGGAAACGCCGCCGCCAGCAAGGCGACTTGCCGGGCCAGAACTCAGCTGCTAAGCTTGCCTAGCGGACTCGAGGCGAAGCTAGAGCGCGGGCTAACCACGACAAGGTTCCTCTGCGTGCAGGTTGATGTACAAGGACAAAGAATTAATCAAGGTGACCCATGCTCGCCGGAAAGCTTTCCGGTGCGCATGCTCCAGTCGGCAGTGCGTGAGGAACGGGTCCTAAGCAACTTGCCGGGAACGCCGCCTCCCAGAAAGGTTTACCTCCTCGGTGCTTATGCAGCCACCTAAATTGTCGAGCAGACTAGAGACACTAGGGGCGCAATTAGCCCCGAGAGGGCTCCTTCGCGTGTAGGTATAAGAAGCAAGTGAGGATAGCAAACTAAATGTAATAAATCTTGGCAACTTAGCTTTTCTTGCGAGGGCGCTGCCAGTCCCCGAGCTTATTTTTTGCTCAAAGGGTGCTTGTCGGGAAACTTTTGACTTTAGTGGAGAACTTTGATATTCTCGACGCTAGCTTCCGGCAAGGAGTTGCCGGGAAACCTCATGACGGAAGACTTCATCGTTCTCGACGCTGGCTTTCGGCAAGCTTGTTGCCAGGAAGGCTTATGGCGGAGAACTTCGTCGCTCTCGACGTCGAGAAGATTGGTCCAGAGGACGCTGCCAGCCCCCGGGCCACAACTGCGTTTAAAACGACAAGTTAATTAGCATCTTAAAAGCATTTTAACTTGTGCGTAACTTTATTTAGAGCTCTTCTCCACATGATTTTGTTTTTGCACAGTTGTCCCCTACGCTTGCCGGAATGCATCTCGATCGCGCACGTCCTAGTCAATGGCGCTTAGGAATGGATCCTAGTTAGCAGCCTATCGAGGACACCGCCTCCTCGAGAGCTTCACACTCCAAGAACAAACGCGGCTGCATAGGTGTTGCTAGGCAGACACGAACAACCCGGAGCGCAGAATGTCTCAAGAGTGCTCCTTTGCGCATAGGTTATGTGCAAAGAACATCATCATGGATGAAATCAAATCAGCAAAAAGCATTAAAGTTTTAGAACTTAGCTTTCTGTATGTGGAGCGAAGTCGCCATGGACGATGAAGCTGACACGCCGACCGCTGGATCAGGTTCGCGCAACCTCGATCCCCCTACCTGGCGCGCCAAAGATGTCGGCGTGCGACACCTATGGGGCCCCAAAAGACCCCTTTATGATTCGGCAGGGAGAGAGGTATGCGCAAAGAGCAGAACCAACGATCGACGCGGGGCGATTTTACCCAGGTTCGGGCCGCTGATCAGCGTAAAACCCTACTCATGCGTTGTTTAATTATTAGTGTTCTTGAGCCCAGGCTCCAGGAGTGCTCGCAATGAATAGTACGTTCAAAGAGCAACTACGCATGCAGAATGGGCGAGAAGATCCTCCTCCGTTCCTCCCCCGTAGCAGTTGCCTTGGGCCTCCTTTTATATGCTCAAAGGGGTCACCACAGTGGCAAACAGTGGATATGCGATGTGTAAAGTAGCTACAGGGTATACATGAGGTGGAAAGTTGCTACAGCATTTACATGCTTATCACTGACGGCTCAGGACAAGTGCATTAAATGCTCTGTCTAGGTGTCCCTTAGCTTCTTAGGGATGGAAAAAGGGGCCGTCCCATCAGCACCGCTTATGCCCACCCGCCGTTGGTGCCTTGACACGCATCTAGGAGGACAAAACCCATCTGACAGATTTGGTCGCTGCACTGGAGCGGTGGTAGAGTGGCGGGGTCATCTTACCGGGGCCAAGCTTGCCGGGATCATCTTGCCGGGGCTCGTCAGCAAGAATCTTGCCGGGGCTCACCAGCAAGAATCTTGCCAGGGCTCACCAGCAAGAATCTTGCCGGGGCTCACCAGCAAGAATCTTGCCGGGGCTTCGGCCTTTGGTCTTCTGCCTTTCAATTATTGACTTGAATGCTTTTTGGATAGTCTTGTGCTTGTTCCTAGTTGTCTTCTCCCAGGAAGGCTCGCTCCCCTGCCATGCCCTTCCCGCCTGGGGGCTGCAACTCGCCGGTGCGTGTCCAGGGGTAATGAACACCCCCTGTTCACTACACCGACACTACCCCTACTATGTCACTGGGTGAGGACACCGCAAGATTGAACCCAAAACTAAGCACCTCTCCCATTGCAAGAAGAACCAATCTAGTTGGCCAACCAAACCGATAATTTGAAGAGAAATACAAAGATATCAAATCATGCATATAAGAATTCAGAGAAGATTCAAATAATATTCATAGACAATCTGATCATAAATCCACAATTCATCGGATCTTGACAAACACACCGCAAAAGAATATTACATCGGATAGATCTCCAAGAACACCGAGGAGAACATTGTATTGAAGATCAAAGAGAGAGAAGAAGCCATCTAGCTACTAGCTATGGACCCGTAGGTCTAAGGTAAACTACTCACACTTCATCGGAAGGGCAATAGAGTTGATGTAGAAGCCCTCCGTGATGGAATCACCCTCCGGCAGGATGCCGGAAAAGGCCCCTAGATGGGATATCACGGGTACAGAAGGTTACGGCAATGGAAAAGTATTTTGGTGGACGCTTCTGGTCGTTTGGGAATATTTGTGAATTTATAGGCCAAGAATTAGGGTTGGAGGATCTCCGAGGGGCCCACAAGCCCTTAGGGCGCCCCCTAGGGCGCGCCCCTGAGGCTTGTGGCCGCCTCGGGACTCCTCTGACTTCATCTCCAAGTCCTACTGGTGTCTTCTGGTCCAAGAAAAATCATCACGAACGTTTTATTCCGTTTGGACTCCGTTTGATATTCCTTTTCTGTAAAACTCAAAAACAAGGAAAAAACAGAAACTGGCACTGGGCTCTAGGTTAATAGGTTAGTCCCAAAAATAATATAAAATAGCATATTAATGCATATGAAACATCCAAAACAGATAATATAATAGCATGGAACAATCAAAAATTATAGATATGTTGGAGACGTATCAATGTGCTACTTCGTAAGGGACTGATTTGGAACCAAAAGTTTAATGCTATGGTTAGATTTTATCTTAATATTTTTCTCGTAGTTGCGGATGCTTGTGAGGGGGGTTAATCATAAGTAGGAGGTTTGTTCAAGTAAGAACAACACCTAAGCACAGATCCACCCACATATGAAATTATCAAAGTAGCGAACACGAATCAAGCCAACATGATGAAAGTGATATGATGAAATTCCCGTGTACCCTCAAGAATGCTTTGCTTATTATAAGAGACCGTTTTGGCCTGTCCTTTACCTCAAAAAGGATTGGGCTACCTTGCTGCACTTTAGTTACCGTTACCGTTACTTGCTTGTTACAAATTATCTTGCTATCAAACTATCTGTTACCGACAATTCCAGTGCTTGCAGACATTACCTTGCTGAAAACCACTTGTCATTTCCTTCTGCTCCTCGTTGGGTTCAACACTCTTACTTATCGAAAGGACTATGATTAATCCCCTATACTTGTGGGTCATCAACCTCATATAGGTAGGTATGGTGGACTCACTTGGCACAACTTTGGGTTTAAGGAGTTGGATCCACAAGCAGTATTCCCGCTTAGTACAAATGGAGGCTAGCAAATAGATTGAGAAGCGACCAGCCAAAAAACAAAAACGATCATAAACGAGCATTAAACATAACTAACACCGAATAATGCACCACAAGTAGGATGTAACTTCATTGCATAACTATTGACTTTCGTGCTTGCATGCGGAATCACAAACCTTAACACCAATATTCTTACTAAAGCATAATTACTCATCAACATGACTCACATATTACTATCTCCATATCTCAAAACTATTACAAGGAACAAAGTTTATAATATCAAATGATCTTCATGAAAGTATTTATTATATCCCTCTTGAATATCTATCACTTTGGGACTAATTTCATATTTTACCATTGCTACTAACAAAGCTCTGAAATAAATTTAAGTGAAGCATGAGAGCACATATTTCTTCAAAACAATTTTGATCTCTCAAAATAATATAAGTGAAGCATTGAGAGGATATTTCTTTAAAATTTTACTAACTCTCAAAATAATCTAAGTGAAGCATGAGAGTGTTTCTTCAAAAACTAGATCACCACTGTGCGCAAAAAGATATAATTGAAGTACTAGAGCAATTCCATAGCTCAAAAAATTTAAGTGAAGCACATAGAGCAATTCTAACAAATCATAGCATAATTATGGCTCTCTCAAATAGGTGTGCCCAACAAGGATTATTGTGACAAACTAAAAAGCAAAATAAGCAAAGGCTCATATAATACAAGACGCTCCAAGCAAAACTCATGATATGTGACGAATAAAAATATAGCTCCAGGTAAAATTACCGATGGTCGTTAGAAGAAAGAGGGGATGCCTTCCGGGGCATCCCCAAGCTTAGTTGCTTGGTTCTCCTTGAATATTACCTTGGCGTTCCATGGGAATCCCCAAGATTAGACTTTTTTCACTCCTTATTCCTTCATCCATCGTGATCTCTCACAAAACTTAAAAACTTCAATCACACAAAACTTAACAAAATCTTCATGAGGTCCGTTAGTATAAGAAAACCAATCTTTGCTTTAAGTACTATTGCAAATCCATTCATATTTTGTTAGTGCATTATACCTACTATATTATAAATTTACCATGGCTTATACCCCCCGATATAGTCCATAGATTCATCAAAATAAGCAGACAATGCAACAAAAAGATAATCTGTAAAAAACAGAAGAGTATGTAAAGACTCAAATTTTTCTCATACTTATGTAACTACAAAAATTCAGAAAAATTAGGACAACAGAGGAAATTCGTATATCAATCTTTTGTAAAACATTCATAGTTTTTCGCCGCTCCAGTGATTTTTAACAATTCTTCTACTCGACATAAAAGTTTCTGTTTTCCAACAGGATCAAATCAACTATCACCCAAGCCATCCTAAAGGCATTACTTGGCACAAACACTAATTAAAACATAAAAATCACAATCATAACAGATTCATAATTGTGTATACACACAAGAACAGAAATAAAAAGTGAAAATTTTATTTTATTCATTGGGTTGCCTCCCACCAAGCGCTTTTCTTTAAAGCTTTTTAATTATGCATTGATAATTTTCATGATGCTCGCATGAAAGACAAGAATTGAAGCACAAAGAGAGCATAATATAGTATGTGAAAATCAAATTTAATTCTAACATACTTCCTATGCATAGGCATTTTATAAGAAAACAAATTATCAAAACAAGCAAAAACTAGCATATGCAAGGAACAAGAATAAAACTTAGAAAATCTCAACATGAAGAGAGGTAATTTAGTAACATGAAAATTTCTACAACCATATTTACCTCTCTCATAATAATTACATGTGGGGTCATATTCAAATTTGATAATATAGCTATCACATAACATATTTTCTACATGATCCACATGCATGCAAAGTTGACACTCTTCCAAAATAGTGATATTATCATCAAATAAAGTCATGACCTTTCCAAGCCCACTTTTATCATGATTGATTGCTTGTATCTGCGTTGGTATTTCCCCGAAGAGGAAGGGATGATGTAGCACAACAACGGTAAGTATTTCCCTTAGTTATGAAACCAAGGTATCAATCCAGTAGGAGGAGCCACCCAAACTATGTAAGTAGTACCTTCACACAAATAACAAAAACATGCAACCCAACGCGTAAGAGGGGTTGTCAATCCCTCCTCGATATTGAGATATAATAAATTGTATGAGATTGGATAAATAGATCTTGCAAAAACACAAAATAAACCAAGTAAAGAAAAAGTGCAGCAAGGTATTTTTGGATTTTTGGATTAACATATCTGAAAATAATATGATGGTAAACAAATTACTGTTGGGCAATTGATAGAAGAGCAAATAATTATGACAATATCCATGGCAATGATCATGTATATAGGTATCACATCCAAGATTAGTAGACCGACTTATGCCTGCATCTACTACTATTACTTGGGCCTCCTGGATGTCTTCTAGGCAGAAAAAAATCTCCAAAAAGTTTCACTGCATTTGGACTTCGTTTGATATGGATATTCTGCGAAGTAAAAAAAAAGCAAAAAACTACAATGGAACTGGGCACTATGTCAATAGGTTAGTCCCAAACATGATATAAAGTTGCTATAAAATGAATATAAAACATCCAAGATTGATAATATAACAGCATGGAACAATTAAAAATTATAGATACGTTGGAGACGTATCAGCATCACCAAGCTTAATTCCTGCTCGTCCTCGAGGAGGTAAATGATAAAAACAGAATTTTTGATGTGGAATGCTGCCTAACATGTTCATCACATATTCTTTTTCTTTTGTAGCATGGACATTTGGACTTTTAGATGATTCAAAGTGATAGTCTATATTTGACATGAGGACATCAATACTCAAGCATATCAACAAGCAACCATGTCTTTCAAAATATCAACACTAAAGAAAGCTATCTGATACATCTCTGTCGTATCTACTTTTCCAAACTCTTTTGCCCTTGTTTTGGACTCTAATTTGCATGATTTGAATGGAACTAACCCGGATTGACGCTGTTTTCAGCAGAATTGCCTTGGTGTTATTTTTGTGCAGAAATAAAAGTTCTAGGAATGACCTGAAAATTCATGGAGAAAATTTTTGGAATAAATAAAAAATATTGGCGAAAGAATCAACCAGAGGGGACCCACCAGCTGTCCACAAGGGTGGAGGGCACCCCCCTAGGGCGCGCCCCTTGCCTTGTGGGTCCCCTGGACCTCCACTGACCTCAACTCCAACTCTATATATTCACTTTCGAGGAGAAAAAAATTGGAGAGAAGGATTCATCGCGTTTTACGATACGGAGCCGCCGTCACCTCCTGTTCTTCATCGGGAGGGCAGATCTGGAGTCCGTTCGGGGCTCCGGAGAGGGGAAATCATCGCCATCATCATCACCAACCTTTCTCCATCACCAATTTCATGATACTCACCGCCGTGCGTGAGTAATTCCATCATAGGCTTGCTGGACGGTGATGGGTTGGATGAGATTTATCATGTAATCGAGTTTGTTTTGTTAGGGTTTGATCCCTAGTATCCACTATGTTCTAAGATTGGTGTTGCTATGACTTTGCTATGCTTAATGCTTGTCACTAGGGCCCGGGTGCCATGATTTCAGATCTGAACCTATTATGTTTCCATGAATATATTTGTGTTCTTGATCCTATCTTGCAAGTTGTAGACACCTATTACATGTTATGATCCGCATACCCCAAAGTGACAATAATTGGGATTCTTTTTGGTGATTACCGTAGTTTGAGGAGTTCATGTATTCACTAAGTGCTAATGCTTTGGTCCGGTTCTCTATTAAAAGGAGGCCTTAATATCCCTTAGTTTCCATTAGGACCCCGCTGCCACGGGAGGGTAGGACAAAAGATGTCATGCAGGTTCTTTTCCATAAGCACGTATGACTATATTCGGAATACATGCCTACATTATATTGATGAATTGGAGCTAGTTCTGTGTCACCCTAGGTTATAACTGTTGCATGATGAATGCCATCCGACATAATTATCCATCATTGATCCATTGCCTACAAGCTTTTCACATATTGATCTTTGCTACGTTACTTTGCCGTTGCCACTGTTACAATTGCTACAAAACTGCTACTGTTACTTTTGCCACCGTTACCGTTACTTCCATACTACTTTGCTACTAAATACTTTGCTGCAGATATTAAGTCTTTCAGGTGTGGTTGAATTGAAAACTTAGCTGCTAATACTTGGGAATATTCTTTGGCTTCCCTTGTGTCTAATCAATAAATTTGGGTTGAATACTCTACCCTCGAAAACTGTTGCGATCCCCTATACTTGTGGGTTATCAAGACCTTTTTCTGGCGCCGTTGTCGGGGAGCATAGCTCTATTCTTTGAGTCACTTGGAATTTGTATCTATTGATCACTATGAGGAATTTGAAAGATACTAGAACCAAGATTTTCCCCTCTACTACGAGGGGAGGTAAGGAACTGCCATCTTGCTCTGCACTTGATTCACCTTCTGTTTTGGGTATGCTTGTGACACCTACACCTGCTATTGATTCTGATATGTCGCATGTTATTGATGATGCTACTTCTACTATGAATGATGCTTATGATGCTACTACTGTGCCACTGGGTGAATTACTTGATGAACATCTTGCTAGAGTTAGAACTATTGATTATGCTGAAGATGATGATATTTCTGAAACTGATGAAATTATTGAAACTGGAAACTTTGAAACACCTGATAAGACTAGCTCTCCTAGATATGAACTTCCTGTTATGCCTGAGGGTTATGTTATGGATGGAGAGGTAGCTAGGGACTTTCTTGCTTGTAAGGATAGAGATGATCTTAAGAAATTATTATGCAAGTGGAAAGAAAAATCTTTGAATGCTAGAATGCAATATGATCCTAAGTTTGCTACTTCACCTATCTTTGTTACTGATAAGGATTATGAATTCTCTGTCGATCCTGAGTTAATTACTTTGGTTGAATCTGATCCTTTCCATGGTTATGAATCTGAAACTGTTGTGGCACATCTTACTAAATTGAATGATATAGCCACCCTATTTACTCATGAGGAAAAAATTTGCTATTACTATATTCTTAAGTTGTTTCCTTTCTCGTTAAAGGGTGATGCTAAGTTATGGTTTAATTCTCTTGCTCCTAGTTGTGTGCGTAGTCCCCAGGATATGATTTACTACTTCTCTGAAAAATATTTCCCTGCTCATAAGAAACAAGCTGCCTTAAAGGAAATATTTAACTTCGTGCAAATTGAAGAAGAGAGTCTCCCACAAGCTTGGGGGAGGCTTCTCCAATTACTTAATGCTTTGCTTGATCATCCTCTCAAGAAAAATGAAATACTTGATATCTTTTATAATGGACTAACCGATGCTTCTAGGGACCACCTAGATAGTTGTGCTGGTTGTGTTTTCAGGGAACAAAATGTTGAGCAAGCTAAATTGCTATTGAATAATATATTGAGTAATGATAATGATTGGACACTTCTTGAACCAACTCCTAAGCCAACCCCGAAGAAAAGAGGTATTCTATTTCTCAGTCCTGAAGATATGCAAGAGGCAAAGAAATCTATGAAAGAAAACGGTAGTAAAGCTGAAGATGTTAAGAATTTACCACCTATTGAAGAGATACATGGTCTTGATAACCCGACACAAGTAGTAGAGGTAAATTCTCTCTATAGATTTGATGAAGGTGATATCCCTTATAATAAGTCTGCTAGTCAATGCTTGGATGAGTTTGATAATTTTATTGTTAAACAAGAAAACTTCAATGCTTATGTTAGTAGACAGTTGAAACGTAATGCTTACATGCTTGGGTGATTATATGAGTAGAACTGTTAGTGATCTGAAAATTATTAGTAAGCATGCTTCCATGGTTAAGACTCAAGTAGAACAAGTACTTAAGGCACAAGATGATTTGCTCAATGAGTTGAATAGTAAGAACAATGATAATGCTGTTAGGGTTATGACTATAGGTGGTAAAATGACCCAGGAACCTTTGTATCCTGAGGGCCATCCTAAGAGAATTGAGCAAGATTCTCAGAGAATTAACACTGATGCACCTAGTCCTAGTAATAAAAAGACAAAGAAAACTGATAGGATTGCATGCTTCTAGTGAACCTGTTATAGATACACCTGAGAACCCAAATGATATTTCTATTTCTGATGCTGAGACACAATCTAGTGATGAACATGAACCTAGTGCTAATGTTAATGATGATGTTCATGTTGATGCTCAACCTAGTAATGATAATGATGTGCAGATTGAACCTGTTGTTTATCTTGATAACCCACAATCTAAGAATAAATGTTATGATAAGAGAGACTTTGTTGCTAGGAAGCACGGTAAAGAAACAGAATCATAGGTTCAGAAACCCATGCCCTTTCCTCCTAAACCATCCAAGAAAAAGGATGATGAGGATTTTGAGCGCTTTGTTGAAATGCTTAGACATGTCTTTTTGCGTATGCGTTTGACTGATATTCTGAAAATGTCTCCTTATGCCAAGTATATGAAAGATATTGTTACAAATAAAAGAAAGATACCGGAAGCTAAAATTTCCACCATGCTTGCTAATTACACTTTTAAGGGTGGAATACCTAAGAAACTAGGAGACCCAGGAATATCAACTATACCATGCTCCATTAAAAGAAACTATGTTAAAACTACTTTATGTGATTTGGGAGCCGGTGTTAGTGTTATGCCCTTCTCTTTATATCGAAGACTTGAATTGAATAAGTTGACACCTACTGAAATCTCTTTGCAAATGACTGATAAATCAACTGCTATACCCATTGGTATTTGTGAGGATGTGCCTGTTGTGGTTGCAAACATTACTATCTTAACGGACTTTGTTATTCTTGATATTCCTGAGGACGACAGTATGTCGATCAACCTTGGTAGACCCTTTTTGAATACTGTAGGGGCTGTTATTGATTGCAACAAGGGCAATGTCACTTTTCATGTAAATGGTAAAGAGCATATGGTACACTTTTTGAAGAAGCAACCTCAAGTTCATAGTATCAATTCTATTGGAAAAAATTTCAACTATTACTATTGGAGGTTTTGAATTCCCTCTTCCTACTGTCAAAAAGAAATATGATATTCTTATTGTTGGGGACATGCATATCCCCG
Organism: Thinopyrum elongatum; assembly: GCA_011799875.1. Classification (NCBI taxonomy): domain Eukaryota; kingdom Viridiplantae; phylum Streptophyta; class Magnoliopsida; order Poales; family Poaceae; genus Thinopyrum; species Thinopyrum elongatum. Next base: position 517,382,054 of record CM022303.1, read on the forward strand.
TTGAGGTAACCTAGTGTTATTCAAAAATATTCTGGTTTCATGTTATTCGAAAGAAGTTTGGTAATAAGACTTGATCAACCTTGTTAATGGATTCCTTTTGATGAGCATGAGATGGATGAATTTAGAAAGCATAACTTTCTGTACCCACCTTTTACTTTCTGTTATTTAGAATAAATAAAGCAAAAATAGTATTATTCGTCTGTTTTCTGAATTATCCGTGCAATAAAAAATGTCCCGAAAATAAAAGTTCTCCAAATGCCTTGAAAATTTAGTATGATTTTTTATAGAATATTTTAGAATTTCTGGCACTGAGATTGCACCAGGGGGCTGTACCAGTGGACCACAAGGGTGGAGGGCATGCCCTACCCCCTTGGGCGCCCCCCCTACCTTGTGGGTCCCACGTGGGTCCCCCTCACTTATTCCAGCACCCATCCACTTCGTCTTCCTCCATAAAAAATCATCCCATTTCTCAAACCCGTGTTCTAGCTCATCTTGCTGCCATTTTCGATCTCCTTGTGCAAAGCTCCATTTGCAAAACTGTTTTGGGGGATTGTTCTTCGGTATGTGACTCCTCCAATGGTCCAATTAGTTTTTGTTCTAGTGCTTTATATATTGCAAATTTTTGCTGCTGTGGTGACCTTGTTCTTGAGCTTGCATGTCAAATTTATATGGTCCAAAGTAGTTTTGATGCATTATATAGCGTCTAGATACTTGTAGGAGTAGTTGCTATCAGTTTTGTTGAGTTTGGTTCACTTTTATTTTAAGTCACTAAAAATTTCAGAAATTTTCAGAGAAAAGAAATGATGAAGAGATGGTTGAGAGGCTCTTCAAGTCGGGGTTCTAAATAAAATGAGAATGAGGAGAAGAAGAAGCCCAAGTACAACCTTCCTCGCACCACGGAGGTTCGACCGTGTGAGTGGCCAAGTGATGCATTCTTGGGGGCTACCGAAATTTATGATGATTTCTATTATTTGGCGGAGAATGCAGGCATCACCGACTTCCTCCACGATAAGTGTGATCAATACCTCCTACTCACTAATACCTTCGCGCAAAATTTTCACTTTCATGCTAGGAAATCACCACCCACGGTAGAATTTTATTTATATGATGAGCATAAGGAGATGACGCTTTATGATTTTTGTGAGGTTTGCAAATTACCTTTTGAGGGCAGCGTCAGTGAACCACGTCCTGGAGATGTGGAAGATTTTATTGGTGAAGTTACCGTAGGGGAAGAGAGAAGGGTGTCAGAAGCGAGAGTGGCTAGTTTCCATTTCCCTGTTTTGCGCTATTACTCATTATTTGCTGGGAGATGTTTAATTGGTCGTGAGGAGAGTGGAGGCCTTAGTGCCCCTGACCTCGCTATTTTGCACCATGCTTTACTTCGTGATAGAACTTTTAGTTTGGGCGCTATTGTTGCTCGACGGTTGAGTTTAAACCGTTCAAGGGGTCCTATCTTTGGGGGTATCTATGCCTCCCGCCTTGCTAGACGCTTCGAGATACCCATTAGGCACAATGAGCAAGAGGAGATGCTGCTACCCACTAGATACTTAGACTATAACAGTATGGTAGCACATGATTTTATTAGCGATGATAAGGACAAGAGACTCATCTATAACCTGGTATTCAGCCAGGAGAGTTGTCAGATTATTACTTTGCCTACACCTTCTTTGTTCAATATTCATTCAGGCAGGTACCTCATTTTGCCCGAGGACATTTATGCATACTGGGAGCGGACGCGATCCCCAGTTCCTGAGCCAGAACCATCACCTAATCCGTATGAGGAGTCTGTTTATCAGTGGGAGCCACAGGAGCTCGCTAACCAGTGGAACCCTTAGGATCCTCCTCATTACTTAGGAGAGGGCTACTTTGATCCATGGGCATAGACCAACTTAGGCCAAAAGCCTAAGCTTGGGGAGTACGTATTTCTCACCGACATTATATTCATGTTCACACACTCATTCCAGTTGTCGGTGTTCATACTTTTTCATTGTATTATCCATGTTAGTTTATTTCTTTTTCTCACTTTCTTCTTATGTGTTTGAAAAACTTTGAGAAAATCCAAAAAAATTAGTTGTAGTTTCTTTTTAGTTTTCTTTCCATGTTTTATTAGTAGTACTATTAAAAGAAAACACAAAAATATTTCTCGTTCTTCTTTTGCTTGTTGGGAGCTTTCCCGTGTAAATAGTTTTTCTCCTTCTTGTTTTACTTCCTTCAGAAAAACAAAAACTCCAAAAACATTTCAGTGTTTTTCTTTGAAATTCTTTTTCCTTTCTTTGGGTCGAGAGGAGAAGACCACGATGAAAATGATATGAGTGGCTCTCATATGCATTATTGTTGATCTAACAAAGAGCCCACACTACCTTGTCTTCTCCATTGAATAAATGTTTGCAGATTCCAGCTTACACTAATGCACGTGCACTATTATTATTATTACCCACACCATTCAATCGTGCAAGTGAAAGGCAATAATGATGATATAGGATGAAATGATTGAGATGAGGAAAAGCTGGTATGAACTCGACCTATCTTGTTTTTGTAAATATGATTAGTTCATCGTTCTTGATTCAGTCCATTATGAATGAAACATGTTTGCAATGACAATTAGAGATTATAGTTACTCATGCCATGCTTAATTATCTAGGAGTTTATAATGGTTTACCTTGCGTGCCAACATGCTTTTAAAATGGTTGTGATGTAGTATGATAGGATGGTATCCTCCTTTGAATGATTCAAGTGGCTTGACTTGGCACATGTTCACGCATGTAGTTGGAACAAAATCAACATAGCCTCCACAATATTTATGTTCATGGTGATTTATATCCTACTCATGCTTGCACTCAATGTTGGTTAATATTAACGCATGTTTATGACTGTTATCGCTCCTCAATCTTTTGCTAGCCTTCACTTGTACTAAGTGGGAATATTGCTTGTGCATCCAGTTCCATAAACCCAAAGTTGTTCCATATAAGTCCACCATACCTAACCATATGCGGTATTTACCTGCCGTTCCAAGTAAATTTGCATGTGCCAAACTCTAAACCTTCAAATGATAATCTGTTTTGTATGCCCGAATCGCTCATGTAACGACTGGGGGCTGTCAGTATCTTCCGTGCTAGGTGGGTTATTCTCACGATGAGTGTTTATTCACTTGTCATTCATGAGAAAGTGGCTGGTATTCGGGATGCCCAGTTCCATGCTCAAATCAAATCAAAGTAATTTCAAACAAAACTCCCCCAGGACTGTTGTTTGTATGGACGGTACCCGTTGTTTCGGACCAGCTGTGGAGTGTGCTTGTTGGTTGAGGGGGGGGGGGGTAAAACCTTTACCATTCTGTTTGGGAACCGCCTATAATGTATGTAGCATGGAAGATACCGAGATCTCTTGGTTGTTATGTTGACAATGAAGGCATACCGCTCAAAATTATATTCATCTCTGTTTCAAAAAGCTCGAGCTCTGGCACCTCTGCAAATCCCTGCTTCCCTCTGCGAAGGGCCTATCTATTTACTTTTATGCTGAGTCATCATCCTCTTATAAAAAGCACCAGTTAGAGAGCACCACTATCATTTGTATGCGTTGTTATTAATTGATATTGAGTATGACTGTGACTGGATCTCTTTTACCATGAATTACAATGTCTAGTGAGTCCTTGATATTCAGGGGTGATCTGCATTTATGTTTTGCGGCTCAGAAAGGGCTAGCGAGATACCATTTTGTTATATCATATCATGATTGTTTTGAAAAAGTGTTGTCATCCGAGATTTATTATTATTGCTCGCTAGTTGATTATGCCATTGATATGAGTAAATGTGAGACCTAAATGTTATTGTGAATACGGTTAGTTCATAATCTTTGCTGAAAACTTGAATGCTGGCTTTACATATTTGCAAAAACAAGATCAAATAGAGTTTGTAAAAGTTTTTCTTTATCACTTTCAGTTTGTCAACTGAATTGCTTGAGGGCAAGCAATGGGTTAAGCTTGGGGGAGTTGATACGTCTCCGTCGTATCTACTTTTCCAAACTCTTTTGCCCTTGTTTTGGACTCTAATTTGCATGATTTGAATGGAACTAACCCGGATTGACGTTGTTTTCAGCAGAATTGCCTTGGTGTTATTTTTGTGTAGAAATAAAAGTTCTCGAAATGACCTGAAAATTCATGGAGAATATTTTTGGAATAGATAAAAAATATTGGCGAAAGAATCAACCAGAGGGGACCCACCAGCTGTCCACAAGGGTGGAGGGAGGCCCCTAGGGCGCGCCCCCTGCCTTGTGGGTCCCCTGGACCTCCACCGACCTCAACTCCAACTCTATATATTCACTTTCGGGGAGAAAAAAATCAGAGAGAAGGATTCATCACGTTTTACGATACGGAGCCGCCGTCACCTCCTGTTCTTCATCAGGAGGGCAGATCTGGAGTCCGTTCAGGGCTCCGGAGAGGGGAAATCGTCTCCATCATCACCAATTTCATGATGCTCACCGCCGTGTGTGAGTAATTCCATCGTAGGCTTGCTGGACGGTGATGGGTTGGATGAGATTTATCATGTAATCGAGTTAGTTTTGTTAGGGTTTGATCCCTAGTATCCACTATGTTCTAAGATTGATGTTGCTATGACTTTGCTATGCTTAATGCTTGTCACTAGGGCCCGAGTGCCATGATTTCAGATCTGAACCTATTATGTTCCATGAATATATTTGTGTTCTTGATCCTATCTTGCAAGTTGTAGACACCTATTACATGTTATGATCCGCATACCCCAAGGTGACAATAATTGGGATTCTTTCCGGTGATTACCGTAGTTTGAGGGGTTCATGTATTCACTAAGTGCTAATGCTTTGGTCCAGTTCTCTATTAAAAGGAGGCCTTAATATCCCTTAGTTTCCATTAGGACCCCACTGCCATGGGAGGGTAGGACAAAAGATGTCATGCAAGTTCTTTTCCATAAACACGTATGACTATATTCGGAATACATGCCTACATTATATTGATGAATTGGAGCTAGTTCTGTGTCACCCTAGGTTATAACTGTTGCATGATGAATGCCATCCGACATAATTATCCATCATTGATCCATTGCCTACGAGCTTTTCACATATTGATCTTTGCTATGTTACTTTGCCGTTGCCACTGTTACAATTGCTACAAAACTGCTACTGTTACTTTTGCCACCGTTACCGTTACTTCCATACTACTTTGCTACTAAATACTTTGCTGCAGATATTAAGTCTTTCAGGTGTGGTTGAATTGACAACTCAGCTGCTAATACTTGGGAATATTCTTTGGCTCCCCTTGTGTCGAATCAATAAATTTGGGTTGAATACTCTACCCTCAAAAACTGTTGCGATCCCCTATACTTGTGGGTTATCACTATCCCTAGCCCATCATGCTCAATCATTGATCCATTCATGAAACCCAAGACTGGACCCAAACCTGAGACTAAGTGCTTCTACTGCAAGTGGAATGGTCACTGGAAGCGGAACTGCCTCAAGTACTTGGCAGATAAGAAGGCTGGCAACGTCAACAAATGTATATTTGATATACATGTTATTGATGTGTACCTTACTAGTGCTCGTAGTAGCGCCTGGGTATTTGATACTAGTTCGGTTGCTCATATTTGTAACTCGAAATAGGAGCTGTGGAATAAAAGAAGATTGGCTAAGGACGAGGTGACAATGCTTGATATGTCTCCAACGTATCTAATATTTTTGATTGTTCCATGCTATTATATTATCCATCTTGGATGTTTTATATGCATTATGGTGCTATTTTATATCATTTTTGGGACTAACCTATTAACCCAGTGCCAAGTGCGAGTTGCTGTTTTTCTTTGTTTTTTTTTCTTTTACAGAAAATCAATACCAAACGGAGTCCAAATGGAACGAAAGTTTTGATGATTTTTCTTGGACAAGAAGACACCCATGAAGCTTCGGGAGGAGGCCAGAAGAGCCAAGAGAGGGCCACAAGCCCTGGAGGCGCGCCCTAGGGGGGCGCCCACCAGGCTTGTGGGCCCCTCGGGACTCTCCTAACCCTAATCTCAGCTCTATAAATACCCAAATATTCCCCGTATACTAGAGGGCACACCAAAAATACTTTTCCGCCGCCGCAAGCTTCTGTTCTCGTCAGATCCCATCTTGGGGCCTTTTCCGGTACTCTGCCAGAGGGGGATTCGATCATGGAGGGCCTCTACGCCAACCTTGATGCCCTTCCGATGATGTGTGAGTAGTTTACCACAGACCTACGGGTCCATAGCTAGTAGCTAGATGGCTTCTTCTCTCTCTTTGATCTTCAATACAATGTTCTCCTCGATGTTCTTGGAGTTCTATTTGATGTAATCTTCTTTTGCAATGTGTTTGTTGAGATCCGATGAATTGTGGGTTTATGATCAGATTATCTATGAATATTATTTGAGTCTTCTCTGAACTCTTTTATGCATGATTAAGATAGCTTTGTATTTCTCTCCGATCTATTGATTTGGTTTGGCCAACTAGATTGATCTTTCTTGCAATGGGAGAGGTGCTTTGTGATGGGTTCAATCTTGTGGTGTCCTCACCCAGTGACAATAGGGGTAGTGAGGCACGTATTTGTATTGTTGCCATTAAGGATAAAAAGATGGGTTTTTTACCATATTGTTTGGATCTATCCCTCTACATCATGTCATCTTGCTTAAGGCGTTACTCCATTCTTGTTAACTTAATACACTAGATGCATGCAGGAGTCGGTCTACTTGTCACGGACGTGATGCCTATATTCATGATCATTGCCTTGGATATCATCTATACCTACTAATAAAGCAAGGTGTGTTTCTCCAAATTTTTCATCCGTTCACCGTAGAATTTTTTTTTCTATTCGAGGTGGTACTAAACTTTTCTGCGTCTATCCGCTAGAAAAGAAAAATGGTTTGTTCAGTATTCGTAATTGGGCCAGACACGCTTCGGCCCAACTAAGCCAGCCACTTATTATTGCTCACGTTGTTGGGAAGACCTTATTTGTCGCATGGAGCGATAAATAGTTGAAGCTGCCCACAGGGCGCCTAAGACTGGGCCAGCCTGTTTCCCCTTTTTCGATGTTCTATTTCTATTTTTCTTTCTTTGTTTCTTTCTCTTTCTTTTTTACATTTCTTTTCCTTTTTTCCTTCTTTATTTTTATTTTTTTGTCATGTAAAAATTTAACAAACTATTCCGAATTTCAATTTTTGTTCAAATATTCAAAAAATGGTCACAATTCAAAAAACAATTTCCTGATTTAAAAAATGTATGAAATTTTTTAAAAAATTCCTATTTCAAAATTTTCTCATTATTGAAAAAATGTTTGTGTTTTTGAAAAATTCTTTGAGATTTTTATTATAAAAATTACTTTTTATAAAATGTTCCATATTTTAAAATATTCTAGTTTTCTGAAATGTTCACAAATCCAAAATAATATTTTCGTCTAAGAAAACATTTTCTAAAATTGTTTTGAATGTTCCCCTTTTAGAAAATCCAGAAATTCACAAAAATTTGTGTTTTTATAAAAATTTCATGTTTTCAAAATATTATTTATAAATTTCATAAAATGTTAATGTTTCTAATTTTCTTCGTGTTTTTCCAAAAATATTTGAATTTTTAAAAAACAATTTTTCGCATTTTTTGAAAATTGTTCGGGATTTAAAAATGTTCACGTTTCCAAGAATATTCGCCAATTCATATATTTTATGAATGTTCAAAAAATTAGAAATATTTCTAATCTGACGCTATAGTATTTTCTTAAATATTCACCTGGCCATTGGTTAGCGGTGCGTGTTCGTTCTATGCTGGTCGACTATAAATGAATGTAATTGTGGGCACGTGCCAATAAAGTGCAAATGTTGTTTGGCTTTAATTTGAGCAAAATTATGGGCACTTGAGCACTAAAAAAATCAAAGAGAATAAACCCTCAAAAAGAAGGGACATTCATGCTTGATTATGCTTATGAAACGGGATTTATGCGTTGCAATTAATAATCCACCTGGTTACGCCATCGTAGGATAGAGTGGTCGAAGCAACCGTGTCTTGAATGTTGCCTCGCAGCCACCAAATGAGGGGACATGCACAACCCCAAGAGGCATGAGTTGGGTGCTCGCCACCACGCGGACCAACCGCACCACTATCAAGATTTCCCATGTCAAACATGTCCAACAAGAAGACCATAACTCCTTGCTCTGGCGCCTACGATTGTGTAGACCCTTTCTTTGGATGACACATCAATTATCTTTCCCGCTGCTTCTCACAAAAAAATTATCTCTCCCATTGCAACGCACAGGCATATGTGCTAGTCATAACTATGTGCTTTTCTATCAATTGCTCAATAGTAATTTTTTTACCCACCGTATGTTTCTTTCAAGAGAAAGCCTCTAGTGAAACCTATGGCCTCCGGGTCTATTTTTATCATATTATTTTCAGATCTATAAAGCCAAAAACCCAAAAATATCTTACTGAAATTTATTTACCTTTACTTTATTTTTTCACTTTAACTTATCTTTTATACCTATCTCTATCAGATCTCACTCTTGCTAGTGACCGTGAAGGGATTGACAACCCCTTTTTCGCATTGTGTGCAAGTGTTTGTTAGTTTGTGCAGGTGCATCTATTGGGGACTTGTATGTTCCTCCTACTGGATTGATACCTTGGTTCTTAACTGAGGGAAATAATTATCTCTACTTTGTTGCATCACCCTTTCCTCTTCAAGGGAAAAATCAACGCAAGCTCAAGAAGTAGCAAGAAGAATTTCTGACGCCGTTGCCACGGAGGATCTACATCAAGCATACCAAGTACCTATCATAAACTCTCATCTCTTATACTTACATTATTTGCCATTTGCCTCTCGTTTTCCTCTTTCCCACTTCTAAAACATTTTCAGAAAAATAAAAAAAAATATTTGCCTTTTTATTTGCCTTCTTTCCGTTTGCCTTTATGTATTACTTGGTTTGTTTACTTGTTCGCTTGGTATAATTGCATGCCTATTGGAAATAAAAAAAAGCTTATGGATCCTCATCCACTTGCTAATCTTTTTAAAATATCCAATTATGATGAACCAATTTCTAGTGAGTTGAGTGCACTAGATTATCTTTATGAAGTTTTGCTTGAAATTCATGACTCTGAAATTTGTGATGAAGAAATTTATAAAGTGATTCATGATCTCTCCTTGAATGAAAAGCATGATTGCAATGATGTTATTATAAATTCTATTAACATCAATTGTGCTAATAATATGCAAAACCCTAAGTTTTGGGATGCTAATTTTTCTATGCCCCTACTTATTGCAATGATCATGACTGGGGTGATTCTTCTTATGATTTTGAAATTTTATTTAAGCCTTATGATGAATATGAAATTGATAATAGTGTTTGCAATAATATTAAAAATGGGTTTGGAAGAGTGTCAACTCTAGGTAATAATGATCCCACTACTTTGGATAATGATCAATTTTATGAAATTTTTGATAAAAGTGGGCTTGGAAAGGTCATGACTTTATTTGATGATAATCCCACTATTTTGGAAGAGTGTCAATTTTGCATGTATGTGGATCATGAAGAGAATATTTTATTTGATAGTTATATTGTTGAATTTAATTATGATCCTACATGTAATTATTTTGAGAGAGGAAAATATGGTTGTAGAAATTTTCATGTTACTAAATTACCTCTCGTTATGTTGAGATTGCTATTGTTTCTTTCTTCCTTGCATATGCTAGTTTTTTCTTGTCTTGATAAATCTTTTCCCTATAAAATGCCTATGCATAGGAAGTATGTTAGACTTAAACTTGTTTTTACATGCTATATGATGCTCTCTTTGTGCTTCAATTTTTTGTCTTTTATGTGAGCATCATTAGAATTATCAACGGCGTAGCTAAAAGGCTTTAAAGAAAACCGCTTGTTGGGAGGCAACCCAATTTTATTTTGTGTTTTTTGTTTTTTGCTTCTGTTCTTGAATAAATACACAATATTACTTCTGTAATAGTTGTGTTTTAGTGTTTTCATTAGTGTTTGAGCCAAGTAAGACCTTTCGGATTCTTTAGTATATCATTGATTTGATTTTGCTGAAAAACAGAAACTTTTGCGTCCAGTAGCAGAATTGTTAAAATTCACTTGAACATGGAAAAACTATGAATTTGTTACACAATATTGATATATGAATTGCATCTATTGTCCTAATGTTTCAGAATATTTGTAGTTTCATAAGTATGATTTTAATTCGGGTCTTTACAGACTGTTCTGTTTTTAACAGATTCTATTTCTATGCATTGTTCTCTTATTTTGATGAATCTATGGGTAGTATCGGAGGGTATGAACCATGGTGAAGTTGGACTACAGTAGATATAATGCCAATATGAATTTAGAATGAGTTCACAACAGTACCTAAGTGGTGACTTGCTTTTATTATACTAATGGAGCTCACGAGTTTTTTGTTGGGTTTTGTGTTGTGAAGTTTTCAAGTTTTGGGTGAAGTTTTGATGGACTAAAGAATAAGGAGTGGCAAGAGACTAAGCTTGGGGATGCCCAAGGCACCCCAAGGTAATATTCAAGGACAACCAAGCATCTAAGCTTGGGGATGCCCCGGATGGTATCCCCTCTTTTGTCTACAATCCATCGGTAAAATTACTTGAGGCTATATTTTTATTCACTACATGATATGTGTTTTTCTTGGAGTGTCATGTGCTATATGAGTCTTTGCTTTGTTTGTTTTTTAGCTTGCCACAACCATCCTTGCTGTACACACCTTTTGAGAGGGACACACATTAATCGTGAATTTATTAGAATACTCTATGTGCTTCACTTATATCTTTTGAGCTAGGTAGTTGCTCTAGTGCTTCACTTATATCTTTTTAGAAAACGGTGGTGGTTTTATTTTGAAGAAATTGATGAACTCTCATGCTTCACTTATATTATTTTGAGAGTCTTAAAAATAGTATGGCAATTTGCTTAGGTTATGAATTTGGTCCTAATATGATGGGTATTCAAGAGGGATATAATATAAACTTTCATGAAGATCATTGAATATACGAGAAGTTTGATTCCTTGCATTTGTTTTGAGATATAAAGATGGTTATATTAGAGTCATGCTAGTTGGTAATTGTGGTTTAGTAAGAATACTTGTGTTAAGGTTTATGATTCCCGAAGCATGCACGTATGGTCTCTCGTTATGCGATGAAATTGGAGCATGATTTATTATTGATTGTCTTCCTTATGAGTGGCGGTCGGAGATGAGCGATGGTCTTTTCCTACCAATATATCCCCTTAGGAGCATGCGTATTAGTACTTTGTTTTGAGGGCTAATAAATTTTTGCAATAAGTATGTGAGTTCTTTATGACTAATGTTGAGCCCATGGATTATACGCACTCTTACACTTACACCTGAGCTAGCCACTCTAGTACCTCGCAACTTTCGCCGGTGCATTACACCACCTTATACCTTTCCTCAAAACAGCCACCATACCTACCTATTATGGCATTTCCATAGCCATTACGAGATATATTGCCATGCAACTTCCACCGTGCTGTTTATTATGACACATACCATCATGGTCATATTGCTTTGCATGATCATATAGTTGACATAGTATTTGTGGCTTGGCCACCGTTCATATTTTTCATACATGTCACGCTAGATCATTGCACATCCCAGTACACTGCTGGAGGCATTCATATAGAGTCATATCCTTGTTCTAGTATCGAGTTGTAATTCTTGAGTTGTAAGTAAATAAAAGTGTGATGATCATCATTATTAGAGCATTGTCCCATGTGAGGAAAGGATGATGGAGACTATGATTCCCCCACAAGTCGGAATGAGGCTCCGGATGAAAAAAAAAGAGAAAAAAAGAGGCCAAAGAGCCCAAAGAAGGAAAAAAAGAAAAAAAATGAGAGAAAAAGAGAGAAGGGACAATGTTACTATCCTTTTTCCACACTTGTGCTTCAAGGTAGCATCATGTTCTTCATGATAGAGAGTCTCCTATGTTGTCACTGTCATATATTACTAGTGGGAATTTTTCATTATAGAACTTGGCTTGTATATTTCAATGATGGGCTTCCTCAAAATTGCCCTAGGTCTTCGTGAGCAAGCACGTTGGATGCACACCCACTTAGTTTTCTTTTGAGCTTTCATACACTTATAGCTCTAGTGCATCCGTTGCATGGCAATCCCTACTCACTTACACCAATATCAATTGATGAGCATCTCTATAGCCCATTAATTTGCCTAGTTGGTGTCAGAATTTCTTTCTCCTTTTTGTCTACTACCACCTTCTATTCCACCCATAGTGCTATATCCATGGCTCATGCTCATGTATTGCGTGAAGGTTGAAAAAGCTTTAGAACGTTAAAAGTATGAAACAATTGCTTGGCTTGTCATCGGGGTTGTGCATGATAAATACTTTATGTGATGAAGATGGAGCATGACAAGACTATATGATTTTGTAGGGATAACTTTCTTTAGCAATGATATTTTGAAAAGACATGATTGCTTTATTAGTATGCTTGAAGTATTATTGTTTTTATGTCAATATTAAACTTTTGTTTTGAATCTTATGGATCTGAATATTCATGCCACATAAAAGAAAGATTACTTCATAAACATGTTAGGTAGCATTCCACATCAAAAATTATGTTTTTATCATTTACCTACTCGAGGACGAGCAGGAATTAAGCTTGGGGATGCTTGATACGTCTCCAATGTATCTATAGTTTTTTATTGTTCCATGCTATTATAGTATCCATCTTGGATGTTTTATATGCATTGTGGTGATATTTTATATCATTTTTGGGACTAACCTATTAACCAAGTGCCAAGTGCCAGTTGCTATTTTTTCCTTGTTTTCGTCATTTACAGAAAATCAATACCAAACGGAACAAAACTTTTTGACGATTTTTCTTGGACAAGAAGACACCCACGAAGCTTCTGGAGGAGGGCAGAAGAGCCACGAGAGGGCTACAAGCCCTGGAGGCGCGCCCCCCAGGCTTGTGGGCCCCTCGGGACTCTCCTAACTGTAATCTCAGCTCTATAAATACACAAATATTCCCCGTATACCAGAGGGCACACCAAAAATACTTTTCCGCCACCACAAGCTTCTGTTCTCATGAGATGCCATCTTGGGGCCTTTTCCGGTACTCTGCCGGAGGGGGATTCAATCATGGAGGGCCTCTACACAAACCTTGCTGCCCTTCCGATGATGTGTGAGTAGTTTACCACAGACCTACGGGTCCATAGCTAGTAGCTAGATGGCATCTTCTCTCTCTTTGATCTTCAATACAATGTTCTCCTCGATGTTCTTGGAGTTCTATTCGATGTAATCTTCTTTTGCGGTGTGTTTGTTGAGATTTGATGAATTGTGGGTCTATGATCAGATTATCTATGCATATTATTTGAATCTTCTGTGAACTCTTTTATGCATGATTAAGATAGCTTTGTATTTCTCTCCGATCTATTGATTTGGTTTGGCCAACTAGATTGATCTTTCTTGCAATGGGAGAGGTGCTTTGTGATGGGTACAATCTTGCGGTGTCCTCACCTAGTGACAATAGGGGTGGCGAGGCACGTATTTGTATTGTTGCCATTAAGGATAAAAACATGGGGTTTTTACCATATTGTTTGGATCTATCCCTCTACATCATGTCATCTTGCTTAAGGCGTTACTCCGTTCTTGTTAACTTAATACACTAGATGCATGCTGGATAGCGGTCGATGTGTGGAGTAATAATAGTAGATGTAGGCAGGAGTCGGTCTACTTGTCACGGACGTGATGCCTATATTCAAGATCATTTCCTTGGATATCATCATAAGTATGCTCTTTTCTATCAATTGCTCAACAGTAATTTGTTTACTCGCCGTATGTTTCTTTCAAGAGAGAAGCCTCTAGTGAAACCTATGGCCCCCGGGTCTATTTTTATCATATTATTTTCAGATCTATAAAACCAAAAACCCAAAAATAACTTGCTGCAATTTATTTACCTTTACTTTATTTTGCACTTTTACTTATCTTTTATACCTATCTCTATCAGATCTCACTCTTGCTAGTGACCATGAAGGGATTGACAACCCCTTTTTTGCGTTGTGTGCAAGTGTTTGTTAGTTTGTGCAGGTGTGTCTATCGGGGACTTGTGTGTTCCTCCGACTGGATTGATACCTTGGTTTTTAACTGAGGGAAATATTTATCTCTACTTTGCTGCATCACCTTTCCTCTACAAGGGAAAAATCAAAGCAAGCTCAAGAAGTAGCAATGCGCGTCGGAAATGGTTCCAAGGTTGATCACCGTCGGCACACTACCTCTACATCTACTTTCGGGATTAGTTTTAAACCTAAATAATTGTTATTTGGTGCCTGCGTTGAGCATGAACATTATATCTGGATCTTGTGTATTGCGAGACGGTTATTCATTTAAGTCAGAGAATAATGGTTGTTTTATTTATATGAGTAATATCTTTTATGGTCATGCACCCCTTGTGAATGGTTTATTCTTGTTGAATCTCGATCGTAGTGATACACATATTCATAATATTGATGCCAAAAGATGCAAAGTTAATAATGATGGTACCGCATATTTGTGGCACTATCACTTAGGTCATATTGGTGTAAAGCGCATGAAGAAACTCCATGCTGATGGACTTTTGGAATCTCTTGATTATGAATCATTTGAGACATGTGAACCATGCCTCATGGGCAGGATGACTAAAACTCCGTTCTCTGGAACTAATGGAGCGAGCTAGTGACTTATTGGAAATAATACATACTGATGTATGCGGTCTGATGAGTGTTGAAGCACGCGGTGGATATCGTTATTTTCTTACCTTCACAGATGATTTGAGTAGATATGGGTATATTTACTTAATGAAACACAAGCTCAAAACATTTGAAAAGTTCAAGGAATTTCAGAGTGAAGTGAAAAATCATCGTAACAAGAAAATAAAGTTTCTCCGATCTGATCGAGGTGAATATTTGAGTTACGAGTTTGGTATGCATTTAAGACAATGTGGAATTGTTTCACAGCTCACGCCACCTGGAACACCACAGCGTAATGGTGTGTCCGAACATCATAATCATATTATATTGGATATGGTGCGTTCTATGATGTCTCTTACCGATTTGCTACTTTCATTTTGGGGTTATACATTAGAGACAGCTGCATTCACTTTAAATAGGGCACCGTCTAAATCCGTTGAGACGACACCATATGAGTTGTGGTTTGGCAAGAAACCTAAGCTATCATTTCTTAAAGTTTGGGGATGCGATGCTTATGTCAAGAGACTTCAGCCTGATAAGCTCGAACCCAAAGCGGAGAAGAGCGTCTTCATAGGATACCCTAAAGAGACTATTGGGTATACCTTCTACCACAGATCCGAGGGCAAGATCTTTGTTGCCAAGAATGGGTCCTTTCTAGAGGAGTTTCTCTCGAAAGAAGTGAGTGGGAGGAAAGTAGAACTTGATGAGGTGATCGTACATTCTCCCGAATTGGAAAGTAGCACATCACAAAAAGCAGTTCATGTGATGCCTACACCAGCTGAAGAGGAAGCTAATGATGATGATCATGAAACTTTGGATCAAGTTACTACTAAACTTCGTAGGTCGACCAGGGTACGTTCTGTACCAGAGTGGTACGGTAATCCAGTCCTGGAAGTCATGTTGTTAGACAATGGTGAACCTACTAACTATGAAGAAGCTATGATGATCCCGGATTCCAACAAATGGCTTGAGGCCATGAAATCCGAGATAGGATACATGTATGAGAACAAAGTATGGACTTTGGTGGACTTGCCCGATGATCGGCAAGCCATTGAGAATAAATGGATCTTTAAGAAGAAGACGGACGATGATGGTAATGTCACCGTCTATAAAGCTCGACTTGTCGCAAAAGGTTTCCGACAAGTTCAAGGGGTTGACTATGATGAGACTTTCCCACCCGTAGCGATGCTTAAGTCTGTTAGAATTATGTTAGCTATTGCCGTATTTTATGATTATGAGATCTAGCAAATGGATGTCAAAACGGCATTCCATAATAGGTTTCTTAAAGAAGAGTTGTATATGATGAAACCAGAAGGTTTTGTCGATCCTAAGGATGCTAACAAAGTATGAAAGCTCCAGCGATCCATCTATGGACTAGTGCAAGCATCTCAGAGTTGGAATATTCACTTTGATGAAGTGAACAAAGCTTTTGGTTTTATACAAACTTACGGAGAAGCTTGTATTTACAAGAAAGTGAGTGGGAGCTCTGTAGCATTTCTGATATTATATGTGGATGACATATTGTTGATTGGAAATGATATAGAATTTCTGGAAAGCATAAAAGGGTATTTGAATAAGAGTTTTTCAATGAAAGTCCTCGGTGAAGCTGCTTACATATTGGCATCAAAATCTATAGAGATAGATCAAGACGCCTAATAGGACTTTCACAAAGTACATACCTTGACAAAGTTTTGAAGAAGTTCAAAATGGATCTATCAAAGAAAGGGTTCTTGCCTGTATTGCAAGGTGTGAAGTTGAGTAAGACTCAAAGCCCGACCACGGCAGAAGAAAGAGAAAGGATGAAAGTCATTCCCTATGCCTTAGCCATAGGCTCTATAATGTATGCCATGCTGTGTACCAGACCTGATGTGTGCCTTGCCATAAGTCTGGCAGGGAGGTACCAAAGTAATCCAGGGGTAGATCATTGGGCAGCGGTCAAGAATATCCTAAAGTACCTGAAAAGGACTAAGGACATGTTTCTCGTTTATGAAGGTGACGAAGAGCTCGTTGTAAAGGGTTACGTCGATGCTAGTTTCGACACAGAACCGGATGACTCTAAGTCTCAAACTGGATATGTATTCATACTAAATGGTGGAGCGGTCAGTTGGTGCAGTTCTAAGCAGAGCGTCGTGGCGGGATCTACATGTGAAGCGGAGTATATAGCTGCTTCGGAAGCAGCGCAAGGAGTCTGGATGAAGGAGTTCATATCCAATCTGGGTGTAATACCTAGTGCATCGGATCCAATGACTATCTTTTGTGACAACACTGGAGCTATTGCCATTGCCAAGGAGCCCAGGTTTCACAAGACAACCAAGCACATCAAGTGCCGCTTCAACTCCATTCGTAATTATGTTAAGGATGGAGACATAGAACTTTGCAAAGTACATATGGATCTGAATGTGGCAGACCCATTGACTAAACCTCTTTCGCGGGCAAAACATGATCAGCACCAAGACTCCATGTGTGTTAGATTCATAACTATGTAAACTAGATTATTGACTCTAGTGCAAGTGGGAGACTATTGAAAATATGTCCTAGAGACATTAATAAATTGGTTATTATCATATTTCCTTGTTCATGATAAATCTTTATTATTCATGCTAGAATTGTATTGACCGGAAACTTAAATACATGTGTGAATACATAGACAACAGAGTGTCCCTAGTGAGCCTCTACTAGACTAGCTCCTTGATCAAACATGGTTAAGGTTTCCTAACCATAGACATGAGTTGCCATTTGATAACGGGATCACATCATTAGGAGAATGACGTGATCGACAAGACCCAACCGTAAGCCTATCATCGGATCGTTTAGTTTATTTGCTATAGCTTTCTTCATGTCAAGTATCTGTTACTTAAACCATGAGATCGTGTAACTCCCTGACACCAGAGGAATAATTAGTGTGTATCCAAACGTCACTTCATAACTGGGTGATCATAAAGGTGCTCTACAGGTATCTCCTAAGGTATCTGTTGGGTTGGCATAGATCAAGACTGGGATTTGTCACTCCGTATGACGAAGAGATATCTCTGGGACCTCTCGGTAATACAACATCTTAAAGAGCTAGCAAGCAATGTGACTAATGAGTTAGTCACAGAATTTTGTATTACGAAACGAGTAAAGATACTTACTGGTAATGAGATTGAACAAGGTATGGAGATACCGACGATCGAATCTCGGGCAAGTAACATACTGTCAGACAAAGGGAATTGCATACAGGATTAAACAAATCCTTGACATCATGGTTCAACCGATAAAAGATCTTCGTGGAATATGTAGGAATCAATATGGGCATCCAGGTCCCTCTATTGGTTATTGACCGGAGAGGTGTCTCGGTCATGCTACATGATTCTCGAACCCGCAAGGTCGCATGCTTAACGTTCGTTGACGCTAGAGTAGTATTGGGATATATGATGATTGGTAACTGAATGTTGTTCGTAGTACCGGATGAGATCCCGGACGTCACGAGGAGTCTCGAAATGGTCGAGAGGTAAAGATTTATATATAGGAAGTCATATTTTGGGTTCTGGAAAAGGATGCAGTTTTTTCGGTATTGTACCGTGAAGCTTCTAGAAGGTTCCGGAGGATTCCGGAGGTGTCCGGAAATCCACAAGTGGGTCCACCATGACCCAAGGGTTGGCATGGGCTGAGGGGAGGCGCCCTAGCCTTATTGGGCTAGGCGCACCAACTCCTCAAAAGCCCATGTGGCTAGGGAAGGGGAAAAAAGGAGAGTCCTAGTAGGAATAGGATTGGACTTGGAGTCCAAGTCCTCTTCCCCTTGGATGCGCCCTAGGGCTTGGAGGGGTTGTTCCCCACGCCCCTCCACCTATATATAGAGGGGAGGGGTGCCCTAAGAGGACACACCAAGCCCTTGGCACCCCTCTCTCCACTACAAAAAAAGACACATCCGTGACATTTTGGCCCGAACGAAAAAAAATTCTGTCATGGTTATGACACTTCTGTGATGATAATTGTGACAAAACCACGTATCATCATTGATGTGGTGGGCTCCCTACTTCTATGACAAAAAATCATGACAAAAAATGCGCTTTTCGTCCTAGGCGGGCCGGGGACGCACCTGCATGACATTCTTTGGGCCGTCCGTGACGGAAAAAACTGTGGTAGACGTGAGGGCGAGGAAATTTTTGGGGAGCTCCCGGTTACGGTGGGTGGTCGGGGTCAAGCGATGCACGAAGGTTTGCGCGTTTCTCTTGTACACGTACGCGTGTGTGTGTGAGGTATTGGGCTCTAACTGAACACGAGCGAGGCGTTCGCTTACTGAACCCGAGCGATTGCACTAGCTACGTTACTGAACCCGAGCGACCGATCCCTTGGCTGTTAACTGACCCGAGCGATTCCTTCACTACTATTGCTAACTGAAGCCGATCGAACCTGCCTCTTGATGAACAGTGACCGTTGTTGGGGGTTGGATGAATAGGACCCCGTGGTAGTAGGCCGTTGCCGCTAGATGAACAGGACCCCGAGGAGGCCGCCATACCCGAGCCGGTTGGGCGTTGATGAACAGGACCCCACGGAGGGATGGTTGAACAGTAGCCGGTGGAGGCTGGATGAACAGTAGCCCGTGGATGAACAGTAGTTGGTGGAGGCAGGAAGAAGACGTGGTGGATGAACAGTAGCAGGTGGAGGCTGGAGGAAGTCGAGGATGGA
Organism: Thinopyrum elongatum; assembly: GCA_011799875.1. NCBI lineage: Eukaryota > Viridiplantae > Streptophyta > Magnoliopsida > Poales > Poaceae > Thinopyrum > Thinopyrum elongatum. Next base: position 517,401,443 of record CM022303.1, read on the forward strand.
TGAACAGTAGCCCGTGGAGGCTGGAGCGAGGCAGTAGACGATGGATGAACAGTAGCCCGTGGAGTCCCGTTTTGCGGTACGCCACACCCCTCCTGATGAACAGGACCCCGTTTCGACCGTAGGCGCTCCAACACAAGTCCGTTTCTTCCATTTTGCCGTACGCCACACCCTTCCCGATCAACAGCGCCCCGTTTCGATCATAGGAGCTCGAACAGAAGTCTGTTTCCTCCGTTTTGTGGTACGCCAGACCTTCCCGATGAACATGACCCTGTTTCGACCGTACACGGTCGAACAGAAGGCCGTTTCATCCGTTCTGCGATACGCTAGACCTTGCTTCGGTTGTTCCGTCCAAGCCGGTTGGCTCCCGATGAACACGACGTATTCCGACCTAGTTGGTTGCCTCCCGATGAACACAACGCAATTTCCTTCATTCCAACCCAGCCGGCTGGTTGCCGAGGAACAGGACAACATCGTTGTACCTGTTAGAGACCCCGCCCATATGTACGTAAGTAGCCATATTTACTTTCTTGCAGCATGGTTGTACGTGCGTGTACACGATATAGACGGGAGTGCGTGACATGCTACGTCCGCGCCTCTACTACGAAATGCGCCGCTCCTTACTCGGCCACGGTTCATCATTGTAGAGAGACTGATCGACCAGTATGTACGTACATGTTCGCGACCAGACAGACAACCCAACGTACGGTTCGATCGGGTGGGTCCCAGCTGTCAGGGAGGTTACGAGGCACTTCCTTGCATGCGAAGATATAGCGGGTGGGTCCCAACTGTCAGAGGGAAGAATCATTTTTTTGCCCGTAATATGGATGCACTTCCTTGCGTGTGAAGATGTAGCTGGTGGGTCCCAGCTATCAGGGGGAAACATTTTTTTGCAAAATACGGTGGCCCTTCCGTGGGTCCCCGCTGTCAGGTGGAGGAATCATTATTTTGCGCGTAGTAAGGAGGCACTTCCTTGCTGCGGCCGTGGACCTAGCTGTCAGCCTCTCCACGTACAATCCTCTTCCGATGGAAGTCGTTCCTTTACCACGCTGACCACGCCACGCCGAGAGCACCAAGGCAGTGGATGACGGCGAGGCCTAGGAAGGGAATGACCCGGAGCCGAGGAAGACTCAAAAGTTGTTTCCCACGCGGAGGGGGTATGAGGGTTTACTGGTTCGGCTACAGTGTGAGGCTACCATCGCCGGAGAATAACAGGAGGTCTGGGTGAGTACAGGGATGGTCAGGCCAGCAATGGGAGTAAGGTGGGGCGGTGAGCCCTGCGCGGCAGCACAGCCGACCACGGGACGTTGGAGCAGGCGGCACGGCCGGCGATGGTTTGGGCGGCTGGAGCAAGAAGACCAGAGGTTGAAGAAGCACGACGGCCGTTGGATGGACACCGTACGGTCACTGTAGCTAGAATCGTTTATATTGACTAAGTTGACAAATCATGCGTCCCCGTCAACTTAGTAGGCCCACAAGTCAGCCTCCAAATATGGTGGGTCCCTGCTAGCAGGGGGAGTATTCATTTTTTTGTGCGTAATAAGGAGGCACATCCTTGCGTGCAAAGATATAGCTGGTGGGTCCGAGCTATCAGCGGGAGGAACATTTTCTTCGTGAAATATAGAGGCCCTTCCGGTGGGTCCCCGCTGTTAGGTGGAGGAACCATTATTTTGCGCGTAATAAGGAGGCACTTCCTTGCGTGCAGCCGTGGGCCCAGCTGTCAGCCTCTCCACCTACAGTCCTCTTTCGATGGATGTCATTCATTGACCACGTTGACCACGCCACGCCGATAGCACCAGGGCTATGGACGACAGCGAGTCCTAGGAAGGGAACGACCCGGAGCCGGGGAAGACTCGACAGTCGTTGCCCACACGGTGGGGAGTACGAGGGTTTACTGGTTCGGCCGCCGTCTCCGAAAAATAATAGGAGGTGGGAGCAGGCGGTCGCACCGGCGCTAGTTTGGGCGGCTGGAGCAAGTAGATCAGATATTGAAGAAGCAGCATGACCGTTGGATTAACATCCAACGGTCACTGCTACTAGAATCGTTTGTGGACTAAGTTGACAAAGCCTTTTGTACACGTCAACCTAGTAGACCCACAAGTCAGCCTCCAAATCTGTCCCAAACAGCATACAACCCAAAATTTCTAGCCAGATTCAAATTAATTTAAAAATTAAAAATACCTTAATTTAAAATCCAATGAAATTTTACCCGCACAAAAACAGTGAAGTTTAAAATATCAAAATCCGAAAGAACTGTTTGTTGTATTTTTTTCATTTTATAGCCCATTTCTTATTACTTATAGCCCATTTTCTGGGAAAGCCAAATGCATCCCTCCTCGTCTTGAAAGATTTCCGGCCCAGCAGGGCGTAGAAAAGCAAGTAGGCCTCTGTTGGGTATTCTGCAAAAAACAAAATAGCTGGGCTAGACATTTTCAGAAAGAAGAAAAAACTGGGCTGGTCATGTGGTAAACATATGAAATAAAAGCCTGGGCTACACGGGCCACAGCTCCCGCACAACCCAGTTGATACCCTGCTCCGTCCCGAAAACAAAACAAAAAATACTGCGCGAGCTGCTGGGTCCCGGGTGTCAGCCGCTCCTTGTGCAGTTATCTCACTTATTGACTACGTTGACAGTGGCGTGTGACCCAGATGTCAGGAAACCATCAGGAGGAACCATTTTTCTCTTGTAATAAAGGAGGCACTTGCTTGCCTACTGCCATGATCCTGGTGGGTCCCTACTGTCATCATCACCATGTAGAGTCATCTCCTTATTCCTCTCAGTTGTTGACCATGTTGACAACACCGGAGGGCAGCACCGCGGCGAGCAAACCAAGGTGGAGGACGATGGTGAGGCCTCGGATGGAAACGAACAAGAGCCGGGGAAGATGCGTAGAGTTTTAGGGTGCGATATGGCCATGATGCGTGCGCAGCAGCACAGCCAGCCATGGGAGGCGGAAGAGGCGGTCCCGCTGGTGCTGGTTTGGCTTTGGTGGCTGGAGGAAGAAGAGATTGAAGAAACACGACAGACGTTGAATGTCAATCCAACGATCAAGGTTGGCACAATCGTTTGTTGACTAAGCTGACACCACGTAGCATACATTTTTATAGGAAGAAAAGAAAAACTACGCCCGTTCGCCAGATAACATTCCCGAAACTGCCACCGTTTGATCTTGGGTCGCAACTAAAACTGCCAGGAAAATGCGTTCGTTTGCCGTCCTCCTCCCAAGGAACGTTCGCCACATAACATTCCCAAAAATCAAAGACTTGAGAAGGCGTACAGAACAAGCTAGTTTACCAGTAAAGAGACATTGTTGAGTTTTAGAAAAAAGAGAGACGTGCTCCTGTAGCTGGTTCGAATCCAAACCTAGACTATGACTATATATAGTGCTATGCTACTCTACAAGTAATGAAACTGGCATATCCAACGTTCTCTTCTCCTCTTCTGTAGTTACTCTGCCTAGCATCAGAAGCTATGTCCGCAGCAACCATGTCCGCTGGCGGCTCGTCCACTTGCTCTTCAGCAGGCAACAACCAGATATGCGCCAAGTCGCCACCCGTACCATCGCCTGTGGGTCTCACCACACCCCCGCCTGCACACTCACTGTAGCCGGTTGCTCATCGCAACCCGCTGCCATTGGTGTGGTGCCACTGCTGCAAATCACGCAGAGTCATCCATCACATCTCAACTACAATCCTCAACCCTGGCCAAGTCTTCTACAAATGACCGAATCATGGGGTAATAATATGTTTAAGTGTTGTTTGCCTGCTTTCAGTTGCTGATTTTTTTAATAGTGTGGTTGATGATCTTCCAATTTGATTCGTGCAGAAAAGGGAAGATTCGTGTGATTTGTATTTCTAGGAAGTTGCTGATATGGGGGAATGGAACTACGCTGATTATTTGGTTAGCCGAGGAATCCCAATACCAGCAGGTTGGGGTGTTGGACAAGTAACTGAAGGAACGACAAAAGAGGAAGATGCAAGGCAGAAGGTTAAAGATGCAGTTCATCTGATCATGGCCAAGCAACAGCTGCTGAACGGCCTTGGTAGCAATGAGGAGATGAAAGAGCTTGTGAAGATAATGGGAAATATCATTGTGCTCTGTAGGATGATTGTCTCTTTATTTGCGGTGTATGTAGCACTCGTGATGTATTCAATGGCTATGACATGAGTACTTTGCTGAAACTAGTAACGAATGAAACCTGTTTAGCAGGCTGGGCTTAGTGTTGTGAACATCTAATGATTTCTATTAACGGAAATCGGGGGTTATCCCCTTTTGCTCACAAATAAATAAATAGCAGAGGCCCTTTTGCTAATAAATAAATAAATAAATTAGCAGAGGCCTTGTCAGGTCAGCTCTATCCTATTGGAAGACGTAGAGCAAATTGCAGTCCAACAGCAAACTATGTCATCAAATACATGTTTCACAACCAAATATGAGTACAACTAAACAACAATGTCATCATGTTTTAGTCGTCATACAATCACCAAACACAAATAAACATACATAATAAGTGATGTTCTCACAGCAAAATACTAAACAACAACTTCATCAAGTTTCAGTTGTCATAGAAAACACAATTTCACATAGTAGATAAAAAGTCGTCTTCTCACAGGCAAATACGACAAAAGCAATCAAATCATCATCTGTAGTAGTAGCGTCAACATCTTCGCCATGTGTATCAGTCTGAATCGTAATTCCCCCCCAGTGTCATCTTCTTCTTCATCGTCAATGTCCTCGAGCGTTGGCCTCTTATCCATCAACTCTCATACGTCCACAGCCCGACAGGGAATCTTTTTGCCAGCATTATTGATGTGATGGTTCTCAAAGATACTACAAACATCTATGGAATCTTCTACATTAGGAGCAGTATAAGCATCATCTTGTTGTGCAACTTCATGAAACGAATTCCTCTACTCAAACCTTTGTAATACTCTCCAGTCATCGCTACATGCATATGTGTCTTCCAAGAAAATATCTGTGTTGCTTGATTTGCCAAAATAAAAGGCTCGTCGGAGTGGCACGCCGCCTTGACATTGATGGATTTGAAATAATCATCAGCTTTGGGTTTTGCGATCCTGGAAAACAGATTATAACAATGATGGCACAACAGAACCACACACCGATGAACCTGGAAACTGGAGATATACTGCAACTGAACAATGTCTGTTATGTTAGCATACATTTCAGTTGTCTCTTTGCTGTACGTATCCATGCTCATGATGGCACTGTTTTGTGTCTTCCTGTCTTCATCGCATGCAAGGGTGTTGTAGCGCACATCTCCAACAACGCAAGATTCATAATGTCTTACCCGAGTATCAGGACCCATTGCTAGTGCATAAAGGGCATCATTAACTACCGGCCCATCCTCCCGCATCTTCTTAACCTATGGTTAGAAAATAGACAAGTTGATCATCTTATGTACTCAATATATTAAAAAAACTGATAGTGCAATTCAAAAGCTTACACGGCTCTTGAACCATTTCGCAAATCCTGCCATAACTAGTTTGTCAATGTTTCTTGGATTTTGCGCCAGTAACTCCTTTTTGTAGATGCTGCATAACATAGTGATCGCATCAAACATCTAAATATATAAGAATGTGCTGCAAGTTTAGTAGATTACGATGTATAAGCTGCAGTACTTAGCACTTACTCGATATAAGGTAGAATCTCAGGACAGTTATTCAACACATACCAAACCATTTTGTCCAAATCTTTAGGTTTGTCATCTTGTTGACTCTTCCCTGTAACTCGAACAGAACAATCGAAAACATTGAGCACGGGATTGTCTTCACCCACCTTTTTGCTAAGCTGATCAGCTGTTTCAATGTATTTTGAGCAGAATGTCAATGCTTCTGTAGCAATGTAGGCTTCTGCAATGGAACCCTTAGGTCTAGCTCTGTTCCTAACATAGCCCTTGAAAGTGCCTAGCCGCCTTTCAATAGGGTACATCCAACCATACTGTACTGGACCTCTAAGTAGTGCCTCATCAGGTAGATGAACAGCCAAATGCATCATCACATCAAAGAAGGCTGGAGGATATATCTTCTCAAGGTCGCATAGGATAGTTGGTATCTTGTCTCTAAGACGCTCCAAAGCATCTATCCTGATATTTCTACTGTAGAGTTCCCTGAAGAATTGTCCCAACTCTGCAACTGCTCTGTATAAGTCAGGGCGGCCCAATCCTCTAAGGATAACAGGTAAAACCTTTGAAGTAGGATGTGGTAGTCATGATTTTTGAACCCTTGTACCTTCTTTCCATCTGCACCGACTCTCCTTTCAGGGTTGGAAGCAAATCCATGTGGGAATCTCACATGTGACAGGACCTTGCAGAATTCTTTTATTTTTACCTTGTCCAAGACGTACACAACTGGTGCCATATCCCGTGATGCACCATCATCTTTCACCTGCAAATTGGATCTGATACCCAGGTGTGTCAAATCAATCCTAGATTTTAAGGTATCTTTAATCTTGCCTTCAATATTAAGAAGTGTGCCGATAATGTTGTCACATATATTTTTCTCGATGTGCATCACATCAAGATTATGCCCCAGATCCAAATCTTTCCAATACTCCAAGTCCCACAAAGTGGACCTGTGGGTAAACAATAATCTCTCTTCTGCCCTGCCACGCTTCCTTTTCCCGCTACCATTACCAGGATGGTTTCCTAGTGTAATATGCCTGACCTTCTCTAATTCCTCTTGCAACTCATCACTAGTGAGCCTCTTTGGCGCATCACGGTTTTCATGCTTTGCATTGAACACATGTCTTTGGTATTTTGTAGGACATGGATTGTCCTTGGCAAGGAAACAGCGGTGTCCAATGTAACAAATCTTGCTAAGTATTGCGTATGACAGCGAATTCTTCTCACAGCGAACACATGCATTGTAACCATGTGTCGTTCACCCTGACATAGTGCCCAAAGCCGGATAATCATGGATGCACCAAATTATAACAACACGAAGAAAGAAATTAGCTGGTGGGCTGCTATATAGGTCTCGAGTGAGAACACCCCTCCATAGCTATTGAAGTTCCTCCATAAGAGGCTCCATGAATAAATCAAAATCCTTTCCAGGACTTTTTGGACCTGGGATGAGCAAGGCCATCATGTAGTTTCATTCTTTGGTGCAGACATTTGGTGGCATGTTGTAAGGGATAACAAGCACTGGCCACATGCTATATGTGTCGCTCTGGTGGCCAAACGGGTTGAATCCATCTGTAGCTAAGCCAAGTCTAATGTTTCTCAGCTCAGCAGCAAACTTTTTGTGTTTCTGATTGAAGCTTATCCAGTCACTACCATGAGATGGTTGGCTCATTACATTCTGATCTCTGTACTCCTGGTTCCTAGAATGTCACAGTACATCCTCTCTTGTTTTAGCATCATGAAACAACCTCTGCAATCTTGGTATAATTGGAAAATGTCTCAGAACATTATAAGGACTCCTCTTCATAGCATCGCCATCTTTCCATCTTGATGATTTGCATTTTGGGCATTCACTTAAGTTGGCATAATCCTTCCAGAACAGATCACAATTATTCTTATAAACATGGATCATATCATATCCAATTCCAACTACATGAAGGAAATTCTTCATTTTACTGTAGGTGTGTGGCAGCTCAGACGCATCTGGGTAAGATTTGCGGAAAGCAGCCAACATCGCATCGAATGATTTGTTGGTCATCCGCTCCGATGTCTTCACCTGAAGAAAGGTGACCATAGCTAAGAATACTGACATCTTATTTCTTGGGGTGACTGCCATGTTGCATTGTTCCAACATGCGGGCCCACCATTTTTCTTGTGCAGGTGAAAGTTCACGAAATGCGCGAGCATTTCGTAGCATTGTTTCAATGTTGGTCAAACTCACTGGCTCCGCCGCTACCACGTCCTCCTCCTCTTCCACATGAGCATCAAGCATATCAAGATGGTGATCTGCTGCTTCCACATAGTTAGTAACATTGACGTTCACAGCTTTACCATGATGAACCCACCTAGCATATGTGACCGACATCCCATACAAGTGTATATGATTTTGGCCAGTTGACTGGAGTTTTGAAACTGAATTCATACAACTGCTACACGGGCAGAGCACATCTGATTTCGGACCACCGTACTCAGCTCTGATAAAGTTCATGAAGTTTTCAACCCCCTCGACATATGCACAGAGAATCTTCGAGCAAAAGTTATCCAAGTCATGTCCATCTGTTAGACATACAAATTAGTTCTTCTACTAGATATTACAGGAAAAACATATATGTTTTTTTACAAAGTCCAGAAAAAATATACCTAGGTCGATGTCTAAAGCTATGCCAAGATATTTGGACAAGCAGATCTAAGTAACGAAATATAGTAAAGCTAATTCAGCAAACAGATTGAGTGCTAAATTATGGCAGGCTATTTTAGCAATTAATGAGACCGAGCACATAGCCATCCAAGGCCATCTCAGCAACAAAGATTGAGTATAAAATGGTGTCGAGCTATTTCACCTAACAGATTGGCTACTAGACCATGGCAATCTACTTCACAATAAATATATGACAGGATATTTTAGCAACTAATCAGGCATGGCATGCCATCTCAGCAAAGCAGATTGAGTGCAGAACAGGGCAAGGAAGCTTCTTAAGCAGAGCATATTGACTGTAAACTATTTCGGCAAGAAGTGAGATTTAACAACGTCTATCAGCTAACATTCAGTGCTACCCCAACATGCACGGGGCCTCAGTCTAGAATGTGCATATCGTGGGAGAAGCTGGCCGCCGTGCGTCTTCACAAGAACGTCGCCAGCGGTGGCGGCGCGGCCGGAGGATGGCAGTCTATGAGAGCATACTTTGGGAGCGAGAGGATCGCTGTGCGTCCCCTCGACGAACCGCGGCACCGACGTATCGGCGTGGCGGGGAGGGTGGCTATTTCAGAGCGAATGGAGCAGAGGGGGCCGGGGGGAGGGGGGTTTGGGGAATATTATTGGCTAGTTGGATGAAGGGCAGTTGAATTTGGGATTTGCGGGGAATTTTCACGCGGTGGGCGGGGTAATTTGGCGCACAGTCCAATCAGAGACCCTTCGACAAAACTATGTGCGATGCATTAATAGCAAACGGTGGTGTAAGAAAACCGTCAAAAATGAGACAAACTATTTGTGATGGCGCAATCATCAAACATGATTTAGATCAGAGCTGCGTGTGTGATGCGTGGCATACGGTTAATCCATACAAGCTATTTGCGATGAGCCAGAACAACAGAAATGGTCAGCCAGATGAGGGTGTGTGCGATATACGGCATGTAGTTCACTAGGATGAACTGTGTGTGATTAGGCAACACAATAGATACGGTCTGCCAGATCAAGGTGTGTGCGATGTAGGGCATACAGTTCACTCAAATGAACTGTTTACGATGAGCCAAGACAACAGAAATGGTTCAACTGAACATGATGTGTGTGATACGCGGCAAACAGGTCCGTAATCAGAAATGTGTGTAGAGACTAATAATAACACAGCCGATTGCTGCTAATAAGCCGTGTGATTTGCTCTGTCTACAGAAGAATAACACATATATAACTGAAACAAACATCCAGTTACATAAGTGACTATACAGATCATCTGCACACACCTCAATAAACAATTGCATGCATTCTAAACTAGGAGAAACGATCATCTAGTCATCTACTTCTTGTGACGCTCCCGCCACTGCTCTGTGGCTCGATCCCTCGTCTGGGGCAGGACAAAGACACTTCCTCATGTCAACGATCTGCATGTACATCTCGTAGCTTGTGTACGCGTCCTTGGCCACGTACTTGATATGTTCTTCATCCAGTCTCTGATGCCAGGCACTGTGCCAGGCGTTCTTGTCCTTCTTGCTCTCATCCTTCATCTTCATGTAGTAGGGGTCGATGATGGCCGAGGCAAGGTCAACCAGGGAGTTCAGTTTGTTGTTGGTGCTGCCACAGACCTTGTAGTGGTCACGGATGTCGACAAGATTCTGGCAGGTCAAGCCCGAAACCTTGAGTGCTTTTAGATCATTGGTGGTGTCCACCGTAGCGAAACTGTAGTCGGAGCTGTTGATAAACCTGGAGAAACACTCACAAGGCCTTGTGGCTAGGTGGTAGTGGTAGACGAGGATGTCATGTCGCACGCACAACTGGGCGACGACAAGCTTCTGATCTTGCCCGGCACGACCGCTGGTGAACTCGAGGTCGAAGCCGACCACTTGGTACTTGTCCTCAGCAAGCAACTGCTCCATGGTTTGGATGGAGCTCTCCACCGAGACTGGCTCATTCGTGTACACCACCAAGAGGTCCTTCCCCCTCACATCGGTGTCCACTACGTGATGCGTCGTGAGCTGCCCCCATTGTCGTCGTCGGCCGCAGGGAGCATCATTGGAGCCACGGGGAGCGCCATTGGAACAGATGGATGTCCTCTCTATATGTGTCATCGTGGGTGTGCTTAATGTGTCGTGTGGCACGAGAGATGAAGGTAAATGGCCGTGGGAATAAATGGGGCCCGGGCGGCCTAGATTATCGGCACGTCCACATGGCAGTTTTTGCAACGGGTAACTGCATCGTGGCGCCTCGCCCGGCGCAACCGCATGCATAATGGCAGCACGAACGTACGTGATCGTGCGCCGGCCCCAAACACTGGCAGCACACGTGGAGGGACGCGGGCAGAGCACACGGAGGGACGCAAGAGTAGAGCGCGCACGGCAGGACGCAAACAGAGCGCGCCACTGCCGCCTCAACCGCGAGCAACCACACACATAGAGTAGTTGAACACGCAGGGAATGGTCATCTACAAGCCAGCCGGCAGTTGCAACACTGCGTAGAGAGCGGCCGTGTGCTACTACCTCCGTCTTGGTCTATTTGTCCCCTTTATATTCTGTGCCATATTTTGACCTTAAATTTAACTAACAAAATGTTAATGCATGTTAAAAAAAATTATAATTGGAAAATATGTTCAAATAAAAAGCCAACGATATAATCTTTGGTGACATGCATTCGTATTTTATTAGTTAAGTCTCTAGTCAAAATTTGGCACAAAAATACAAAGAGGACTTATAAACTAGGACGGTGTAGTAGGTAATTAAATTGCAAACATTTTTATTATTAACCATATGTGTACGTGTCGTTTCGTCCTCCTCTCGCATGTCTTGTCACCCTGCTGCCGCAGACGGCTTCGAGCGCAAGCTTGAGCACCGCGCGGGGGCGTTCTTTTGGCCAAACAGTGGCTTGAAGTGGCTCCAGTAAATCGTCAGTGAGCACGTTCCCGCGCAACCAGACAGGTTCCCGCGCATAGCCGTGCAAGCTTCCCGCCCGACTTGGCGCAATCCCCCAAAATCCCAATGCTTACCGGCCTGCTATATAAACCCTCACGGCCGGTGAGTCATGCGTCGCATTTTCCCCTCCCTCCCTGTAGCTTATCTCATCTGCTTCTCCCACAATCGCCAATGGCACTGGTTCGTCGTCATCGCTTAGCCACTCCACTCTCATCAGAGGACAGCTCCAGCTGGGAGGCTACCCTGCGGTGGCAGCGCAGTCCCCAGCATAGTGTAGTGTGTGTGGCATCTCTATTGGGTGTGCACGCAACACCCACCACATGCTCCACTGCTGCTGCCCGTCGGCAACTGTTGCCGGCCGCTGTTGCCGCCAGCCCACCATCTGCCGTCATGGCCGCCACACCACCATCGAATGCCAGGGCCATCGCCCGCTCCGTCGCCGCGGCCCGAAGGCGGGAGGTGGCCGTCATGGCCGCCAGCCCACTGTCAGCCACCGTGGCCATCACCCGCTCCGCCATCGTGGCCCGAAGGCGGGAGAAGGTCGTCGTGGCCGCTGCCCCATCGTCGGCCGCCGTGGCCGCCAGCCCACCGTCGACCACCGTGGTCATCACCCGCTCTGCTACCGCCGCCCGAAGGCGGGAGGTGGAGGTGGAGCCCCGCATGTTCGTCAGTGACCTTGCGTGCTACATCAAGTTCGTGCGGGAGGAGGAGGAGCGCCTCATCAAGCATGCAAAGAGTCTTAGCACCGTGTGGCCGCAGCACATGCCACCGCAGAGGCGAGGAATGAGGAGATCTATGAGGAGTCCCGTCGCTTCGAGAGGGGTCATCTAGAGCGGCAGAGGGCGTTCGAGATGAGCGTCGCTCAAGGTGCAGCAGCGGCAGGCACCGGATTGCAGATGTCCAGCTCGTCGGTAGGCTCCTCCTCCTCTGCCTCTTATTGAGTGTGCTTGGCCGAGGAGAGGCTGCTGGAAGTAGTACAAAGCCCCTCCGTAGTGGTAGTATTTAGGGACTTTTTTGTTCAGTTCATTTGACTATAGATGTGGTTGAACTGTACAACGTACTTAAAATTAGCTAATATATATAGTTGAACTAGCTATTTCACTACGTGGTTGACAACAATTGGGGAAAAGTTTGGTCGGTTCAACTGTCGAGTTGAACTGTTTGTACGACTACTTAATCAATGAATGAAATCTATGCTTACTGAATTTTAGTTGCAAAAATTAGATAGTGCTAGTGATTTTTAGCTGCAAATTTTGACAAATGGCAGTGTTACAAGGTTGACAAAGGGCAATGCTCCTAGATCAACAAATGTCAATCTTTCCAGTTTGACAAATGGTAATATACCCAATATGACAGATGCAAATCTTACCAAATTGTCTTTACGTGGTTGCACACGGGTCATCCAAAAAAATCGTTTGCGTTGAAGGGATGTACAAATCCTGCGTGCCAGATTTTCTCTTTGGCTTAGCGGCGAAGGAACCATAGCTCTTGCTAAGCAGACCGTATACAATCTGAATTGTTTGCGATGAAGAGATGCACAAATCCTGCGTGGCAAATTTTCCCTTGGCTTACTGGGGAAGGACCATAGCTCTCGCTTTGCATACGGGTTTTCTATCTAAAACGTGTGCGATGAAGAGCTGCACAAATCCTGCTCGGCATATTTTCTGTTGGCTTTCAAGGGAAGCTATCGATTTGCATACGGGTGTTCCATCTAAGGCGTTTGCGATCAGTGTTTTAATTTAAAAACCATTGGCTTTTTTTAAAATCGTTTGATAAGTCTGTACATTCAGAGAGAAAAACGCAAGTTTGTCCAAACCATATGTTTCATTTAGTCACACTATGAATTTATATTCATACGATCGAGATATAGTATTAAACCCCAAAAAAAAATCCGGCGGAGGCGGCGTGGCGCGCCAGCATTATCGTTGTCGTCCTCCGGGACGCCGTTGTTGAAGTCTTCAAGGCAGCACATAATGTTCTTCACTTGGAAATCAAACATCCTGTCGTCGCGCGATCGATGGGCGGGGCGCGGAAGGACAGTAACTCGCAGCGCTGTGAGGTAGTGGTCGACGATGGCGTCCCATGAAGCTGAGGTTGGCGCACGCACGGGCACGGGTGCGGCGGGTGCAGGCAAACGCACGGGGACCGGCCCCGTGGTGGGTGCATGGGCGCGCACGAGCACGGGCACGGGCACTGGCGCTGGCATGTACACGAGCTCGCGCGGGTCAGCGGGGACTTCGCTGACGCCTGCAGCTTCTAGCTCTATGATAGTGCTCGGCGACCAGCCCATCAATGCTACGGGGATTGTCGGTGGCGCGGGCACGAGGATGGGAGCTGGGATGGGTGCGGGGGCAGCAACCGCCGCGGCCAGCTGGTTCAGGGCCATGTCCATGAGGCCCGATTCCTCCTTATTTTCTATCTCGTCCGGCTCAGAGTCGACTTCACCAAACTAGAAGACCAGTGGCAGATGATCCTTCTGTGCCATGGCGTTGGTGGAGGTCTGCGGGAGGGGAATGGGAGGCGAACAGTAAGGCCGCCCGTATTAAATAGTGGCTCGAGCACCATTAATGGAGAGGATGTGAGCAAGGCGGGCGGCCATGGAAGTCAAAGGGCTCGCTTCCCAGTGAGCCTACGCAGTGTACAGCTCGCACGCTTCCCGATGAGCCTGTGCATTGGAGGATAGCTTGCACGCATCCCGACAGCCTATGCAGCGGACTGCGCTCACACGCCTCCCGTCTACTCAAGTAGCTGTCCGCACGGCACCTCCTAGCCATTAAAAGTGTGACGCGTGGCGTCACGTGAGTGGTTAACAGAACGCCCACGATTTAAATTATACAAACATTTGAGATGATAAGGTGGTAGCTATTTGTTTCAAAATGCCTTTGTTGGCTGTTGATTCCAGTGCGCCTTCTCTCAAATTGGACACAAAAAATACCACAGCATGTCGGGTGCCATTCCATGATAGCATGCCAAGTTTCATGAAATTCAGACGAGTTTTGGATTTACTAGAATTTAAAAACAAAGTATCTCAACATTTTGCCGGCAAGCAACGGTGCCCTGGTGTTTGAAATTCAGTCCCATTTCTTGCATGGGATCTAAGCATGCACCAAGGACACACATTTGATTTTTTAACCCATTTTTCTGCACTGGAGCATGTGCCTGTAGTTCAAATTTGAATTATGCACATAAATGCATAGAAAACTCAGTTAATGTATAAAAATGTCCAAACAAACCCCGAAAAAATCCAAATTTTAACAAGACACTCATGTTGCTCTATGTTGCCACTAGAAAAAAAATTGAAAGCAAGAAGAGCCAACGAATATCGTTTCATCCACGAAGGAGGCACGTTCCCTACCGGAACATTGAGGCTTATTGTGAGAAGCTCTGGTTTGTGAGAAGCTTATACCCAAACCTGCCCCAAATGGGATATTTTTAGCACAGCATGTTGATGTCGTTCCATGAATTTCAGACGAGTTTTAGATTCACTAGAATTTTAAAACCATGTATCTCAATGTTTGCGGCCAAGCGACGGTGCCGACGTGTTTGACATTCATTCCCATTTCTTGCATGGGATCTAAGCTTCCGACCAAGGACACACATTTGATTTTCAACCCATTTTTATGCACTGGAGCATGTGTCTGTTATTCAAATTTGAATTATGCACATAAATGCATAGAAAACTCAGTTAATGTATAAAATTATCCAAACAAACCCCAAAAAATTCCAAAATTTAACACAACACTCCTGTTGTTCTATGTTCACACTAGAAAAAAATTTGAAAGCAAGAAGAAGCAATGAATATCATTTCATCCACAAAGGTGACACGTTCCCTATCGAAACCATGAGGCTTGTTGTGAGAAGCTCTGGTTTGTGAGAAGCTTATACCCAAACCTGCCCCAAATCTGACAATTTTTTCACCACAACATGTTGATGCCGTTCCATGATAGCATGCCAAGTTTCATGAATTTCAGACGAGTTTTGGATTTACTAGAATTTTAAAACCATGTATCTCAATGTTTGCAGCCAAGCGACGGTGCCGAGGTGTTTGACATTCATTCCCATTTCTTGCATGGGACCTAAGCATGCAACCAACGACACACATTGGATTTTTCAACCCATTTTTATGCACTGGAGCATGTGCCTGTAGTTCAAATTCAAATTATGCACATAAGTGCATAGAAAACTCAGTTAATGTATAAAAATGTCCAAACAAACCCCGAAAAATTCCAAAATTTAACACGACACTCCTGTTGTTCTATTTTGACACTAGAAAAAATTTGAAAGCAAGAAGAGGCAACGAATATCATTTCTTCCACATAGGTGACATGTTCCCTACCGGAACCATGAGGCTTGTTGTGAGAAGTTCTGGTTTGTGCAAATTTTTACCCAAACCTGCCCCAAATGAGAAGCTTATACCCAAACCTCCTTTGTGTACACAAATTATGCAATGACGTGGATGACCACTTTAACCAGGGAAATTCGGACCAAAATTTGCACGTTCAAACTCATCACACACGGGGTAAGCTATATGAATCGTTTGTGATGTTCACATATCGTACATAGTGCTGAATAAGGGACCGTGTCTGATGACACTTTGCGCGCTAGTTTTTTCGCTACACCGAGCCGAATTTTCGGCTTCCGTGGAAATATCTACCTCCCCGCCCCCTACCCCTTCCCAAAAGCCACATTTCCCCTGTTTCCGCCTTCCTTTCCAAGATCAAACCTTCACTCCTTGCTTGCAGCACTGCCTCCTCGCCGACGACCGTCCTTCATGCTGCTCGGCCTCGTCGATCCAGGCAGGTAATCCACACCCGACCCCCATCCTCCTCCTCCTTCTACATCCCACATGCCCCGACCGCTGGCACGACACCTTCCACCCAAATCACCGACCCCTGCCCCAAATAAGCGCCGCCCTAAGCCATGGTGCACGCAGTATAGCCAGGAGCTCAAGGAGCATTTGGCAGCGGATAAGCAAATCGCGGCCGCACGCGCGGATGAGGTCGCGATGGCTGCCATTCGTGCTGACCCCCAGATCTTGGAGGAGCACCTCGCCATCGAGGCCACCGTTGACACCTCGTGCACCGATGCCGTGACACGGTTGGCTGCTTTAAATAATAGTTCGTGGCACTTTCTCAAGGCCACCGTCGGTGCCTTTGACAAAGACTACGAGGTGTTTTCTCAGCACGCCCGTGCTTACCTCAACTCGAGAGCCAGCAGGTTGGTGCCCGGAGCGGCTCAGGCAACTTACCACTACGAGGAGGGAACCCACGACGTGGAGGCCTCGCCCTCTTCCATGTCCAAGGAGCCAATCATCATCGATATCTCCGACGATGAGGAGTAGCTTGTCTTATTAGCTCACTATAAGGACCTATGTTCAGCTAGCTAGCTACGCCGGTTAAGCATGCTCGGTTTACCCGTTGCATGTGCTGCTCCTGCCTTTCCTTAACAAATTCTAGTGAATTGTCCTATATACTTTTACCATGCAATATGTTCCTCTAGTGTATATGTTCCATATGTCACCCAATGTGGTGCTCACTTATTAACTGTTTGGTTAATTTGTTGTCGTGTTCAGTTAACTGTTTGGTTCAATTCTGCAATGTGATGTTCAATTCTTCTGGGTGCAATTCTGTATTGTCTTTAAATTGAATTTGGCTGTACAAAATACATGAGAAACAAATACAATTGCTATATTTCCAAGTTGTCAAGCATGCTTGGTTTGGTTAACTGTCTGATCTTCTAGTATGTTATATATTGTGCAATGTGGTGCTCAGTTAATGTTTGGTTCATTTGTTGTGGTGTTTAGTTAATTGTTTGGTTCAATTCTACAATGCGATGTTCAATTGTTGTGGGTGCATATTTTTATTGTCTACCATGTGAGAAATAAATCGAATTTGGCTGTACTAAATACATGAGAAACAAATACAATTGCTATATTTCCAAGTTGTTAAGCATGCTTGGTTTGGTTAACTGTCTGACCTTCTATTAGAAGTACGTTATATTGTGCAATGTGGTGCTCAATTAATGTTTCGTTCATTTGTTGTGATGTTTAGTTAACTGCTTGGTTCAATTCTGCAATGCGATGTCCAATTATTATCGGTACAATTTTGTATTGTTATGCATGTGAGGAATAAATCAAATTTGGCTGCACTTAATACATGAGAAACATATACAATTACTATATTTCCTAGTTCTTAATCATGCTTGGTTTGGATAAATGGCTTTTCCATGTGGCTTGAATTAATCTGATGAATCTGGAATGCGTTTATTTTTCATCAACATATTTTACTGATAGCATGCCAACCCTCACTTAAGCTGATAACTAACTACCTTATACGGTTTGCAGGGAGACAATGGGAAGCACTGAGGTTTACAATCGAGGTTTGCACATGCGTGGTCCTTTGTCTAATAGCACATTATTGTGCAATTGCAGGAACCATTCTAATATTTAGGTTTTTAACAATTTGGTCTTGCACATGTAGGTCCTGCTGTCAGAGGTTTTGACCCACTCTTCGACCCTTTTTGCATATGGGGAAATAAGTTGTCCATGAATATCAGTCAAGTCAAGAAACTCAGAAAGATTGTTAGGATAAAGAAATTAGCGACAAAAAACAACAAGATCTTTGTCTGCACAATGAAGAAGACACCAGTTCACTACAGGATGGTACTAACTATTATACCTTGTCTTTTTTATTCCTTTGCGCCATTTCAAATCTAGAGAAGATATTTATGTGTATCCTTGTTTTCAGGCCTTTCCAAAGCAGTTCACTGATGATTACCTCTCAAACCACCTGTATGGTCAGGAGGCGAGGAAGGTATTCATACAACACCCATGGTACAATATTGAAGTCTTCCTGAAGAGGACGAAGGATGGATGGTCAATCATCCACATGCACTGGCCTAAAGTTGCAAAGACCTTCAACATCAATGAAGGCTCAATATTCGCCTTCTGCTTCAGCAGTTTTCCAGATGAGATTCATCTGTCCATATACCGTCTGTGATGCTAATTTTGAAAGGTTATAAATATTGCATGTGAAACTTGGTGCTGGTGCAGTTGTGTAATGGGGTAGCTAGCTATATGCCTATATGGCATAACTGAGTGCTGAAGCTATATGATGTAGTACTCTGATGTATTTCAATTATGAAATACTGCTTCCTTAATATGAAAATAAAATATATTGTGTGCTTAATCTGAAATGTCAATTTGATTAATAAATGGATTATTAATAATAGGCCATTTAGCTTTTCTATTGCAAACGGTTATTGAGAAAACACCGTCGGCGATGACCTCACACAACGCACACAATTTCTAGGAAGAAAATGTGTTGGATCAATGAACAATCACACACGACTTCCTCTTGAAAACTATTTGCGTTAGGCCACCTTGCGCAAACGTTTTCCACACAAAAAAGCGTATGTGATGGACAACCTATGCCACACAGTTTCTTCTATGCACCATGTGTGATGCATTCAATAACGCAAATGGTAAAATTGTTAATATCGTCTGCAATGGCAACGCTATCACAAACGATTTATTGGGAAAAATTGTGTGTGATGTACATGCGAACGGAAACATTTTCCCTGGATTGACTGTCTGGGATGTACATATGAATGGAAACATACTTCTTGGATTGACTGTGTGGAATGTACATACGAACGGAAATGTTTTCCTTGGATTGACTGTGTGGAATGTACATACGAACGGAAACATTTGTCTGGAACTAACTGTGTGTGATGTACTTACGACCGGAACTGATTGGGCCCGTATAATCGTATTTGGTCGCTCGCCCGTTGCACACGACCTCATTTTGTGCAGCGTGTGTGACCGGAGGGCTTATCCCCGACGATTTCTAGGTCGTGTGGGAAGGACCCCCCTATTGCCCACACTCACTTGGCGACGGTTTAAAATGCCATCGCGGAAAGGGGTTAAAAACCGTTTGTATAGCAGCTCATTGTACCAGTGCTAAGATAAATTGTGTATGTAGACCCTATGTGTTTATTTACTTCGCATGTTAGCTTTGTCTCGGGTCAAACCTTCTAAACTTAGACCAAGTTTATACACACAAAAACGAATCATCATTCCATATATTTTCATACAATATGTCTTACTATTATTGTGAAAGTTCATATACATCAGACGAGATTTATGCAAACACGGCAGATTTTCATTACATTTCGAACTTTTATAGGACAGAAAAAGAAAAGAAACCCGACCCTAAACCTATTCTACGGCGGCGACCGACATCCACTTTCCTTTGTACTTCTGCATTGGCGACAACGTCCTCCATCTGCCGTCTCCATGAATGGCGGCGGGGTTTAAGACCCGTGAAGTGAAGGTGCTGTCTCCGGCGAGGAAGAGTAGAACACGGGAGACGGACCAGCCAGTTGGCACACCATGCCCTACCGCCTCCCATGCCCTACACATCCTCGGAGGAGTCCCCGACCTCGGCGGTGCCGGTGGGCGTGAGGTCGATGATGATGGACGTGGACGGTCTGTCGCTTCACGTGCCACATGCGCCACCGAATGTTGGATGGCGGCAAGTAGGACGCGTGGCTGGCGGTGCTCCCATCATGGGCCGCTAGCGTGGCCACCGCTTGTGCGGTCTCGTCCGCGTCCGGCTATGCCGGTATTACGTTGCGAGCGGCGAGTTGAGCGAGGGCAGTGACCTCGAGATTCATCCCCGAAGACAAGCTCTCTCGCAGAGCATTCCCGCCTGTAGTCATGGTGGATGTGGTCCCAGGTAGGAGGATGCACTATAGTGTGGAGTTTAGCTGGGCGTTGCCGCTTTAAGTAGTGCATTCCGGTGAGGCCAAGCGTCCGGGTGCGTCAATAAGTCATCAGAGTTGGTTCCTCGGGCAGCAAGCCTGTTTAATGATGGCATACGGACGGATGGCATGAATGCGGGCAGCTGGCGCCAGCTGGGAACGCACGCGTGTGACGGCACGAGGGACGAGGGTTTTTTGTGTGCCAGGGTAGTCAGCTGCGGGCGTGGCAACATTGGAGATGTCCTTTGCTCACATTCGATCCCACATGACATTGAAAAATCAAGACGACCCGACATGGTCTCAAGTCCTGGTGATGCAGTTGGCTGCACTAGAACACTCCACAGATGCGTCGCGGCGCGCACGCACTTCGGCGCCTCGTGCATCCTCGATGAGCCGGGTGTTGATCTGCTGGTCGTGCCACAGCGGTAGCGCCAGCCTCGGCACCCTGAAGCCGAGCGTGTCCAGCAATGATGAGCGTGTCGCTCACCGCGGTCGCCGTGTCCAGAGGCGGTGCGGGAGCTGCGCCACGTTGCTGGCCCCCATGACTCACATGAACGGTTGCCGCTAGCGAGGAGGTCGTGGGCCAGCTCCTCCATTGGACTAGTCTGCGCCACGTCATCCCGACAGGTGGGCCCCACATGTCGGTTTCCCTATTTTCCCGGCCAAATTCGAGCGTCAGTGCTCCGCGTTACGCATTAGGCGTAGAACAGGTGGTTTTTGTGCCCTGATTCAAATGTGGTACAGTACCAAGTTTTTACCCTAGGCCCAAGTGTGGTGGTTTTGGGTACAGTACCACCCTTTTCCTTTTCAACTCGTGAAGCATAACACTTGATTAAGTAGCCGGATGGTTTGCTAATTTAGATGTCCGACTGTTTGAAGGAATAATTGAGGTGTGCCTCCATGCTACAATCTCCCCATCAAGCCGACACGGGCGGGGGAGGGGAAGGGAGGGGGAAAGTTTGCCTACTGTCGGTTTGCTCTCAATTGCGGTCCCACAAGCGAGCGAAAACGCAAGACGAAGCGTGTTCCATTCGGTGAGCAACGTGCAGGGTCCACCATGCCGGGGTGCAACGCGAACGTGACAAGAGTGATGCACACCGTTCGTTCCTTATGAAATTGCATACTTCGAGTACTTCTTTTTTTGAACACATTACAGACGCAAGCGCTCATACATGCGTGCATACACTCACCACTATGAACATGCACATGCACACCCTACCCCTATGAGCACCTCCGAGAGACTGAGCCAGCATATCATCTTGAGATTAACGAGGTCACCGCCTCATCATCGACAGGAGCGATGGGGAGGTCTAGATGTCTGCCATGTGAAACTCCAAAACTTTGGTCCCATCCCACCCCACAACTCTCCAGCTTCCAGCCGTCTGGCTTTGCAAACTCCGCACAGTCAAAACCGATTGACCGGTCGTCATCGGAACCACTATTCCCACCGGAACCTTCGCTGCTCGGCCTACGCCAGCTACTTGCCGGCCGGTTACCACTGCCCAAAAACCACACCTCCTCTCCAGCCCATTCTCCCACATTTCGATCCCCTAGTCCGCATCAGCCGTCCCCTAGTTCGCCGGAAAGCCATGGTGCGCCGCAAGATCACGTACTACAAGATGCTGACGTCAGAGCGCCGCGGAGAAATCACGGTGGTGGTCGGCGCTACAGACCTCCGTCCCAAAGCTCGCTTTGTGGCAGGCCAATCCCCAAGTTCTTTGGAGCCAAGCTCCAAGGAGGAGGAAGCCGATCCAATGTTCATGGCAGAGGTCGCGGCGCATAAGGCCCCCAATGCGTATGTGACGATGGACCTCGACTTCGTGCTGGTGTTCGGGTCCCCCATGGTGCAGGCGGACCAGTGGTTCAACATGGCGATCCTAAAGGAGCACTGGGAGGCGGAGGCTCAACTCGACACGGAGTGCACTGATGCCACTGCAATCGAGGCCCTCCTGCAGGCGGAATCGGATGTCATGGACATGAACCGGGCAGTGGAGGCTCAACTTGACGTGGAGCGCGTGGATGCCGCTACCATCGAGGCCCTCCTGCAGGCAGAAACGGACGTCCTGGATTTGAACCGGGTGGCGGAGGCTCAACTCGTCGTGGAGCGCGCGGACGCCACTGCCATCGAGGCCCTCCTGCAGGAAGAACCGGACATCCTGGACTTGAACCGAGCGGCGAAGGCTCAACTCGACATGGAGCGCGCGGATGCCGCTGCCATAGAGACCCTCCTGCATGCGGAACCGAATGTCGTGGACGTGAACCGGGCAGTGCTCGCATCCGTGCAGAGCGGCCGCACGCTTCGCGTGAACGGGTAGCTGGAGGCCGAGGACAACCACGGTGCGGAGACACACGTCGGTAGCTATGGCTGGTTCACGTCGGCAGCCAAAGACGACGAGGCCGGCTCGTTCCACGAGCAGTGATAGTTTTTCTTGATGTTGTTGTTTTTAAGGATCTTTTGCTGTCTAAAAACATATTTTTTGCAAGTCGCCTGACTTTCATCATTTGGGTCAGTCCACCATTTCAGGCGGTTGGATGAATATCCTACGTCTCCTAACCCTTTTTCTTCCTCACCTCTTCTTCTTCCCCAACAGGCCACCGCACGGGCCGCACAGATCTTCCCCAACATGCGGTTGGATAAACATATTGTATGAACGAAAATTATGTGTCAGCGGTTGGATGGCTGAGTTTGGTTTGATCACATGTGGTAGCATGTGTCAGTGAGGGTGCGTTCCCTTGGTTGGGTTTGCGGCATGCAGGAGCGACTGTGTGAGGGTGCGGTGCGACCGCGACAGGTGAGCGACTTCAATTTTAGTACGTACTACTGTGTTAAAAAAGAAGGCCGGGTTTTCCTTCATGGGATCGATCGATACAAATCCTCGTTTGACGTGTCAATTAATGCGTATTTTTTGTCCAACGCCCAACAAGCTAACCATCTCACTCCTCATTGCTTGATTAATGGAGCGCCATGCAAACCAACCTTCTCACTTCCACATGCATGCAAGGGTATATTGATGTCCTTGGTTGCTAGTATGAGGCAAACCCCATCAATATTTTCTCGATTAGTGTTAGTGGCCTTCTACAAATTGTAATTTTGATACTAGCCTTGTATACAAAAAAATGGAGGTAGTAACTATTTGACTTCCTTCCCCACTGCGGCAACGTCAATGATATCTTGATGGATGTGGCTTTGGCGAAGTGTGTTCGACGAAGCACACCATTGAGGCAGACCACAGTAAGTCATTCACAAGTGCCGCCTGCAAGCCGAGACAACCGCCTTATTTGCATCCAGGAAGTCCGCTGAACCAAAGGAGGCCTAAATGTACTACTAGTAGCACAATAGTGCGGTAAAGATGGTTTCTCGAAGAAGATGATGGAGAAGCGGAGTCAGCGAAGAGTGAAATGATGATTGCTTCGTTCGTGCTTTGTGATTTGATACCTCACTGCTTTGTGATTTGTGATAGAAGGGACAAGGGAGTAGACTGTGCTCTATACATGCGTCCAAGCAGGGGAGAAAGAGGAGAGAGGTTGCATTTTTCTATTCCTTCAATAAATCAATTAGGGAGCTTCGGTTCCCTCTTTTTTGGCTTTGGGAGCACCCTCTGATGTCTACTACACAACTTGTTCTTGTAGACTCGTGTTGGGCCTCCAAGCGCAGAGTTTTGTAGGATAGTAGCAAATTTCCCTCAAGTGGATGACCTAAGGTTTATCAATCCGTGGGAGGTGTAGGATGAAGATGGTCTCTCTCAAACAACCCTGCAACCAAATAATAAAAGTCTCTTGTGTCCCCAACACACCAAATACAATGGTAAATTGTATAGTTGCACTAGTTCAGCGAAGAGATGGTGATACAAGTGTAGTAATGATAGTAGATATTGATTTTTGTAATAGTAACAACAAAAAACAGCAAGGTAGCAAGTAACAAAAGTGAGCACAAACAGTATTGCACTGCTTGAAAATGAGGCCTAGGGTCCGTACTTTCACTAGTGCAATGTATCAACAATGCTAATATAATTGGATCATATAACCATCCCTCAACGTGTGATCAAGAATCACTCCAAAGTTCTTATCTAGCGGAGAACATAAGAAGAAATTGTTTGTAGGGTACGAAACCACATTAAAGTTATTCTTTCCGTTCGATCTATTCAAGAGTTCGTACTAAAATAACGCAAAGTTATTCTTTCTGTTCGATCTATCCAAGAGTTCGTACTAAAATAACACCATATGATACGCATAAACCAAATCTAATGTCACCTAGATACTCCAATGTCACCACAATTATCCATGAGTTAATTATATGATACGCATCAAACAATTTCAGATTCATAATACTCGAGCCAACACAAAGAACCTCAAAGAGTGCCCCAAGATTTCTACTGGAGAAACAAGGATGAAAACGTGCATCAACCCCTATGCATAGATTACCCCAATGTCACCTCGGGAATCCGCGATTTGAGTGCCAAAACATATATCAAGTGAATCAATATAATACCCCATTGTCACCATGGGTATTCATATGCAAGACATATATCAAGTGCTCTCAAATCCATAAAAATATTCAATCCGATAACAACGAAATCTCAAAGGGAAAACTCAATTCATCACAACAAGATAGAGAGGATAAACACCATATGATCCAACTATATTAACAAAGCCCATGATACATCAAGATCGTGCCAAATCAAGAACACGAGAGAGAGAGAGAGAGAGAGAGAGATAGAGATTAAACACATAGCTACAGGTACAAACCCTCAGCCCCGAGGGTGGACTACTCCCTCCTTATCATGGTGGCCGCCGGGATGATGAAGATGGCCATCGGTGATGATTTCCCCCTCTGGCAGGGTGCCAGAATGGGCTCCCAATTGGTTTTTCGTGGCTACAGAGGCTTGCGGCGGCGGAACTTCTCATCTAGGGTTATTTCTGGGGGGTTTTATATTTATAGGATTTTTTGGCGTTGGTTTCATGCGAAGATGGGCCTCGAGGTGAGCACAACCCACCTACACACGGGCAAGGGCCCAGGCGCGCCCTAGTGGGTTGTGCTCTCCTCCTTCACCTTCCGGTCCTCCCACAAAGCTTCTAGTGCCTCTTTTGTTGCAAAAAAATTCTTCAAAAAGTTTCATCGCATTTGGAGAACTTTCATTTTTGTGCAAAAAACGACACCACGGTAGTTCTGCTGAAAACAGCGTCAGTCCGGGTTAGTTTCATGCAAATCATACCAAAACCATATAAAATTGTTGTAAACATGGCATGAATACTTCATAAATTATAGATACGTTGGAGATGTGTTAGCATCCCCAAGCTTAATTCCTACTCGTCCTTGAGTAGGTAAATGATAAAAGAAATAATTTATGAAGTGTGAATGCTAGCATAGTGCATAAGTTTGATCAATGATAGTTTCAATCACTTTCCCTAGCATCATAACAACAATTCTTTCTCATAAAACTCATCATAATAAAGTAGCAACTCTTTTCTTTTATAGCATGGACATTTGGACTTGCATGATTCAATGCAATAGTCTATAATTTGACATGAGGACATCAATACTCAAGCATATCAACAAGCAACCATGTCTTTCAAAATATCAACACTAAAGAAAGCTATCCCTAGCCCATTATGCTCAATCATTGATCCATTCATGAAACACACTCGAATATTAGCTACATCCAATGCATAAGTATGATCACAGTGTTCCCTAGTTGGTGGTTTATAAGAGAAGATGGAGACTCAAATAAAATAAAAATTGCATAAAGTAAATAGATAGGCCCTTCGCAGAGGGAAGTAGGGATTTGTAGAGGTGCCAGAGCTCAAAGCTTAAATTGAGAGATAAAATATTTTGAGAGGCATGCTTTTCCCGTCAACGAAAACGACCGAGTAATTCCCAACACTTTCCATGCTAGATATATCATAGGCGGTTTCCAAACATAAAATAAAGTTTATTCCTTTTTCCACCATTCTTTCACACTCCACGGCTAGCCATATCCACGGGTACCGTCCATACCAACACTTTCCAAGGAATTTACTATTTGACAACATAAAGTAAATTTCTTTTTCATTTTGGGATTGGGCATCCCTATTACCATCGTACTCTCGTGCAATGACAAGTGAAATAACACATCTAGCATGGAAAATATTGGCCACCCCCTGCCGCTTCATGAGCGGTACGGGCACACAAAAAGGAAATTTATTTTGAAAACTAGGGTTGGCACATACAAATTTGCTTAGAACGGCACGAAAATACCGCATATAGGTAGGTATGATGGACTCATATGGCAAAACTGGGTTTAAGGAATTTGGATGCACAAGTAGTATTCCCACTTAGTACAAATGGAGGCTAGCAAATAGATTGAGAAGCAACCAACCAAGAAACGAAAATTCTCATAAATGAGCATTAAGCATAATTAACACCAAATAATGCACGACAAGTAGGATGTAATTTCATTGCATAACTATTGACTTTCATGCTTGCATAGGGAATCACAAACCTTAACACCAATATTCTTACTAAAGAACAATTACTCACCAACATGACTCACATATTATTATCTCCATATCGCAAAACTATTGCAAGGAATCAAACTTATCATATCCAACGATCTTCATGAATGTTTTTATTATATCCTTCTTGAATATCCATCATATTAGTACCAATTTCATAGCTTGTGCAAATTGTCATTACTAGTATCAACTCTCAAAATAATATAAGTGAAGCATGAGAGTGTTCTACAAACTTCTCCAAAAAGATATAAGTGAAGATCAAATGAGTAATTAAGTAAATAGGTAGCTATGTGAGGACTCTCTCTTCTTTAAAAACTTTCAGATCTAAGTATTTTATTAAAACAGCAAGCAAAATAAAATAAAATGACATTCCAAGAATAGCACACATCATGTGAAGAAGCAAAAACTTAGGTTCAACCGAGGCTAACCGATAATTGTTGATGAAGATAGGAATCCCCAAGCTTAGATGCTTGAGACTTCTTGGAATATTAACTTGGGATGCCTTGGGAATCCCCAAGCTTGAGCTCTTGTGTCTTCTTCATTCCTCTCATATCACGGTTTCACTAATTCTTAAAAACTTCATCCACACAAAACTCAACAAGAACTCGTGAGATAAGTTAGTATAAATCAATGCAAAGCCTTATCATTCCCTGCTGTAACAAATCACTAAAATTATAATTTAACACTGCATACTAAATGCCTCTGCATATTTAATACTCCTATCCTCAAATTGAATCATTAAACAAGCAAACATATGAGAAGAATGCAAACATAACAGCAATCTGTCTAAACAGGACAGTCTATAAAGAGTGCAATATTATTCATACTTCCTTAACTCCAAAATTCTGAAAAATTACCACACTGTAGAAAATTTATCATAGCTTATTGTGCAAAACATTTCAATATTTTATCACATTCTGACTTTTCTAGAGAATTTTTGCAACAGCGATAAACTTTCTATTCTGAAACAGCAACTCATATACTTGCAAAATAAGCATGGTGAAGGCTATCCTTGCCACTTTTATTGAAATAAAAGATGAAAAACATTATCTAAATAACAGCAACCAAATGCTAATAAAATAAAATGACGCTCTAAGTAAAACATATATCATGTGACAAATGAAAATATAACTTCAAGTGAGGTTACCGATAATGTTGAAGACGAAAGAGGGGATGCCTTCCGGGGCATCCCCAAGCTTAGTTGCTTGTATATTCCTTGAATATTACTTTGGGGTTCCTTGGGCATCGCCAAGCTTAGGGTCTTGTCACTCCTTATTCTCCTCATATCGATATCTCACCCAAAACTTGAAAACTTCAATCACACAAAACTTAACGGAACTTCGTGAGATTGGTTATGATAAAGACAAATCATTCACTTTGGTACTGTCAAGATAAGATTCATAATTGTTCTCATACAATTTCTACTGTACCCTAAAATTTCTACAACTTATATTGACCAATATAAGCCATATAAACTATAAAACAAGCAAACTATGCATTGAAGACAGAATCTGTCAAAAACAGAACAGTATTTAAATATCTGAATTAAGGTCATACTTCTGTAACTCTGAAAATTCTGAAACATTAGGAAAACATAGAAAATTTGTATACCCGTCAACTCTAAAAAGTTCAGAATTTTTTCACGTACCAGTAAAAGATAGGAATTTCTGCACTGGACACAAAAGTTTCTGTTTTTGCACAGAATCAAGTCAACTATCATCCACACTATCCCAAAGGCTTTACTTGGTACTTTATTGAAACAAAAGCTATAAACATGATTACTACAGTAGCTTATTCATGTTAACACACAAAAACAGTAGGGGTATGTAACACCCCGAGAATCTTGCTACAGTAATCTCCCCCTAATGGTGGCCATGTCATCATGATTACTATGCAATTTGCCACTTGTCTGAAATCAAAGTCAAATTCAAAATTTTAAGTCCAGAAATAATTTCACCAAACACTAGAATAAAATGTTTGTATTAATGTTAAAAATCCCCTTATACAAATGTCATGTTGAACCCAACAAAAATGTCCTTATCATTCTTGAAATGGGCCAACACCACTTAAGTGGATCAATTAATTTCAAAACTAATTTTTTATTAAACATTTCAAGATGGCATGACACTTTGTGAGGTACTTCAAAATATTACATAGTGATTATGTGAAAATTTTCATTTGGAACTAGATTCATTTGGTCACCGTGATAAATAGGAAACAGTAACTATCTTTTCACAGAAAAGTAAAACTCAAATTGCTCTATGCACTTTTGGCCCACTATGAAGAAGAAACTAGAGGCCCGACCCAACCTCCCAAGTGTCTCCCACCTCTCGCCACAGGAACTGGAGGCTGCATCGAGGCCATCCCTATGGCGCCCTCCACGTGCCGGGCATTGAGCCCCTCCTCGGCGCCCTTGAGGCCGCCCCTTTCTCCCCTCGAAACCCTAGCACCTCACTTTCCCTCCCTTCATGCTGCTTCCCTCGATCCCGAGATTGGCCTCACTACTGTCCCCATGGATCTCGACGCCCCCATGTACACCGAGCTCACCGCCGGCTAGGGCCTTGTCCTGGACCTCCGTCACGCCCAGCTACATCACCCACGACGACCAGCTCGAGCTTAATGCCCCTGTATCGAGTGGATCGACCGCAGCTTCATCCTCGGTGCCCGCCACTCATCGCCGTCAATCTCCACCGCCGGCGCCTTCCCGACCTCCCGAGCTCCTCAACGAGGACCACTGTGAGGTCCTCATTTGATTCCCCTCTGTCTTCCTTCGTTTTAGTCGCCGTAGGCCGTCGTTCCACCGCCATGGCTGGAGCTCACGGACGCCATACACGCCCAGCCGCCGGTGGCTGCGCCCTGGGCCACGCAAGCATGCACGCCCGTTCTCCACGCCCGCGCCCTCTGACTCCCGCTGCTGCTTCCCCGCCTGCCCTCGCATGCCGGCCATCCCTGGCTGCGCCCCACGCGCCCGTGTGCTTGCCGATGTTGCCGCTGCTTCGCTTCTGCTGCACGCGCGTGCCCGCGAACTGCTGCCGCCGTGCGGCTTGCTCTGCTGCCCTGCTGGCTGCTGCTCATGCCGCAGCTGCTTTGCTGCCGCATTCTGCTGCTGCTCTGCTACAGTAACGTTCAGTTACTATAGCAGCAGCTAGCTTCACTGGTAATACACAGACTAGCCCTATAAACAGCCCCTAAACAGCGACAAGACAAGCCCTAACAAGAGTAAAAATTATATGAATAGAGATTAGACGTAACAAGCTTCATTTTGATCCATTGGACCAGTTTCAGATAATGCGTGGATTAATTCCTACGAAAATCACAAAATGCTTAGTTCTGTTAAGTGAAGAACTGAAAAACAGCTTTATTTTTATAGCTACTTTAGAGCTGTTGATGATCAAGCTAATGAACTCTAATATGGATAAAAGTGATACTAACATGTAGATCACAGAAAAATGCTCATAATTGATGTAAGGCACAAGATCATAGGATATACAGAACAACAGCTATAGCCTCCGAAAAACAGCTAAGTGATGTTTTAAAAAACTGATGCAATTCTCAGACTTAGCCAATTTTTGGGAATTCCAGAAAATGAATAAAACTTTGAAAAATCATATAAAATAAACCGTAACTCGGATGAAAAAGTTTTCTACATGAAAGTTGCTCAGAACGACGAGACAAATCCGAATATGCCCTCCTCATACCTATCACATGCCTCTAGCATGATGAACATGGAACTTTCCCCTCCGTTTCATCTGTCCGATAATCACCCGGAGCTGGGAGAACACTCCCGGATAAATTTCCCGCTCCCACTAACTTGCGTAGTACTGCATTAGGGCATCCCTCGTATAATGTGCTGCCATGCCATGCATCTGTGATTGATTTTGTCTGCCTTTTATTTATTGTTTCTTCCCCCTCTTCTATTCTGATAGACCCCGTGACCGACGCAGCTCAGGAGACCGACGACACCGTTGACGACCCCTCCTTGCCGCAAAGCTTCCAGGCAAGCACCTCCCTTTTGAACATGCTGATATCGGCTATTCTTTCTCTCTTATGCTTGCATTAGAAATTGTTGCCGCTACTGTTTATCCTATTTCTGATGCATCGCCTGTTTTTGTAACTGCTGTTGATACCTACCTGTTTATCCTAAACTGCTTAGTATAGGCTGGGTAGAGACCCACTAGAGACCCCACTTTGTCCAAGTTACCCCGCTGGATTATCAGATGACTCGATCAACGTGATCGACAACCAGGCCCCAGCACCGCACATCACACCCCCTTTATCTGTACGACACTGCAGCGTTATCATCGAGTGCCGAGGGTGATACCTCGTAAGCACTTCGAATGTTAACTCTGTGGAGAAGTTACTCGGTCATGGTCATCGAGGGTGATTCCTCCTTCACCACTTCCGGTAACGACGATGTCGTGCGACACCTCAAGTGTGAACCCATCGAGGGTGATTCCTCCGAGTTCACCTTGACGGATACATCGAGTAGGAATCCAACGACGGTGATACCTCAGATTCCCCTGATGTTATGGACACACGGATAATTGGACTTTACAACTAATACTTGGAAAGGCGGGTCGACCCTGAGGGGTACCCGCGCGAGCCTATGTGGCGAGTGATGTGGAGTCGGGTTTACCTGGAGGGTACCCGAGAGATAAATACGAGGCGTGGCCAAGCATTCTTAGCCCTTGCCACAAGTCCTTGAGACGGGGCGATGAGGTCACATCGATCATGAGTCTCTGCTTGTTACCGCATGCTACCAATGCACTAACGATTTGGATATTTGATCTGAGTGGGCCTTTGGCCCGATAGCACTAACCATCACGCAGGAATAAATATGGGTACTCTGCGTCGTATGCATCAGCCGAAAGCTTTGTCAGACGTCCAGTTCAGCATAGCGGCATG
This sequence comes from Thinopyrum elongatum, assembly GCA_011799875.1. Taxonomy (NCBI): domain Eukaryota; kingdom Viridiplantae; phylum Streptophyta; class Magnoliopsida; order Poales; family Poaceae; genus Thinopyrum; species Thinopyrum elongatum. Next base: position 517,432,858 of record CM022303.1, read on the forward strand.
GACGGACCGGCGCCATCCAGGACAGAGGTGGTGCCTGGCTTCACCGTGTGCGCAACGACCCGGAGTGCACAGGGCGATGGCCCAAGACCCCTGAGCACTTAGGATATAGACCAGCAGGGACCTCTCTGTTGAGCTCTAGGTAGGGCTGTGGTGTGTCGTTTGGCCGAGGCCGGGCATGACCCAGAAAAGTGTGCCCGGCCGGAGTTAAGCGAGCATGGTGGGTAAGTTGGTGCACCCCTGCAGGGAAGAACTAATCAATGCATAGCCGGATCCTCGGTAACGGACGCTCGGAGTTGTATCCCGATAGATACAACTAGAACTGGATACATGATATGAGAAAAGGATAGTATGGCTATGGGATTGCTTTCTCGCATGGAGTCGAGGAAGGATCTCTGGGCGAGGTTGATGACTGTATGGCTCTGGTATTGCTTTCTCGCAGGGAGTCGAGAAAGGATCTCTGGGCGAGGTTGATAACACTACTACTACTTTATACTGTGCTAATCTACACCCTTCTAATGCTGTAAGACCACTGAAGATGCTAGTCTTCGATAGGACTAGGCCTTCTCTTTATTCTGGCATTTCTGCAGCCCAGTCCACATATACAGCGTTCCTTTGATAATGTTGCATATGTAGTGTAGATCCTTGCTTGCTGAGTACTTCGGATGAGTACTCACGGTTGCCTTGCTTCCTCTTTTTCCCCATATCCGTTTGATGCGACCAGATGACGGAGCCTCGGAGCCAGCTGCCCCCGCCGACGATCACTACTACTACCCCGAGGGTGGCTCCTACTACGAGTTGGCTGACGACCAGGAGTAGGATCGGAGGGTCCCAGGCAGGAGGCCTGCGCCTTTTCGATCATAGTGTTTTCTTCTGCCTTGCCTTTTTAAAGGCTTATCTGTCTCTCTTTTATATCTGTACTCAGATATCTGGTGCTTCCGCTGACGTATGTATGCGAGCTTTTGTATTCAAGCCCTCGAGGCCCTTGGCTTGTAATATAAAGCTTGTATGTCTTTATTTATGTTTTAGAGTTGTGTTGTGATATCTTCAAGTGAGTACTTAGGCTTGATCGTGTGCATTTGCGTGTATGATTAGTGCACGATTGAGCCTGGGGCGTCACAGGTTGGTATCAGAGCCGACTGCCTGTAGGATCCCCCTTTCCAACTCCTTGGCCGAAGTTGAGTCTAGAATTTGCAAAATGATTTTACTATCATGGCTGTGTGGCTTACGGGCCCACGTCGCCAATTGGGTGGTATTAGGATCTTTTATTCCTCGTCTATACTCCGGGACTTTGATCTCTCTTCTACTTGGGTTAAATGAATTTACTAACTACATTAGGTTCTCGTAACGACTTTCCCCAAAGAGCCCCTTCATTCCGGATGGTTGCCTGCTTCACCAGAAGACTTCGAAGATACTCTCCGATCTTCTCCTGAGAAATTGTGTTCATTCCTTTTGCAATCCCTTAACACAGTTGAATCCTTATAGATAACTGCGTACCCTCGCCTTTCATACTTCCATCCCTAGTTGTTCTTGTTATTACAAGATACCCGAAAGTATTCTCTGACTTTCGAGAATCCTTTTTCCGACTGCCTTGCAGCTCTTTTCCGCCTAAATACCCCTACGAATAATTCCACACACTTATCAGGGATTCGTTCATACCCAGTTGTTCATATGTCTCACAAAATTCTTCGAAATGCAATTCGATCTCCTGAAGATCCTCTGCAGCCTAGTGATTCCGAAAGTCTTGTCTGCCTGCATTATGGTTAAATCCATATGTCCGGCAATATTCATTAACATCCTTTGTCATTGTCATTCCGAGTCTATTGATTCAATATGAATGAGAATAATCCCTATCATCCGTCGATTCCTAGAATTCGTCCTTCCGGCTCAGACGTCATTTTGGACATGAGTTGGTTCTCGGCCGGTCAAGTTGCAACTGATTGTCCATCTAGTTCTATTCAACTTACTCATCTGTTGATCAGAGCCTCTGCTTCTGATCCTTCATTTTGGAATCATAACTCCTTGGTGCTTAAGCATCGAATTATTTCGATGTTTCTATAATCTGATGCCGTTACATTCTTTCTTCTTCTGGTTGAGTACTGCTACTCACGTCAGATCCTATGTCGTCTACCTGATCTTTTGTTGGATTAATATCCGACAGTGTCCTTCATATTCAAAGATCTTGTGAGCTCTTCCTCTAATACTTATTGCCTAAGGTAAACTATATCCTCTCCTTTTGTCAACCATGCTCTGCTGTCGAGCTTGTGTTAATTACTCCTGAAGTTCATGGTATATGTTCCTAAGATGCCCCGATGGGTTGAACCTATGCCTTCTTAATCTGTGTGAACCTGATAATTTTCTTGGGCTATACTCCTCTGGAATATCACCAGGTAGTTCTTCACGTTCATATAATTTTTAATAGAGCAGTGAATGAAAGATTATGCATTGGAGAAGTGGAAGTCGACCTTGAACCTTTGTGTTCATGCCCATAGATACGATGTAGATCTTATCATGGAAGCTTCTCTTAAAATCAATTGTTCCCTTGGTATAAGTTCATTTTGTATTTGTAAATTGATCCTTTGCAATCGTGGTTTCGACCATATTTTCTCCTTGATTCCATTTCCCGGACAAGTTAAAATACTTGTCTTCCGCAGATCAATGCACCTATCCAACCGTTATTTTGTTCTACTTTCGAGTATTACCCTCTGGAATTTTGATATTATCACAGAATCATGTTGCGTAATTATGAGTCTTTGTCAAGTACTAATTTCCATCGATTCCAATTTTTCCTGGGTTCTGAGTGATTAGTCACTCAAGAACACCGAAAACTAAATCTGTTCCACACCACAATTAAACAACTCCTGGTAATCCTCTTTACTTATGAGTTTGTACTCGATCACGTCATTCCTAGCCGGCTCGGCTATATCATTATCGTACTGATTTTTAACCGTGCTACCTGGTCCTTAATCCCGGAGCACAACTTTTCGACGATGAGCGAACCTTACGTCGATCTTCCTCATCTTATCATTTCACCTCTAACAACAAGCTTGATTTCGAGCTTGTGTTGTATCCGTGGTTTCAATAACCTTTCGCTTCATCATTCCTTTTGCCGGATGCCGTCGTTATTCAATTGCATCTTCATAGAGCCTCTCGACAAAATTTGTTGTGATCACCATCAATATACTGACTTGTTCTAGGATATCAATCGAATTCATGATGCGAAATACCATCCTTGCCCCTCGATGATTTGTGTTGTCATCGACACCATCCTTGACTTCCTACCAACACAGACTTGGTCATGTTTTGCTCTGACATTGAGTTCCCTGCTATTCTTGTAATTGTTCCTTTGTAACTCTTGTACTCTTCAGATCCAACCTTTTACTTGAAACACCATACTAATGCTACCTCGAAGCATGACTGTGGTATTCTGAATATCAACAAGAACATTGGAAGCACATTACCAAATGCTTCTTGATCTATTATCCGGACACCGTTGTACGTGTAACCTTGATTTTTCCCTTGCCCCTTTTATTTAAATGATTTTGTACCTGCTGTACTGTCAGGTATATCATGTTCTACTTTTCCTTGGAAAGGATATACTCCTACCTTGTGTATAGACACATTTTTCCTTTTCATTGATCTGTTTAATCCGATAATTTCATTTTCCTTTCCATTGGTTTGTTTAACCATTCTTGTGATCTATATGATATAAGCAGAAATAATTCCCTGCTTATGAAAACACCTCGATGTACAACCTTGTCGGTGAGACCTCGTTACTATTGTTGATGACATTCCGGTAACCACCGATGGACGAGAAATTTGCCTATTGGTCCGCCTTGTTTTAATGAGCAGGAAAATGGTTCTCTTCATCCCTCGCCCTTGGTACCGACGTTGTTGCCAACATAGCTGACAGAATACCCTCTGACAGGCCTTGCTGTCATATCCGTGCAATATGGCACCATCCTCCCTACTTTTGATCGACCCTCAGTGCAGTCCCACAGGATCGAAACCTGACTCTCCTGCACACCCATGTTTCCAAAGTCATTCCTCGCGCTTGACTCCGTATGTAATTCACGGACCACCTTCCTAGTGATCTATTCTAGTATCAGACGCAATAATTTTTGTTGTTGTTGCTCTGAACCCCTTTCACCTTTTGATTAGGCATCGAACGATTGCCTACCCATTCGAAACATCTCATGGTTCCTTCCTACTTTGCTCGCGATATTTTCTTGAGTTTCAATTCGAGAGTTACTTTTCGTCACCTTCCCTGATTTTTTCTACCTAATAATCAACCTTGCAAAGGTCCGTTCTTTCATAGTTACCCATTATCCTTTTCGTAAGTATGATAGAATTCCTGAAGAAAGGATGACGACCTCATTATAATGCCCTGATGCAGCGAATTGAAGACATCAATTTGATGGATCAATCTCTTCGAGAAGAGCCACCCAGAACAAGAAGATCCGTTAGAATTTCGTAACCAGAATTTTTTTCCTTACTCCACCTCTTAAATCTCGGGACGAGATTTCTTGTAGTGGAGAAGATTTGTAACACCCCAAGAATCTTGCTACAGTAATCTCCCCCTAATGGTGGCCATGTCATCATGATTACTATGCAATTGGCCACTTGTCTGAAATCAAAGTTAAATTCAAATTTAAAATTTTAAGTCCAGAAATAATTTCACCAAACACTAGAATAAAATGTTTGTATTAATGTTAAAAATCCCCTTATACAAATGTCATGTTGAACCCAACAAAAATGTCCTTATCTATTCTTGAAATGGGCCAACACCACTTAAGTGGATCAATTAATTTCAAAACTAATTTTTTATTAAACATTTCAAGATGGCATGACACTTTGTGAGGTACTTCAAAATATTACATAGTGATTATGTGAAAATTTTCATTTGGAACTAGATTCATTTGGTCACCGTGATAAATAAGAAACAGTAACTATCTTTTCACAAAAAAGTAAAACTCAATTTGCTCTATGCACTTTTGGCCCACTATGAAGAAGAAACTAGAGGCCCGACCCAACCTCCCAAGCGTCTCCCACCACTCGCTACAGGAACTGGAGGCTGCGTGGAGGCCATCCCCATGGCGCCCTCCATGTGCCGGCCATCGAGCCCCTCCTCGCCGCCCTTAAGGCCGCCCCCTTTCTCCCTCGAAACCCTAGCACCTCACATTCCCTCCCCTCGTGCTGCTCCCCTCGATCCTGAGATTGGCCTCGCCACTGTCCTCATGGACCTCGACGCCCCCGTGCACACCGAGCTCACCGCCAGCTAGGGCCTTGTCCTGGACCTCCGTCGCGCCCAACTGCATCACCCACGACGACCAGCTCGAGCTTAATGCCCCTGTATCGAGCGGATCGACCGCGGCTTCATCCTCGGTGCCCGCCACTAATCACCGTCGATCTCCACCGCCAGCGCCTCCCCGACCTCCCGAGCTCATCAACGAGGACCACTGTGAGGCCCTCTTCCGATTCCCCTCTTTCTTCCTTCGTTTTAGTCGCCGTAGGCCATCGGTCCACCACCATGGCCGGAGCTCGCGGACGCCATACGCGCCCAGCCGCCGGTGGCTGCGCCTTGGGCCACGCACGCACGCACGCCCGTTCTCCACGCCTGCGCCCTCTGACTCCTGCCGCTGCTTCCCCGCCTGCCCTCGCGCGCCGGCCGTCCCTGGCTGCGCCCCACGCGCCCATGTGCTTGCCACTGTTGTCGCTGCTTCGCTTCTGCTGCGCGCGCGCGGCAGCAAACTGCTGCTCCGCTGCCGCCGTGTTGCTTGCTCTGCTGCCCCGCTGGCTGCTGCTTTCTGCTGCGGCTGTTGCTGCTCATGCCGCAGCTGCTTTGCTGCCGCATTCTGCTGCTGCACTGCTACAGTAACGTTCAGTTACTGTAGCAGTAGCTAGCTTCACTGATAATACACAGACTAGCCCTCTAAACAGCCCCTAAACAGCGACAAGACAAGTCCTAACATGAGTAAAAATTATATGAATAGAGATTAGACGTAACAAGCTTCATTTTGATCCATTAGACCAGTTTCAGATAATGCGTGGATTAATTCCTACGAAAATCACAAAATGCTATGTTCTGTTAAGTGAAGAACAGAAAAACAGCTTTATTTTTATAGCTACCTTAGAGCTGTTGATGATCAAGCTAATGAACTCTAATATGGATAAAAGTGATACTAACATGTAGATCACAAAAAAATGCTCATAATTGATGTAAGGCACAAGATCATAGGATATACAGAACAACAACTATAGCCTCCGATTTAAAAAACTGATGCAATTCTCAGACTTAGCCAATTTTCAGGAATTCCAGAAAATGAATAAAACTTTGAAAAATCATATAAAATAAACCGTAACTCAGATGAAAAAGTTTTCTACATGAAAGTTGCTCAGAACGATGAGACAAATCCGAATATGCCCTCCTCATACCTATCACATGCCTCTAGCATGATGAACATGGAACTTTCCCCTCCGTTTCATCTGTGCGATAATCACCCAGAGCTGGGAGAACACTCCCGGATAAATTTCCCGCTCCCACTAACTTGCGTAGTACTACATTAGGGCATCCCTCGTATAACATGCTGCCATGCCATGCATCTGTGATTGCTTTTGTCTGCCTTTCATTTATTGTTTCTTCCCCCTCTTCTATTCCGATAGACCCCGAGACCGACGCAGCTCAGGAGACCGACGACACCGTTGATGACCCCTCCTTGCCGCAGAGCTTCCAGGCAAGCACCCCCCTTTTGAACATGCCGATATCGCCTAATCTTTCTCTCTTATGCTTGCATTAGAAATTGTTGCTGCTACTGTTTATCCTATTTCTGATGCATAGCCTGTTTTTGTAACTGCTGTTGATACCTACCTACTTATCCTAAACTGCTTAGTATAGGCTGGGTAGAGACCCACTAGAGACCCCACTTTGTCCCAGTTGCCCCGCTGGATTATCAGATGACTCGATCAACGTGATCGATAACCAGTCCCCGGCACCGCACATCACACCCCCTTTATCTGTACAACACTGCAACGTTACCATCGAGTGCCGAGGGTGATACCTCGTAAGCACTTCGGATGTTAACTCTGTGGAGAAGTTACTCGGTCGTGGTCATCTAGGGTGATTCCTCCTTCACCACTTCCGGTAATGACGATGTTGTGCGACACCTCAAGTGTGAAACCATCGAGGGTGATTGCTCCGAGTTCACGTTGATGAATACATCGAGTAGGAATCCAACAAGGGTGATACCTCAGATTCCCCTGATGTTATGGACACACGGATACTTGGACTTTACAACTGATACATGGAAAGGCGGGTCGACCCTGAGGGGTACCCGTGCGAGCCTACGTGGCGAGTGATGTGGAGTTGGGTTTACCTAGAGGGTACCCGAGAGATAAATACGAGGCATGGCCGGGCATTCTTAGCCCTTGCCACAAGTCCTCAAGACGGGGCGACGGGGTCACATCGATCGTGAGTCTCTGCTTGTTACCGCATGCTACCAATGCACTAACGATTTGGATATTTGATCTAAGTGGGCCTTTGGCCTGATAGCACTAACCATCACGCGGGAATAAATATGGGTACTCTGTGTCGTATGCATCAGTCGAAAGCTTTGTCAGACATCTAGTTCAGTATAGCGGCACGGACGGACCGGTGCCATCCAGGACAGAGGTGGTGCCTGGCTTCACCATGTGCGCAATGACCCGGAGTGCACAGGGCGATGGCCCAAGACCCTTGAGTGCTTAGGATATAGACCGGCGGGGACCTCTCTGCTGAGCTCTAGGTAGGGCTGCGGTGTGTCGTTTGGCCGAGGCCGGGCATGACCCAGAAAAGTGTGTCCGACCAGAGTTAAGCGAGCGTGGTGGGTAAGTTGGTGCACCCCTGCAGGGAAGAACTAATCTATGCATGGCCGGATCCTCGGTAACGGACGCTCGGAGTTGTATCCCGATCGATACAACTAGAACTGGATACATGATATGAGAAAAGGATAGTATGGCTCTGGGATTACTTTCTCGCATGGAGTCGAGGAAGGATCTCTGGGCGAGGTTGATGATTGTATGGCTCTGGGATTGCTTTCTCGCAGGGAGTCAAGGAAGGATCTCTGGGCGAGGTTGATAACACTACTACTACTTTATACTGTGCTAATCTACACCCTTCTAATGCTGCAAGACCACTGAAGATGCTAGTCTTCGATAGGACTAGGCCTTCTCTCTATTCTGGCATTTCTGCAGCCCAGTCCACATATACAGCCTTCCTTTGATAATGTTGCATATGTAGTGTAGATCCTTGCTTGCTGAGTACTTCGGATGAGTACTCACGGTTGCCTTGCTTCCTCTTTTTCCCCATATCCGTTTGATGCGACCAGATGACGAAGCCCCGGAGCCAGCTGCCCCCGCCGACGATCACTACTACTACCCCGAGGGTGGCTCCTACTACGAGTTGGCTGACGACCAGGAGTAGGATCGGAGGGTCCCAGGCAGGAGGCCTGCGCCTTTTCGATCATAGTGTTTTCTTCTGACTCGCCTTTTTAAAGGCTTATCTGTCTCTCTTTTATATATGTACTCAGATATCTGATGCTTCCGCTGAAGTTTGTATGCGAGATTTTGTATTCGAGCCCTCGAGGCCCCTGGCTTGAATATAAAGCTTGTATGTCTTTATTTATGTTTTAGAGTTGTGTTGTGATATCTTCAAGCGAGTCCTTAGGCTTGATCGTGTGCATTTGCGTGTATGATTAGTGCACGATTGAGCCGGGGGCGTCACAGGTTAAATGTTGGGTTGTCTCCCAACAAGCACTTTTCTTTAATGCCTTTTTAGCTAGGCATGATGATTTCAATGATGCTCACATAAAAGATAAGAATTGAAACACAAAGAGAGCATCATTAAGCATATGACTAGCACATTTAAGTCTAACCCACTTCCTATGAATAGGGATTTTGTGAGTAAACAATTTATGGAAACAAGAATCAACTAGCATAGGAAGGCAAAACAAGTATAACTTCAAAATTCTCAACACATAGAGAGGAAACTTGGTATTATTGACATATGTAAAAGCATGTGTTCCTCTCTAATAGTAATTTTCAGTAGCATCATGAATGAATTCAACAATATAGCAATCACATAAAGCATTCTTTTCATGATCCACAAGCTTAGAAATTTTATTACTCTCCACATAAGCAAAGTTCTTCTCATTCATAATAGTGGGAGCAAACTCAACAAAATAACTATCATGAGATACTTGATTGGCATAATCCAATTGAAAATTAAAATCATGATGATAAGTTTCATGATTATCATTATTCTTTATAGCATACATTTCATCCCCATAATTATCATAGATAGCGACTTTGTTGTCATAATCAATTAAAACCTCTTCCAAAATAGTGGATTCATCATTAAATAAAGTCATGACCTCTCCAAATCCACTTTCATCAATATAATCATCATAAATAGGAGGCATGCTATCATCATAATAAATTTTCTCGTCAAAACTTGGGGGACAAAAAATATCATTTTCATCAAACATAGCATCCCCAAGCTTGTAGCTTTGCATATCATTAGCATCATGGATATTCAATGAATTAATACTAGTAACATTGCAATCATGCTCATCATTCATGGATCTTATGCCAAACATTTTATTGAATTCTTCTTCTATCAATTGAGCACAATTTTCTGATCCATCATTTTCAAGAAAGACATTATAAAGATGAACAATATGAGACCACCTCAAATCCATTTTTTTAGTTTTCTTTTACGAACCAAACTAGTGATAAAACAAGAAACTAAAAGATTCGATTGCAAGATCTAAAGATATACCTTCAAGCACTCATCTCCCCGGCAACGGCGCCAGAAAAGAGCTTGATGTCTACTACACGACTTGTTCTTGTAAACTCGTGTTGGGCCTCCAAGCGCAGAGTTTTGTAGGACAGTAGCAAATTTCCCTCAAGTGAATGACCTAAGGTTTATCAATCTGTGGGAGGTGTAGGATGAAGATGGTCTCTCTCAAACAACCTTGCAACCAAATAATAAAAAGTCTCTTGTGTCCCCAATACACCAAATGAAATGGTAAATTGTATAGGTGGACTAGTTCAACGAAGAGATGGTGATACAAGCATAGTAATGATAGTAGATATTGAGTTTTGTAATAGTAACAATAAAAAATAGCAAGGTAGCAAGTAACAAAAGTGAGCACAAACGGTATTGCAATGCTTGAAAATGAGGCCTAGGGTCCATACTTTCGCTAGTGCAATCTCTCAACAGTGCTAATATAATTGGATCGTATAACCATCTCTCAACGTGTGATGAAGAATCACTCCAAAGTTCTTATCTAGTGGAGAACATAAGAAGAAATTGTTTGTAGGGTACGAAACCACCTTAAAGTTATTCTTTCCGTTCGATCTATTCAAGAGTTCAGACTAAAATAACGCAAAGTTATTCTTTCTGTTCGATCTATCCAAGAGTTCATACCAAAATAACACCATATGATACACATCAACCAACTCTAATGTCACCTAGATACTCCAATGTCACCATAAGTATCCATGAGTTAATTATACGATACGCATCAAACAATTTCAGATTTATAATACTCAATCCAACACAAAGAACCTCAAAGAGGGCCCCAGGATTTCTACCGGAGAAACAAGGACGAAAACGTGCATCAACCCCTATGCATAGATTACCCCAATGTCACCTCGGGAATCTGCGAGTTGAGTACCAAAACATATATCAAGTGAATCAATATAATACCCCATTGTCACCACGGGTATTCATATGCAAGACATATATCAAGTGCTCTCAAATCCATAAAAATATTCAATCCGATAACAACGAAATCTCAAAGGGAAAACTCAATTCATCACAACAAGATAGAGAGGGGAAAACACCATATGATCCAACTATATTAACAAAGCCCACGATACATCAAGATTGTGCCAAATCAAGAACACGAGAGAGAGAGAGAGAGAGAGAGATTAAACACATAGCTACTGGTACAAACCCTCAGCCCCGAGGGTGGACTACTCCCTTCTCATCATGGTGGCCACCGGGATGATGAAGATGGCCACCGGTGATGATTTCCCCCTCTGGCAGGGTGCTGGAACGGGCTCCCGATTGGTTTTTCGTGGCTACAGAGGCTTGCAGTGGCGGAACTTCTGATCTAGGGTTATTTCTGGGGGTTTCTGTATTTATAGGATTTTTTGGCGTTGGTTTCACGTGAAGATGGGCCTCGAGGTGAGCACAACCCACCTACACACGGGCAAGGGCAAAGGCACGCCCTGGTGGGTTGTGCTCTCCTCCTTCACCTTCTGGTCCTCCCACGAAGCTTCTAGTGCCTCTTTTGTTCCAAAAAAAATCGTCAAAAAGTTTTGTTGCATTTGGAGAACTTTTATTTCTGCACAAAAAACAACACCACGGTAGTTCTACTGAAAACAGCGTCAATCCGAGTTAGTTCCATGCAAATCATACCAAAACCATATAAAATTGTTGTAAACATGGCATGAATAGTTCATAAATTATAGATACGTTGGAGACGTATCACCCTCCACAATGGTTCCCGTCGATGCCAAAAGCTATTTTCATATTTCGCTACACGTTGTGGATGCCCTTAAGCGTACCACTTGGTTTTTCTCCTTTGTTCTATCTATACAAATCTCGATTATATTGATCTAAAAAATATATCAAGATTAGTAAAAAGGAGGTGATTTTGCCATGCAGAAGGCGAGGGAGGTTTCTTATTTTTAGAGGAGGTTGGCCTGGCGGTTTGCTAACATGCGGTCCCACGTGTCAGTGATGTACCAAGCCGATCCGCGTTCCACATGAGGCAGAACAACGACAGAAGCAACACGTGGTTAACTTGAGGAAGATGCGGGAGAAGCGGATTCAGCAAAGAGTGAAATGATGGTTGCTTCGTCCCTCCAACTTTTTGTTTTGAGCATCACTTCGTCCCTCCAACTTTTTGTTTTGAGCATCACTTCGTCCCTCCAACTTAACTACAGGAAAGGTGCAACTTTGTGATTAGATGCCTCATTGCTCATTACTTCGACGGCGCCAAGACCGGGGTGCGTCCCCCTACTGCTCTGCACTGTTATGTCGGTATGGCACGTGGACCCGGTTGCTTGATGTCCCACATGTCGGTGAAAGGGACTAGAACATTTATGAAAGCGAGCGCTCCACTCTTATGACGGAGGAGTACACGACACGGCGGCCCAGTGAACTGTTACTTGTACTGTAGTACTACTATAGTTTTGTTGTTTCACATGATCCATCGATACAAACCCGATTAAACAGGCGAGGGCGGGATTTTCCCCGCGCGGTAGGCAGGGTAGTTTGGCATAGTCGGTTTGACACAGAGAGCGAGAGAAAGATGTGAAATGCTTGAATGTGTAATGGGCCCTTTTGTGTGTGTGTGTGTGTGTGTGGCCTGACCTTTCATATCACTAGATGATACTAGCCATACATTTCAAAGGCAATTTTAATGTATGCAAACTGAATAATTAAGTAACAATATGAGATCTAGTAAAACTAAAAACACATATGATTTATTGTGTTAGATTGTAGTAGTGTTGTATTGCATAGTTGTTAGATATAACATGCGAGAACATATAGGGATGTACTTTTGGAGGGCCTACAGAGAAAATTGGGCATAAAGTGGATTCAAATATTTGTATTCGTCTTCGTAGCATTTGTAACTCAAATCTACATTTTGTACGGTAGACGTGAATGCTTATTCGCTCTTACGAAACCAGTATAGCAATAATGGGGTGACGTGCGCCAATTTAAGCACTGGCACATTGGCCTACTCGGCTCCACACAGAGAGCAAGAGAAGAGATAAATACACTGGTGATCAGTGTATTTCAAGCGAAAAGCGTAATACGGTCACCGGACTTCAGAATACGCTCATTACGGTAACTATATACATTTTGCGGTTATTATACAGTCACTTGCTCACTGTTCAACATCGGATTGCACTCTGTTGACCGACCAAATAGTCTGCGTGGCACTATGTTGACTGGTTAAATTGACCACGTTCCTTGTGGGTCCCACCTGTCAGTTCGCAGAGGAAAAAAGTAAGATAAACACAAATTTACGCAGGCACGACAAGACTCCAACCCGTGCGCGGGAACCACATGGTTGTGTATGTGTCTGTCAGGGCCTGATGTGTGCGCATGCACGTGTAGGTTGAGCACTTGAGCATAAGCGCGTGTGTTGGTCGTGTGGTGTGTGCATGCATGCGTGCGTGTGTGCGTGTGAGTGTTGCGTGCGTGTGTGTGTGAGTGTTGCGTGGCTACGTGTGTACGTGTGTGTTGCATGCATGCAGTTCGTGTGCATGCGTGCATGTGTGTATAATGACCACACTAGCTCATGTGTATTAAAAGAGACGGCTCAGCATACCAATACAAGGCCACCTTTTCCGTTGTGCCCGCAGTCATGACTTCGAATACCCACCGTCCAATATATTTTTATCATTTGTTTTCATTCTTATACACGCCGACAGGTAGGCCCTAAGGTAGTGAGATAATGTGATGCAACACTAGATGTGCCACGTGGAGTGTTTAACTGGTCAACTAGTCGTGTCTTCAACAAATACAGAGTTGTACGGTGAGCCCGTGACTATATAATAACCACAAGACGTAAATGGTGACCATAATGAGTGGATTCTGAAGTCCAATGAATGTATCGTGCTTTCGCTTCAAATACAGTGATCGTCGCTGTATATATCACGAGAGAAAGATGAAACATGCGTGAATGTGTTGGGATCGTACTTTTAGAGGACATAGAGATAGTTTATGTGCGTACGTGAAAGGGGCGTGGAGGGGGGTGTGCGGATGGAGAGAGAGATGCTCTTCGTTTCTCTTTAGTATGACTAACTTTATATATAGTATAAAAATATAAAAATTCACAGTGCGGAATAAATATCATTGGGTGCACCATGCAATGCAAATTAACTTTCACTAGTCATCAACCCATGCCTCTGCACGGGCTAGCACTTTTTAGTTCTTACTATATTTATCACATTCAACTTTTTATATGATATGAAATATCTGACAATAATAATATGTTTTCATGAAGTTCTTACTACATTCAATTTTGTGTACGATACGAAATGTCTGACAACAATTAGATGTTTTCTTTTAATTTTGATTTAAAACAACATGCACTATTTTTAATGGTTAGACATAAGACAAAAAGGGGTTATAACCCTTGAACGAATGTCTCGTTATGATTTTGAATGATAGAATGTTCACAATGATATATACACATTTGTTCTCGTGTAATTGCAAAAGACCTTAGAGTTATAGGCAATGTGAAAGTATGAACGTGGAACTTTGTTAAGGTATGCATTTCTGGACAATACAATTGCAAAACATGGTAGAATGCACATGATGCTACCGAGAACAGAGGAAGCAGAGTTATAGGTTGGTCACAAATAGAAAATCTAAAAAATTAAAGCCAAAGGAATATAGGTAGTTTTTGTCCATTCTGTTCGGCTAGAACCTATAAGTTTGGGCAAATGAATACCCTATAGTAGCATATGTTGTCATTTTGCCATGAAAGAAGATAGAGTTTGAACTTACAGTTTACAGAGTTCAATAACACAAAGGAGAGCATTTAAAAAGTTTCATTATAAACATGCCTTTTTAAAATAGGTTATGTTTATTTTCTATATAATGTATATATGTGGAATAATTTGTTTCGATATTTCATGAAGAAAAAACATTCAGAATGTTCCAGGCAAAAAAAGATACTCCTGAAAGTCTTTTGTAACACATTTTGGAGCACTAATATTCCATGATGAATATTTTCACGTAGTAGGTAAAAACTAAGCAATGTTTGTTGTAAAAACAATTCATAATATTTAGATTGTATGCTATTTTCTCGGAATTTACTTTCCAATGTAGGTGCATTTGAGCTTGATGTTGGAATGATACTTTCGCGACTCCTTCACTCGCAAAAGCATGTGAGTAGCTATTTCTCTATTTAATGTTTATTAGGGAAGATCAAAGATATAGACATATATATGCAAGCCTATATATTGTAGTTAATCATGTAGTACAGTAATTCATCTGCGCACAATTTTTTTTACATTTTTTGTGAAGAAATTTATGCAAATTTCAGAGAAAATATTGTATCCAAAATTTACCCAAACATGCGACCTTTAATATTAACTATCACTTTATAAAAATAATATTTGTTTGGAAACACAGTATGAACTTTGGATGTAATGGTGGAAAAACACATTTGAATTCTATAGACCTATATGTACTATTGATGCACGTAACATTTGGATATTCATTTTGGCTCTCAGCAATACATTACACTTGTAACAATTAGACAACTCAAGATCTAAAAGATAATATGTATAATTCACCTTCGATAGTGCATCAGGCCATAGTAGTAAATAAACTGAAGACAAAATCGGCACCATATAAACATGCATACTGCAGGATAATAGTCGAACCTTCCGGCGAGTTTAGCCAAACTGCATGATGTCGTTACTTCGCATGCAGCAACGACGTCGCACGTAACCGGTGCAATGCGTCGTGTCTGGAGATTGGCATGTAGCATGTCCCATTGTGACGTAAAGGAGTAGTTTTTAGAAATTCAGTGGCGCCCAAGAGCTTCACTTTTCGTATCAAGTCGTCGAGTCACAATAGCCGACCAAGTTTCTCTTGTTGTGTCCCTCTTGCATGATTGCAAAAAATAGATTAGATGGCTGTAATATACACGTACAGATGCAAATACCTAGCTATGAAGCTAGAGAAAATTTTATTTGTGATTAAGCCATACCTAAATCATTAGGACTCTTCCCGAAAAAGGAACTGTATATCATAGGACTCAAGAGTCCAAGTCTTAGCGGTCTCCTTCTTTTTCCTTTGCATATACGATTTGCAGGTATGGTTTATTAGCACGTATGTCAGTATCATTAGGAGTCCTAGTCTCAACCGTCTCCTTGTTTGCCTTTGCATGCGTTTATGTCACATCCTGGCATAGTGTTTTGTTTGGTTAATCCTAGCCTTGAATCCGAGATCTAACAGCTTAATTAATTCTAATGATGTGTTTTAATGCGGAGTCTTCAATGGTGCCTTTTGATCAGAACCGTAGATTTGATCGAAGGAATTATTTCTTGACCGAACAATTTAATATGGAGTTGGAGTGTACGTGTAGGTTGGGTCTTCTTTTTTTTGAGTCGACGTGTAGGTTGGGTCAGATTTGGTCTTTGTTATGTGTAGATTGGACCTGTTTTTCACAACAAACTTAACGTATATCGTAGGGTCAAGCTAGATCAGTTATATAGATCGACGGTTAATATATTTTTAATGATGTGGAATAACATGGAGGCTCGTATGGTGCATCGAATTAGTAAATATAAGATACTCCATATAACTTTGTAATGTTGTATATATGTAGAATTTCTAAAATAAATTTTTGGTCACACTTTGTGTGGTTTTTATTCAAAAGGAATGTTGTATGCGAAGTAAAAGTAAAGAAACGGCTTTTTAGATCAATGGGGTACGTGACAAGATGTAACATGTGTGAATGTGTAGTTGACGTATTTGGTAGGGCCTACAGAGGATATGTGTATGTATTCGAGAGAGGCATGGATAGAGGGGCCAGCGGCGGGGGGGGGGGACGGGGGACGAAGGAGATAACACGAGAAATAAGAGAGGTCTATATAGAGAGAGAGAGACAAATAGGATGTCTCGGCGAGAGATGCCCTTGAGTGTGTCCATGCAAGGGGGGAGGGGATAGAGGCATGAGGAGAAATAGTTTGTGTGGTGTCTGTGTTGGTATGTGTGGGTGTGAGAAGATAACGAGCCCTAGGGGTAGAGGGTGTGTCGCCGCGTGAGGTCCGTGGGCCGAGGTGAGGCCCTTGGGTCGGTTCCATCCGGCGCCACATTGGTCGGCCCGTGACGCATTTCAGGGAGACCCATGGAGGACTAGTCGTACAAGACAAAGATACCAGAGCCATGAAGGACTCTGTGTCCATTGACAAAGCCGGCTAGGATTTGTAACCCTAGCTAGGTCCCCGAACTAAGGTAACCCCTTGTTTATGATATTATGATTCATCCAACCAAACTTTAAGGTGCATCGATCCTACAGAATGCTCTGCTGGAATCATATTTGTCAATTAGGAAGAGAGGTGGAGACAATGCGTGCGAGATAGGCCTAAAGATAATGTGCGTGCGGGAGACACGTAGGCAGGTCTATGTATAGAGAAAGGGTGAGTGGGGATCGTGCGTGCGTATGCGTGTGAGAGGAAGAGTGCTTGTGATAAAGGTTAGTGAAAACAGTCGTCAATGATTGCGAGAGAGAGGGAGGGTGATATCGAGAGCATGTGTGCGAGAAAGACACCTTGGGAGAGAGTGTGTGAGCATGTGTGAGAGACCCCCGATGGATATACACCATGTGCATGTATGTGTGGGAGAGAAAGTTAGCGCGTGTGTGAGGAGGGGCCTATGGAGAGTGACTCTACACGTAAAAGACTGATGTACACATTGATTAAAAATATAAATTATATCCAAATATTAGGATGGGATCATGATATTTGCAATTCGTCTAAGGAAGGGTCATTGATCCATCACACAACCATATTCTATCGAATTTGATCATGTCTATGTTATTATTCGACATAATTGATCCATAGAGTCAGTATTTTGAAGTCCAGACAATGCATCGCTTTAGCAATTCGATTATAAACGTGAGTATAGTTCATGTTGTGTGTGTAAAGCACATTATACATACAAAAGTTACACAATGAACATTCTAAATAGCTAGCTAGGAACTAGCATACATTTGAATTCAACTTTAGGTGGTTTAAAAAATTCGAATTCAACACGAAGTCCATTCAATTATTTGAATTCGAGATCATGGCATTTGTAAATCATACCTAAATTAAGGGGGGCACCAATCTTTTCTCTACTTTTGTACATAATAGCATATATAGTTGTGTACAAAATAGGTTCAAATTTACCTCCTCCATTCCAAAATAATCGTAGTTATAGGATTTTCAAGAGTCAAAATTTCAAAAAGAAGCGCATCATTTAATGATGTTTTCAAACATACAAGGTCAAATTTAATGTTGTCTATATAGGTCAAGCCTCAAAGTTCAAGAGTACTCTAAGCGGGAATGCTTCTGTTTCAAAATTTCGAACGAAGCACCAAAAGAGCCTCTACTCGCCCGAAACCGCGTGAGACCAATGTTTGGTAGAAGGAAATTACTTTTCTAACTCTTACCCGTGAAACCTACTGGCCCGACGTCCAAAGGTCTAAACTGGAGTAGGTTTGTAACTTCATCTAGACGCCACGCAACCGCCTCCGAAAAACATTCATACACCATGGCCACCTAAACACATATGCGCTCAGCCAAAATCGCCCCCGCCCACTATTTGGGACACCTGGGATTACTGTCCTACCCCCGACCCGCAGTAGGTCCAAAATTTAAGAGGGAGCAAAGTTTGTATTTTCCCCAAATTTCAAACAAGCACGTGCCAGACCGAAACATGGTTCCCACTTAGCTCCCCCTGCCCCCCCCCCCTCCCGTTCGATTCCCCATTCATACTGCGTGGGCGCCAAAACTACCTCTCCACTAGCCGTGAAACCCCACCGTCCTCCGTCCGCTACCCCATCCCACCCATCAACCGCCGCCCTCCTCCATCACGTCAGAGCCGATACCGCGACATCGTCGTCCACTGCAATCGCAACCGCAACGCCCTCCACGGCTAGTAGTTGAAGCCGAGGCCGAGCTGCCTCCAGGACGTAGACGTGCGCCGTACCCGAGCCAGTTCAACCACGTCGTCCTGTGCCTCACCGCTGCCGCTCCAACATCGCCACTATCCACCACATCGGAGATGTTCCCGCTTTGCCGTCCTTCGCCGCCTCAGATCTGCTTCCCCTCCATCGACAGATGGCCACCGCAACACAGTCAACAATTTGGCCATGGGTTCGTCCAAGGCTCCACCATCCTCCACAACATCAGGTCCCCTGTTAAAACCAAGAAGATCCGCGCGAAATCACAAGGACACAGCACTGGCAACAGGAACTGGTACTCCTCTTCACTTATTCATGCAAATCTTACGTGTCGGGGATATCGTGCGACATATGCCAGGGGATGGCTTATCGTGGATGGGGACAAAAGTACATCGCCGGGCTCTAGAAGCGGGAGTGAGCGAGACCGCATACGCTTGCAAATCTTACCCAGGTTCGGGGCTCTCCTAGGAGATAACACCCCTAGTCCTGCTCTGCGGGGTCTCCGCATGATCACTACTTCAACAGGTAGCTACAAGCTTGCTCCTTGAGCTATCTGGCTGGAGGAGGAAGAAGGGCAAGGCTAGCTCTACTCCACTCTCTCTGCGTGTGTGTGTGGTGCTGAGAGTGCTCGACGAGGCCTCTGCCAAAGAGCCAACCCCTTGCATGGGGTGACCTGGGGGGTTTATATAAGCCTACCCCCCAGGGGTACAATGGTAATCTGGCCAGATGCGGGGCCCGGCAGTCAGCGTCACTGGTTGCCGGCTTCTCCGCCGACCGCCGGGGCCCGCCGCCTGGTGGGTCCGCCGACTGCCGTGATCTTAGCCGACAGGTGGGTCCCGCCGTCCACGGGCCGCGTTGACTGCTTTATGCTGTAGCATTGCCCCTGATGACGAAGGCCTCGTCAGGGGGAGCATGGATACAGTCCCGCCGCCTGGCGGGAGCTCACTGTAGCCATACCCCGTCGCATCTGGTTAATGGCGCACAGACTTCGAGTGAGGAGGAGGGCCGCCTGCTGGGAGCCGGCCTCCCACTGAGCCGACTGGTCTTGGCTTGCCGCCTTCTGGCTTGACACAGACAGGTAGGGCCCGCCGCCTGCGGCCGTACTTACCGCCTGTCATGGGAGCATGGCTTCCTCTGCCATGGGTGATGTCATGAGCGGCATGGCAATAGTCCTGCGTTGGGCGCAGGATGCCTGCTCGGTACGCAGTACTGTGGTCACGTTCTGCCCTGGATTCGGGGGTGGCAGGCCTGTACTGTAGCCATGCCCTGTCTCATCATGTTTATGTTGGCGCTGACTTTGAGGGCGCGAGGGGCCGCCTGCTAGGACTCGGCATCCCAGGAGGCCGCCTGCCAGGAGTCGGCCCACTTCATGGCCGTCCTGTGGACTCCGCCGCCTCCCGGCAACCGGCTGCTTGGACCAGCCGGCCTCAAGAAGGCGGCCCTTTATCCTTGATGTTTGAGGGGCGCAGCCTGCCCCGATGTCTTGAAATACCAAAGGGAGCTGATGGGGCTACCCATGGTCATTTACTCCGACAGTAGTCCCCGAAGCTGGTGAGGCGCTGCGGCTGAAGGGGCGAGAAGCCTCAGCAGCTTCATATTCCGGGTCGTCTGGTATTCTGCTTCATCCGTCTTCTGAGGTGCCGACTGGTAGGTGTCGGCCATGACCAGGAAGGCCGCCTGGCGATTTCGAAACGTCGTGGTGGGGACCAGGTGGCATGCTAGCCAGACATCAGGCTTGCCGCCCGCGCATGTCGGTCAGGTGGCGTCATCAGGTCAAGCCGGCCTGCCAGCCCACGCGCGTGACGGGACGGCGCCGCAGGCCGGGGCCCGCCACTACAGTGCCTAGGTCCGCGCGTGGATCTGCTGTGGCCGAGGTGGACAGTTGGACTTCTGTGGTAGTTAATACGCGCCTTTACCGGCGCCGCAATAGTGGGAACGTGGGGGAGTGGGCGTAGTTAATCCCACGATCCCCCACGCCCCCGTCCCCTCAGCTTCGCCGCCTGGGGCTATAAGTAGGGGGAGGAGGGGGGCGGCAGATGCACGCGCGCCCTCCTCTCCCTTCACTGTTCTTCATCTTCTCCGCTGCCGTCGAAGTGCTGCCGCAGCCCGCCGTCATCGAGCGTCCTCTCGCTGCGGCTTCCTTGCTCCGCCGCAGCCTCGCCCGCTCGCCACCGCGCCGCGCCTGCGACGAGCTCCTTTGTCCATGGCGCGCTCATGAGCCGGCGACTGGGACGGCTCCAATGTCCATGATGACCATCTCTCCTTCCTCCGTCAAACACAGCGGCTGCCCCGGGAGGCGAACGTGCAGGTCCGCGTTCCCCCCGAAGCAGAAATCTCACCGGCGCCGGAGGACGATGAACGCGTCGTCTTCCGGTCCCATTTCCTTCGCGGCTTCGGCCTTCCGGCTAGCGGCTTCCTCCGCTCCTTCCTCGACTTCTACCGAGTCTAGCCGCACCACCTCACGGCAAACACGGTGGTGCTGCTGGCCGCCTTCGTCACCATGTGCGAAGGGTACCTCGGCACTCTCCCCACTCTCGAACTCTGGGGGGAGTGCTTCTACCTCAAGCTTGGCACCGCCGCCAAGGGCCAGGTGGCTCAATGCGGAGCCTGTGTGGCGGTGCAGCGCCCGGGCACCGGGAACCGCTTCCTGCCCATCTCCTTGCTGCAGTCGGCCAAGCTATGGCAGAAATCCTATTTCTACGTCAAGAACATCCACCCGACAAGTGACTACATCAACTTGCCGGCCCACACAGCCGGCCCGCCAGCCGAGCCACGCGCCAACTGGCAGTACAAGCCGAGTTCCCTGTCGGCCGCCTCCTCCGCCGCCCTTGCCCGACTTCAGGCGATAACGGAGTCGGAGGGCCTGAAGGGCTCGGACTTGCTGGCTGCCTTCGTGACGCGCCGAGTGCTCCCCCTCCAAGCCCGGCCTCACATCATCAGCTACATGAGCGGGCACCGGGACCCATGCCGGATGTGCACACGGGACCTGCCGGACATGGAGGTGGTCCGGCTGGTCAACTATATCTCCAACTGCAAGTTGTCGGAGGCGGACTGGCGGTTCGGCATGCGGCCGTACGACCGCGCACATCCGCCGCCTGCGGTGAGTCTTGTAATTCTTTTCTATTTGCTGGTCCGAGTTCTTGTTTTGCCGCCTAACCAGTCGGCCATGGTGCAGGTCCTCCCGGCCCAGTCGGCCGCCGGCACTCTGGATCCAGGTCAGGAGTATATGCCGGACCGAACGAGGAGCGACGTGGAAGACCCCGACTTGGGGGCGGCCGCCATGGAGGAGGATGACGCCATAGGTGGCGGCGGTGGAGCAGGCGGCTCCGGGGGAGGAGGCGGCCTTGAGGACTGGCCGGATGACGATGAGGAGGAGAATGAGCCGCGCCGCCTGCACGGCACCGACAGGGCGGGCGCGAGCTCCTCAGTCGCGCCGACCGCACCAGGCGGCCCAAAAAAGCGCCGGGCCGGCTCGTTGCTGTTTGGCAGCCGGCCGAAGAAGTCCAAGAACGCGGCCGCCGCGACCAGGCGGCAAGAGGCCGCCGCAAGAGCGGCCCAGTTCCAGAGGGCCCCGAAGCAGCCCCCGATGGTGTCCGCGTAAGTGCTTGGTTGTGTTTTCCTTTCTTCTTCCTTGCAAACTTTTTTCTGAGTTTTTCTCTTGTCTTGCTTGAATCAGGGCCCCACTCACTCTTGAGCGGTCTGCCGCTGCTTCCGTGATCGGGGAGGCGGAAGGCTCCGCCAATACCCGCCGCGTGGACCCGCTCGCCGACCTCCGGGCGGCGATGGAGAGGAACGCACGGGAGGCGCGCGAGGAGCGGGAGGAGGCGGAGAGGCAGGAGGCGGAGGCGGCCAAGGCAGCGCAGGCGGACGCCGCCGCCAAGGCTCGGGCGAACGCCGCCGCTAGGGCGCAAGCGGAAGAAACCGCGCGCGGCCAGGCCCTGCCACTTGTCATTCTGTTGCGTGCATTGCCGCCAGCGCCAGAGATCCCGGTGCCGACTGGAGGAGCCGGCGATGACCAGCCGGTCATGGAGAGGGGAGGAGGTGACGCCATCGTCTCGGAGGCGGAGGTGCCCCCACCAGCGCCGACTGCCGGGGCCCGAGGCAATCGGCCTGATGTGCCACCGGCGCCGCCGGTCAGTGTCGAGTTGGTGGTGGGGGCGACTCCCGTGTTCCGCCCTTCGATGCGCCGGCGTGCGGCGAAGGCGGCCTCGGCGCCGCGGGCGCAGGAGGTCCGGGCCGCGAGCTCGTCGGCCCTAGACGCAGAGGCCACCAGTGCCACCCCACCAGAATGGACGCCTGGGGGCGGGACGGGCGTGCTGAACAAGGCCACGCAGGACATTCAGGCCCAGCTCCAGGCCCAAGGCGCCGCCCTCCAGCAGTGTACGAAGGCGTTCTTGGCGACGCGGACGGCCGTTCGGGTATGCTTCTTTGCTTTGTTTTTTGATTCTTGTAGTCTTCTGTGGGGGCGCGCCAGCGCACCCACTGGGTGTAGCCCCCGAGTTCCGGGCCGGCTGCTGAGCAGGCGGCTCAGAACTTTAAGGTAGGTTCTGAGTGCTAACTTGCTTTCTCTTCTTTTGTCTTCATTGCAGGACTACCACAACATCTGCGCAGCCGCCTTCCACTCCCAAGTCCAGGAGTTGGCTAAGCGGACCGCCGACCTCACCGAAAGCCGGCGTAAGCATTCTGTCTACTTCCTCGCGGGGGCACATCAGCGCACCCGCTGGGTGTAGCCCCCGAGATTCGGGCCGACTGCTGAGCAGTCAGGCCGGATCTTCTGGCAACCACTTTTCTTTTTTGGTCATCTTTGTTGATTGTCCTCTCTTTCTCATTTTTGCAGGAGCCAACGCTACACTGTAGCAGCATCTGGGTGAAGTCCAGACCGAGCTGCGCGTCAAGGAGGAGGAGCGCCGTAAGGCGGCCTTGGAGCGCGACTGTCTGGCCAAGAAGTTGGCGGACCAGGCGGACCAGCACAAGGCGGAGCTCCGGAAGCTCAAGGAGGCGGAAGGCGCCCTTCAGGCCGAGTTTGAGATCGAACGCTCAAAGTGGGCCGAGAAGGAGGCGATCCTCGCCGCTGGCTACGGCGAGATTGAGGACATGATCGACGGTAAGCTTCTTTCTTTGGAATAGCTGCCGACTGCATCGGGAGTCGGCTTCTAATCTTTGTTTTTCTTTTGCGTAGACTTCTTTCCTGGCCACGCCGTCGCCGTCAGCCAGGCCATCGAGGTGCGGCGCGACCGGCGTAGGAGGGTAGGAGTGGAGATCCCGCCCGACGCGCCTCGGAACATGAACGAGCAGCTCCTGGCCGTCAGGACGTGTTTACAGCTGATTCACCGTCTGCTCCACCGTCTTCAGCGTGCCGGGTCTCAGCTGGTTTCTGACCTCTGGCCAGGCGACCAAGCTCCACGCACCCCCAGTCGGACCGCCGACTGGTTGGAGGCGGCAATCGGCCGCTTCGAGGCTTGGAGGGGCTCCTCCGCTCGGGCAGGCGCCTGAAGAGCCTTGGAGTTCATCAAGGCGTGGTATCCTGGGCTGGACCTAGCCCAGTTGGCCACGTTCCGGCAGGAGGCCATGGAAGAGTTGGTGGCAGCGGGGCCTGCGCTCACCAATCGTGCGGTGGCAATCGCCGAGTACACCGACACCAGCGTCTTCTTCCCCGAGCTGGACGAGGAGGGTGCCGAGGTGCCGATGGACTGGTTCGGGCTGAACCCGGATGATGGCGAGGACTCGGCGGAAGAAATCGCCTCAAGCGATGAAGGCGAGGATGAGGAAGATGAGGATGGTGAAGGCGACGCACCGAAGGGCGGAGCGGACGCCCAGCCTCAGCTTGATCGGGCCTCGAGCAACGAGCCGCGTGCGAGTGCACCGACTGCTGCTGAAGGCGACCAAGCCGAGACTCGCCAGACGGCCACTCCACTAGCTGGCGTCGCCGACTCCACCAACCTGCCGGACTCGCCTGTTGCTCATTTGGCCTAGGCTGCCAACTTATCTTATCTTTTCCTGCTTTGGTAATCTTTAGAACAAACTTTGTTAAATTCACGCAGTTCCACCCACTGGGTGTATTCAAACTTTGTTGAATGCTGGCCGAGGGCCTCTTGCTATGTGATTTAATTCTCGCACAAGATGTGTTTTGCCGAGCTCTGACTTGTCTTGCTTTCTGTTCTTTTGGCTTTTTCCTTTGCCGCTTTCCCTTGGCTGCCGCCTTGCCGGCCAGACAGCCATTCTTCGGTCTGCTAGCCGGGTCAAGTACTTGGCCATTTTGGGAAGACAAGTACTTTGGCCGCTTAGAACGTAGCGGTTTAAATAAGAAGCCGGCCGGCCGGCTGCTCAGCAACCGGACAGTTAGGCGAGGAGCCGACTTGGGCTATGTGGGTGCTTTCGTCCTTAGCCATTTTTCATGTGAGTACCATTTCCTGCCTTTGACCCTTGCCTGCCAGATAGTCGCTCTGCGAGCTGCGGCTTATGGCAAGGGTGGGCTTAGATGCCGGCACACTACTTGTCCGACTGCAGGTAGAGCCAACATAGTACAAGGCGGCAAGCCCCCGGGCCGACTGGTCGGACCCGGTGCTAGGCGTAGGAATGAAATAACATACTCATAGGCATGAAACTTATCATATAGATAAGAAAGGTAGCCCCCGAGTGCTCCTCGAGGGACCCGGTGCCTTTGCCCTTAGTACAAAAGGTACCGTGGTACATACTGCTTTTAACTGTAAAATATTCGGAGGAGATTTGCGTTCCATGGGCGCTCTGCTTCCTTGCCAAAATCGTCCCTTTTGCGCGCCCTGGGCTTCTGCCCGTCGATGAGGTAATAGGAGTCGTTGCCCAAGGCTCTGCTGATGATGAAGGGGCCTTCCCAAGGGGCCGAGAGCTTGTGCTGGCCGACTGTTCGCTGGATCAGCTGGAGCACAAGGTCTCCCTCTTGGAAGGATCGTGGCTTGACCTTCCGATTGTAGTAGCGGCGCAGGCTCTGCTGGTAGATGGCGGACTGGCTGAGTGCTAACAGCCGGCCTTCTTCCAGCAGATCAATGCCGTCTTCTCGTGCTTCCTTCGCCTCCGCCTCCGTGTACATGGTGACGCGAGGTGAGTCGAACTCGATGTCAGTTGGGATGACGGCCTCGGCCCCGTATACGAGGAAGAAGGGAGTGAAACCGGTTAATCTGTTCGGAGTGGTGCGGAGACTCCAGAGGACGGCCGGCAACTCGTCGATCCAGTAGCCGGCCGAGCGCTCCAGTGGCTTGACCAGTCGGGGTTTGATGCCGGATAAGATGAGGCCATTTGCTTGTTCTACTTGGCCGTTTGACTGCGGATGGGCAACGGACGCTAAGTCCAGTCGGATGCCCTGCGTCGAGCAGAAACGGGCCAAGGCACCTTTGGCAAAGTTAGTGCCATTGTCGGTGATGATGCTGTGTGGTACACCGTACCGGATGGTGATATCCGCAATGAAGGTCACAGCAGTCGGACCATTTAGTTTCTTGATTGGTTTTGCTTCAATCCACTTGGTGAATTTGTCCACGGCGACCAGCAGATGGGTCATGCCACCGCGTGCTGTCTTGAATGGGCCCACCATGTCCAGCCCCCAGACGGCAAAGGGCCAGGTAAGGGGGATGGTCTTGAGTGCAGAAGCCGGCAGATGTTGCTTGGAGCTGAATTTTTGGCACCCCTTGCATTTCTTGACCAGATCCTTGGCGTCCTCCAAAGCAGTCGGCCAGAAGAAACCATGGCGGAAAGCTTTGGCGACAAGGGATCTGGAGGCTGCGTGGTGGCCGCACTCGCCTTGGTGTATGGCTCTGAGGATTGCCTTGCCTTTCTCTAGTTCGACGCAGCGTTGGAAAACGTCAGTCACGCTGCGGCTGACAAGCTCTCTGTTTACTATCGTGTAAGCTCCTGCCCGGCGTTGCACCTGCCGGGCCGAGATCTCATCAACTGGTAGCTCTCCGCTTACCAGAAAGTTGAGGATGGGCTGCGCCCATGATGGTGCTTTGACTTCATCCACTGTCATTACGGCTACTGAAACTAGGGCGGTTGGGTCGGGAGGTGGTGGGGTGGAGTCGGCCGCGTCTTGCTGCGTTGTTGAAATCCCCGGGACGGCCGCTACAGCCCCCGGGCCGGGTTGTAGAGTCCCTGGGCCGGGTGCGACTGCCGCAGTCCCCGAGCCGCTTGCCGAAGTCCCCGAGCCGGCTGCTGCAGCCCCCGGGCTGGGTTGCGAAGTCCCCGGGCCGGGTGCGACTGCTGCAGTACCCGTGCCGCTTGCCGAAGTCCCCGGGCCGACTGCTGCAGTCCCCGGGCCGGGTTGTAGAGTCCCTGGGCCGGGTGCGACTGCCGCAGTCCCCGAGCCACTTGCCGAAGTCCCCGGGCCGGCTGCTGCAGCCCCCGGGCCGGGTTGCGAAGTCCCCGGGCTGGGTGTGACTGCTGTAGTCCCCGTGCCGCTTGCCGAAGTCCCCAGGTCGGATCCGACTGCTTCGGAAGCAGCCGGCACGAAGATGGATTCTGATTCCGGGGAAGGCTTGATAGACGGCTTGCAGAGGCACTAAAGGGACACGCCGGCTGGTATGGCTTGCCTGGTGGAGCCGATCCATGCCAGGGCGTCTGCTTGCTCGTTGTCGGCCCGTGGCACGTGAAGGAACTCGCACCCATCAAAATATCCGCTGATCTGCTGGACGAGGAAGCGGTAGCTCGCCATATTTGCATCCTTGGCGTCCCAGTCGCCGGACGACTGTTGGACCACCAAGTCTGAATCGCCGTAGCACAGAATCCGGCAGATGCCAATCTCCTTGGCCAGCCGGAGTCCGTGTACTAGCGCCTCGTACTCGGCCATGTTGTTGGAGGCAGCAAAGTGGATTTGCAGCGTGTATCTGAGCTTGTCGCCTTTGGGAGAGGTGAGGACGACGCCGGCTCCCAAACCGGTGCGCATCTTCGAGCCATCAAAGTGCATCCGCCAATGAGTGGAGTCTGGAGCTGGCGGCAGGTACTGGGTCTTGGCCCAGTCGACGAGGAAGTCGGCCAGTGCTTGGGACTTGATGGCGGCGTGAGGCTGGTAGAAGATGGTGGAGGGGGCCAGCTCGATGGCCCACTTGGCCACTCGTCCCGATGCGTCTCTGCTGCCTATGATCTCCGCAAGCGGGGTGGTGCATACGACCGTGATGGGATGCTCTTGAAAGTATGGCTTGAGCTTCTTGGCGGCAAAATGCATGCCATAGCACAACTTTTGGTAGTGGGGGTGGTTCTGCTTGGAAGCTGACAGCACCTCACTCAAGTAGTAGACGGGCCTCTGGACCAGCAGCGCCTTGCCGTCCTCTTGGCGTTCTACCACCATAACTGTACTGACCACCCGGCTGGTGGCGGCGATGTAGAGAAGCATGGGCTCCTTGGCAGCCGGAGCGGCCAGGATGGGCGGCGTGGTCAACATCTTCTTGAGTTGGAGGAAAGCCTCGTCCGCCTTGTCGTTCCACTCAAAATGAGTGGTTTTCTTCATCAAATGGTACAGCGGAAGAGCCTTCTCGCCCAGCCGACTGATGAAGCGGCTGATGGATGCCAAGCAGCCGGTGAACTTCTGAACGTCTCGCAGTCGGGTGGGCCTCTCCATCCTCTCGATGGCCTTGATCTTGACAGGGTTGCACTCTACGCCGCGCTCTGAGACAAGAAAGCCGAGGAGCTGGCCGGCTGGTACTCCAAAGGCACACTTTTCTGGGTTGAGCTTGATTTGAAAATAGCGCAGGTTATCAAAAGTTTCCTTGAGATCTTCCAGGAGGGTACCGCACTTCTCCGTCTTCACCACAATATCGTCTACATAGACGTGGGCATTTCTGCCGAGTTGCTTGAGGAGGCACTTCTGCATGCAACGCTGGAACGTGGCACCGGCATTTCTCAAGCCAAATGTCATGGTCAGGTAGCAGAAGGCTCCGAATGGTGTGATGAAGGCGGTCTTCAGGCGGTCGGCCGGGCTTAACTTAATCTGGTGGTACCCCGAATAGGCATCCAAAAAACTCAACAGCTCGCATTCGGCTGTGGAGTCTATCACTTGGTCAATCCGAGGCAAGGCGAACGGATCCTTCGGGCAAGCTTTGTTGAGGCTGGTGTAGTCAATACACATGCGCCATTTGTTGTTCTTCTTTAGTACAAGGACTGGGTTGGCAAGCCACTCTGGGAAGAATACTTCCATAATGAAGCCGGCTGCTAGAAGCCGGGCTATCTCTTCACCAACAATTCCTCTCTTCTCCTCCGACAGGCGGCGGAGGGGTTGCCTGACTGTTTTTGCATCTGCTCTGACATGTAGCTTGTGCTCGGCGAAATCCGTCAGAACACCCAGCATGTCCTTTGGAGACCACGCAAAGATGTCCCGATTCTCACGGAGGAAATCGACGAGCTCGCTTTCCTATTTGCTGTCGAGGCGAGCTCCTATGACAGCGAACCTCTCCGGGTGCTCCGGGTCCAAGGGTATCTTCTTGGTTTCTTTGGCCGGTTGGAAAGAGCCCTGAGCTTCTGACCCCTTGGGATCTGGCGATAGGTCCGGCTGCTCGCCGGCCATGGCCACAACCCGGTCAAGGAGCCGTTTCTCGGCAGCAATCACAAGGGACTCGGCCAGCCGGCTGCTGGCAGTGGCACAGGCGGCAGACTTCTGGTAGTCACCGGCTATGGTGATAATGCCCTTGGTGCCCGGCATCTTCATCTTGAGGTAGGCGTAGTGGGGGACCGCCATGAACTTGGCCAGAGCAGGCCGGCAAGAAACGCATGGTAGGGGCTCTCAAGGTCAACCACCTCGAACCAGATTGGCTCTCGGCGGAAGTGACTCTTGTCTCCAAAGAGGACATCTATCTTGATCTTGCCGATTGGTGAGCAGGATAGGCCACGCACAATGCCATGGAAGACAGTCCGGCTGGGCTAGAGCTGTTTCTCTTTGATGCACAACTTCTCCATGGTGTCGCGGTAGAGGATGTTGATGCTGTTACCGCCGTCTATCAGAATTCGGGAGAAACGAGCAGCTCGCCTCTCTGTTGCGAAGGTGGCATCCAACACCAGGGCATAGGAACCCGGAGAAGGCATCACCTCCGGGTGGTCAGCTCGGCTCCAACTGATCGGCTTCTCCGACCAGTGCATGAACTCTGGGGCTTCAGAGGCGACAGTATTCACTTCTCGGCGCTGTTGACGCCGGCTGTGCCTGTCGTCAGTCACGCTGGTGAAGACGATGTAAGCTCCATGCTCTTCAGGAAACTCGTCTTGGATCGCGCCGATTGGTCGGACCGCCGGCTGCTGGGGAGGCGGAGGCGGCGGGCCAGCAGGCGGCAGAGGCAGTCCTTCGCCTCTGGCGATGCGGGTGAGCCAGTGGCACTTCCGGGTGGTGTGGTTGGATGGCTTCGCGCCGCTGTGGAACTTGCAGGGAGCGTCGAGGGTTTGCTCAAATGAGAAG
Organism: Thinopyrum elongatum; assembly: GCA_011799875.1. Taxonomy (NCBI): domain Eukaryota; kingdom Viridiplantae; phylum Streptophyta; class Magnoliopsida; order Poales; family Poaceae; genus Thinopyrum; species Thinopyrum elongatum. Next base: position 517,463,005 of record CM022303.1, read on the forward strand.
GCGAGCAACCAGGCAGGCTTGCCGCCCTTCTGGCGTTTGGGGCCGGGCTGCTCCTCTGGCTGCTAGTCTTCGACTGTCGCCACCTGCCGGCTGGTGGTAGCCGGCTACGGGGCCTTGCGCTTATTGTCGTTTGACTGTTGGCGCCGACTGGAATCACCAGCCGGTGTCTGACGGGCCGGAGGGAGCATCTTTCCTGACGCATCCACTTGGAGTTCCGACTTCATGGAGGAGTCGGCAGTCGCGTACTTGTCCGCTATGATCAACAGCTCGTCGAGCGTGGCCGGCTCATTGCAGAGGAGCCGGTACTTGAGTAGGGTGCCCTCTCGGCACCCGGCAGTGAAGTATTCAATGGCTTGCACCTCATGAACCCCTTCGCAGGAGTTGCGCAGCTCGGCCCACCGCGTTAAGTATTCGCGGGTGGACTCGATCGGGCCTTGGATGCACAGGGAGAGCTGACGAGGCTTGGGCGGCTGCTTGTAGGTGCTGGTGAAGTTGCGGATGAAAACTTCGGTGAAGTCTAGCTAGCTGTTGACGCTGTAGGGCTTGAGGCTGTTCAGCCATGTCCGGGCCGTGCCCTGGAGCATGAGCGGAACATACTTCACGGCAACACGCTTGTTGCCGTTCGCTATGTTGACCGCAGTGGAGTAGTCGACCAGCCAATCTTCCGGCTTCACAGAGCCGTTGTACTTAGGAGTGTCCCGAGGGAGCGAGAACCCTTTGGGGAAGGGCTCGTCGCGAATGCGGGGGCCGAAACAAGGCGGGCCGATTGCATCTTCTTCTTCCAACGACAGGGACCGAGCCAAGCGGTCGATCCGGTTGCGGGCGTTGTTCTCTCCGACTCCTCCGCGGGGGCCCAGCCGGCGCCCGAGAGTCGGATGCTCAACAGGCGGCGGAGAGGCGCGCCTCTCCCTGCGCGGGGGAGGGGGCTGACGACCGTCCCGCCGTTCTACTGCTCGTGGGCGGCCGTCTTGGTCGCGCTCAATGGAGATGCGGGTGCGGCTGCGGCTAGCAACCGGCTCTGGGTCTCCTCGGTCACGGGCGCCGGCTGTCGGCGTCCGGGAGGTCGCGCCATGCTCCCGGCGAGGGGGAAGGTTCCCAGCCTATAGGCCGGGTTCCACCATGCGGCGGCCGGCTTCTTGCTGCGCGGCGGCCGCGTCGATGAGCTGCTGGACGCGCTCCGTCATGCAGCGATGCTCGTCGCCCTCCAGGCGGTCCAGCTCGTCTGCCGCTGCCTGGGCGGCACGCAAGTTCTCCATGGGCATGGCGTAGACCGGGCGGTCGGCCCCCAACATGCTGGCGATGGCGGTGCCGCGCTGCCGGACCGTGCCCACGCGGCTGGGTTCGTCAGCAGCCAGTGTGCTGCAAACGACGCGGTCGATCTCGCGGTGGTAAGCCTCGGTGAGGCGTCTCATGGCCGCCAACTTGGTGGCGCTGTCGAGAAGTGCGATACGGCATGCTTCCAGCGTTTCACTACTCGCACCGGGCGCTACGGGAGCGGACAGGTCCCGCATTGCCGCCTGCAACGGGTCTCGGCCGGCCTGGTCGGAGGTTCCATCGTGGCTGATGACCAGCACCTCAGTGACGGTGCTGGTGCCGGCGCTGCTGTCTGCAGCGGGAAGTGGATCGTCGAAGATCACCACGTCACCGGGGAAGGCATCAGGAAGCGTGATGTCGGCGTCGACGACCATGTCGACGAGCAGGTCGGTGGAGCCAACGGACTCCGGGTCGGAGACCGGCTCGTCGGCGATGTGAAGCTTGCCGAGGAGATCGACAAGGAAGCTCTCGGAGCTAGATGCGCCCGCATCGAGTGCGGGCTCATCGAAGAGGCGGATCCCGCCGATGAGATCAGCGAGGTTGCTTGCGGCGCAAACAACTTCCATGCCGTGCAGCGTGTCAGCGCAAATGCCGTCGGGCGTGCCGGGCTGGCTGTGATCGCCAGGGAGGAAGAGGGTTCCCGTCCAGAACGTGTTTCCGGACGACGGTGCACCTAGCCCCACGGTGGGCGCCAAATTTCGGGGATATCATGCGACATATGCCAGGGGATGGCTTATCGTGGATGGGGACAAAAGTACATCGCCGGGCTCTAGAAGCGGGAGTGAGCGAGACCGCGTACGCTTGCGAATCTTACCCAGGTTCGGGGCTCTCCTAGGAGATAACACCCCTAGTCCTGCTCTGCGGGGTCTCCGCATGATCACTACTTCAACAGGTAGCTACAAGCTTGCTCCTTGAGCTATCTGGCTGGAGGAGGAAGAAGGGCAAGGCTAGCTCTACTCCACTCTCTCTGCGTGTGTGTGTGGTGCTGAGAGTGCTCGACGAGGCCTCTGCCAAAGAGCCAACCCCTTGCATGGGGTGGCCTGGGGGGTTTATATAAGCCTACCCCCCAGGGATACAACGGTAATCTGGCCAGATGCGGGGCCCGGCAGTCAGCGTCACTGGTCGCCGGCTTCTCCGCCGACCGCCGGGGCCCGCCGCCTGGTGGGTCCGTCGACTGCCGTGATCTCAGCCGACAGGTGGGTCCCGCCGTCCACGGGCCGTGTTGACTGCTTTATGCTGTAGCATTGCCCCTGATGACGAAGGCCTCGTCAGGGGGAGCGTTGATACAGTCCCGCCGCCTGGCGGGAGCTCACTGTAGCCATACCCCGTCGCATCTGGTTAATGGCGCACAGACTTCGAGTGAGGAGGAGGGCCGCCTGCTGGGAGCCGGCCTCCCACTGAGCCGACTCGTCTGGGCTCGCCGCCTTCTGGCTTGACAAGGACAGGTAGGGCCCGCCGCCTGTGGGCCGTACTGACCACCCGTCACGGGAGCATGGCTTCCTCTGCCATGGGTGATGTCATGAGCGGCATGGCAACAGTCCTGCGTTGGGCGCAGGATGCCTGCTCGGTACGCAGTACTGTGGTCACGTTCTGCCCTGGATTCAGGGGTGGCAGGCCTGTACTGTAGCCATGCCCTGTCTCATCATGTTTATGTTGGCGCTGACTTTGAGGGCGCGAGGGGCCACCTGCTAGGACTCGGCATCCCAGGAGGCCGCCTGCCAGGAGTCGGCCCACTTCATGGCCGTCCTGTGGACTCCGCCGCCTCCCGGCAACCGGCTGCTTGGACCAGCCGGCCTCAAGAAGGCGGCCCTTTGTCCTTGATGTTTGAGGGGCGCAGCCTGCCCTGATGTCTTGAAATACCAAAGAGAGCTGATGGGGCTACCCGTGGTCATTTACTCCGACATTACGTGTCTGCTTGCATGGTATTCATCCCACAGAAGACACTAGTTGACCGCTTCTTACCGCACCTTCTTGCAGATACTAGATGTTCCTAGTAACTCGCGATGCGTAAGGTTTCTCCTCATATACTATTTCACCTTAGCTAGAGGCCCGTCGCCCTCCTGGATTTTAATTCCTGGTTAGTTGATTGCCAATTAAAGGAAGCACCACCCGCAGAGGCGCTAGTCCGCCTGTTACGCCGGGGAAGCAGCGCCTCGGTGTCTATCTTAGGGGTGTGTGGGGCCTAGGAGCTGCTGGCGCCTGATCTGGAGGTTGACCAGGCTTAAAGGGATGGCCGGGGGGCGGTGCCAAGCACGACAGTGGTGTGAGGTCGAGGGGAGGGCAGGGCGGCGGAGGCCGGGGTCTGGGCTGGTGGTCACTGGTGGTTCGAGAAAGATCGTGAACAATGACTGGTGGGAGGTAGACGAAGGCCATCTGCCCGTTCCTTGTAGATCGGACGGTTCAAAAAAAATCGACTGACCTATTTATTTTTAGTCGGCTGTTATTTTGATAGGACCACATGTGGTGGTGTGCTGGAGGAGTACCTACATTTCCCAGCCATCCCTTTGCTCATATTACAAAATCCTTGAATCTAATTTCTTTTGTCATGCAATGTTGTAGATCTATCATATGTCTCCTGTCATTTATTTTTCAGCCACCTGCTATCTGCTACTTTTACAGTGCACTAGTTCTGCACACACTTCACCCATACTCTCACTATTGTTTTTTTATGCATGGGTATTTCAGCCTCTGCCACATTGTTGAAAAAAACATGAAAGAAAAGAGATAAGTCGCTCCTGCTTAATGCGTTGATAAGCAAGACACGTCTCAGCGCTTTACAGGGTGCAGTGTCAGCAGATTGAGACAGTAAACGTAGCTTGGGAGTTGATGATCTCGTTCGCCATGAACTACCATCCCACGTGCTTGCTTTAACTTCACGGTGTCATATGTGGTTGCATGTTGCATATGGTGTCTAGCTTGTATTCGAAAGGCGGAGGCCGGTCTTTATTAAGATAAGGAAAGAAATTTTTTACATCACGGCGATGGCCGCAAAGAGTACTAGACCACAGAGCACCAGAAGCCAAATAGCTAGTCAAGGCACTGGCCGAGCCAGTGAAAAGCCCAGCACAGACAGGCATCACCTGCAAGCCAACTAAAAAGCCACGGTGGTGGCGAAGCAGCCCACCTCCCGCCAGGCTCTCAGGTCCTTGATGATCATGCTCACCACTCCAGTCGGGTGTCTAGCTTGTACTGCTTCCAATTTGGTTAAATTGCATCTGCTTAGTTTACACATTATACCTTTGAATATGACATGCCTTCCTATTTTTGGTACATACTACTACATCTGTCTATTAACCATGTTCTTACATCAAACTAATGTTCTTGTATATGCCTCATCAATCACTTATGATGAGACAGTCAGGCTCGTGGATTACTGTGAGAAAAGATCCTCTTTTAAAGAATGCAGTGTCAGACTGTCAGCCTCCCCACATGATTCTCAAGAAACAGTAGGTCTAGATGAAGATAATCAACATAGCTCTGTAGTTGATGACCGCATTTCCCCTACACCACCATCACAGGTGCTTGCTCTAACTTGGGAGTGTGATATGTGGTTGCATGTTGCATATGGTGTCTAGATTGTAATTCTTCCAATCTGGTTAAATGACATGTGCTATTCTGCTTAGTTTATACATTATACCTGTTAATGTGACACGCCTTCCATTTTTTGGCACATATTACATCTGTCTATTAAGCATGTCTATCGGTGCAACAAACCCCAGGTATGTTGCCCAGACTGTACACAGGCACAAGAGCAAGGTTGCAACATCCAAGACGAGACAAAGTCAAGCCAAAGGAGGAAGACACCACTAAGGAAAAACCTCCCTTCCCGGGCAGGCGAGCCCGGTGAGGTCGAAGTCACCCCGAAGACAAACCTCCAGACTCCAGACCTGGCGCAGTCCGTCTGGAGACCGGAGATGGCATTCAGTTGCAAAACTCATGGAACATTGAGCATCTCCATAAGTTCTGCCCGTAAGGCGCGGCTGTCGGGCCCTGCCCGGCAGCCACCCTTTTGTACAGGCCTTGCCGATGTTGCATGTAACCCCTTGTACAAAGCCAGGCGTAGACCCTAAGCAACAGAGAAATAAACAAAGAGCTGGGGGCCCCCGACAAATTGCACGCATGCATAAGCATATCATGAGCATAGCATGTTCATGTAGATAATATCGCATGTAGCACTGTTTTCATCTGCACTAAGCTACAGGGTCCTTGCCGTGGATTTGGTCCCGAAGAAAGGAAGAGAAGACAAGTCTACACAATGATCCCCGGCAAGCCAAACAGATAAGTTTTATCTCTTATCCATACGTGTTTTGTGAAGAGAAACTTGTGCATATGAAAACCTCGCCGCCTTCGAAGCATAGGTGCTCCCATCCTTTGACTCGAACGTTGCTTCAATCAGGATGGTCATAGTGGCCTTTGACAGAAAAAGGTTTGGTGGGGGGCTGGCTCCTCTTTGAGATTTTGTGCCCGGAAGGCTTAGCCCCGCGGCAACAAACCGAGGGTACCGGCAGGATAGCTTGCCGGGGATAACTTGTTTACTTGAATGTATAGAGGCATTTCACCTCTGCATGGATATAATACATGCACAAGTGCCCAGCAAAGCTTGTCTTTTTCATTAATATGCTAATAAGCAAGTACAGATCTTACAGAGCACAAACATGGATAAAGAAGATTACACAATTTAGACTAAAGTTTGGCAAATGCCTACATATTTTAGACTGAAAAAAGATAAGTGCCCCGTAATCTCATTTCTTGTCCCTCTCCTCCTAGGCACTGATATGTCTCCGTCGTATCAATAATTTTTTATTGTTCCATGCCAATATTATACAACTTTTACATACTTTTGGCAATATTTTATCTGATTTATTGGACTAACCTATTAATCCAGTGCCCAGTGCCAGTTCCTGTTTTTTCATGTTTTTGTTTCACAGAAAATCCATACCAAACGAAGTCGAAACACGATAAAAATTTACGGAGAATTATTTAGGAATATATGTGATTTTTGGGACTTGGAATCAATGCAAAAGGGGGCTCGCAGTGACCACAACACACCAGGGCGCGCCGGGCACCCTCTGGCGCGCCCAGGTGTCTTATGCCCTCCTCGAAAGTCGGTTGGGGCCCTTCTTCTGGCGCAAGAAAGATAATTTATGGAAAAAATCATGTAAAAATTTCAGCGCAATCGGAGTTATGGATCTCCGGGAATTTAAGAAACGGTGAAGGGCTAGATCTGGGGAACGCGAAACAGAAAAGAACAGAGAGGGAGATCCAATCTCGGAGGGGCTCCCGCCCCTCCGCCGCCATGGAGACCATGGACCAGAGGGGGAACTCTCCTCCCATCTAGGGGCAAGGCCAAGGAAGAATAAGAAGGAGGGGGCTCTCTCCCCCTCTCTCCCGGTGCCGCCGGAGTGCCGCCGGGGCAAGGATCGTGACGGCGATCTACATCAACAATCTTGCTACCGTCAACACCAACTTTCTCCCCCTCTATGCAGCGGTGTAGCACCCCTTCTCCCTGCTGTAATCTCTACTTAAACATGGTGCTCAACTCCATATATTATTTCCCAATGATTTATGGTTACCCTATGATGTTTGAGTAGATCCATTTTGTCCTATGGGTTAATCGTGATCTTGGTTGGTATGATTGTATATTTTATTTATGGTGCTGTCCTACGGTGCCCTCCATCTCGTGCAAACGTGAGGGGGCCCCGCTATAGGGTGTTGCAATATGTTCATGATTCGCTTATGGTGGGTTGCGAGAGTGACGGAAGCTTAAACCCGAGTAAGTGGGTTGTTGCGCATGGGATAAAGAGGACTTGATACTTAATGCTATGGTTGGGTTTCATGACCTTAATGATCTTTAGTAGTTGCGGATGCTTGCTAGAGTTCCGATCATAAGTGCATATGATCCAAGTAAAGAAAGTAGGTTAGCTCATGCCTCTCCCTCATATAAAATTGCAAGACTGATTACCGGTACTTGTTATCGATTGCCTAGGGACAAATGACTTTCTTGTTGACAAAAGCTATCTACTTTTATTACCTTGCAATGTATCCGTAGTTTTATTCTCGCAAATTACTCATAGTTTTATTCTTGCAAAATAGTTTCATACTTGTTTTCGGTAAAGCAAACGTCAAGTGTGCATAGAGTTGTATCGGTGGTCAATAGATCTTGAGGGAATATTTGTTCTGCATTTAGCTCCTCGTTGGGTTCAACACTCTTATTTATCAAAGAAGGGTACAAACGATCCCCTATACTTGTGGGTTATCAAGACCTTTTTCTTGCGCCGTTGCCGGGGAGCAATACCGTGGGGTGAATATTCTCATGTGTGCTTGTTTGCTTTATCACTAAGTAGTTTTTATTTTCTGTTCTAAGTTGTTCTCTATCTTTAGTTATGGATATGGAACACGAAACACCAAAAAAATTAGTGGTACTTGCTACTCAGGGAGATGGGGAACCTCCTAAAAACCTTCGATGCTCGTTATGTGAAAAATATTATGCACTACTTTAATAATTCTGAGAAAACCCCATTCAACTTGATAATGGGAGACACGTTGGATCAACATGAATACTTTAGGGATTACCACTTGACACAAAAAGGGAAACTATTATGGGATCAAATTGATATGTTGCATTGGTATGCTTGGAATTTATGCCAGAGATATGATTATACTTGTTGCTCTAGGATGAACGCTCCACACCTTCCCTTTTCATGCAAATTTAATGACAATGAAACCTTGGCTTCTTATGCCAATGGTAGATATGATTATTATGATGTGGAACGAATAGAAGAATTTGTTGCTTTTAAGGGTGCTTATGAAATTGAATCTTTGTTTTTAAAGTATGAAGCTTTTGATGATGATGTTTATAGACCTGAAAATTTTGCCATCCTTAAATATTGCTATGAAAATTATAAATACAAGTCCAATATTTATATATTTATTAAGAAAGTCTCCGCTGTCCAAGAAGAGACTAATATTTTGCAGGAGTCTATGGAAGAAGAAATTGATGAAACTGTTAGCTCATTGGATGAAAAAGATGATGAGGAGAGCGAAGAACAAAAGGAGGAAGAGCGGATTAGCTACCCGTGCCCACCTTCTAAAAGGAGGAAGAGCGGATTAGCTACCCGTGCCCACCTTCTAATGAGAGTAACTCTTCAATTCATACATTGTTTAATTTCCCTTCGTGCTTACCGAAGGATGAATGCTATGATAATTGCTATGATCCCGTTGATTCTTTTGAAATATCCCTTTTTGATGAACTTGATGGTTGCTATGCTTGTGGCCAAGATGCCAATATGAATTATGCGTATGGATATGAACTTGCTATAGTTCCTTATGTTAAGATTGAAATTGTTGCTATTGCACCCACACATGATAGTCCTATTATCTTTTTGAATTCTCCAAACTACACTATATCGGAGAAGTTTGCTCTCATTAAGGATTATATTGATGGCTTGCGTTTTGCTACTACACATGATGATTTTGATGAATATAATATGCATGTGCTTACTGCTCCTACTTGCAATTATTATGAGAGAGGAACTACATCTCCGCCTCTCTATGTTTCCAACACGATAAAATTGCAAGAAACTGCTTATGCTATGTATTGGCCTTTACTTGATGTGCATGAATTGTTCTTGTATGACATGCTAATGCATAGGAAGAGAGTTAGACTTCATCATTGCATGATATATGTTGCTTTGTGCTCACTACTAAATTATCAATCATTGTTAATTAAAATTGGCTTTGATATACCTTGGGATCCGGGTGGATTCATTACTTGAGCACTTTATGCCTAGCTTAATGGCTTTAAAGAAAGTGTTGCCAGGGAGACAACCCGGAAGTTTTAGAGAGTCATTTATTTCTGTTGAGTGCTTTTATAAAGTTTAAAAATATAAAAATATAGAGGGGAACTTAAAACTTCACAAAAGGAAAAGTGAAAGTGAGAGGGACGAGAATTGTCAAAGTGGGAGCTAGCCTTGAACTTTGTTCATGCCCATGGAAACTTTGTGAATCTTAATTACAGAAAGTTTTCAACAAAAATAATTATCCCCTTGTACAAATCCATTGTATTATAAAAAATAGTGTGCCAAGATTTGCCTTTAGGATGATTAGATTGCTTGTTGGTATGTGCGGTGCAAAAACATAAACTTTGGCTGTAGTGCATGATTTTACATTTTTTTACTGGAACGTCGAAAGTTTCTAAAAGTTTTTGCACAGTCTTTCTATACAAATTGTTTATTTTGTCCTAATTTTTCAGAATTGTTGGAGTACCAGAAGTACGGTAGGTGTTCAGATTGCTACAGACTGTCCTGTTTAAGACATATTCTATTTTTTGATGCATTGTTTTGCTTGTTTTGATGAAACTATCGATTCTGTCGGTGGGTTAAGCCATGGAAAAGTTATAATACAGTAGCTACAATGCAAAAACAAAATATGAATTGGTTTGCAACAGTACTTAGAGTAGTGATTTGCTTTATTATACTAACGGATCTTACTGAGCTTTCTGTTGAGTTTTGTGTGGATGAAGTGATCAAAGATCGAGGAGGTCTCAATATGAGGAGAAGGAGGAGAGGCAAGAGCTCAAGCTTCGGGATTCCCAAGGCACCCCAAGTAAATATTCAAGGAGACTCAAGCGTCTAAGCTTGGGGATGCCCCGTAAGGCATCCCATCTTTCTTCAACAAGTATCGGTATGTTTTCATCTTTGTTTCGTTCATGTGATATGTGTAAATCTTGGAGCATCTTTTGTGTTTAGTTTTCATTTTTATTTTATGCACCATGCTGGTATGAGATAGTCCATGGTTGATTTATAGAATTCTCATTGCACTTCACTTATATCTTTTGAGTGTGGCTTTATAGAATGCTTCATGTGCTTCACTTATATCATTTGAAGTTTGGATTGCCTGTTTCTCATCACATAGAAAACCGTTATTTGTAGAATGTTCTTTTGCTTCACTTATATTTATTAGAGCATGGTCTTTCGTAGAAAGAATTAAAACTCTCATGCTTCACTTATATCTATTTAGAGAGTCAACAGGAATTGGTCAATTGCATGGTTAGTCATAAAATCCTACATAAAACTTATGGATCACTGAATACGATATGTTTGATTCCTTGCAATAGTTTTGCGATATAGAGATGGAATATGTGGGTGGTACTAGTAAACGGTTGTGGTTAGTAAGAATATTGGTGTTAAGGTTTGTGATTCCCGAAGCATGCACGTATAGTCTATCGTTATGCTATGAAGTTGGAGCATGATTTATTATTGATTGTCTTCCTTATGAGTGGCGGTCGGGGACGAGCAATGGTCTTTTCCTACCAATCTATCCCCCTAGGGGCATGCGTAGTAGTACTTTGCTTCGAGGGCTAATAAACTTTTGCAATAAGTATATGAGTTCTTTATGACTAATGTGAGTCCATGGATTATACGCACTCTTACCTTTCCGCAATTTGCTAGCCTCTACGGTACCATGCATTGCCCTTTCTCACCTCGAGAGTCAGTGCAAACTTCGCCGGTGCATCCAAACCTCGTGATATGATACGCTCTATCACACATAAGCCTTATTATATCTTTCTCAAAACATCCACCATACCTACCTATTATGGCCTTTCCATAGCCATTCCGAGATATATTGCCATGCAACTTCCACCGCTTCCATTTTGATGACTTGAGCATTCATTGTCATATTGCTTTGCATGATCGTAAGATAGCTAGCATGATATTTCCATGGCTTGTCCGTTTTTTGATATCGTTGTTATGCTAGATCATTGCACATCCTGATACACTGCCAGAGGCATTCATATAGAGTCATATTTTGTTATAGGTATCGAGTTGTAATTTTTATTTCTTTTGAGTTATAAGTAAATAGAAGTGTGATGATCATCATTATTCATAATTAGAGCATTGCCCCTGTGAGGAAAGGATGATGAACACTATGATTCCCCCACAAGTCGGGATGAGACTCCGGACAATGAGAGAAAAAAAAGGAAAAAAAGAAAAAGAGAGAAGGGGCATGCTAATTCCACACTTGTGCTTCAAAGTAGCACCATGTTTTTCATATAGAGAGTCTCCTATGTTGTCACTTTCATATACTAGTGGGAATTTTTCATTATAGGATTAGATGCACACCCACTTAGTTTTCATATTGAGCTTTCATACACTTATAGCTCTTAGTGCATTCGTTGCATGGCAATCCCTACTCCGCACGTTGATATCAATTGATGGGCATCTCCATAGCCCATTGGTTAGCCGCGTCGATGTGAGACTTTCTTACTTTTTGTCTTCTCTATATTTACCCCTATCATCATACTCTATTCCGTCCATAGTGCTATATCCATGGCTTGCGCTCATGTATTGCGTGAGGGTTGAAAAAGCTGAAGCGCGTTAAAAAGTATGAACCAATTGCTTGGCTTGTCATCGGGGTTGTGCATGATAAATACTTTGTGTTAAGAAGACAGAGCATGACAAGACTATATGATTTTGTAGGGATAGCTTTCTTTAGCATTGATATTTTGAAAGACATGATTGTTTGTTGGGATGCCTGAGTATTGATGTCTTTATGTAAAATTATAGACTATTGCTTTGAATCACTTATGTCCTAATATTCACGCCAAGATTAGGTATATGATAAAGTTTATGCTAGGTAGCATTCCACATCAAAAATTATCTTTTTTATCATTTACCTACTCGAGGACGAGCAGGAATTAAGCTTGGGGATGCTGATACATCTCCGTCGTATCTATAACTTTTTATTAATCCATCCCAATATTATACAACTTTTACATACTTTTGGCAATATTTTATATGATTTATTGGACTAACCTATTGATCCAGTGCCTAGTGCCAGTTCCTGTTTTTTGCATGTTTTTTGTTTCACAGAAAATCCATATCAAATGAATTCCAAATGCGATAAAAATTTACGGAGAATTATTTTGGAATATATGTGATTTTTGGGACTTGGAATCAACGCAAACAGGGGCCCATAGTGACCACAACCCACCAGGGCGCGCCGGGCACCCCTTGGCGCGCCCAGGTGTCTTATGCCCTCCTCGAAAGTCGGTTGTGGCCCTTCTTCTGGCACAAGAAAGATAATTTATGGAAAAAAATCATGTAAAAGTTTCAGCGCAATCGGAGTTACGAATCTCCGGGAATTTAAGAAACGATGAAGGGTCAGATCTGGGGAACACGAAACAAAAGAGAACAGAGAGGGAGATCCAATCTCGGAGGGGCTCCCACCCCTCCGCCGCCATGGAGGCCTTGGACCAGAGGGGGAACTCTCCTCCCATCTAGGGGGGAGGCCAAGGAGGAAGAAGAAGGAGGGGGGCTCTCTCCCCCTCTCTCCCGGTGGCGCTGGAGTGCCGCCGGGGCGAAGATCGTGACGGCGATCTACATCAACAATCTTGCTACCGTCAACACCAACTTTCTCCCCCTCTATGCAGCAGTGTAGCACCCCTTCTCCCCGCTGTAATCTCTACTTAAACATGGTGCTCAACTCCATATATTATTTCCCAATGATCTATGGTTATCCTATGATGTTTGAGTAGATTCGTTTTGTCCTATGGGTTAATCATGATCTTGGTTGGTATGATTGTATATTTTATTTATGGTGCTGTCCTACGGTGCCCTCCATCTCGCACAAACGTGAGGGGCCCCCGCTGTAGGGTGTTGCAATATGTTCATGATTCGCTTATGGTGGGTTGCGAGAGTGGCATAAGCTTAAACCCGAGTAAGTAGGTTGTTGCGTATGGGATAAAGAGGACTTGATACTTAATGCCATGGTTGGGTTTCACGACCTTAATGATCTTTAGTAGTTGCGGATGCTTGCTAGAGTTCCAATCATAAGTGCATATGATCCAAGTAGAGAAAGTATGTTAGCTCATGCCTCTCCCTCATATAAAATTGCAAGAATGATTACCGGTACTTGTTATCGATTGCCTAGGGACAAATGACTTTCTTGTTGACAAAAGCTATCTACTTTTATTACCTTGCAATTTATCCGTAGTTTTATTCTCGCAAAGTACTCGTAGTTTTATTCTTGCAAAATAGTTTCATACTTGTTTTCGGTAAAGCAAACCTCAAGTGTGCGTAGATTTGTATCGGTGGTCGATAGAACTTGATAGAATATTTGTTCTGCCTTTAGCTCCTCGTTGGGTTCGACAATCTTATTTATCAAAGAAGGCTACAAATGATCCCCTATACTTGTGGGTTATTAGGAACTACGGTGGGAGGTAAAGAGGGCAAAAGGAGTGCCTGAGCAGATGCCCGACCCGATCCCGTCAGGACCTGCCAGGCGCAGCCTGACAAGCTCGAGGGTGGCAAGGCTGCGAAGGAGAGGGGCGGAAGGAGCAGCTCAGCGGTGCCCTGGTTACCACCTCCAGGAATAGCAAGATGCCCCAGCATAAGCATCGGCAGGGGGAACTGCCGGGGCTCAGCTGGAAGACTGCTGGAGGAGGCAAAGGCACCAAGAGAGCGACCCCCTCCCCGGCAACCGCCCTAAAGAGGCCGATGATAATGGTGCCGGGGAGGGAGGGGAAGAGCGGAAAGACGAGGCAGCGGTCCGGCAATACGAGACGAAGGCATCGGTGCCATCGTACTCCGACCTGACACCCTGCCACCCGCCTTCTCCGTCTTCCCTCATTCTTTCTCCATCACCACCACTCCAGGAGGATGCCAGCCCCTCGGGCCGTTACCTCCCCCAGAGAAACAGCAGGCGACGGCGACGCCCGGGGCGCACAAGAAGCACCACTCCCCACCTTGGGGGGCAGGAAGGTGCCACCGTCTTCAGTGTTCGCCCCGACTCTATCGGCAAGAGCAGCACTGGGATTACCGAGGATCCCTAGTGCTGCACCCCAGACGGGCGCTGGAAGCCCCGAGGGCCCCGTCGATAGGGCAACGAGCCTCGGCGACCCGCGGCGAGGTCTGGCATTCCTCGCCGGACAGTCAGCTCGTGTGAGGGCGACGAGTGCTTCACCATTTTGTAGAAATGCGGCACCTCCCGCGCTGCGAGCGACTCGACGCCTGCATCCTCGACCGCCGCGTCCCTTTTGGCCCCGGACCAGACTCACTACCCGGGCGCCTACACAAGCGTTCAGCATCATCAACCCCAAGCTCGAGCCCGGTGCCTGACCCCGGTCTCTCCCTCTCAACATTGCAAGAAGAAGGAAGGAAATGGGGAGAAGAGGTGCGTGAATGAGCACTTACGCTTCCCCTCGCCCCCTTTTATAGGCAGGCTGGGGGCTGATCCCTTGTGGGTAACCGCCATTCCTCTCCACCAACCCAAGAAGACCGGGCCCCTGCCTTGACGCTCTCCCGCACCACGCGCCTCCGTTACCTACCCCACTCAATGCATGCAGCATACATGGCCAGGGATAAGAGCGTGGTGGGAAGAGTGAATTGGCATTTACTCACCCGTGCATTAAAGTCATTCACGGGCCATTACAAAGATGGCCCCACTGCAGTTGATGTTATGCGACGCGTGGGAAAACCGGAAACTTATCCAAGCTCAGAGTAATGAAGAAGCAAAGAAGACCTCAATGGACAGACTGTCGCAGCCTCCTCGCCTGTGTACTGGATAGGACCTACCCTGACGACGCTCGGCAGCACGTTCAGGCCAGGCCCAGGGGCTCCTATCGGTGCAACAAACCCCAGGTATGTTGCCCAGACTGTACATAGGCACAAGAGCAAGGTTGCAACATCCAAGACGAGACCAAGTCAAGCCAAAGGAGCAAGACACCACTAAGGAAAAACCTCCCTTGCCGGGCAGGCGAGCCTGGCGAGGTCGAAGTCACCCCGAAGACAAACCTCAAGACTCCCCCGGCAAGCTTGCCGGGGACGCCAAGGGCGGCCTACCCCGCCAAGGCTCCACCGCTCCACCTCACAGCAACGCAAGTCATCGATCGGTGCGGTGTCAAACCCCCAAGTGGCTGAGTGGCTATTATTTGACACATGGTAGCCACTTCCGAAGGAAATCCCCTCCAAATGACACTCGTCTAGAGACGTGTCAAGCAGACAGACGAGAAGGTGGCCGAACGGCCCGGCAAGGCTTGTCGGGCATGCCATGATGTGACACTAAGCGGCGCATTTAATGCGCTCTGCCCTGTCTGCAGAGTTAGGTACGATAGCACTGTTTGCTATCTAATCAGTACACAATGACTGATTTGCCATTGTGGTGACCCCTTGATCTATAAAAGGAGGGCCATGGCAACAATAGAAAGGATTCGGACCCTTGCACACTCATACGCGTGTAGCTGCTCTCGCCCCGAGGCAACCCTGCCGGGCTAGAGCGTTGCGTCTCCACCATGGTCCTCTCATCAATCCACCAAAGCAGGAGTAGGGTTTTACGCCTCACGGCGGCCCGAACCTGGGTAAAAACTGCCCGTGTGATCCTTGCCGTGTTGTGCTACGTTCTCCGCTCTTTGTGCAATGTGCCCTTCCCCCCGCCAAACCACAAAGGGGCTGATGGCCCCATAGGTGGCCGTGGTTTCCCACAACATCTTTGGCGCACCAGGTAGGGGAAAGCGCTTGCGCGAACCCAAGAAACGTACGCAGCGCGTCATCCTCATCATCGTTTTCTTCATCGACGGCTTCATCATCCATGGCGCCCAAGAAGAAGCCCGGTGTTGCAGCTCACCCGTCCACCTCGAAGGCCCCATCGCACGTGGCCGTCGATGCCACGGGGGCTACGGGGACGCACGGGGATGTGGACGCTGCGGGGGACATGGCCGGCGCAGGCGGCGTCGTCACCACCCCTCCCGTGGCTGAAACGGGGGCAGGAGGCACCAGAGAAGGACAGCGCCAGCAGCATCCCAGCGGCCACGCTCCACAAGGTGCGGGTGGAGAGGTCATTCTGTCTGCACCTCTCCGCCCCGCCGATGGACACAGCTGCAGCGGTGGCGCTCACTCCGGGGTGAACTGCAACTCTCTGGCCGCTCCCGCTGCGGGCACGGCCACAGGGCATGCACCACCCCCGGGGCAAGCTGACCTAGCCGATGCGCCGAACGGAGCCACTGATCCCCAAGCACATCCACCTCGCGACCACACCACCCTGGCGACTGGCTCACGACGACGAGAGCACGGCGTTGCCACTACTGGCACCGTTAGAAGCCAGGTGACGTTACGGTCTACATCGTCATCCATGCCGAGCATTGCTTCGGAGGCCATGGCGCGGGCCCAACTCCTGTTGAGATTTCCGCCGCCGGCCGATCAGATGGATGAGTGGAGAGCCACCATTTAGAGTTTGATTGGTTTCACCGAGGCGGGAGGATCACAGCGAGCGGGCCCGTCATGGCCTCCATAGGCGGCAACAACGGCCCGAGCCGCTAGTTGTACCGAAGGGGCCACCCCCACAGTGCAATCCTCTCCACAGCAGCCGGCGCAGGGGCCGCAGCAAGGACCCGATGACGTATCGATGGCTTCATCTGATCCTCGAGCACGTTGAGACCAGCGGCGAGTCCTGGAAGGCAGGCGGAGGGAAGACGCGCGCGTCACCATCGAACAATGCCGCGAAACCCAACGCCAGTCTGATAGGCGCAATGGCCCCGACGTCGACAAGACCACGCCCGGTGAAGGTGGGTACTTGCCTTTCGAGGTTGGGTGCCCCGCCTTCACTCGCGAGCTGCGGCAAGTCCGTTGGCCATCTGCTCGCACATTCAAGCCAGAAATACCAAACAAGTATGATGGAAGACTGAACCCGACAGAGTTCTTGAGCATCTACACCATCGTTGTTCAAGCTACCGGGGGAAGAGACAAGAAGGTATTCGCCAACTACTTCCCTTTGGCACTCAAGCCAAATGTGAGGTCTTGGCTGATGTACCTGCTAGAGAACTCCATCTCGACCTAGGCTGACCTGTGCCATGAGTTTGTTGGCGCCTTCACGGGCGGCCATCAAGAACCAGGGCGACCTAGTGACTTGCAGCTCCTCCCACAGAAGGAAGGAGAAAGTCTACGGAAGTACAGGCAGAGATTCAGCAGAGTGCACCGGAACATCCTAGATATCCACCCGGCAGCTGTGATACCTGCGTTCCAGTCCAACGTACGCAACCGTCGGATACACTCTAAAATGAACGTTCGGTTGCCCAAGACTGTGAATGAGATGTACACTTTGGTGGATAAGTGCGCTCGGGTAGAAGAGGGGACGCGACTCCCCAGTGAAGAAGATGGTGTCGACGTCGACTCAGAGGACGACGATGGCGCCACCGACCAGAAGAAGAAGAACAAGAAGCGCAACAAGAAGCACAAGGATAAAGCAGTGATGACCATTGAAAGATCGAGCGCACCCAGTACCGGCAAGAAGGCCAGACCGAGGTTCCCGGCAAGGAAGCTGCCGCGTGCACTGATTGCCGGGAAGCCGCGGCTGCCGAGAAAGCTGGGAAAGGTGATGGGCCGTACTGTAAGATCCATCGGACCAAAGGCCACGATCTTCAGGAGTGCCATCAAGTTGAGCAACTCGTCAAGAAGCAGAGGGTTGAGTACGAGAAGCGTGATAAGGAGAAAGACCAAGATGGCGTTGGCGGGAAGGCCCGAGGCGGCAGAGCAGGCCACCCCAGCAAGGCTCCTTAGTATCAAGGGAAACCCGCGAGAGGCCGTGAGAAGAATGATTGCGATGATGAGACTGATGAAGGAGATGAAGAGGAAACCAGCGAGCAGGAGTTCCAGAAAGCCACTGACGCCTTGTGCATTGACGGGGGTGCATCCCTGCACTCCTCTCACCGCCAACTTAAATAGTGGGCGCGTGAAGTCAATGCCGTGGAGCCAGCGGCAGATTCTCGAAAGCCGCTCAAGTGGTCCTGCACGCCCATCATCTTTGACGAAGAGGATCACCCTGACCGCACCTCCGTGGTAGGGTGCTTGCCGTTGTTGGTCTCACCAACAATCCGCAACCTCAGAGTCACAAAGATGTTGGTTGACGGCGGGGCCGGGTTGAATTTGATTTCGCCAAAGGTCATCAGCAAACTCTAGATAGCAGATGAGGAGCTCAAGGTTACTGGTACGTTCCAAGGAATCAACCCCGGCAGGAGTCATCCTAAGGGGAAGATCACACTACAAGTGACGTTCGGAGGGGAGTTAAACTACCAGACTGAGAAGATCATGTTTGACGTGGTTGACCTCCCCCTGCCGTACAATGGAATCCTTGGTCGCCCAGCCCTGGCCAAGTTCATGGTGGCATCACACTATGCCTACAACACTTTGAAGATGCCAGGACCAATGGGCGTCATTTCCATTCCGTCGGACAAGAAAGATGCAGTCATATGCGTGGACAAGATGTACCGGGAAGCAGTCGCTGCAGAGGATGCGGAAGCCATTGCTCCCACCAAGGAAAGCAAGAAAAAGAAGAAAGCTAGCGAGGATGCCAGCAAGGAATCCGGGAAGCGTACCTCTCCAGAGTGCGCTGCGCCTGTTGATGACTTGGCGGAGAGTTCCAATAGCAAGAGATCCAAGGCTACTGCACCTGCTGTGAAGAAGGTCCTGGCAGGGCTGGCTGGCGTTGTTACCATCAGTGCCACCCTCGATGACAAATAGGAAAGCGTGCTCGTTGCCTTCCTGCGGGCAAATGTCGATGTGTTTGCCTGCCAACCATCTGACATCCCCGGTGTTCCCAGGGCTGTAATCGAGCACCACCTTGCTATCTGCCCACATGCCCAGCCCATCAAGCAGAAGGTCCGGAAGCAAGCTTTGGAGCGGCAGCAATTTATTGCCGAGGAGATCAAGAAACTTGAAGCAGCTGGTTTGGTCAGAGGAGTGTTGCATCCAACATGGTTAGCAAATCTAGTGGTGGTGCGCAAGGCGAATGGGAAATGGAGGCTTTGCATAGACTTCACAGATCTAAATAAGGCATGCCCGAAGGACCCGTTCCCCTTGCCACGCATCAACTAGATTGTGGATTCCACCTCCGGCTGTGACCTGCTTTCCTTTCTGGATGCCTACTCTGGGTACCACCAGATCTTCATGTCTAAGGAAGACGAAGAGAAGACCGTGTTCATAACCCCATGTGGCACGTACTGCTTTGTACGGATGCCCTTCGGGTTGAAGAGCGCCGGATCCACTTTTGCAAGAGCAGTACAGATTGGCTTTGAGTCCCAGCTGCACAGAAACATTGAAGCTTACATGGATGATATCGTGGTCAAAACCAAGGACAGGATGACTCTCATTCAGGATTTGGAAGAGACCTTTGCCAATCTGCGCAGGATCAACTTGAAGCTGAATCCAGAGAAGTGTGTGTTTGGTGTTCCTTCCGGCAAGCTACTTGGCTTTTTTGTGTCCCATCGAGGGATAGAAGCCAACCCCGACAAGATCAAGGCTATCGAGCAAATTCAAGCACCCAAGATAGTTAAGGACATGAGGCGTTTGACTGGATGTGTTACCGCACTAAGCAGGTTCATTTCCAAGTCTGCCGAGCGCGCCCTGCCGTTCTTCAAAATCGTGAAGAAGGCAGGACCCATGGAGTGGACCCCAAAGGCAGATGCTATGCTACAAGATTTGAAGATCTATCTTTCCTCTATGCCCACTTTGGTCGCTTCCAAATCACAAGAGCCATTACTACTATACTTAGCGACAACCAATCAAGTGGTTAGTACAGCACTGGTGGCACAGTGGGAAGTGGATGAAGCCACAGCCACTGTCCCCTCTGGAGAGGAAAGCGGACCCGTCCCGGCAAGGTCAGATGTGGTTCAAGACAAAGAAGAACAAGGCAACGGAGACAGTTCCAAGGTTGCGGCAAGGAAGAAGGTGGTGCAGTGCCCAGTGTACTTCGTTAGCTCCCTATTGCAGGGGGCTAGGTCAAGGTACTCTGGCGTGCAAAAGTTGATTTTTGGCCTCACCATGGCCTCAAGGAAACTGCGCCACTACTTCCAAGCACACGAGATCACGGTTGTCACCCGCTTCCCTTTGCAACGTATACTCAGAAACCCCGAGGCCACTGGCAGGATAGTGGAATGGGCCTTGGAGTTATCCAGCTTTAGTTTGAAGTTTGAGAGAACATCAACTGCTCAGAGAAGAGCACTGGCGGAGTTCATTGCATAGTGGACACCAACTCCTGATGAAGAAGTACTAGAGACAGTCATCCCCAGCAAGGAAGCGCCCCAAGAATGGATCATGTATTTTGATGGTGCCTTCTCCCTACAAGGTGCAGGAGCTGGCGTGCTTCTCGTTGCCCCCACTGGGGAGCACCTGAAGTACATCGTTCAGATGCATTTCCCCCAGGAGAAGGCTACCAACAATACCGCAGAGTATGAAGGGCTCCTTGCCGGGCTCAGGATTGCAACGAAACTAGCAATCAAGAAGCTGATCATCCACGGAGATTCGCAGCTTGTGGTGAGGCAAGTCAACAAGGATTATCAAAGCCCATTGATGGAGGCATACATCGAGGAAGTGAGAAAGTTGGAGGAGCGCTTTGACGGATTACAAACAGAGCACGTGCCCCGTGCGGAAAACAGCATTGCTGATCATCTGTCAAAGTGCGTTGCGCAAAAACTCCCTGTGGAACCAGGGACTTTTGTTCTCCATCTCACTCGGCCCTCCGTATCCCCAGCAACAATGGCCAGAAAGAGGAGCAAACTGGACTCCGGCAAGCCTCTCTCGGCAGAGCCTCCCAAAGCCCCCGGCAGAGAGCTTGGCGGGAACAACTCCCCTTCGATCAGTGAGCTGCACCCTCCCGCCAGACCGCCGGTCCCTGCGGTCGAGGAGTGCGCTCCCACAAATGAGGAGGTGCCACTGGTCCTCGTTGCCGAGTCCCTGGCCCCAGCTTGGGCACGGCACAAAGTCCATTTTCTCCAAACAGGAGAACTTCCCAAAGAGCAAGAAGAAGCTGAAAGTGTAGCCCGGAGGGCCAGTATGTATCAGTTCGTTGACGACACACTATACAAAAGAAGGCCCAACGGTGTGAAATTGAAGTGCATTTGCCGGGAAGAAGGAAAGGAACTATTGGCAGAGATACACAAGGGTATGTGCGGCTCACACATTGGATCGAGGGCCCTGGTTGGAAAAGCCTTTCGACAAGGATTCTACTGGCCCACGGCCCTCCAAGATGCAATTGAGCTAGTCACCAAATGTGAAGCCTACCAGTTCCACTCCAAGAACATCCATCAGCCTGCCCAAGCTCTCCAGACGATCCCTTTGTCATGGCCCTTCTCGGTCTGGGGGCTCGATATCTTGGGCCCCTTCCCCCGTGCTACCGGGGGCTTTGAGTTCTTGTTCGTCTCTATCGACAAGTTCAAAAAGTGGCCAGAGGTGGAGCCCGTGAGGAAGGTGACCGCACAGTCAGCTATCAAGTTCTTGAAAGGATTGGTGTGCCGCTTCGGGGTATCTGCCCGAATCATCACCGACAATGGCACCCGATTCACGAGCCACGCCTTCATGCAATACGTTCATGCCCTCGGAAGCAAGATCTCATTTGCCTCTGTTGCCCATCCCAGGAGCAACGGGCAAGCTGAGAGGGAGAACGTTGAAGTTCTGCGAGGACTCAAGACAAGAACATTCGATAAGCTACAGAAGTGTGGCAGGCAATGGATCGATGAGCTGCCGGTGGTTCTTTGGTCCCTCCGTACGACACCAAATCGAGCTATCAGGCAGACTCTCTTCTCCCTAGTCTATGGGGCAGAAGCAGTTATCCCCACAAAACTCATATACGGATCACCTCGAGTGCTTGCCTACGATGAAGTAGCGCAAAAACAGCACTGGTGTGACGACGCTATGCTACTTGAGGAGAACCATCTCCGGGCTGCTACGCGTGCTGCACGCTACCAGCAAGCCCTGCGTCGCTATCATAGCTGCAGGGTTCATGCCCGGAGCTTTGAGGAAGGCGACCTTGTCCTTAGGTGCGTTCAGTCCACCAAGGGTACAAACAAGTTGACGCTGAAGTGGGAAGGCCCTTACCGGGTAGTACGACTCACCAGACCTGGCGCAGTCCGTCTGGAGACCGGAGATGGCATTCAGTTGCAAAACTCATGGAACATTGAGCATATCCGTAAGTTCTACACGTAAGGCGTGGCTGTCGGGCCCTGCCCGGCAGCCACCCTTTTGTACAGGCCTTGCCGATGTTGCATGTAACCCCTTGTACAAAGCCAAGCGCAGACCCTGAGCAACAGAGAAATAAACGAAGCGTTGGGGGCCCCCGACAAATTGCATGCATGCATAAGCATATCATGAGCATAGCATGTTCATGTAGATAAGATCGCATGTAGCACTGTTTTCATCTGCACTAAGCTGTAGGGTCCTTGCCGTGGATTTGGTCCTGAAGAAAGGAAGAGAAGACAAGTCTACACAGTGATCCCCGGCAAGCCAAATAGATAAGTTTTATCTCTTATCCATACGTGTTCTGTGAAGAGAAACTTGTGCATATGAAAACCTCGCCTCCTTCGAAGCATAGGTGCTCCCATCCTTTGACTCGAACGTTGCTTAGATCAGGATGGTCATAGTGGCCTTTGACAGAAAAAGGTTTGGCGGGGGGCTGGCCCCTCTTTGAGATTTTGTGCCCGGCAGGCTTAGCCCCGTGGCAACAAACCGAGGGTACCGGCAGGATAGCTTGCCGCGGATAACTTGTTTACTTGAATGTATAGAGGCATTTCGCCTCTGCATGGATATAATACATGCACAAGTGCCCGGCAAAGCTTGTCTTTTTCATTAATATGCTAATAAGCAAGTACAGATCTTACAGAGCACAAACATGAATAAAGAAGATTACACAATTTAGACTAAAGTTTGGCAAATGCCTACATATTTTAGACAGAAAAAAGATAAGTGCCCCGTAATCTCCTTTCTTGTCCCTCTCCTCCTAGGCACTACGGTGGGAGGTAAAGAGGACAAAAGGAGTGCCTGAGCAGATGCCCGATCCCGTCAGGACCTGCCAGGCGTAGCCTGACAAGATCGAGAGTGGCGAGGCTGCGAAGGAGAGGGGCGGAAGGAGCAGCTCGGCGGTGCCCTGGTCACCACCTCCAGGACCAGCAAGAAGCCCCAGCACAAGCACCGGCAGGGGGAACCACCAGGACTCAGCTGGAAGACTGCTAGAGGAGGCGAAGACACCAAGAGAGCGACCCCCTCCCTGGCAACCACCCTAAAGAGGCCGGTGATAATGGCACCGGGGAGGGAGGGGAAGAGCGGAAAGACAAGGCAGCGGGTCGGCAATACGAGACAAAGGCGTCGGTGCCATCGTACTCCAACCTGACACCCTGCCACCCGCCTTCTCCGTCTTCCCTCATTCTTTCTCCATCACCACTACTCCGGGAGGACGCCAGCCCCTCGGGTCGTTACCTCCCCCGGAGAAACAGCAGGCGACGGCGATGCCCGGGGCGCACAAGAAGCACCGCTCCCCACCTTGGGGGGCAGGAAGGTGCCACTGTCTTCAGCGTTCGCCCCGACTCTGTCGGGAAGAGCAGCAGTGGGATTACCGAGGATCCCTAGTGCTACACCCCAGACGGGCGCCAAAAGGCCCGAGGGCCCCGTCGATAGGCAACGCGCCTCGGTGACCCGCAGCGAGGACTGGCATTCCTCACCGGACAGTCGGCTCGTGTGAGGGCGACGAGTGCTTCACCATTTTGGAGAAGCGCGACACCTCCCGCGATGTGAGCAACGCGACGCCCGCATCCTCGACCGCCGTGTCCCTTCTGGCCCCGGACCAGACTCACTCCCCGGGAGCCTACACAAGTGTTCGGCGTCATCAACCCCAAGCTCGAGCCCGGGGCCTGACCCCGGTCTCTCCCTCTCAACATTGCAAGAAGAAGGAAGGAAATGGGGAGAAGAGGTGCGTGAATGAGCACTTCCGCTTCCCCTCGCCCCCTTTTATAGGCAGGCTGGGGGCTGGGGGCTGATCCCTCGATGGGTAACTGCCGTCCCTCTCCACCAACCCAAGAAGACTAGGCCCCTGCCTTGACACTCTCCCGCACCACGCACCTCTGTTACCTACCCCACTCAATGCATGCAGCATACATGGCCAGGGATAAGAGCGTGGTGGGAAGAGTGAATTGGCAGTTACTCACCCGTGCGTTAAAGTCATTCACGGGCCATTATAAAGATGGGCCCACTAAAGTTGGCGTTACACGACGATCAAGAAAACCAGAAACTGATCCCAGCTCAAAGTAATGAAAGAAGCAAAGAAGACCTCAAAGGACAGACTGCCGCAGCCTCCTCGCCTGTGTAGTGGACAGGGCCTACCCTGACGATGCTCAGCAGCGCGTTCAGGCCAGGCCCGGGGGCTCCTGTCGGTGCAACAAACCCCAGGTATGTTGCCCAGACTGTACACAGGCACAAGAGCAAGGTTGCAACATCCAAGACGAGACCAAGTCAAGCCAAAGGAGCAAGACACCACTAAGGAAAAACCTCCCTTGCCGGGCAGGCGAGCCCGGCGAGGTCGAAGTCACCCCGAAGACAAACCTCAAGACTCCCCCGGCAAGCTTGCCTGGGATGCCAAGGGCGGCCTACCCCGCCAAGGCTCCACCGCTCCACCTCACAGCAACGCAAGTCATCGATCGATGCGGTGTCAAACCCCCAAGTGGCTGAGTGGCTGTTATTTGACAAATGGCAGCCACTTCTGAAGGAAATCCCCTCCAAATGACACCCGTCCAGAGACGTGTCAAGCAGACAGACGAGAAGGTGGCCGAACGGCCCGGCAAGGCTTGCCGGGCATGCCACGATGTGACACTAAGCGGTGCATTTAATGCGCTCTGCCCTGTCTGCAGAGTTAGGTATGATAGCACTGTTTGCTATCTAATCAGTACACAATGACTGATTTGCCATTGTGGTGACCCCTTGATCTGTAAAAGGAGGGCCATGGCAACCATAGAAAGGATGCGGACCCTTGTACACTCATACGTGCGTAGCTGCTCTCGCCCCAAGGCAACCCTGCTGGGCTAGAGCATTGCGTCTCCACCACGGTCCTCTTATCAATCCACCAAAGCAAGAGTATGGTTTTATGCCTCGCGGTGGCCCGAACCTGGGTAAAAATTGCCCGTGTGATCTCTGTCGTGCTGTGCTACGCTCTTCGATCTTTGCGCAATGTGCCCTTCCCCCCGCCGAACCACAAAGGGGCTGATGGCCCCATAGGTGGCCGTGGTTTCCCACGACAATGTCCTTACATAAAACTACTATTTTTTTGTATCCCGCATCAATCAATTATGATGAGACATCTTTAGTATATGTAGTGTGATATTGGTTGCATCTTTCATATGATTTATTGCATGCACTGCTTCTAATTTGTTGAAACGCCATTTATGATGGGACGCTTTTAACTTGGCAGAGTCATATTGGTTGCATCTTTCATGTGGTGTCTAGCTTGCATTGCTTCTAATTTGTTGAAATGGCTTCTACTTAGTTTACACAAATAGTTGTGAATATGCCATGCCGTCCTGTTTTTCGTACATATTCCGTCCTCGTATCATGTGCTTGCCTTACATCAAAGTAGTGATTGTCAGTATCATGCATGAATGAGTTATGAAGAGTGAATTTTATTGCTTTTTTTGTTGGTTTTACTTGACAATGCAAAATCAATAAAGCGGAAGGAAATTAGCAGGGCAGTGGATAATGGTGCTCCTTCCGACCAACTAAAATGGAGGGCCTGTACAGATTCTACTCCGCCATCCCCCCAACAAGATTTGCAAGACAACACATGCATAGACACTCAACGTAGCTGTGTTGATGATGAGCAGTCTCCCCTAGTCCACCATCATAGGTGCTCCCTATAACTTGGCACTATTACATGTGGTTGCATGTTATGTATGATGTCTCGCTTGTATTGCTTCTAATTTTGTTGAATTCCGTCTGCTTACTTTACACATTATACTTGTGAATAAGACATGTGTTCCTGTTTCTAGAACATAGAATATCTGTCTATCACACCATGTTCTTACATCAAAGTACTACTATTGTGTAACCTGCAACAATCACTTATCATAAGACACGTTTAACTTGGGAGTGTGATATAGGTTACATCTCGCATTATTTTCTAGCTTGTACCACTTCTAATTTGTTGAAATGGCACTTATGACGAGACAGATTTAACTTGGTAGAGTGATATTCGTTGCATCTTTCATATGGTGTCTAGCTTTCATTGCTTCTAATTTGTTGAGATGCCTTCTGCTTAGTTTACACATCATAGCTGTGAATATGCAATGTTGTCCTTTTTTCTTACACATTCAATCGTCCTATCATGCGGTCGCCTTACATTAAAGTAGTGCTCGTCATCATCCTGCATCAATGAGTTTTGAAAAGAAAATTTTTATTCATTTTTATTGTGGGTTTGACTTCACAAGGCAATAAAATTAAGTAAGAGGAAGGAAAAAATTAAGGCAGGGACTGATGGCGGTCTTCCGGCGGAACCGGCATCCTAGGTGCTTTCTCTAGCTTGGCAGTGTGATATTGTCTATCTAGCTTGTATTGCTTCTAATTTGATTAAATTACTTCTGCTTAGTTTACACAAATAGTTGTGAATATGCCATGCCGTCCTGTTTTTCGTACATATTCCATCCTCGTATCATGTGTTTGCCTTACATCAAAGTAGTGATTGTCAGTATCATGCATGAATGAGTTATGAAGAGTGAATTTTATTGCTTTTTCTTGTCGGTTTTACTTGACAATGCAAAATCAATAAAGCGGAAGGAAATCAGCAAGGCAGTGGATAATGGTGCTCCTTCCGACCAACTGAAACGGAGGGCCTCTACAGATTCTACTCCGCCATCCCCCCAACTAGATTTGCAAGACAACACATGCATAGATACTCAACATAGCTATGTTGATGATGAGCACGTCTCCCCTAGTCCACCATCACAGGTGCTCCCTCTAACTTGGCACTGTTATATGTGGTTGCATGTTATGTATGATGTCTCGCTTGTATTGCTTCTAATTTTGTTGAATTCCATCTGCTTACTTTACACATTATACTTATGAATAAGAAACATGTTCCTGTTTCTAGAACATACAATATATGTCTATCACACCATGTTCTTACATCAAAGTACTACTGTTGTGTAACCTGCAACAATCACTTATCATAAGACATGTTTAACTTGGGAGTCTGATATAGGTTACATCTCGTATTCTTTTCTAGCTTGTACTACTAATTTGTTGAAATGTCATTAATGACGAGACAGTTTTAACTTGGTAGAGTTATATTCGTTGCATCTTACATATGGTGTCTAGCTTTCATTGCTTCTAGTTTGTTGAAATGCCTTCTGCTTAGTTTACACATCATAGCTGTGAATATGCAATGGCACTAATGACGAGAGACCTTTAACTTTGTAGTATGATGTTGTTTGCATCTTGCATATGATTTATTTCTTATACTGCTTGACATTTGTTTAAATGCCAGTTATGACGAGACACTGTTAACTTGGCAGAGTGATATTTGTGGCATCTTTCATATGGTATCTACCTTCCATTGCATTGCTTCTAATTTATTGAAATGCCTTCTGCTTAGTTTACACATCATAGGTCTGATTATCTCATGCCGTCCTGTTTTGCGCACATATTACATCCTCCTATCATGCGGTTTTCTAACATCAAAGCTCGGTTCATCTGTATCACACATCAATTTGTTCTGAAGAACTAAATTTTTATTCCTTTTTCTTGTCGGCTTGACTTGACATGGCAAAGAGAAAGAGGAAGGGACATAGAATGGTAGGGGTTAGTACTCGAGACACACGGATAAGGAAGCAGAAGAACTATGAAGATTTTGCTGGTACTGATAGTGCAATAGAAGGTCCAAGTCCACCGGATAATTGTACAAACATGGTATCCCCTGCTATAGCAGCTGCAAAACAATCCAAACGCAAACAAAAAGCTGGCACCAAACAAGCAATGACAGCCCTAGTTGTTGCAGCACCTTCTTCCACGGTACCAACATCTGCACGAGTTACTCGTTTGTCAACTTAGCTAGCGGCAAGTTCCCAAGCTCCCTTTCCACCTGACATTACTTCCGAAGCACTCTTGCCACAAGAGGAGTTGGCAAGATCAGATGAACCTTGTGAGCTTCAACAGCAAGAAGGTAGTTGCTCGAGTCAAGTTACAGTTGCATGCTTCTTTATATGTAGTCTCACAGTTTGATGTACACTAACACTTCCTATGTTCGTTGTTGGACTAGCACCTAGGAGCAAGAGGAAACAGACATCAGGGATAATGCTCGATAGGTTAACTAAATCTATAGGAGGAAGAATGGAGATCCGTTTTGAGGCAGGTTTAAAAAGACCATGTGATGCTACAGAGTTAGCCAAGTTAGTATCAGAGGCAGCGGTTGCCATTAGGTGTCATGCACGTATCCTCCCAACATGGATTCGGTAAAGGAATGACAAAGATGAAACCCAGTTCAACACCTTCGTCGACCATTTATCTGTAAGTATGGTTATGTATGGAAATTAGTAATATCGTCTTGCTCTGTCCCATACTTTCTAGGTTGCTGGTAATGAGACTCCCATAATTTTCAACAGATGAGGTTCAAGTTGGATAGCCAAGATGATGCAACCAGACAAGCATGCACCCATGTTTTCAAGTCTGCTCTGCGATAGTATCGGTATAACTTGAGGAAAACTCACTTTGAAGGCAAAGCTAATAGTGAACTTGCCAAAACATCTCCAGTGGAAAATATAACGGATGAAGACTGGAGATGCCTTGTTAAACACTGGTCTGATCCAAAGTATCAAGTATGTTATATATATATATATGTGATCAGATGACATGTTGAACTGCTATTCACGCATGTGCCTCATAAATCTATCTTCTTCTAGGTGAACTATTCAAAGAAGAAGGCCAACCGTACGAAAGTGAAATTCCAACAGACGACAGGATCTCGTAGCTATATTGCACACTGCGAGGCTCTTGTAACTAGCTGCTGCTTCACTCTTTTCATTGTGCCATATTATCAGATATATATTGACTTGTTCCAAATGCAGAGGAAAGCCCTCAAGGACCAAAAAGTAACTGAACCAAATGTTGTGGAAATCTTCAAGGACTGTCACACCAGCAAGACGAAGGGCATGACTACACCAGTCAAAGCAGCTGTTGCAAGTCCTTAATCATCATGCCTTTTAACTACTGGTTACTCTGACTTGTGCATTGAACTGCACGGTTTGCAGCCAATGTCTATTATTCTTTTCAATTTTATACACAATTGTCTTAGCATATCATTACACCTTACAAGGTTTAAAAGAGAGGAGTGATGTTCCTTTTATCTTGGTCTGTAATCTAGTTCCGTGCTGAATTTGCCCACACAATGTTACAATTGCATGTTTGTCTGTTCTCAGTTGTTTTGTGATATGAATGATGTCATACTATGCTTACTGTATTATAAACTTTGTCTCTTTATCCTTAGCTGCCAATACAATGTGAAGAAGTAGACAATACGTTAGCCATGGTACATGGTCATATGTTTGGAACCTGGTTTTATTATGTACTTTGCAGTAAAATACAACTAATATTTTACACGGGTTCAGCAAAATAAGTTCTGTATGTAGACCAAAGCTATTCTGTTTGGTTTTGCTACCTCCTTAATAACTTCTGTTCTGGTACTACTAATGTACAAACTCAACTTTTCAGCAAGCTATGGAACAAATGGTGGAACTGCAACCTTCTGAAGGTGATGAGGCAACCATAAACGCAATGTCACCTCTTGCTGCAGTGGGTCAGTACCTATCCACTAACAGTGCCAAAAGCACCTTCCTATGTAATAACTGGGTTGGTTGTTAAGGGAATCTCATCCAAACTGCCTCATGATCAAGATATGCAAGCTCAAAACAATGTTATATCTGTGCTCCAGACACAAGTCCAATCCCTAACAGAGACCCTTTGTGAAACAAGGACAACCATTGTCCGATGTCGTCAAGATATGCATGGTTTTGAAACCAGACTATTAGACATTTGCTATGTTGTTTACGAGCCTAGGAGAAATGAAGGCGAAGTTTATGGTACTCCATCGGATAGTACAGCGGAAAAACATAACAGTTAGGTCAAATGAACTGAGCTTCTGAACTTCTGATGGTGCATTTATCTGCCGGACTGTTAACTTTTATGCCAACCTTCCTTTTGTTATATGGCTGTAATTTGTTTTGTTGTGATACAAAATTTGTTCTTAACGGGCAGCGACCGGCTGAAGAAAATAGCAAGCCATTTTTGTATAGTGTAGGGTGTTCCCTATATTTGCACTAGTAGCGAACTTTGATGCCCAATGGATGTATCTATGCAATCGCCTTAATAGCCTAGCGTTAGTTTCTGGCTTATTTATTTCCTTAGTCTTCTTTTTCCTTGGTTTGCTAGTGGCCGCAACAACCATGGGCCAGATACGGACCGTGGTAACCTTGAGCCTGCTACGAGCCGTAGGATCAATGGGCCTCCTATGGGCCATAGGATCAATGGGCCTCCTATGGGCCGTCGGATAAATGGGCCTCCAACGGGCCATAGGATCCATTGGCCACACATGGGTCCAACAATTCGTGTGCCAAAACCGGACCACGACATGGGCTGTAAACGGGCGTAATTGGTATCGGGCCAGCACGATCATGGGCCGTTAACAGGACGGAAGATAGCAAAGGCTTAATTCTGTCACAGGATTAACGGGTCGTTAATGGGCCTGAATACATGATGGGTTGGAAATGACACAATGGGTTAACGGGCCACAAACGGGCCGATTCTAACCACGAGCTGAATTTGGCCCACTAGGAGAACAGGCCAGTAACGGACCGGAAGTAACCGAGTGTCGGAAAGGATCCCAAGAATTTATGGGCCGTCAGTAGGCCGAAAACTAACACAGGCTGGAAACGGCCCATGTGAATCATGGGCCGTTAATGGGTATAAAGAAATTCACTGTTTATTATGGGCAAGGGTAACCACGGGCCACTAAAGGGCCCAAAGGGACGAAATGCCTCATATGGGCCTAAAGCCGTCATGGGCCAAAAGTGAAACGGGCTGGTATTATACTGGACGGCCCACACGACGTTGTTGGGCCGAATTCGGAAAGGACTTAATGAGCCGTGAGTTACCGGGCCGCAAAATGGGCTATATGCGAACAGACTGTTAACAGACTTTTCATGGGCCGGCCCGCTAGCTTTTGACCAAGTCAAACGGGTCGGCTCGCTAGCTTTTGACCAAGTCAAATGGGCTGGCCCGCTAGCTTTTGACCAAGTCAAACAGGCCAGCATGCTAGCTTTTGACCAAGTCAAACGGGCCAGCCTTTGTAAGCTAAATGGGCCACTATTGGGCCGTGCCACGTGTCCACATATCATAGGCGCCTATCTGTCCCAATGGTGAGCTGTCACGTGGTTCCTGTAGCCAATGAGAATTTTACACATGGAAAATCCCCATTGGTCTGGGCTATTAACGGGTTATCGGATGCAAACCGGAACCCGATAGCTTAACGGCAACCCGTTACGGTGGATGCCACGTGTCCGTTAACCTTAACCAGAACACTTCCATGACGTGTCATTTATCGTCATGGAGGTGGACACTTCCGTGATGATAATTTTGGTAATGTCATGGAACACTTCTACGATAGCACAGGTATGACTATCTTGATTCTGTCATAAAATCGTCATGGATGTACATGCATGACAGAAAACGTGACCTACTGTGACAAACACGTATCATCACAGAAGTGGTTTTTTTGTAGTGCTCTCCTGTTACTCCGTAGTTCCTCCGTCCTCATTCTAGTAGCGCTTGGCGAAGCCCTGTTGAACTAGCTCCACCACCACCATCACCACCACGCCATCGTGCTGGTTGTGATCCCATCTACTTCTCCGCCTTCTCTTGCTAGATCAAGGAGGAGGAGACATCATCGAGCCGCACGTGTGCTAAACTCGGAGGTGTCGTCCGTTTGGCACTAGCTCGGTTGGATCATGACCGAATCACGAAGAGTACAACTACATCCACCGCATTATATACGCTTCCGCTTTCAGTCTATGAGGTATGTAGACACACTCTCCCCTCTCGTTGATATGCTGCTCCTAGATAGATCTTGGGTGTTCGTGGGAAATTTTTTGATTTTCATGCTTCGTTCCACTTCACTCGTATGGTTCCACCACATCCCATACAGTAGCATGGGCTGTAGGGGGCGCCCTGGCCTTAATGGGCCAGGGGCACCAGCCTCTACAAGGCCCATGCACATGGGGAGGGGAAACCCTGAGGGGGAGGGCCTCCACTTGGCTTGGAGGGCACTCCTTCCCCCTTGGCCGCCGCCCCCTGCCTTGGGAAGGGGCTAGGGGCTGCCACGCCGCTCCCTCACCCCTATATATAGTGGGGAGGCGCATGGCGCAGCCAACCCTTTCGCGCTTGCCTCGTCTCCCTCCCATTACTCCTCCATGTTCCGTCAGCGCTTGGCGAAGCCCTGCCGGAATTCCGCTGCCACCACCACAACCATGCGTCGTGTTGGTTCAGATCTCGTCTACCTCCTCTCTCTCGCTTGTTGGATCAAGAAGGAGAGGACGCCGCCGAGCCGTACATGTGCTAAACTCGGAGGTGTCCTCCGTTCAGCACTAGATCGATTGGATCGTGATTGGATTGCGACGAGTACGACTACATCAACCGTGTTACGACACTAACGCTTTCGGTCTACAAGGGTACATAGACACACTCCCCTCTCATTGCTTTGCATCTCCATAGATAGATCTTGGGTGTTTCGTAGGAAAAATTTTGATTTTCATGCAAGGTTCCCCATTAGTGGCATAATGACCTAGGTCTATGCGTAGATGATATGCACGAGTAGAACACAAAGAAGTTGTGGGCGTTGATGTTCAGATTGCTTACCTCCCTTGTCTTATTTTGATTCAGCAGTATTGTGGGATGAAGCGACTCGGACCAACCTTACATGTCCTCGCACATGAGACTGATTCCACTGACTGACATGCAACTTGTATTGCATAAAAGTGGCTTTGCGGGTGCCTGTCTCTCCCACTTTAGTTGAATCAGATTTGACATAGGCGGTCCTTGTAGAAGGTTAAAAGGCAACTTGAATATCACCATTGTGTTTTTGTGTAGATAAGAATGGTTCTTATAGTTTACCCTAGCAACCACGTAAAAATTGCAACAACAAAGTAGAGAACGTCTAACTTGTTTTTGCACGGCATGTTGTGATGTGGTATGGCCAAAACGTGATGTGCTATATGTTGATGTATGAGATGATCATGTTTTCTAATAGGTTCACGACTTGCATGTCGATGAGTACGGCAACCGGCATGAGCCATGGGGTTGTCTTTAATTTATTATATGATATGCTTGTCAACTATTAAATGCCATGTAATTGCTTTACTTTATCGCTATGCGTTAGCAATAGTTGTAGAAGCAATAGTTGGCGAGACAACCACATGATGACACGATGATGGAGATCATGATGATGGCGATCATGGTGTCATGTCGGTGATGATGGAGATCATGATGATGGCGATCATGGTGTCATGCCGGTGATGATGGAGATCATGTCGGTGCTTTGGAGATGGAGCTCAAAAGCACAAGATGATAATGGCCATATCATGTCACATATACTGATTTCATGTGATGTTTATCTTTTTATGCATCTTATTTTGCTTACGACAACTATAGCATTATAAGATGATCGCTTCACTTAATTTCAAGATAAAAGTGTTCTTCCTAAGTATGCACCATTGCGAAAGTTTGTCGTTTCGAATCACCTCATGATGATCGGGTGTGATAGACTCTACGTTCACATACAACAGGTGTAAGCCAGCTTTACACATGCAGAATACTTAGGTTAAACTTGACAAGCCTAGCATGTACAGACATGGCCTCAAAACACGGAGGACCAAAAGGTCGAACACGAGTCATATAGTAGATATGATCAACATGGAGATGTTCACTGTTGATGACCACCCCATCTCACGTGATGATCGGACATGGGTTGGTTGATATGGATCATGTAAACACTTAACTTAGACAACTTGAGGGATGTTGATTTAAGTGGGAGTTCACTAGTAATTTTATTAACTGAACCAATTATGAACATAGTCTAAATGTCTTCACAAATTATGTTGTAGATCAATGGCTCGCGCTATAGCTCCCCTGAATTTTAATGCGTTCCTAGAGAAAGAAAAATTGAAAGATGATGGAAGCAATTATGCGCACTGTGTCCGTAATTTGAGGATTATCCTCACTGCTGCACAAAAAGTTTATGTCCTTAATGCACCGCTAGGTAAACCACCTGCTCCCGAAAATCTAGACGCTATGAATGTCTGTCAGACTAGAAGTGATGACTATACGATAGTTCAGTGCACCATGCTTTACGGCTTAGAATCGGGGCTCCAAAGACATTTTGAGCACCATGGAGCATATGAGATATTCCAGGAGCTGAAATTGGTATTTCAGGCTCACGCCCGGATTGAGAGGTATGACACCTCTGATAAGTTCTTTAGCTGCAAGATGGAGGAGAACAGCTCCGTTAATGAGCATGTACTTAGAATGTCTGGGTACTACAACCGCTGGAATAAATTGGGAGTTAATCTTCTAGATGAAGTAGCAATTGATAGAGTTCTCTAGTCACTTCCACAAAGCTACAAGGGCTTCGTGATGAACTATAATATGCAAGGGGTGGAGAAAATGACCCCTGAGCTTTTCGCGACGCTTAAGGCCACAGAGGTAGAAATCAAGAAAGAGCATCAAGTGTTGATGGTCAATAAGACCACTAGTTTCAAGAAAGGCAAGGGAAAGAAAGGGAACTTCAAGAAGAATGGCAAGGCAGTTGTCGCTCCCCTAAAGAAACCCAAGACTGGACCCAAACCTGAGACTGGGTGCTTCTATTGCAAGGGGAATGGTCACTGCAAGCGGAACTGCCCTAAGTACTTGGCAGATAAGATGGTTGGCAATGTCAACAAAGGCCTTTATTTTTTTGCGTTTCTTAATTTTGTATTCCGCTATTCCGACGAATATTTTTTTAGTCTTGCTTATCTTTATCTTATCTTAGAAAGAATAAAATATGAAAGAAAAGCGTCCATTGTCTAATGGATAGGACAGAGGTCTTCTAAACCATATTTGGTATACATGTTGTTGATGTGTACCTTACTAGTGCTCGTAGTAGGGCCTGGGTATTTGATACTGGTTCGGTTGCTCTTATTTGTAACTCGAAACAGAAGCTACAGAATAAACGGAGACTAGCTATGGACAAGGTGACAATGCATGTTGGAAGTGTCTTTAAGGTTGATGTGATCGCCATCGACACGCTCCCTCTACCTTCTGGATTAGTTTTAAACCTAAATAATTGTTATTTGGTGCCTGCGTTAAGCATGAACATTATATCTGGATCTTGTTCATTGCGAGATGGTTATTCATTTAAGTCAAAGAATAACGATTGTTCTATTAATATAGAGAATATCTTTTACGGTCATGCACCCAATGTGAATGGTTTATTCTTGTTGAATCTCGATCGTAGTAATACACAATGTCATAATATTGATGCCAAAATATGCAAGGTCAATGATGATAGTTCCACATATTTGTGGCACTGCCGTTTTGGTCATATTGGTGTAAAATGCATGAAGAAACTCTATGCAGATGGAATTTTAGAATCACTTGATTATGAATCGTTTGATACATGTGAATCATGCCTTATGGGCAAGATGACTAAAACCCTGTTTTCTGGAACAATGGAGCGGGCAAGCGACTTATTGGAAATAATACATACCGATGTATGCGGTCCGATGAGTGTTGACACACGCGGTGGATATCATTATTTTCTTACCTTCACAGATGATTTGAGTAGATATGGGTATATTTGCTTAATGAAACACAAGTCTGAAACTTTTGAAAAGTTCAAGGAATTTCAAAGTGAAGTGGAGAATCATCGTAACAAGAAAATAAAGTTTCTACGATCTGATCGTGCAGGTGAATATTTGAGTTACGAGTTTCACACTCATTTAATACAATGTGGAATTGTTTCACAACTCACGCCACCTGGAACACCACGACGTAATGGTGTGTCTGAATGTCGTAACCGTACTTTATTGGATATGGTGCGTTCTATGATGTTTGTTACTAATTTGCCACTATTGTTTTGGGGCTATGCATTAGAGACATCCGCATTCACTTTAAATAGGGCACCATCAAAGTCCGTTGAGACGACACCGTATGAGTTATGGTTTGGCAAGAAACCTAAGTTGTCGTTTCTTAATGTTTGGGGATGCGACGCTTATGTTAAGAGGCTTCATCCTAATAAGCTCAAACCCAAAGCGGAGAAGTGTGTCTTCAGAGGATACCCTAAAGAGACCATTGGGTATACCTTCTATCACAGATCCGAGGGCAAGATTTTTCTTGCTAAGAATGGGTCCTTTCTAGAGAAGGAGTTTCTCTCAAAAGAAGTGAGTGGGAGGAAAGTAGAACTTGATGAGGTAATCGTACCTTCTCTCGAACTGGAGAGTAGCACATCATAGAAAGCAGCTCCCGTGATTCCTACACCAACCGGGGAGGAAGCTAATGATGATGATCATGAAACTTCGGATCAAGTTACTACCGAACTTTGTAGGTCGACCAGGGTATGTTCTGCACCAAAGTGGTACGGTAATCCTGTCTTGGAAGTTATGTTGCTGGACAACAGCGAACCTATGAACTATGAAGAAGCAATGATGAGCCTGGATTCTAACAAATGGCTTGAGGCCATGAAATCCGAGATAGGATCCATGTATGAGAACAAAGTATGGACTTTGGTGAACTTGCCCGATGACCGGCAGGCCATAGAGAATAAATGGTCTTTAAGAAGAAGACAGACACTGATGGTAGTGTCACCGTCTATAAAGCTCGACTTGTCACAAAGGGTTTCCGACAAGTTCAAGGGGTTGACTTCGATGAGTTTTTCTCACCTGTAGCGATGCTTAAGTCTGTTAGAATTATGTTAGTAATTGCCGTGTTTTATGATTATGAAATCTGGTAGATGGATGACAAAACAGCATTCCTTAACAGGTTTCTTAAGGAAGAGTTGTATATGATGCAACAGGAAGGTTTTGTCGACCCTGAGGATGCTAACAAAGTATGCAAGCACCAGCAATCCATCTTTGGACTGGTGCAAGCATCTCGGAGTTGGAATATACGCTTTGATGAGGTGATCAAAGCTTTTGGGTTTAAACGAGGTTGAAGAAACTTGTATTTACAAGAAAGTGAGTGGGAGCTCTATAGCATTTCTCATAGTATATGTGGATGACATATTGTTGATTGGAAATGATGTAGAATTTCTGGAAAGCATAAAGGGTTGTTTGAAAGGATATTTTCAAAGGAAGACCTTGGTAAAGCTGCTTACATATTGGGCATCAAGATCTATAGAGATAGATCAAGACGCATGATAAGACTTTCACATAGAGCATACCTAGACAAGATTTTGAAGGAGTTCAAAATGGATCAATCAAAGAAGGAGTTCTTACTTGAGTTGTAAGCTGTGAAGTTGAGTCACGCTCAAGGCCCGACCACGGCGGAAGAAAGAGAAAGGATGAAGGTCATCCCCTATGCCTCAGCCATAGGCTCCATAATGTATGCCATGCTGTGTACCAGACCTGATGTGTGCCTTGCCATGAGTCTGGCAAGGAGGTACCAAAGTGATCCAGGAGTAGATCACTGGATAGCGGTCAAGAATTATCGGCGTTATGGGAACCAGGGTACCCAGACTTGCCTGCCTGCGGCCCACGGCGTGGCTCGCTTGACGGCCTGGTGCGGCCCATCGGCAAGGCCGCCAAGACAAGGCCCTCGCGAGGGACCCCTGGCCTCGCGAGGCAGACGACACCAAGACCTCTAGAGGGAGCGGCCTCCCCAGGCTGCCTCCCGAGGAGCGGAGTTTTCTATACAGGTACCCAGCCTCCCGAGGCTGTGATGACGTGAGCCATGACGACCAAGGCCAGGTGGGCGCCAGCAGGCGTAGAGGAGGCAGTTTCCCTTTCAGTGTTAAGGAAGCAAGGACAGACACGGGTTCCCAAGGAATCCCCCAAAGGTTTCCATTCCAGTGCAACGAGACCAAGACCATGGGTTCGGCAGGACGGATGTCATCGCCGAGCCCACCGCTACATCATGACCAGAAGCTTTGCAGGCGAAGACCACCTTTCGTCAGGATAAGATGTACTACTTGTCCCCTTTCAAATTGGCCGTTGTGGAATCCCTTCCCACCTAAGCTTTGGGGAATAGGACCAAGGCCACTATAAATATAAGTTAGCCACCACCATAGAAGGGGTCGACCCATTTCCTCACCCCCCGAGCCCTCACGAGGCAGCTCATCCACTGTACTGGTTCATCCTCAAACCTCCTCGTGAGGCCAATCCACCACAAAGCAGGAGTAGGGTTTTACACCGCAAGGTGGCCCGAACCTGGGTAAACTGCCGTGTTCATCTTCTTCCCTGCTCACGCGAATCTGGCAAAGCTAGGCTATAGGGCGACGAGCTGGTAGGCTCGAGAGGTTGAGATCTTCGCACACGCCCCGGAGTTCGAACCTTTGTGGGTCTGAGGAGCCCTGAATCCGACATTTGGCACGCCAGGTAGGGGGCGTGTCGAAGCTCTGCCTCTTCATCAACCGTGCTCCGCCCTCGCTTCATGGTTCCCATGGCAGGCGCTGCCCCACCCGCCAGGCCGCCTGGTGCCTACGGAGGTGCCGCGGGCCACCCAGCCTTTACCCCCAGCCTGCAGCGGGTGAAGTGGCCGGAAAAGTTCAGGCCGGTGCTGCCCCCACGGTACGACGGCGCGGCGGACCCCGAGGAGTTCCTTCGGCTATACATGTAGGCCGTCTGGGCGGTGGGCGGTGACGACAAAGTCATGGCGAACTGGCTCCCTATGGCCCTCACAGGCGTGCCGCGCTCCTGGATGCTCAGCCTGCCGGAGTCTTCGATGGCCTCCTGGGAGGAGCTGCGCGGCCTGTTCATCGCGTGCTTTGCAGTACCAGCGCCCCACGCAGTTGCATCCATCCTCGGCGGGTCACAGGTGTCGGCCTCGGGCCGCAATGTCAAGTAGCTCTTTCGTCGGGTGAGAGCTACTCGGCCACGGCATGAGGCCCCTCCAGGCCGCGCAGCGCCTGAGACCGACATCACCTTCGACTCCAGGGATCACCCCAGGACCATGGTCGGTGCCGGTGCGCTCCCCATGCTGTGCACGCCCACCATCAGCAATGTCGCGGTCACCAAGACCCTCATTGACGGTGGCGCCAGCCTCAACGTCCTCTCCGTGGAAGCCTTCGACCTGCTTCAGGTGCCCTACGACCAGCTCGCGCCCACCAAGCCCTTCTCGGGGGTGGTCAATGGCTCTACCACCCCCCTAGGGCAGATTCACCTCCCTGTCACCTTCACATGCGACAACTACCGCACCGAGCTCATTGACTTTGACGTTGCCCACATCGGCCTCCCGTACAATGCCATCCTTGGGTATCCGGCCCTCGCCAAGTTCATGGCGGCAACACACCCTGGCTACAACGTCGTCAAGATGTCTGGGAGCAATGGCATCATCACCGTGGTGGGGGACAGCAAGGATGCACTCCTGGCTCTCGAGCTCACCTTCAAGGCCACGGCGGCCATGCGACCAGGCACTGGGGACGCTCCAGAGATCCCGGAGGCCACGCCCGCAAAGAAGAAACAATTGTTCTCCCAAGACCGGGCCGAGACGTAGCAGGTGCCCATTGACGATGGAGGTTTAGGCCCCACCTTCACCATAGGCGCTGGCCTTCCCCAGATCAGGAAGAGGCATTAGTCAGCTTCCTCCGCATGAACAAGGATGTGTTTGCATGGGAGGCAACGGACTTGGTCGGTGTCCCGCGGGGTGTGATCGAACACTACCTAATGGTGTGCCCCAGTGCACGCCCAGTGAAGCAGAAGGCACGGCGGCAGGCCTAAGAAAAGCAATCATTCATCATCCAGGAGGTCCGCAAGCTGCAAGAAGCCGGCGTCATTCGGGAAGTGCGACACCCAGATTGGCTGGCTAACCCAGTCATCGTCCCCAAGAAGGACGGAAAGGAGCGCATGTGCGTCGACTTCACAAGTTTCAACAAGGCTTACCCTCAGGACCCATTCCCTCTTCCGCGCATCGATCAGATCGTTGATTCCACCGTCAAGTGCGACCTGCTGTGCTTTTTGGACGCCTTCTCAGGCTACTACCAAATCAAGATGGCGGTGCAGGACGTCAAGAAGACGGCCTTCCTCTCCCCGTGCGGCGTCTACT
This sequence comes from Thinopyrum elongatum, assembly GCA_011799875.1. Lineage (NCBI taxonomy): Eukaryota > Viridiplantae > Streptophyta > Magnoliopsida > Poales > Poaceae > Thinopyrum > Thinopyrum elongatum. The sequence goes on from CM022303.1 coordinate 517,503,393, forward strand.
GCTACACCTGGATGCCCTTTGGGCTGCAGAATGCTGGCGTGACCTTCCAACGATTGATGCACATCGCTCTGGGCCAGCAGCTCAGGAGGAACGCCGAGGCGTAAGTCGACGACATAGTGGTCAAATCACGGGAGGCAAGGACCCTTGTCGAAGACCTGGAAGAAACGTTCGCCAACCTGCGTAAGGTGAACCTGAGGCTCAACCCAGAGAAATGCGTGTTCGGTGTCCCGTCCGGCAAGTTGCTAGGCTTCCTGGTGTCACACAGAGGGATCGAGGCTAACCCCGAGAAGGTCAAGGCAATAGAAAAAATGAGCCCGCTGTAGACCCTCAAGGAGATGCAGAAGCTCGCGGGCTGTGTAACCTCGTTGGGGCGCTTCATCTCCAAGCTTGGCGAGCGCGCCCTCCCGTTCTTCAAGCTGATGAAGAGGAAGGGCCCCTTCGAGTGGACTCCGGAGGCTGAGACGGCTTTCCAAGACCTCAAGAGGTACCTCACGAGCCCACCCGTGATGGTGGTGCCTCGTCCTCTTGAGCCTCTGGTGCTCTACTTGGCCGCCACACCCCACTCGGCCAGCGCAGCGCTCGTCGTGGTCAGGGAGGAGTGCGCAGGTGCGGGTGCGCGACGAAGCACCCCGCGTAAGGTCGTGCCACCACCGCCTCAGGGTGGCACTGCTGAGGCCTCCGCTACCACATCAGATGGCAAGGCTCCTGAGGCCCCCTCGTCCCAAGCGGAGCGGGGCGTTGTCAACGCCTCTTCCCTCGTCGAGCACCCGATGTACTTCATCAGCACGGTACTGCGCGATGCACGCGCGCTACCCCATGCCGCAGAAGCTCCTGCTCATGCTCCTCGTCGCCTCTAGGAAGTTGTGCCACTATTTCCAAGGCCACCCCATCAAGGTCGTCTCCGCATACCCTCTGGAGAAGGTGCTCCATAGCCCCAATGCCGCGGGGAGGGTTGCAGAGTGGAACATCGAGCTGCAAGCATTCCAGCTAGAGTTCAGCACCACTAGGGTCATCAAGGGCGCGGCCCTCGCTGACTTCGTGGCGGAATGGACGGATGCCCCTGACCGAGGGATGGGTGAATACCAGTCCCTCACGCCCGGTGACGAGGTGCCCGACGGCGGGGTCATGTACTTCGACGGTGCTTTTGTGCGGCAGGGAGCGGGGGCTGGAGCCGTACTCATCTTGCCAATCAAGGACAAGTTATGCTACAATGTGCAGCTCTGCTTCCAGTGCGGCGAGAAGGTCTCCAACAACATCGCGGAATACGAGGGCCTGATCACTGGCCTTAGGGCCGCTGCTGCCCTGGGAGTCAAGTGTCTCACCATCAAGGGTGACTCTCAGCTCCTCGTCAACTTCTCCAACAAGGAATACAAGACTAAAGACGAGCATATGGAGGCATACCTAGAAGAGGTACGCAAAATTGAAAAATGCTTCTTGGGCTTGGAATTGCAGCACGTCCCGCGTGGCACGAACAAGGAGGTGGACGACATCGCCAAGAGGGCGTCCTGATGCGAGCCCAGAAGCCTGGCGTCTTCGAGGAAAGGCTCTTCAAGCCGTCAGCAGCACCCCCCGCTGTAGGCCCAGTGCTGCTTTGGGAGGAGCCGCCCCTGGCCCCCTCCTCAGGCACCCCGGCCTGCGGTCCGACCTCAGGAGCCCGCCTGCACCTGGCGCTGGAACCTCAGGAGGGTTGCTGGACCGAAGAGTTCAAGGCGTACCTGCTCCATGGCACCCTGCCGGAGAAGGAGGAAGATGCAGAATGCGTGGCTCATCAGGCCACCGCTTATTGCTTGCAGGACGGCGAGCTCTACCGAAGGCACCCCAACGACATCTCGCTGCGATGCATACCCAAGGAGCAAGGACGCGAATTGTTGACCGACATCCACGGCGGAGATTGCGGGCACCATTCTTCGTCACGCACCCTTGTGGGCAAGGTGTTCCGCAGCGGGTTCTACTGGCCCACGGCGCTCAATGACGCCACTGAGCTGGTGTGATCCTGTGAGGCCTGCCAGTTCCATGCCAAACAGATCGACCAGCCCGCGCAAGGTCTCTAGAACATCCCGCTCTCGTGGCCATTCGTGGTCTGGGGGTTGGATATCCTGGGCCCGTTCCCTCGAGCAGCCGGGGGATACCACTACCTCTACATCGCCATTGACAAGTTCACCAAGTGGGCAGAGGTGGAGCCCGTGCGCACCATTCCTACTGGCTCAGCCGTAAAGTTCATCAAGGGCCTCATGAGCCGTTTCGGGGTTCCAAACGTATCATTACTGACAATGGCTCTCAGTTCACAAGCAATCTCTTCAGGACGTATTGTGCTAACCTTGGAATGCATATATGCTACGCTTCGCTGGCACACCCACGGAGCAACGGCCAGGCTGAACGCGCCAATGCAGAGGTCTTGAGGGGCCTCAAGAGAGGAGCTTCAAGAAGAAGCTTGAGGCCTGCGGCAGGGGTTGGCTCGGTGAGCTTCAGTCCGTCTTGTGGTCCATCCGCACCACCGCGACTAAGCCCACCGGCGAGACCCCATTCTTCCTCGTCTACGGGGCTAAGGCGGTCCTCCCGCACGAGGTCAAGCATCGCTCCCCGTGGGTCTTGGTGTTTGATGAGGCACGCCAGGACGCCTCGCGGGGGACAGATCTCGTGCTCGGGGAGGAGGCCCGCCGCCAAGCCTCGCTCCGTGCCGTGAGGTACCAGCAGGCGTTGCGGCGGTACCACTGCCGTGGCGTCCGCTCCAGGACCCTCGAGGTGGGTGACCTCGTCCTGAGGTGGGTGCTCTCCAGGGAGGGGCTCCACGAGCTCTCGCCTATGTGGGAGGGCCCGTTCAGGGTCGCCCACATCTCCAGGCCTGGCGTCGCGCTCCTGGAGACGCCGGACGGGGTCCCCATCCAGAATGCCTGGAACATCCAGCATCTCTGGAAGTTCTACCCGTGACACTCTCACGTAATAATGAGTGGGGCTGTACATGCCCCGGAGTCTCCTAAGTGCCGCCCTGGGGCCTCACGGGGGCTTCCACCCACATCCAAGTGGAAGCCCCATGCTCCGCGCTAGCGGACGACACGGTCTTTCAACGACTATGCCCACGCCTGGTGGAAGCCCCATGCTCCGTGCTGGCAGGAAGACTAGAAGACTAGTGTAGGCACCGGACGCGGCCGTTCTTTTGCTTGCCTTTGTAGCCAAACTTGCCACTTCTTGGATTGAAATTTGCAGTTCTCGAGTCTTTATTCAGAAAAAAATGGGGGAATTTCCTTTTCTTTCTTCTTCCAGCAGTGTTTCCGCTCTTGGTTTTCGTCTTTTAGAGGTGCGGCGGCCACCGTGGCTCCCTCTATCGTGTCCCGCGAGCGGGGGCTGGGCACGGTGTACACGCTTGAACCGGCCTAGGTTGCGCCAGCAGCAGGCCTACTCATACATACACCTCGCCAAGACATCCTCGCACGACGCTCTTGAGCGAGCCATCGGCTCCGCGGCCTCAGGAGTGCTCGCCTCCTGGCCTTGCCAGGCATCGCACCCCAATGCGCTAACAACGGTCGGCCCTCGCTTGGGGGCTCCAGAGGCCTACGCAAATTGCCCCCCGAGGCCTCGCGGGGGCGTGCCATTCAAGGCTCCGGAGCTTGTCGAGGGGCCTCCCTAGGTCGCTCTGGTACTCTAATTACACTGTCACCAGGGGAAGCTCCGGAGGAGCGCGCCACCGCGACGAAAGGACCCGGGTCCCTAGCACACCAAGCTAAGTTATTATAATCACGCCAGGCGGGAACTTCCAATTAATAGCAACATGAGTATTAGAACGCAACGGGAAATACTGACATAAAGGCGCAAGCACCGCGGTTCATTACACAACCCCAGGGGGCCTTTTCATAAGCTGTGATGTGGGAAGCAAAAGAAGAGAAATTGAAGAGGCAGTCTCCAGAGGACCGCTACTCCTGAGGCCCGGCTTCGCTGCCACCCGTGCTCAGTCTGAGCGCAATCCTGCTTGACGGGAGCATGTTGGCGAGATGGCTCGACGCCCTCCGGAGCGGGGACGCGGCGGCGTGGTGGCATGCCATCCTCTTCGGTCCACGCGCGGCGACGGGGCAGCTCATCGTAGTCGTCGTCACTCGAGCCTTCCCTGGAGGAAGCGCCGCTGCTGGAGGAGCCGCGGCCATCGCCAAGGGCAAGTTCACCACAGAGGACGCCGCCGCCGCGCTGACTACCATCGTCGGGGGTGTGGCTGCCGCCGTCATCGTCACCCTCCGGGCAGCACCCCAGGCGGCTGCCATCCTCCCCAAAGACCCTGACGAAGAGCATTGCCGCTCCATCGTACTTAAAATGGAGGGTGCGCCTCCCGTCCAGACCGCGGGCGCGGGCAAATGACTGCCACCCGCGGGTCAGGAACACATGCCCGATGGAGGAGACCTTAACCTCCACCCACGAAGACCCGTTGCAGCAGTCGTCCGACTACAGCCGTAGGCCAATAGGCCCCGCGGCCGGTAGCTCCTCCGTGAAAGAGCTCAGAAGCAGAAGCCAGGTGCCTGGAGGGCCCTCCACTCGCACGACGAACTCGCGTCCCGTGTCACCCGAGCGGGCACGCGGTCGTGGTGGCCGGGCAGCCGCGGCTTGCCTACCCTCCACGCCGTGGCCACTTGGGTCCCCGCAGCTGCCTCCGCGGGAGAAGCCTCTCCCTCGGTTGCTGGGGCTGACGTGAGCTGGTAGGGGAGGCCGCCCGTGCCCCCGTGACAGCGACGTTGATGTGGCCGTGCATTTGCGGGGACGGCCGCGTCCCCTCTTGGGAGGCTGCGAGCCTGGCCCCTCCTTGGGGGCCTTGCCTTTCTCTTCGGCCGAGAACCTCCTCGTTGGCACCATGGTCACTTCGGTGAGGTGGCGGTGCGACAGAGATGAAGAAGGGGCGAGAAGCAAGAAGATGAAGACGGGTTGAGAGATTCGCCTCCCTTGCCCCTTTTATAGGAGGAGGAAGGCTAACCAGTGCCCCTCCACATTCTGAGTAATGGTGGCCTTGCTGCACATGCCAGGCAGTTGTCAAGTTGGGGCGGTTGTCGAGGTGGCACGGGGAAGCGAAGGCATTCGCGTCCCGTCGGGCGCCACGAGTTAGCCTGGCCCGCAGGCGATTGGGGCCCGCGGCGCTTCGCCCTTGCCCCTTGGCCTCGCCTCAAAGCCAAGCCCGAGCGCGCCTTAGGCCCGGGGGCTACTGTCGGTGTTCTGGGAACCAGGGTACCCAGACTTGCCTGCCTGCGGCCCATGGTGTGGCTCGCTCGACGGCCTGGTGTGGCCCATCGGCAAGGCCGCCAAGACAAGACCCTCGCGAGGGCCCCCTGGCCTCGCGAGGCGTACGACACCAAGACCTCCAAAGGGAGCGGCCTCCCCAGGCTGCCTCCCGAGGAGCGGAGTTTTCTATGTAGGTACCCAGCCTCCCGAGGCTGTATTGACATGAGCCGTGCTGACCAAGGCCAGGCGGGCGAGGAGGCAGTTTCCCTTTCGGTGTTAAGGAAGCAAGGACATACGCGGGTTCCCAAGGAATCCCCCAAAGGTTTCCATTCTGGTGCAACGAGACCAAGACCACGGGTTCGGCAGGACGGATGTCATCGCCGAGCCCACCGCTGCGTCATGACCAGAAGCTTTGCAGGCGAAGACCACCTTTCATCAGGATAAGATGTACTACTTGTCCCCTTTCAAATTGGCCGTTGTGGAATCCCTTCCCACCTAAGCTTTGGTGAAGAGGACCAAGGCCACTATAAATATAGGTTAGCCACCACCATAGAAGGGGTCGACCCATTTCCTCACCCCCCCCCCCCCCCCCCGAGCCCTCAAGAGGCAGCTCATCCACTGTACTAGTTCATCCTCAAACCTCCTCGTGAGGCCAATCCACCACAAAGCAGGACTAGGGTTTTACACCGCAAGGTGGCCCGAACCTGGGTAAACTGCCATGTTCATCTTCTTCCCCGCTCACGCGAATCCGGCAAAGCTAGGCTATAGGGCGACGAGCTGGTAGGCTCGAGAGGTTGAGATCTTCGCACGCGCCCCAGACTTTGAACCTTTGTGGGTTTGCGGAGCCCTGAATCCGACAAGAATATCCTTAAGTACCTAAAGACGACTAAGGAAATGTTTCTTGGTTATGGAGGTGATAAAGAGTTCATCGTAAAGGGTTGCATCGATACATGCTTTGACACCGATCCAGATGACTCTCAGTCGCAAATCGGATACGTATAGTAGAGCAATCATTTTGAATAGCTCCAAGTGGAGCGTGATAGCAGCATCTATAGGATGACACAGAGATTTGCAAAGTACATACGGATCTGAATGTGGCACACCCATTGACTAAAACCTCTCTCACAAGCAAAACATGATCAAACCCCAGAACTCACTGGGTGTTAATCACATGGCAATGTGAACTAGATTATTGACTCTAGTGCAAGTGGGAGACTGTTGAAAATATGCCCTAGAGGCAATAATAAAATGGTTATTATCATATTTCCCATTCATGATAAATGTTTATTATTCATGCTAGAATTTTATTGACCGGAACATTAAATACATGTGTGAATACATAAACTACATCGTGTCCCTAGTAAGCCTCTACTAGACTAGCTCGTTCATCAAAGATGGTTAAGGTTTCCTAACCATAGACATGAGTTGTCATTTGCTAACAGGGTCACATCATTAGGAGAATGATGTGATGGACAGACCCAATCGTAAGCTTAGCATCAGATCATTTAGTTATTTGCTATAGCTTTCTTCATGTCAAGTATCAGTTCCTTAGACCATGAGATCATTCCGATCTCGGATACCAGTGGAATGCCTGGTGTGCTATAAAACGTCACTTCATAACTGGGTGATCATAAAGGTGCTCTACAGGTATCTTCGAAGGTGTCTGTTGGGTTGCATGGATCGAGACTTGGATTTGTCGTCCGTGTGACGAAGAGATATTTCTGGGCCCTCTCGGTAATACAACATCATAAGAAGCTTCATGTGACTAATGGATTTAGTCACGGGATCTTGTATTATGGAACGAGTAAAGAGACTTGCCGGTAACGAGATTGAACTAGGTATGGAGATACCGACGATCGAATCTCAGGCAAGTAACATATCGCCGGGCAAAGGGAATTGCATATGGGATTGACTGAATCCTTGACATCATGGTTCAACCGATAAAGATTTTCATTGAATATGTAGGAATCAATATGGGAATCCAGATCCCGCTATTGGTTATTGACCGGAGAGGAGTCTCGGTCATGTCTGCATGATTCTCGAACTCGTAGGGTCGCACGCTTAACGTTCGTAAGCGCTAGGGTAGTATTGAGATATTAATAGTGGAAAGTACGAAGGTTGTTCAGAGTCCCGTATGGAATCCGGGACATCACGAGGAGCTATGGAATGGTCCGGAGGTAAAGATTATATATGAAAAGTTGTTGTCGGGGTTTCGGGAAAAAATTTGGTTTTTTCGGTATTGTACCGGGAAGCCACCAGAAGGTTCCAGAGAGTTCCGGAGGGTTCCAGAAGTCCTCGAAGGGTTCCACAATGTCCCATACAGTAGCATGGGCTGTAGGGGGTGCCCTGGCCTTAATGGGCCAGGGGCACCAGCCCCTACAAGGACCATGCGCATGGGGAGGGGAAACCATAAGGGGGAGGCCTCCCCCCTTGGCCGCCGCCCCCTGCCTTGGGAGGGGGGCTAGGTCTGCCACGCCCCTCACTCACCCCTATATATAGTGGGGAGGCACAGGGGTGAAAGCACAAGTGCTCCCTGGGTGATTTTGGTAATTAATGTCAACATATCTCTTGTTGGACTAATGCTTTTGTCTAGTGTATTTCAAACAAGTTCAACATTGGCGTGGAAAGGACAAGAGAATGTGGAACCCCTTCAAGGAGTCAAGAACATGCATTGGCTAAATCTCAAGACTCTTCATTTCTATTTTGGTGATCCAAGATCACATTGAGTCCATAGGAAAGCCAATACTATTAAAAGGGGATGAGGTGTTGCTTAATGGCTTGCTTGCTCAAAGTGCTTAGTGATATTGCTCCAAAGCCCTCAACCACTTTCTCATTCCAAATATGTCCAAAACCCAAAGTCAAACTCGGCCCCACCGATATTTCCTACCCGGAGCCACCGAGTTCATATGACATAGCCACTGCCAGAAACCCTAATAGTTTGGTCACACCGATACGGATCTCGGTCTCATCGAGATGGCCTTGCCAACTCTCTGTTTCCTATTGCAATTATTTCGGTCTCACCAAAATGGTGGTCTATCTCACCGAGATGGCTTGACATTCGCTCTGTTGCCTTATTGCTTCACTTCGGTCTCACCGAGTTGATGCAATCGGCGCCACCGAGTTGATGTTTGCCCTAAGCCCTAGCACATCGGTCCCACCGAGCTGTTCCAATCGGTCCCACCGAGATTCCTAACGTTCACATTTTGAACTAAATGCGTCTCACCAAGTTCTTCTATTCGGTCTGACCGAGTTGGGTCAAATGTGTGTAACGGTTGGATTTTGTGTGGAGGCTATATATACCCCTCCACCCCCTTCTCCATTTGTGAGAAAGCCATCAGAACACACCTACACTTTCAGCATACATTTTCTGAGAGAGAACCACCTACTCATGTGTTGAGATCAAGATATACCAATCCTACCACAAGAATCTTGATTTCTATCCTTCCCCAAGTTACTTTCCACTCAAATCATCTTTCCACCATATTCAAATCTGTGAGAGAAAGTTGAGTGTTGGGGAGACTATCATTTGAAGCACAAGAGCAAGGAGTTCATCATCAACACACCATCTATTACCTTTTAGAGAGTGGTGTCTCCTAGATTGGTTAGGTGTCGCTTGGGGGCCTCCGTCAAGATTGTGGAGTTGAACCAAGAAGTTTGTAAGGGCAAGGAGATCGCCTACTTCATGAAGATCTACCCGAGTGAGGTAAGTCCTTCGTGGGCGATGGCCATGGTGGGATAGACAAGGTTGCTTCTTCGTGGACCCTTCGTGGCTGGAGCCCTCCGTGTGTTGGAAATATGCCCTAGAGGCAATAATAAATTGGTTATTATCATATTTCCTTGTTCATGATAATCGTTTATTATCCATGCTAGAATTGTATTGATCGGAAACTCAGATACATGTGTGGTTACATAGACAACAACATGTCCCTAGTAAGCCTCTACCGGACTAGCTCGTTGAGCAAAGATGGCTATGGTTTCCTAGCCATGGACATGAGTTGTCATTTGATAACGGGATCACATCATTAGGAGAATGATGTGATGGACAAGACCCAAACTATAAACGTAGCATATGATCATGTCAAGTTTATTGCTATCGTTTTCTGCATGTCAAGTATATGTTCCTATGACCATGAGATCATGCAACTCACTGACACCGGAGGAGTGCCTTGTGTGTACCAAATGTCGCAATGTAACTGGGTGACTATAAAGGTGCTCTACAGGTATCTCCGAGGGTGTCTGTTGAGTTGGCAAGGATCAAGACTGGGATTTGTCACTCCGTATGACGGAGAGGTATCTCAGGGCCCACTCGGTAATACAACATCACAATAAGCTTGCAAGCAATGTGACCAATGAGTTAGTCACGGGATCTTCTATTACGGAACGAGTAAAGAGACTTGCCGGTAATGAGATTGAACTAGGTATGGAGATACCGACGATCGAAGCTCAGGCAAGTAACATACCGATAGACAAAGGGAACTGCATACGGGATTAGCTGAATCCTGGACATCGAGGTTCGACCGATAAGATCTTCACAGAATATGTAGGAACCAATATTGGCATCCAGGTCCCGCTATTGGTTATTGACTGTAGAGGTGTCTCGGTCATGTCTGCATAGTTCTCGAACCCGCAGGGTCTACACACTTAATGTTCGGTGACGATATAAGTATAGTTGAGTCATTATGGTGGTTACCGAAGGTTGTTCGGAGTCCCGGATGAGATCCCGAACATGACGAGGAACTCCGGAATGGTCTAGAGGTGAAGATTGATATATTGGACGAAGGGTATTGGAGTCCGGAATTGTTCCGGGGGTACCGGGTGATGAGCAGCGTCACCAAAAGGGGTTTCGGGGGGACCCGGCAAGTGTTGGGGGGCCCATGGGCCAAGGGGAGGGGGCAAACCAGCCCACTAAGGGGCTGAGCGCCCCCCTCACCCCATCTCACGTAACCAGGAGGGTTGGGGTGCCCCCTAGGGCTTCCCACCTCCCGGCTTGGGGGGCAAGTCACCCTAGGGGAGATCCCATCTGCCCTGGCTGCCGCCCCCCTAGGGGAAACCCTAGGGGCACCACCCCCTCCTCCCTTCCCCTATATATAGAGAGGTAGAGAGAGGGCAGCCGCACCCCTTGAGCACATCTCACGCCACGGCGCTGCCTCTCCTCTCCCTCGCATCCCTCTTCTTCTCCGTAGTGCTTAGCGAATCTCTGCTGAGATTTCTCCACCACCACCACCACCACCACGCCGTCGTGCTGCCGGAGGACTTGAGCTACTACTTCACCATTGCTCACTGGATCGAGGAGGTGAAGGCGTCATCAAGCCGTACATGTGTTGAACGCGGAGGTGCCGTTCGTTCGGCACTTGGATTGGGAGTTCGCGGGACGGATCGTGATTGGATCACGAAGATGTTCGACTACATCAACCGCGTTTCTTAACGCTTCCGCTTAGCGATCTACAAGGGTATGTAGATGCAATCTTTCCTCTCGTAGATGGTCATCTCCTAGATTGATCTTGGTGAGCGTAGGAAAATTTTTGTTTCCCATGCAACGTTCCCCAACAGTGGCATCATGAGCTAGGTCTATGCGTAGATGACATCATGAGTAGAACACAAAGGAGTTTGTGGGCGTTGGTATTCAGATTGCTTCCTTCCTTGGTCTTTTCTTGATTCGGCGGTATTGTGGGATGAAGCGGCCCGGACCAACTTTACATGTCCACGTACATGAGACCGGTTCCATCGACAGACATGTGACTTTGCTGCATAAAGATGGCTGGCAGGTGTCTGTCTCTCCCACCTTAGTTGAATCGGATTCGACAAAGGCGGTCCTTGTAGAAGGTTAAATAGCAACTTGCATATCACCGTTGTGGCTTTGCGTAGGTAAGAATCGTTCCTGCTAGATACCCATAGCAGCCACGTAAAACATGCAACAACAATTAGAGGACGTCTAACTTGTTTTTGCAGGGTATGTTGTGATATGATATGGCCAAGGACATGATGAAATATATTTGATGTATGATATGATCATGTTTGTAATAGTTTATATCGACTTGCATGTCGATGCATACAGCAACTTGCAGGAGCCATAGGGTTGTCTTTTATTATTGTATGACCTGCGTGTCAATCATTAAGCGCTATGTAATGCTTTACTTTATCACTAAGCGATAGCAATAGTAGTAGAAGCATGGTTGGCGTGACAACCCCGATGGCGACACAATGATGGAGATCATGGTGTCATGCCGGTGACGATGGAGATCATGCCGGTGCTTTGCAGATGGAGATCAAAAGCACGAGTTGATGGCCATATCATGTCACTTATGATTTGCATGTGATGTTAATCCTTTTATGCATCTTATTTTGCTTAGGACGATGGTAGCATTATAAGGTGATCCCTCACTAAAATTTCAAGATAAAATTGTGTTCTCCCCAAGTGTGCACCGTTGCGAAAGCTCGTCGTTTCGAAGCACCACATAATAATTGGGTGTGATAGACTCTATGTTCACATACAATGGGTGCAAGCCAGTGTTGCACATACGGAACACTTGGGTTAAACTTGACGAGCCTAGCATGTACACACATGGCCTCGGAACACAAGAGACCGAAAGGTCGAACATGAGTCATATAGTAGTTATGATCAACATGGAGATGTTCACCATTGAAACCACCTCATCTCACGTGATGATCGAACTTGGGTTGGTGAATTTGGATCGTGTTACACTCGGACAACCGGAGGGATGTTGATTTGAGTGGGAGTTCTTAAGTAATAAGATTAATTGAACTCATTATCATGAACAATAGTCTAAGTTGTCTTTGCAAATTATGTTGTAGATCAATAGCTCACGCTGTAGCTCCCTGTTTAATACGTTCCTAGAGAAAGACTAATAATGATAGTACCACATACTTGTGGCACTGCTGCTTAAGTCATATTGGTGTAAAGCGCATGAAGAAACTCCATGCTGATGGACTTTTGGAGTCACTTGATTTTGAATCACTTGACACATGTGAACCATGCCTCATTGGCAAGATGACTAAAACCCCATTTTCCGAAACAGTGAAACGGGCAAGTGACTTGTTGGAAATCATACATACTGATGTGTGCGGTCTGATGAGTGTTGACGCGTGCAGTGGATATCGTTATTTCCTCACTTTCAGCGATGATTTGAGTAGATATGGGTATATTTACTTAATAAAGCATAAGTCTGAAACGTTTGAAAAGTTCAAGCAATTTCAGAGTGAAGTTGAGAATCATCGTAACAAGAAGATTAAATTCCTATGATTCGATCGAGGGGGAGAATATCTAAGTTATGAGTTTGGCAATCACTCAAGACAATGTGGAAATGTTTCACAGTTGACGCCACCTGGAACACCACAACGTAATGGTGTGTCTGAACGTCGTAATCGTACCTTATTGGATATGGTGCGTTCTATGATGTCTCGCCGATCTGCCACTATCGTTTTGGGGTTATGCATTAGAGACAACTACATTCACTTTAAATAGGGCACCATCTAAGTCCGTGGAGATGACACCGTATGAACTGTGGTTTGGCAAGAAACCTAAGGTGTCGTTTCTTAAGGTTTGGGGCTGCGATGCTTATGTCAAAAGGCTTCAGCCGAAAAAGCTCGAACCCAAAGCAAACAAATGCGTCTTCATAGGATACCCAAAAGAGACGGTTGGGTATACCTTCTATCTCAGATCTGAGGGCAAAGTGTTTGTCGCTAAGAACAGGTCCTTTCTCGAGAAAGAGTTTCTCTCGAAAGAATTGAGTGGGAGGAAGATAGAACTTGATGAGGTTGTTGAACCTTTACTTCAATCAGAAAGTAGCACAACACAGAAAGATGTTTCTTTGGCACCTACGACAGTTGAAGAGGAAGCTGATGATAGTGATCATGAAGTTACTATCAAACCTCATAGGTTGATAAGGATACGTACTCCTGAGTGGTACGGTAACCCTGTCTTAGAGGTCATGTTGTTGGACAACGATGAACCTACGAGCTATGGAGAAGCGATGGTGGGCCTGGATTCCGACAAATAGTTAGAGGCCATGAAATCCGAGATGGGATCCATGTATGAAAACAAAGTGTGGACTTTGGAAGTATTACCTGAAGGGCGAAAGGCCATTCAGAATAAATGGATCTTCAAGAAGAAGACGGACGCGGACGGTAATGTCACCGTCTGTAAAGCTCGACTTGTGGCAAAAGGGTTTTTCACAAGTTCAAGGAGTTGACTACGATGAGACTTTCTCACCCGTAGTGATGCTTGAGTCCGTCAGAATTATGTTAGCAGTTGCTACATTTTTCGATTACGAAATCTGGCAGATGGATGTCAAAACAGAGTTTCCTTAACGGTTTCCGTGAGGAAAGGTTGTATGTGATACAACCAGAAGGTTTTGTCGATCCTAAGGATGCTAAAAGGTATGCAAGCTCCAGCGATCCTTCTATGGACTGGAGCAAGCATCTCGGAATTGGAATATACGCTTTGATGAGGTGATCGAAGCTTGTGGGTTTATACAAAGTTTGCAAGAAACTTGTATTTACAAGAAAGTGAGTGGGATCACTACAACATTTCTGATAAGTATATGTGGATGACATATTGTTGATCGAAAATGATGTAGAATTTCTGGAAAGCATAAAGGGTTGTTTGAAAGGTGTTTTTCAAAGGAAGACCTAGGTAAAACTGCTTACATATTGGGCATCAAGATCTATAGAAATAGATTAAGACGCCTGATAAGACTTTCACAGAGCACATACCTTGACATGATTTTGAAGGAGTTCAAAATGGATCTGTCAAAGAAGGAGTTCTTGACTGAGTGGTAAGGTGTGAAGTTGAGTGAGACTCAAAGCTCGACCACGACAGAAGAAGAGAAAGGACGAAGGTCGTCCCCTATGCCTTAGCCATAGGCTCTATACGGTATGCCATGCTGTGTACCACACCTACGTCGTGCCTTGCCACGTGTCTGGTAAGGGGGTACAAAAGTGACCCAGGAGTGGATCACTGGACAGCGGTCAAAATTGTCCTTTGAGGAATAAGGAAATGTTTCTCGATTATGGAGGTGATAAAGAGTTCGGCGTAAAGGGTTACGTCGATGCAAGCTTTAACACCTATCTGGATGACTCTGAGTAGCAAACCGGATATGTATAGTGGAGCAACCATTTGGAATAGCTCCAAGTGGAGCGTGGTAGCAGCATCTACAATATGACATAGAGATTTGCGAAGTACATATGGAATTTGAATGTTGCAGACCCGTTGACTAAAACCTCTCTCACAAGCATAACATGATCAAACCCCAGAACTCATTGAGTGTTAATCACATGGTGATGTGAACTAGATTATTGACTCTAGTAAACTCTTTGGGTGTTAGTCACATGGCGATGTGAACTATGAGTGTTAATCACATGGCGATGTGAACTAGATTATTGACTCTAGTGCAAGTGGGAGATTGTTGGAAATATGCCCTAGATGCAATAATAAATTGGTTATTATCATATTTCCTTGTTCATGATAATCGTTTATTATCCATGCTAGAATTGTATTGATCGGAAACTCAGATACATGTGTGGATACATAGACAACAACATGTCCCTAGTAAGCCTCTACCGGACTAGCTCATTGATCAAAGATGGCTATGGTTTCCTAGCCATGGACATGAGTTGTCATTTGATAACGGGAATACATCATTAGGAGAATGATGTGATGGATAAGACCCAAACTATAAACGTAGCATATGATTGTGTCAAGTTTATTGCTATCGTTTTCTGCATGTCAAGTATATGTTCCTATGACCATGAGATCATGCAACTCACTGACACCGAAGGAGTGCCTTGTGTGTACCAAACATCAAAATGTAACTGGGTGACTATAAAGGTGCTCTACAGGTATCTCCGAGGGTGTCTGTTGAGTTGGCATGGATCAAGACTGGGATTTGTCACTCCGTATGACGGAGAGGTATCTCAGGGCCCACTCGGTAATACAACATCACAATAAGCTTGCAAGCAATGTGACCAATGAGATAGTCACGAGATCTTGTATTATGGAATGAGTAAAGAGACTTTCCGGTAATGAGATTGAACTTAGGTATGGAGATACCGACGATCGAATCTCGGGCAAGTAACATACCGATAGACAAAGGGAACTACATACGGGATTAGCTGAATCCTTGACATCGAGGTTCGACCGATAAGATCTTCATAGAATATGCAGGAACCAATATGGGCATCTAGGTCCCGCTATTGGTTATTGACCGTAGAGGTGTCTCGGTCATGTCTGCATAGTACTCGAACCCGCAGGGTCTACACACTTAACGTTTGGTGACGATATAAGTATAGTTGAGTCATTATGGTGGTTACCGAAGGTTGTTCGGAGTCCCGGATGAGATCCCGAACATGACGAGGAACTCCGGAATGGTCCGGAGGTGAAGATTGATATATTGGACGAAGGGTATTGGAGTCCGGAATTGTTCCGGGGGTACTGGGTGATGACCAGCGTCACCGAAAGGGGTTTTGGGGGGCCCCGGCAAGTGTTGGGGGCCCCATGGGCCAAGCGGAGCTGGCAAACCAGTCCACTAAGGGGCTGAGCACCCCCCTCACCCCATCTCACATAACCAGGAGGGTTGGGGGCGCCCCCTAGGGCTTCCCACCTCCCGGCTTGGGGGCAAGTCACCCTAGGGGAGATCCCATCTGCCCTGGCCGCCGCCCCCCTAGGGGAAACCCTAGGGGCGCCACCCCCTCCCCCCTTTCCCTATATATAGAGAGGTAGAGAGAGGGCAGCCGCACCCCTTGAGCACATCTCCAAGCCACGGCGCTGCCTCTCCTCTCCCTCGCATCCCTCTTCTTCTTCGTAGTGCTTAGCGAATCTCTACTGAGATTTCTCCACCACCACCGCCACCACGCCGCCGTGCTGCCGGAGGACTTGAGCTACTACTTCACCATCACTCGCTGGATCGAGGAGGTGAAGGCGTCATCAAGCCATACGTGTGTTGAACGCGGAGGTGCCTTTTGTTCGGCACTTGGATCGGGAGTTCGTGGGACGGATCATGATTGGATCGCGAAGATGTTCGACTACATCAACCGCGTTTCTTAACGCTTTCGCTTAGCGATCTACAAGGGTATGTAGATGAAATCTCTCCTCTCGTAGATGGTCATCTCCTAGATTGATCTTGGTGAGCGTTGGAAAATTTTTGTTTCCCATGCAACGTTCCCCAACACCGTGGACTTGCGCAACCGTTACCCTTCGTGGGTTGAAGTCTCCATCAACGTGGATGTATGATAGCACCACCTATCGGAACCACGCCAAAAATCTCCATGTCTTCATTGCATTTGCACACTCCAATCCCATCCCTTTACTTTCTTGCAATTAGCATGCTTTACTCTTTCCGCTGCATATACTCTTGCCATGCTTGCTTGAAATGTATTGTGAATGCTTAAACTTGTGCTAAAACTCCACCTTAACTTGAAGAACTTAAAATTTGCCACTTTTACTTGTGAGGTTAATCACCCCCCCCCCCCCCCGGTCTAGACCCCTCTTCTCGATCCTTTCAAGGGGCTGCCAACCCTTGCGCGCTTGCCCCGTCTTCCTCCTGTTACTCCTCCTCCATGTTCCGTCAGTGCTTGGCGAAGCCCTGCCGAAATTCCGCTGCCACACACCACCACCACGCCATCATGTTGGTTTAGATCTCATCTACCTCCTCGCCCTCACTTGCTGGATCAAGAAGGAGAGGACTTCGTCAAGCCGTACGTGTGCTAAACTCGGAGGTGTCGTTCGTTCGGCACTAGATCAGATTGGATAGTGATTGGATCACGACGAGTATGACTACATCAACCGCGTTATGACGCTAACGCTTTCGGTCTACAAGGGTACATAGACACACTCCCCTCTCATTGCTTTGCATCTCCATAGATAGATCTTGGGTGTTTCGTAGGAATTTTTTTATTTTCATGCAACGTTCCTCATCACACGATATGTACCTCAATGATAGTAAAACACAAGAAGACATCTCCAAATTTGTCCCTCAAGCATCTTTGAATGTGCTCCGTCTTGAGCTAAAGCTCCTCAAGGAAAAGAGATCAGTTGTTGGATTGGATATTTGTTTATAAACTTATAATAACACATTCCTTAGGTTAGAAACCTATTCAATTAACTCACCCAGTTTGTAATTTGGATGCACAATTCAAGAGATATTTTTATTTTTTTTAAATGAATTTCCAAAAAGTACAAACAAACCTGTCCACCCCTTCTGTGTGTGAGGATAAATTCCTCCAAAACTCCCAGTTTACGATAAGTGGCGCACATGGAAGTGACTTTTATAAGAGGTACTCCTTAACAACTAATTTCACAAGGAGGAACTACGGTCGTATGTTCGGCTCCAATGTGATTGAGGCCTCGAAGGAAATAGTGGGGCTGCTAGTTCAACACCATGTAGGCTCGGTTGCCTTCAGTCTACATTAACATATTGTATCCTATATATCTAAATAGTTGATATCTAAATAGTTGATCCAACTACTTATATTTCATTCAACATGGACACATGCTACCTTACCACATATGACACTTCATTAATTATTATATTTTTTTCTTTTTTTGCATGCTTCATCTATTGTCTATCTATTTTTTCTATACATGCAACTCATCCACAATAAATCATGTATGTCTGCCATGTCATCAACATAACATCTCATCATAGTTAATCTCACACTTTATCCATGTCATGAACCTACCACTTTTAGCATGTATTCCCGCTGCAAAGTGTGGGTAATTTTCTAGTACAACTAAATAGTTGAACTCAGCTACTTCTATTTATCTTAACATGCATATATGTCACCTCACCTCAAATGCCACCTCATGAATTATTACTTTATCTTCTTTCAGTTGCATGCCCCAACTAACCAGCATCTTTAATGCAAATATGTCATCTCAACATGCAACCATGCATTCATGCATGGAAAAGGTGCATGTCTATAAACCATGCATGGGAAAATCTTTATTATGATACTTATATTCAATAAATATTTTACACTATACAATAATCATATTAGCCTACTGTTGTTAATCTAAATATTTATGCTCCATACAACCAATATCATCAAAATATATTGTAACCAATTCTCACAACAACGCCAAGGGTATTATCTAGTTACTAGAAGCCTCAAGCTAAGGTAATTAAAATTTTTGGTGATTTGTACCATATATTTAATAACTTAAAGATGCTTCTAAATCCAGCTAAAAAACTTCGTTTAAATTTTACAATCATGTGCATTTTTTTACAAGTACAACTCCAAATGACTACTAAAAATGTATATGTGGATGTTTACAAGGTTTTTTTGGGACCTCTCACAAACTTGTAGTCTGCCAACAATTGTGAGTAGGTTAGCATAGTAGTTTGCATTTTATAGTTATGTAGTTGGCATGTCATATATTCATGTGTCTTTCTCGTAAATATATTATAGGCAACTATCTTATAACAGAAATGACGTAATCCCAATGACAAAATAATGCTAAACATACTAAAATTGACTACGCTTGTTGCTTGAAAATATAGCATCACGCTAAAGTGGTGCGTCGCTGTCACATTTTCTATGGCTCTACACCAGCCTCATCAAAGAACCTCCACCAATTTGGCATGATCTCGCTTCCTGCGCTCGCAACAAGATGTAGTAAAGCAAAAGCCACATGCACCAAGAAATTTTGCATATCTGAGGAATGAATTTGGATGATCATGCGGCGGAGTTTCGACGTATTCAACTAAAAGTGGGCTCCATGGTAGCACCTTGGTGAGGCATACATAATTCATGGGGGGTCTCCGATTAATCTATCTCTCTCTCTCTCTCTCTCTCTAGCTTTCCTATTGTCAGTATGGTTTTCTATCGCCTGTCCGATAGCAATCATGTGAATGTTGACAAGCATCGTAGTGGCTTCTATTGGAATAATGTCAACAATGAAAAGAAATACAGGTTGGTTAAACCGAAGCTCATGTGTACACCAAAAAACCTTAGGGGTTGGGTATCATTAACACCTCCAGCATGAACAAATATTTAATCATCAAGTGGTGGTGGTGTATCCATCAGGACTTTCCTAGATTTCTTTGGTTTAAAATTCTCAAAGTTATATACTTCCAAGATGTGGAGCCTTCAATTGCCAATCCTAGAGGAGGGTCCTAGTTCGGGAAATCCTTGATTAAAGTTTGTGACATATTTAGGAGTTTTGTCAAATTTGAAGTTAGTTCGGGGACCTTGGCCCCCTTTTTTGGCTCAACTTGTGGTAGGGGCGGGGCCCCTTAGGTTTTCTTTTCCTTCTTTGTTTTCCAACCGCTAACCAAGAGGCCTCCCTCCTCTGCGCCGGCCGTTCCTGTGCATGCCAGTCCCTTCTCGGCCGTGTGCTCCAATCTGCCGGCCAGGCACTGTCCCTGGTGCGGGGCTCCCCTCCTTTGCGCTGGCCGTTCCTATGCCTGTCAGTCCCTTCTCGGCCGTGTGCTCCATTCTTCCGGCCAGGCCGCTGTCCCCCTCCCTCTCCAGCGTGGATGATGATCTGACCCCGCCTTCTACTGGGCCTTCCCCGGCTGCCATGGTGCCGCGCTCCAAGTCAGCTATCCGCAAGTTCTTGGCGCATAGCCGGGGTTCTAGGGCCTCCAAGGTGTCTGCCGCTGGGCTCTGCCATCAGCTTGTGGGCGACTTGGGCCAGGCTGCTTCGCCCTCGGCATCGGTGGCCTCTCCGTCTTCGGGACGCTCCATTCCTGCGTGCACCCCCTCTCTACTTCCCGCAAAAGCAAACGCTCGTGGAACGTGGGTGAGTCGGTGATGGATCAGGCATCACGGCGGGCGGAGGAGCGGGACCAGATCCTTGAAGGTATCCCTCGTGCCTCTCCTAAGTGCGTTATTTTAGCTGATTTCTCTGATGATCACTTCCGCAAAGTTGCTTCCGATTCCAGATTTGTGCTCGGCTCCTCTTCTGGCTTTCCCTTGCTTCTTATTTCTGTAGTCCGGGCGAATGAGCTTGCTCAAGCTGCCTTGGCTAAGGCTAGGGACTGTGCGGCCGCTCCTGCTGCTTCCTCTGTGGGCCATGCTGCTCCCTCGGCGGCTCCTACGGCTGCCGTTGATACCCCCGTTGCGGGTCCTATCTCGGTTGGTGCTGAGGGGACTATGGGGTGCGACGCGGTGGTAGGAAGGACTCGGCATAGGAGGCTGGTGGCCCCTGCTGCCCCTTCCCGCAGCAGTCTTCGCATCAAGAACCTTAGTTTTCGATGAAAGCCCTCTTCTGGAATATGCGAGGTTTCGGTGCTAGGGGACGCCGATCCCTTCTCAAGGATTACATTTGCTCTAATAACGTGGATCTTATTTTTTTGCAAGAAACTATTAAAGGTTCTTTTTCGCACCATGAGTTGACGTCCTTGGCTGGTGATGGGGTTTTTTGCTGGAAGTGGCTTCCGGTCGTTGGCCAATCTGGTGGCATTCTGATGGGTGCTCGGATTGATGTTTTTTATAGTCTTTCTTTTGAGTTGGGCTCCTATTTCGCTAGTTTGGGTCTTTACCATCGGGTCTTGGATAAACACTGGGAGTTTATTGGGGTATATGGCCCGGCTGATCATTCTCTCTCCCAGGCTTTTCTGTTCGAGCTCTCTGCCAAGCTAGAAGCAGCTTCGGTTCCCTTTGTGCTGGGAGGGGACTTTAATCTTCTTAGGTTTCCTGGGGACAAAACCAATTCTAATTTTTGTTGGGCTAGGGCTGATAGTTTCAATGATTGTGTGTCCCAGTTTGCTTTGCGTGAGCTTTCCAGATATGGTGCCAGGTTCACCTAGTCCAACCACCAATTAGACCCTGTGCGTTCGATTTTGGAAAGAGTTTTTGCTTCCCCTGATTGGGATGTCATTTTTCCTCACTCCTCCCTGCTTGCAGAATCTTCCATTGGTAGTGATCATACGCCTCTCCTCCTTGACTCTGGGCTGACCTCTGTTGCTTGCCCTCGCCCGTTTCGGTTTGATGCCTCCTGGCTTCTTGTTAAAGGCTATCCTCAATTGGTTTCTGACAAAATCTTAACCATGTTTAGCTCCCCGCATTGCTCGTTCGATCCTTTAGATGATTGGCATTTCACGTCCTCTAACCTCAAGCATTTCTTGAAGGGGTGGAGTTGAAATCGTGCCTCGGAAGCACGTAAGGAGAAAGATAGAATTCTTTCCCTGATCAAAGATTTGGACTCGCGTGCCGACGCGGGTGGCCTTGATGCGGCTGGCTGGTCTCATCGGTATGATTTGGAAGATGCTCTTCTTTGCCTGCTTAGGTAGGATGAGTTGTACTGGCAGCATCGTGGCCGCCTCTCTTGGTTGCTAAAGGGGGACTCTGGTACTGCCTATTTTTTTGCCATTGCGAATGGCCGGTGAAGGAGGTGCTCCATTTTTTGGCTCCGTATCAATGGGGAGGTGGTGGCCGACCCTGAGATCATTAAGCGCCACATCTTCTCCTTCTTTTCTGATCTCCTTGGTGCTAAACAGCCGGCTGATGCGCGCATCTCTCTGGATCTTTGGGCGCTCAGTGAGAGGGTATTGCGGATGATAATCTAATGCTTTCGATCCCTCTCTCCCATGAGGAAATTGACTTGGTGGTCTCCACTTCCAAATCTAACTCTGCTCTAGGGTCGGATGAGTTTTCTATCTCCTTCAAGAAATTCTGTTCGGTTCTCAAATTCCTCGTCTATGCTATCATTACTGGTTTCTGCTTGGGTACGGTGGATATTTCTAGACTAAACTACGCGGTTGTTTCTCTCCTCTCCAAGGTGAAAGGGCCTACTCGATTAAGCTATTTAGACCCATTGCGCTTATCAATAACATTGTCAAGTTTCCTTCTAAGGGCTTTGCTAACCATCTTTCCCCTGTGGCTCACAAGATTATTGGCCCCCAACAATCTGCCTTTATCAAAGGTCGCTCCATATTAGATGGGTTCTTAAGCCTGCATGAAATCCTCCATGACCTTAATTCTAATGGTTGCAATGCGGTGGTTCTGAAATTAGACTTTGAAAAGGCTTACAACTCAGTCAATTGGTCCTTTCTTCGTGATGTTCTTCTTGCTAAGGGCTTTGACAATGCGTACGTGCAATGGGTTATGCAGCTGGTGTGTGGGGGCCACACTGCTATCTTGATGAATGGCTCGGTTACTCCTTATTTCAAAAATGGTATGGGCCTCACGCAGGGTGACCCCATCTCCCCTCTTCTCTTCAATTTTGTTGTTGATGCGTTCTCCTGCATTCTTAATAGGGCTGCTACCTCGGGCCATATCCTCCCGGTTTGCTCTAATCTTCTGCCTGCCGGTATCTCCCATCTTCAATACGCAGATGATACCATTATTCTAGTCCAAAACAATGATCATTGCCTGGCTAACCTTAAATTCTTGCTACTTTGCTTCGAAGAGATGTCTGGCCTCAAAATTAATTTTTTGAAGAGTGAGGTCCTTGTTCTGGGTGCCTCCCCCGTGGAGGCTAAACGGGTGGCTGACCTTCTCAACTGCTCCCTTGGTTCTTTCCTTTTCAAATATCTTGGGATACCAATCCCCCCCCCCTTAAGCTTTTGTCTAAGGATTTCATGTTCTCGGTTTCTAAGGTGGGCAACAGGGTGCTGCCCTGGAGGGGCCGGTATAACTCTACGGTTGGCAGGGTGTCCTTGATCAATGCTTGCATGTCTTCCCTCCCCATGTTTCTGATGGGCTTTTATCGCATTCCGGAGGGGATCCATGCTGCCTTTGACAAACATAGGAGTAGCTTGTACTGGAACACCGCGGACAACAACAAAAAAGTACAGGCTGGTCAAGTGGAAGCTTACGTGTAAACCCAAGGAACTTGGGGGTTTGGGGATCCTCAGTACTTCTATTATGAACAAATGTTTGATCCTTAAATGGTGGTGGCGGATTCTTCGCTCTGATCCCGAGTCTCTTTGGATGTGTATTCTTAAAGCTAAATACTTCCCGTCCTCACGTCCTCTTTTGGCACACCATGGCTCCGGTTACTCTGTTTCTCAATTTTGGCGCCAACTACTGCTGGTCCGTGATGAGTTCAAGTCTCTGGTGAAGTTCTCGGTTGTTAATGGGCTTGCTATTTGGTTCTGGTTGGATTGGTGGGTGGGGGATGGCCCCTATCGTTTTCCTTCCCTGTGCTTTTTTCTTTTGTTTCGTCTCCTTCTGCCTCCATCGCGGAGCTCGCGGCCAGTGGTTGGGATTTTGGTTTTCGCCGGGTCCTGTCTCCTGAAGAGTTGGAAGATTGGCATCACCTTGCTGCTCTCTTCCCCATGCTCTCAGAGGCTCAGGATGAGGTCTCTTGGCCTCATTCTGCCTCTCGCAGTTTTTTTGTTAAGTCCTGTTATCGTGTTCTTTCGTCTGGTCCTAAGATGTCTAAGTTCAAGCCCATTTGGTCGGCTAGAGTGCCTCCGAAGATCAGAATTTTCATGTGGCAGGCTATGAGGGGCCATTTGCCTGCCGCCGATCAGATCAAGAAACGGCAAGGCCCGGGCTTGGAATTCTGCTCTCTTTGCGGGAGCTTAGAGGACACTGACCACATCCTTTTCTGCTGTCCATTGGCTTCCTTGCTCTGGAGCTGTCTCAGGGACTGGTTAGGTGTCTCCTGGGCCCCTGCTAAGTTTTTTGCTCTCCGCCTTCTTGCGGCCACCTTGTCTGGTCATTCCAAGGGGCTATTCTGGTTCGGTTTCTCGACCATGTGTTGGACCCTGTGGACTACTAGAAACAAGTTTACTATTGAACAGGTGTTCCCTAGTGCGGCGGTTAATGTGATCTTCAAATTATCCATGTTTTTGCAGTAGTGGAAATCTCTGATTAAGGAGGCTGACAAGGCGGCAACAGAGGCCCTCATCGATCGTGTGTGTGCGGCGGCTATCTCTATCTCCAGGAGTGATCGGGCCAGGGCGTCCTAGATGTTGTTGCTTCTGACGAGCTTTCCTCGTTCTAGTTCGTTTGTCCTTTTGGGTTATTTTCTGGCCTGCGCGCCTTGATGCCGGTTGTGGTCGTTCTCTTTTGTTTGTGGATTGATACTCTGTTTGTACTGGTTGCTTGGTTGTGACTTTCGTTTCCTGGTGGCTTTATTAATCTAAAGTCGGGCCTCCGCCTTTTCTCTAAATCAAGAGGCCTCCATTTTGGAGCTCGCCGCTAGTCAATGGGATTTTTGTTTCCGAAGTTCCTCGTCTCTTGAAGAGTGGCAAACTGGAAGAATCTTACTTCCATTTTCCCTACCCTCTTGAAGGCTCTCGGTTGGTTGCTTTGGCTCCATTCCTATTCGGGAAAGATCTCGGTCAAATCGTTTTATTCTAAGCTAGTGCTGGGGGCATCACTCTTAACTATTTTTCCGTGTTTGGCGTGCTCAAACCCCTCTCAAGATCAAGATCTTTCTTGTGGAGAGACTGAGAACATAAAGCACATTATCCTCAACTGTGTCTTGGCTAGATTCGCTTGGAGTTGTATTCGATTGTGGTTGAACATTACCTGGAACCCGACTTGTTTTACTGATTTTTTTGCACACTTATCTAGTACATAGGGTCAATTTCTCCGTGTTTTCTGGATTGACTTTTCTGCACTTTGTTGATCCTTGTGGCTGACTAGGAATAAATTTACTATTGAACATATTTTTTTTAATTGGCACTCTAATTGCTAGTTTAAATGCTTGCCCATTTGCAGCAGTTGATACCTCTAGCTAGTTTTGTGGACGTCACCGCCATCTACCTGATGACTACCAAGATCCATGCTGATGTTGTCCGTCTGGCACACTCAGCTCGTTTGTGTCTTCTATGATCTAGTCCGTCTACTTGGCATGTGTGCCTTGCATTCTTTGTTAAACTTGTTAGGTATTTACTTCATACAGAGTTATCTTTCCCATTCTTTTGTTCAATAGCTTGTAGAAATATATTTCTCTTCTTCTTCTTTTTGTTTAAAAGAAAATTGATGTTTACTCTCTAGTCTAATATTTTATTTTTTATATATAATATATCACATTTTGAAATAACAGCCACAACGCATGGGCTTCTTGCTAGTTGAAGATAACTGTAGAGAACCGCTAGAAAGAAACATAAAAGAAACAATTAAAGAGAAAAATATTGTTCGAGAATGAAAAAAGAACCGCTACTCCTTATCGGCGCTTCAGACGCAGGTTCGCAAACTGGCACTCAGCGACCGCTTGCTTGGGCCGACCCAACAAACGTGTTGGCCGCTCGCTCGTCACTTGGTTAGCTCACACACACACACTTGGCTCGATCACACAGCCACTTGGTTCGCTCGGTTCACTATTGACCGGTCAACCGTTAACGACTTCGACCGTTGACTTTTAAAAAGCATATATCTAGAAAAAATCACAAATTTGAAAAATAGTGCATGAATTCGAAAAAGACACAAAATTTAAAAAGTTCAATAATTTGAGAAAATGTCGTAAACTTGAAAGAAATCATGAGTTTGAAAAACAATTACAGGTTCAAAAACGTTCACAGGTTTGAAAAAAATCATGGTTTTGAAAAAGGTTCCCCAATTTTGAAAAATTTCATGCATTTGAAAAAGTTTATGAATTTTGAAAGAGTTCACGAATTTAAATTTTTTTTACGGATTTAAAAAATACTCAAAAAAATAAAAATGAAGAAAATATGGAGAAAAAACCAAACAAACATCAGCAAAAAACCCAACAAAAAACGTAGAAAAAAATCCCGAACCGGAAGCTTCTAGTAGCTTCTCAAAACCGAAGCTAACTATAATTTTACATAGGCCAGCCTAACACAATAGGTGCTTGAGCGCCGCATACAGTAAGGAACTAAACGGCGCGATAAGCTCCATAACCACTTCTCACAAAATATCACCCAAGAACAGAATGAAAAACGTCCAGACCAACGTCCCGGTTTGGGTTAGTTGTGCCGGGGCCTGTCTATACCTCGCTCAACACGAGTTGGAGGCTAGCCTTGCCTAAAACGATAGCCAGAGTGGGCCGACCCAGCGGGCAGGAGCAGAAGGCCACAGGCCACAACCTCATTGTTTTCATGCTCTTCGTTTCGTTTTTTTCTTTCTTTTTTCACTTTTGCTTATACTTTCGAAATATTCTACGTATACCTATTAAAATAGACACTTTAGATAAAATATTTCAAAAAATTTAGTCAAGCATTTCAAAAATATTAAATTTTATAGATAAAATGTTTCTCATGTGTATGAAAATTTTATAAAAACAATATACAACGTGTATTAAAAAGTTGATCATCTATTTAAAAAATATTAATATAGTGTTTGAAAATTTTTTATAAAATATTTGAATTTTTTTAATCAAGCATTTAAAAATATTAAATTTTTATCTAAAAATTACAGCTGTGTATAAAAAATAATGTGTATGGAAAATTGTTCACTGTGTAAATAAAAATGTTTAACCAGTATAAAAAATGTTTCTGATGTATAAGAAAATGAACAACTTGCATTAAATATTTTAAAAATGTTGCACATCTATAAAATAATGTTTGTAATGTATACAAACTAATCACAACATTTATAAAAAAAATTAATCAAGAATTTGAAAACTGTTAACCCAGCATTTGAGAATTCTTAAATTTTGATACATAAAATGTTTCCCACGTATACGAAAACTGTATACAAAAAATTAAAATGTTTATGAAAATGTTGATCATGTATTTGAAAAAATTTAAATAGTATGAAAAATGTGGAAATTGTATTCATGAGGGTAACTACTTCTGTGTGGTAGGAAAATTTTGTCCTCTATAAATGATCAACATTTTATATACTTTTATTGAATGTACATTTTATATTTTTTTATACATGATCAACCTCTTTATATACACTTTTAACATTTTGCAAAAACATGGACAACATTTTTTTCATATGAACGAAACAAAAACAAAGAAAATGACTGAATACCAAAAAAAAGAAACAAAAAAATCAAAAGTAAAAAAGAAAAATAGGAACAAAAAGAAAGCATGGTAAGCATAATGAAAAAACAAAAAAAAAAGAAAACCTATGAAAAGAAACCGAAGAACAAGAAGATGAAAAAAGGGGTAAAAACCCAGGAAAGAAACAAAATAAATCAAAGCTAACAGAGAAAACGGAAAGAAAAAACAGAGAAAAACCGAGGGGATAAAGAAAACCGGGAAAAAACTAAGAAAATGTAAAAACCGATGAAAACTAAAGAAACCAGTGCAAGTAGGAAAAAAGAAATAAAAGGATACGAACAACCCAGAAAAGCGAGAAAGATATAAAAAAACGAAATATAATGAAGAAATTAAAAATAAAAAAAGGGAAAAAGGAAACAAGCAGCGACAAGAAACGAACTACCGAGAAAACTTGATATACTGGGCCGCCTCATTCGCGCAACGCTCCGGAATGCTTTAGGCGAGGGTAGCTATCATCTCGCTTTAAGTGAGATATAGCTCCCACGTTTGTGCCGGCCTATCAGGTGTCACTATGTTCGATAGCCCGACACCAGTTGCTCAAAAAAAGATAGCCTGACACCTTGCCTAAGAGACCAACAAATACGATTTTCTACCCCTAAAAAAAATAGGATTTTCTAGGGCTGTCAATTCTTATTATTCTGTGCTCCATGCAAACGTGCACTCCCGTCTCAATAATTCTACACCTACGTACACCTTTGTGCCTGCTACGTAAACCTTCCCCTAATTCTCTTCCGACCCCTGATTTTAACTGCGGGCCCTACCCCATGATTTCCTACTAACCAATCACCAATTGCCAAGTTGATTTCGTAAGGAGTATACGTAAAACAATTACGTAAGTGTAGCAAAGCTCCTCCCGCCTACTCCTAGGCCCTACCCACGTATTTTTCTTCTTCATTTTCTTTCTTTTTGGTTTTTGTTTTATTTTATTTTTATAATTTCCTTTTATTTTCTATTCTGCTACTTCCTTTTTTATTTTCCCAAATTTTCTTCCTTTTTATGTTTTACGTTTCTCAATTTATATTTTCTTATGGACTTAAATAGCCCCCCCCCCCCCCCCCCCTCCTTTATATGAACATGCATTTACACACATACTGCTAACTTTTTAAAATCATATGAGTATAATTTTTGGTATATATGAACATTTTTAAATACATGTTGAGTATTTTACTGTTTACATGTGAACTTTGAGATGTACGTACATGATTTGTTTTGGCAATATACTTTTTAACTTTTCTAAAAACCTTTTTTTATATCTTTTAATTCTGTTAAGCGAATTTTTCTGAAAAAAAACATAGTATCAGGAGCTATTTGTCAGTTTTCATGTAAAAAAACCCATTTGCGCTCTGCCACTATGCAACAAGACATCATAGCTGGTCTATAATTTTTTTATTTTGTACCCAGCTGTCAAAAAGTTCCGCTATGTTTTCACTTCTACTTAAATCTCTCAATCTTCCATTTTGTTTGGATGAAGAACTCCGATCTTACGTTCAACTTTTGATCATAAGTACTTCCTCCGATCCAAAATAAAGAACACTTCTGCTTCGGTACACCCCCCCCCCCCTCCCCCCCCGCCTAAACACAAGGACGGCTCAGATTAGCCCATATCTCTTCATAAGTAAGGGCATGATAGTCATATTTTATAAACTCTTCACCTATACACTGTACTTTTTTTTTGAGAATCACGTATACGCTGTAAATGAACGGACGTGCACACCCTGCCGTGCTGGGCTAGCCCATTCAGCACATTCATCTCTTTTTTTTTTGAAACCGCAAAAAAAGGTGCGTGCTGCAGGATTCGAACCTAGGTCCTTCAACAATTAGCACAGCCGCAATGACCAGCTAGGCAACCGGACCTCATGTGTTAACTAAGTTTTTTTATACTTGAAATACAACACTGGAAAAGCGCAACATTTTCTGTTTGTTTTTTCTTTTCTTTTTTGTTTCTTAAATGCGTGAAGTTCTTATAATTCGTGATTTTTTTTCGAAAATGACGACAAAATTTCAAATTCTTGAATTTTTCTTTCAAATCAGTGAACTTTTTTTTTCCAAAAATTGGTCAGTTTTCTTCACAAATTCGTGAAATATTTCGCAAGTTGGCAATTTGTTTTTGAAAATTGTTGGTCTTTTTTATAAACTGATGAACTTTGTTTCTAAATCAATGGATTTTTTTAAATTTTGTTAATTTTTTTCCAAATCAATGAACTTAATTTGAATTATTGATGAACTTTTTTCAAAATCAATAAAAGAAAAAGAAAAAGAAAATAATATAGAAACCCATGTAAAAACCGAAGAAAAAACCAGCCCGGTTGAAAAGGAAAACCAGAGTCTTTCTTTTTAGCGTTATATTTGACGCACTACAAAAGATGGAAAAAGAAAACTTAGACCATGATCAACGGAGGTGTTCGAGTAGGCGAGATGGCTCCGTCTAAGAGCACGTCGTTCCCCGACATGCTTGAAATGGCCCTAATTTTTTTCATGCCTTGTATGACCAATTCAAGGCACCATGCCAAGTTGTTTTGGTTTTCGACAAGTTTTGCATTTTTCGGAGTTTTCTCGGTAAAAAAGCTCGATAATGGGCGGCTGTGTCGCAACTTGCATACGGTGTCAGAAA
This sequence comes from Thinopyrum elongatum, assembly GCA_011799875.1. Lineage (NCBI taxonomy): Eukaryota > Viridiplantae > Streptophyta > Magnoliopsida > Poales > Poaceae > Thinopyrum > Thinopyrum elongatum. The sequence continues at coordinate 517,533,087 of CM022303.1, forward strand.
TCGTACAATCCTGGCATGGATGACTACCATGGTCATGCCCACCTGCCTGCAAAAGTTGGGGTCATTTTAAGAATGTCCAAAAGTAGACCATGTTCAATGAAGGGTGTTCAGGTTGGCTAGAAGGCTCTACCTGAGGGTACGTTGTTTCTCAACATCATTCGGAAGGCCTGATTTTTTCCACCTCCTTCTATGATCAAATCAAGGCACAATGTCAAGTTGTTTAAGTTCTCGATAATTTTTCTATTTTCTAGAGTTTTCTCGGTGAAAACAAGCTGATAAATGGCCGGACGTGACACAACATGCATACAGTGTGGGAAATTCATTCAAACCTGGCATGGATGCCTACCATGGGCATGCCCGCCTACTGGAAAAGGTTGGGGTGATTTCATGCATGTCCAAAAATAGATCATGTTCAACAGAGAGTGTTCGGGTAGGCGAGAAGGGTCCATTTGAGAGCATGTTTTTGCGGCATCCATTAACTCACCCCAAATCTTTCCATGATCTTATATTACCGATTAAACGCACCATGCCAAGTTGTTTTGGTTTCGACAAATTTGACTTTTCTGGGGTATTCTCGGTTTAAAAAGGTAGATAAATGGCCGGACGTGTCGCAACTTGCATATTTTGTCGGAAATCGTTCAAACCTGGCATGGATCCTTACCACGGGCATGCCCCCCCTGCCTGCAAAAGTTGGGGTCATTTTAAGAATGTTCAAAACTAGACCATGTTCAATGGAGGGTGCACCCGGATGGGCATGACCATGGTAGGCAACCATGCTAGGTTAAACAATTTTCGACACCGTATGCAAGTTGCGACATGTTCGACCATTTTATCGGTCTTCATTTACTAAGGAAACTCCAGAAAATGCAGAATTTGTCGAAAACCAAATCAACTTGGCATGGTGCCTTGAATTGCTCGTAAAAGGCCATGAAAAAAATTGGGTCCATTTCTTCGTCTTTTTTGCTGAGGAAATTGGGGCCATTTCAAAGATGTTGAAAAATAACGTCTCTTAGACGAACCGTTCTGACCTTACCAAATAATCTCCGTTGAACATGGTGTTTTTTGGATGTCCTTGAAATGACCCCAACTAATAAATACAAAGGGATAAAATTGAAAACAGTAAGTGTTTTTTTAAAAGCATTTAATAAATATTTTATAAAAAAGAATTTAAAATCATTAATTTAAAAAGTTAGTCAAAACTTGTATTTTTTTTATTCAAAAAAGAGAAAAATGAATTAACAAAATAAGAAATCAAATGAAAAAAATAGAAAAGAAAATAAAACGCTTAGGCCTTGGCCCAACTAGGTGATGACATTGCTCTCGTCGGGCGCGTGTTGGGCCGGTCCAAGAGTCGCGGATTTGAAAAAGATCATCAATTGTTTTAAAATATTCATGGATTTGAAAATTTTCACAAAAAATAAAAAAAAAGTTCACTAAGGAAATTTGCAAATAGTTTTCTCGGTTTTGGGAACCTCAGCTTCCCAGCCATTTTTTTCCTGTTTTGGGACCTTCTCGGAGGTCGTGAACCGTGTTTTTCTTTTTCTTTTTATCTTCTCTCGTCTTTATTTTTTTGTCTTCTTTGACTTTTTGTTTATTATGTTTATTGTTTTTATTTCTCATATATTTAATTTTTTCATAATTCAAATTTTGTTCATATTTTTCTGGAATTACAAATTTTTACTGTTTTTCAAAAAATGTTTGTGTTCAAAATTTTGTTATTTTTTAAAAAACTGTTCGTATTTTGACATTCTGAGCAAGTTTGAAAGGCATGAATATTTATTTTGAAATTTATGTACAATTTTTAAAAATACAAATGTTAGTATTTTATGAACAAAACAGGAAAACTAGAAACCCTATTGAAAACCGTGCAAAAAAAAAGAAACATAAACTAAAGAGTGAGGTGCTGTGTTTTTTTCTTGGCGTTATGCCTCCCGCACAAGAAGAATAAAACAAGGCTAGAAGGCAAATCAGAGATATGCTGTCACAGCTGGTTTGTGCGGTTACACATAGTGCGTGAGGGCTGTGGTTCGAATCCAGCCGAGGATATCCATTTTTTGACGATTAAAACTAAAAAACGTAAATGGGCTGAGCCCATGAGGGAGGGCTGTTCGCCGGGTATTATACGAACCTACAGCGTATATACGTAATACAATTTGTGAAAAGTTCATACTACCCTTTATACGTTTTGTGAGGAGGGTGTACCAAGCACTTCTCAAGAAAGAATGTGGCGCTGTATGTAATAATACAGAAAGTATATCCATGGTATCCTTAAGAACAAGAAGAAGAAAATCATTTGCCTCCATGAAAGAAAATTGCAACAACGCAATCATTCAATCACCGTCATAAACTAGAGCTTTCCTGGTGCTGCCGATGGATCAATATCCATTAGAATCCCCAAACAAATCATTGGCCCTCGCAATAATGCCCTGAAAGCAGCAAGGGGTTGCCTGACGAGAGCGCTAGCCCATTCCCTGACGGAACAACGAACAAGTGTTAGAACGTGCTTCAGCAATCGAGTACAGCAATAAATTCATACAACAGCGTGCTCCGTCCACTCGCCGGCGAGGCAGCGCCGTCGACCTCAGGGCGTCCATCCGCTGGCTCGCGCCGGGGTCGCTGTCGGAGTCAGGAGAGGCAGAGAGTACACAAACGACCGTACACTATCACACATGATTGATCAAGGGTGTGGCTACACGAAGCAACACTTGCATAGTAGCTGCATGATTAGGAGGTAGTAACAATTAATGGATTAGCCCGTTGGATCTCTTGCACGCAACGCTGCAGGAATAGAAGCTTCGAGGATCTTGAGACAGTGATTGATAGGTTACCGTGTGGATGGATACCACATACCTGTCCGGCATGGAACTGTTCAGTGTCCCGGCAAAAAAAATGTGATCAGTGTTCCTGCTTTGTACGTGTAATCATCTTCATGGTTCCAAGCCGCCGCCGCAACCTTTCCCATATCCAAAGGTAAAAATTTCCCATATCCAAAGGTGAGCGCTAGAAATTCAGAAGTTATGCTCCCTAACAGTTTTTAACTCCGGTGTTTTGATTGGGTGTTGGCCTGACGAGTCGGTCTAAGCAGTTGAGGATTTGAGAAAGCCAAAGGGTTGCCCAACATACCCTAAGGAGGCACCACCCCGCTGAAATTGAAAATGTCTTAGATGGAAATCTTACGAGCAAGTTTAACATACTCCCTCTTACCTTCTCTTCATACTAGATGACCAGTTGCGCCAAATGGCGCAGAGACCCATGTAAAACCATGTACGCGTTGAAAACATTTTCATTTTTTCAATAACTTCATGTTTGAGCAAGCGCAAAGACCATGTCAAACCCGAAGTGTTTTGAAATAATTTGACTTCATTAGTAGAAGTAGGTTTTAGCAACCACTTAGGGTACTACTTCAAACCCTTTAAGATGAAAACTGAAGGATCTTTGAAAATGTATACTTGATCATGCATATTTTGTTATCTTATTCATGTAACATAGAGCCAAGTGGCGCAAGGTCCAAATTCAAACCCAATGTGTTTTGAAACAAATTGTGTTTCTTTAATAATTTCAAATTTTAGAAACCGTTCAGGTGCATAGTAAGAATCAGCTAAAAAATGAAGTATTCAAACACCATTTTCGACTATTTATGCATATGGTCAATTACATAGACAAATAAAAGAGGTCAGTGCCATAGTTAAAATGTACACCTACCATAATAAAATTTCACGTTTCATGAAATTGCACTCCTTGTGAAAATAACAAAGTGTAGTATTGCTAACAACCACAATGAAGAATCGGAGCAAGCAAAAAAGTTGGAAACTCAGGCAACATAGAGGTTGACAAAAAGCTCAATTTTTGCATATACATACAGTACATGTCACATTCAAAATTGAGATACACTGCAGATAACACATTACATCATCAGTGTCAATCATATGGGTTCTACTTTGCAATCACACGATTCAGACAGTTGTAAACATTTGTGGTCATGATAGTGTGGTAAGTGTACATATCAATTATGTATCAGGAAAAGAATCTAGCATTAGCTCCCACTTCATTCAGAAAAACATAAAAGGGCTAACAGACAGTTATATGTCCACCCACCACTCCTAGCTGTGACTTCCTGAAAGAAATGGGAACAAAGAAGACATTGCAGCCTCATGTCCCTTCCTTCTTCGGCTGTTATATTCGGCATGTTCTTCCCTGAAACTACACTTACAATTATTTTTCCATGTTACAAGCCCATGAATTCCTTACCTGATAGATAATAACAGTTTCATATTCCAGTTTCTCAATGAGAAATGCATCAAACAAAATAAAGATGAGCATATATCTTCATAAATTAGAACTTTGAATAATTAGACATAGAATCCTCTAAACAGAGGCGCTCATATTAAAATAAATAGAAATCAATACTATTTTCTTAGTACTATTTGAGAATATCCATTTTTTAGTAGGTTATTGCATAGTATGGAAAATTTCATAATGGAGACATAACCTACTCTAGAAACCCATCACGGCTTACATATGCACCCTCGCACAAGTAGTCAAATACTGAAGTACATATTTTTAGCAACTAATGTGAAGTATCAGTATCAGTCTCAAACCACAAAGCCACATTATTTTATTTGTTTTATTTGGTAATAATGCAATATCGACAAAAAGCATCAAGTTGACTTCGTTTACAACATCTGAATAAGATCTATCAGAAACTTTGCATGTTTTCTATGGATATTTAGCTCTGTACTAACATGGTTCAGCCAAGTGAACTAATCACAGTATTGACTCACCTTTTTAGGACTGAACTTCAGCTTGTATCTAGACAAGCTGTGGGAAAGTCCCAAGCTCCTTGGACCAAGGTCCTGTGTGCCCAACCCAAATATAAGCTCACTAAGCTGATTTCTGAGCCCTCTCATTAGCTCCATCACATCACTGTTGTGAACGCAGCCAATTTTCTACAAAAGCACATCAAACCTGTAAGCGGAACTGGTAATTCTACAGGAACAACGCAACTAAGGAACCTAACTGACCAGCTTCTCTTTTATAGCATTTCCAAGTTTAGAATCAGCAATAGCTAACGTTTCACCATCGCAATGCTTCCGCAATGCTTCAGCTCAACCAACTATAATAAAGTTATATTGCGTGAGTTACATTGAGTTAGTAAACAAAAGTATACAGAATATAAGAAACATGACTGAGAGGCATATGAATTATCTCGGCAGCTTGTCAAGCACATTATGTCACCAACAAAAATTACAATGGATATCACCAGGAAGAAGCAGGTCAGTGTCCAACTAAACCATTCATCCTCTCATTATTTTGAGCACATAGGCTCACAAAAAGTAAGTGCAGTCATGAATGTCACTTGTCACTTTTGTAAGCTGATGGAAAGTCCAGTATTCTAGGTAATCCACTGCGCAGACAAGATATCATCTATCAGCCTGCTTAAGTAAGTTCAGTTGTGGAGTGTTCCTTATGGTTCAAATAGGTTGTGCAGTTCTTAATAGAAGAAGAAAATACAAAACATGGTATCAATGGTAATGTGATCTTTTGAATACTTAATTAGAGGTCAATGAGAATTAACAATTAGTGATTACAATTATATGAATAAGTTCAGTTGCAATCGAAGTCATTTTTGTTTGATATGAGGGTAAAGTTAATTCAATTGGGGATAGGTCACCATGTTGGCTGGTCAATTATGCACACACGCAAAGGGATGAAATATCTGAAAATGCAATAGTTACAGTGAGGACTCAAGAAAAATGTACATGTCCTCCTCTTTTTCTTGGTTTCGCATACATCTCTCTCTCTCTCTCTCAAGAACTGGCCAGTAAAATAAAATCCTTTTTACTGAAATCTCAAACATGTTTTGGTTGTTTCTGCAACAACAAGAACAAAGTAATCACTATCAAAGAAGAGAGGGGGTGGAGGAGCTACCATACCTGTAGACGGGCAGGTGAAGGTGAAGTCGCTGGCAAGATGGTGAGGTCGCCGGCAAGGAGACCCAGCTCTTCCCGAAGACACCGGCTCCCACGCGCTGCTGGGATGGGGGGCGCCGAATCCACAGAACGCCACCCTCACTGGATGTGGCCACCCCATGCTGCAAGCCTCCGTCTGCAACATCAGTAATCTGAATATTCATCAGGTAGAAAAAAGGCAAATGCAAAGGAGTTTAGACTTACCTACCAACACCATGGTCTACATACCCAATTGATTAACTATCACAATCAGCATACACCCAAATTAATTAATTGGATTCTATTCGTTGCGGAAAGGGAAATGAACATGAACAAGTCAACTGCTCCATCTGTGTTCTGCCTTCTGCTTGGGCTCCTTTCTCAATCACCCACTACAAAAGTAAGAAATATTTTCGCAGAAGGCATGAAGACGATTACCAAGCCAAGCAAACAGTAGCAGGCACACAAAACAGTAGTGGAGAAAGCCTGATCCTAAAGGGAGAAGAGACAGAATAAAAAATCACCTCAACACCACGGTCGACGGAATGCATCACAAAGCAGGGGGGGCGTCGCTGGTGGACAAGTTCCACGCGCGCGGCGAGGTCCCGTGGCTCAGCACCCTTCTCTGCGTCGCGGACCGTCGCAGAGGCCAGCGGCACAAGGAGGAGGCGTGGAACTTGCTGAGTGTGTGTGCTTCCATCAACCAGCAAAGAGATCATATACCAAAAAAAAAATTCTAACTCGAAGAAGGTCACCTTGATACAGACAAATAAAACTACTCAAAATTCTGCAGCAACGTACATGGTCAAATACTTCTAGATCCATGATGTGCAAGCACCAAAGAGTAAAACTGCACAAATCAAACATGGACAAACGATTTCATCAAAAAACTTGGATGACAGACAGCGAGGAGAGGAAGCATTGGTATACAGGGGAACATTCCTCTTTACGTCTAGAAACTGTAACTTCATTAGGCTATGCACCAATGTTTGGAGGTATAAATAAGCAATAGAAAAATTAAGAAACAGTGACTTAATCAGTCTTTGCACAAATATTTGAAGGTATAAATAAGTAGGAAAATTGGTATCCAATTCCCGGCTTGAGTTTCACACTTCAAGACCTCTTCTTTCCATGGATTCTAGGCATTAGATAATTGGTCGATTTCAAAGTTTTAATTAGATGAATTGGAAGGGAAAAAGATAGAGCAGAAGAGGAATTAATGACAGGGCTCACCTAGAGTTTAGACCTACCGATCTAGCCGTGTGGGCACTCGATGTAGACAGAGAGCATGCCTGCTCTTCTTCCTTCTCCCACGACACCACATCAGAGGAGGGGTTGGAGCAGGCTGTGGCTGGGAGACAAAGGAGGCCGGTGGGAGTCAGCAGCGCCAGCGCCATGGCCGGTCCACGCCGAGCCGCCTCCCTCGCTGGCATACGCTCCTCCCCGCCTTCTCTAGCCGGCGACGGCCAAGAGGATGCGCATCCGCCACTCTTCTCCAACTGCTCCGGCCGACCGGACCCTTGACTGAAGACGAGGAAGATCGGTTAGGTCGGGGCGCTGCCATGAAAGGAGGAAGGAGGCGCCGCCAGGAAGGGGAGGAGGTGGCGTCGAGGCAGTGGGGCGCGGCCATGGAAGGAGGTCGTGGGAGGAGGGAGGAGGCGCCGCCGGGTGTGGGAGGAGTGAGGAGGAGGCGATCTCTTTTTACCTCTCGATCTAGGGTTTTTTTCACCGGGAGCGTCGTTGGCCACGAACGAGTCGATTGAGCGCTTCGCTGCCGCGTGGGCCAATAATCATACGGGTCCAGTGGCAGCCATCTAGTAAAAGAGGTCTAGATGTAACAAAAGCGAGCAGTGAATAGTAAAATCGAACGGTGAAAAATGAACCAGGCAGCCCATCGAACGGCCAGCTAGCGTGCGCACGCGAGGGCCTCCAGATCGGCGGGTTGCCCACCAGCGTTTATATGTTCAACGGGAGGTAAGAAGGGAAGAGTTACTCAGACCCACTACTTAATTAAATCAACAGTCCAGATCTATTATGTACTCCTTGATTAAGGATGTGGCTACACGAAACAACGCTTGCAGACCACGTACATGATTAGGAGGTAACGATTAAAGGACTTATCAATTGGATCTCTTGCACGCAACGTGTGGCTGCAGGAACAGAAGCTTCCAGGATCTTGGGAAGGTGATTGATGGGTCATGGGTGTCCGAGTAGGGTTATCTGTGCGGCATGAAGGCAAATTTAACATGCTCCCTCTTACCCTCTCTTTTTACAAGTAAGGTAAGAAGGTAAGATTTAATTAGACCTTCAACTAATGAGATCATCGGCTCAGATCTATTACATACTCTTACCTCTCATGTGAAAAGAGGGGGTAAGAGGGAGCATATAAATACTGCTCGCGGCATGAAACTTTGCTCCAAGAATTTCTTTGCGAGCCTTCGGTTAATGGGACGCAGTTTGGCACTTAGAAAGCAAAGCTGTGGACCAAATTTGTCCACTAGTTTTTTTCTTTTAAAGTAAAAAAATCTGTTCACTAATTGATTCCTTGTATGATGATTCCAGGAAGTTAATTGCGCGCCAGATCGCAAGTGTTAGTCCACCGAAATAACATATCTGAGGACAAAGTCTTGGATGGAATTGTTCTCAAAAGCGAGTTTTGGCACATCTGATACATTATTTTGGTGTGCATTTCCTAGCAAAAAGAAAAAGGATTGTGCGCATTGATTCATCTATGTTCTTTTTAGATGAATGCGGAATGTAAAACACGAGTATGTATGTTCCATGTTTATGGTACACATAACCTCCGATTGATGCCTTCGCGTAGAAGGCGGGCAGGGGCAAAATGGACTTCCAGGACCTAGGAGCTTAGAGTGAGACTGGAAATTTAAGCTGATTGCAATGAATTGTCTTCAGAAAGATATGCCACTGAAATGGAAGAATGGACATTCATTAGAAGTAAATATGAGATTTAGGCACGTTTTCTACCTATTTTAATAATATGGTTTTGACACATATTCAAACTTTTAATTATGAGATAACATTATAAAACCCCAATAATTATATGTTCGGAGGATACTTCCCAAAACAAATTTACATATATCTTTTCGAGTATCGAATGTAAATACTCCAAAAGATACCGATGGTTGAGGTTTCAAAAGTTAGACTCTACAAGTCAAAAGTAAACGTGGTCCTTCAACTTGAAAAGTGCGCTAATTTTAGCCCATAAACTGCCAGATGGTTAAAGCGACACATTTAACTCGGCATTTGTGTGCATCTTGCTCCACCCCAAAGAACATCGGAGCTTACTTGGCACTGTGGCATGTTGACCTAGACTCTCAAGTTCTGTGCACTTCTCATTAACCAGTATATTTGTATGATCTGACGTAATTGGCGGGGTTGCAAGGCAGAGGGATGGCGATTACATGCAAGCACAATTAAATGGTGATTCAATGGTTTTCGTTGATATGTAATTGCATATTATCAAGATTAATTGCATATTATCAAGATTATGGTTAGGATTGTTTCTGCTCGCTAGCATTAGTGTGACTTAAGATGGGAACTACGAAGACTTTCTCAAAATATGGTCACATAAAAAACTACAACATAAACTAGAATTGATAGGACCAAAATATTTATGACTAGGCGACTTCACTAAGGGAAAGGGTGCTCACAATAATATAGGAGGCACATGTGCTTCTTACGACAGTATTGAACTGCATGAAAGCATCCATCGCGCGGTTGTTGCACCTCCTAGTTTTAATTGTTATAAAGAAAATATTTTTCCTACTTAAGGGTGAGAAGAGAGATGGAACGTGATCATACTTCCTAGAAGGCCTCCTACTTACTTGATGGGTCGAGCAAGGAGTAGATCTAAATCATTGCTAGGTTCATGTCGGTGTAGTGATGTGCAAAAAAATGCATTTGATTCGAGCATCGCTTGGAATGTTTCTGAGACTCATAGATTCTTAGGAATTGGAAGGATCAGGATGTACGAAGTAGCTTCACCATGATGACCAACTGATGATAGACTCTTCTTCATCGTCTCATCATGGCATCGACATACTTATTAGGTCCAGTACCCCTTAAGTTCACAAATAAACTATGCTTCAGTTTACAATACAGGAAATCCATAAAGAGATGTGCAAGTGCATCAAGGGTTATTAGCAAAAGATATGGTGTGTTGGGTCTATAAAGGCCCTCCGTTTTCCGAACCAGATGTGTGCACGGTGGCAAGTTTGCTCCTAATGCTTAGACTTGGATCAAAATGAAGACAAGGTAAATGCATCATCGATGCTTGAACTTGCCATGGAAAATCGCCTTGGTTCTTGCAGCTGTAGAATGTAGCATTGTGGTTCAAAAACTTGGCTTTCGCATGCAATACGGTGCCCTCGTCATCCATAGACGTTAACTGCGATGCGCTGACATGGTGACGTATTTTCGTGGAAATGCGCGTGTGGCGTGCGAGCGTGCCGTGGGGCCCACCTTCTTCTATGTACTGATAGCCGAATACACTTGTGGAGCTTAAATGGGGTGCACTGAGTGCGGCCCATTTTTCGCATGTTAGTTTATTTTTATTTGACAAATTTGTAAAAGAAAAATATAAATTCTAATCACAATGTCAATAATAAAGTTAGAATATTTATGTGTTATAAATAATATACATACAAATAAAATATCTTACTTTTAGACAAGTGTTCATGTAATTTTACAAAACATTAATGTATTATGTTAAAAGGTATTCATATATTATAATAATATTTATGAACTATATAAATATTTAAAAAAATTGAAGTGCGTACTTATTTAACTAAAAATATTAACATAATTTTATGCATCTTTACCTATTTAAATAAATATTTATATATGTTTCAAAATTAAATGTTCATGTAGTACAAAATTTAAAAATGTTCATATTTTTAATAAAATATCCATGTATTAACAAAATGTTCATGCTTTAATAAAATATTTATGTTGTCTTAAAAGTGTTCATGTGTTTTAATAAAGTTTATGTGTTTGCCAAAATATATTTACATACTAAAAAATAGAAAAGAAGGTATGGAAAAATAAATATGAGCCTGCTGTGCCCCCAAACTATAGATCCTCAAATGATTACATGAATATTTTTTTAAATCATACAGACATTTATTTAAATATATAGATAAAATTATTCAACATTTTTATTAAACATTTGTACACTTCTAAATTGTATAAATATTTTTATAATTCATTAAAATAATCTAATTGCGCGAATGTATTTTTATAACAATAGTTGAATATTTTCAAAGTTACATCAACTTTTCTCAAAATGAGTTATTCTATTTGTCTGCATATTATTTATAACACATGAATATTCAAACCTAGTTTTTTATTATTGTGATATAATTTAACAAATTTCTAAAAACGTAAAATTTAACAGGAGGAAAATGGGCTGCACTGACAATCCATTTAAGTCCCACGAGTGTCTTCGCTTCATTAAGGCTAGACATCCAAACACTATGGGTTAGGGCATCTCCAACGGTAACCCACAAATTTTCTCCCGCATCCGTCTGCAGACGGGGGAGGACCAGTCTACGGACATGGATGCGGGAGGACGACATCCAACCGTAGTCGCATACATTTTAAACTCTTTTCAACAAACCGGATGAGATTCATGCAAACAAGGCGGATTTCATATAAACATGACGGATATCGTACAAATCGGACAAAAACGGTTACATTTTGGACATTTTTCAACTAAAAAGCTAAAGCTATGTGCACGTATGGTCGCGCGGAGCTCCACTCCCACGACACGGATACACTACACTAGTCTACGGCCGGCCGCGGCGGATCCCTTTGTCTTCCCCATGTCCGGCAGCTCGCTAACCGGACTGCCAGGAGCCCTGGAGGCATATTCTTCCCTATGTCCGGTTGTGGCTCATCGATGCGGCAAAGAGGGTACTTCAGCCGGAGGGGAAGGGTGCTTCCGTGGAGCTCAGGCGGGTGCCAAGGATGGTCTGAGATAAAGAAGAACCGGCCAGGTCACCGGCGGTGGCCTCCATGGGATACAAGCGGCGGCGGCCTCCCGTGTTCTACTTCTCCTCGATGATGGCGGCGGACGCGGGCGTGTTGGCCGTCACCTCGTCGACATTCGCGTAGCCGACTTCTTTCTCTGTGTGCATGGCGCGGCTACGCGTGCATCGATGACAGATGGCGGGGTCGCACACACTAGATGCGGCGATGCCCGTGCCGCCGTGCTCCCCGTCGTGCCGGGATGGAGCAACTCGCCACTTCTTTGCGAGCTGGCTTCGAGTGGCGAGTTGCTGAACACGCGCCGGCTTGGGGCAGCAACTGGCTCCGTCGGGCTAGGCGGGGGAGATGGGGCAGCGAGCTGCCTCGCTCGTATCCGACGGGCTCGGCGGGCCAACCAACCGGCTTTTATGCCGGAGAACTGCTCTTCCGGCTCATCAGATGCCATCGGAAGAGTGGAGAAAATGGTGAAGGAGGAGATGGGGGAGCAGCGAAGGGGTGCGATTCTTGTCCGGCATCTGGCCTTATTTAAATAGAGGGCGGACGGGAGGAGCTCGTCCGGCGTTGCGTTTAATGTCGGCCCGCTCATGAACAGACGTATGGCCGGAGTAGGTTTCTCGGCTTCCACACGGGTTTAGTGGAGGTGTTTTAATGCGGCGAGGAGGCGTGTTCAGCTGGGCGTGCAGCGGGCGGCGCCCTCGGACGGCACTCTGCTTCAATGGCGGAGGCAGTGAGAGGTCGTGTCTGCCTGAGCCGCCTTCAATGTGGAGCGGCGTGCTCTACAGCGGCATGAATGTGGGCAGCTGGCGCCGGGAGGGAAGCGCGCGCGGGAGGGGTGAGGGTTTTTTGGTGGGCGAGGGCGGTCAGAAACAGACTAGAGATTGGTCCGGACTCCCGCAAACCTTCCCCATGTTTGTCTCCGATTTATAGAGAAAACGCGTCCGGACCGCACCACGGACCGATACAGGATCATGGATGGCTTCCGCGGGCTGGGCAGCACAATCCGGACAGTTGCGGCAGGTTTGAGGGCCAGCTAGTCGCCAGCACGAGGTTGAGCCTACGGACTTTACTGACGGGTGGGGCCCAATGGTCATGAAGACATACACTATGCGAGTCAGCTGTTCCGCCGCTATAGCTGGGCTCCGTGCCACGTGCATATATATAACCAAAATATGGTGTCATATCAGCACAGTTAACGTATACGAACGACAAATGCACTGTTTACTGATCGGTGGGCCGAATGATTATAGAGACGCATAAATGTGAGTCAGCACCCCGAGCTATGCTCGCACGCCATGTGTGTATTCTAACCGAAAGATGGTGCCATGTCAGCATTGTTAACGCCTACGTATGACGAACACAGCGTATTGCGCAAAAGCCAAGATTTTGAACCACTTTTCAAAATTCTACATCCACAAATACCAAAGTGATCATCTTGACAAGTTCAAGCACCAATAGTGCATTTACCTCACTGAAGACATATGGCAAGTTAAATTTCTCAGTTAAACTTCCAAAAGTTTGTGGACTCAAGTGGATCCACCTGCAGATTAATTAGAAGACTTCGGTACATTTTACCTATTTTGAAGGGTAACTTTCAGGAGGCAAATCAGCAAGACAAACTACATGAAGCAGTCAGTGCTCGTCTCATGCCCCTTCGCGTGGGTGACTCGAGGGAACATGAATAGGATTTCTGATGCCTCCCTTCAGAGGCGATGCTGATCTGCCTCATCTCCTGTGGCATTAGGGTCAGGGAGGCGTGGTGGATCTCGACTCTTGCCGGCGGGAGGGCTTCGTTTGTAGGTGTTTTTTAAGTTTGGTTAGGGTTTGTGTCCTGCTTAGGAAGGTGTGGCGGCTCCCTGAAGAGGAATAAGGTTCTCCTCGCCTAGATCTCGTCCCGACGGTGCGACTAGCATCGTCGGAAGGTGTGTCTCTGAAGGATCTAGTGGGATTCTATCAGTGCTTGTCTTCGGTGGATCCGGTCTTTGTTCGTACGTTCATGTGTACAGGTTGGATCCTTCTCATCTACGCTTCTCTTCATTGGCGACAGCTGATGTTCTGTGTTCTAGTGCGCTAGTCCTGTTATGTTGTGATCCAAATTCAAGTATAAAGAGAAAGGCTAACTTCTGACGAGCGAGCGGAGAAAGGCCCATCGCCGGTACGCTTGGGCCCAAACGGAGCGAAGAAAGTATGAAGTTAGCCCATGTGGGCCACCCCTGACAGGGACGCCTGGGGGGGAAGCCCCCTCCCATGGTACGAATCAGTATTGACCTAGTTCACCTGCGTTATATATACATATATCCTTTGTAAGCCACCGCACGGGATAAGTTGATCAGTTGTAAATCCCCGGCGTTTGTAACCTCCCCTGATATACTAAAGATTTGCTGGCTGGCGCTTGTGTTTTTTCCCTTCGTGTTGGAGGGGTTTTCCACGTTAAATCTCGTGTCTCCTGTTTTTTTTTTCGTTCTTCGTCGTGTTGATTTGCCTGTCGTATCTCTAACAAGTGGCATCAGAGCCTTGTTTATGTCTAGGGTTTCGATGACATGGCATCGATGAAGTTCGATCTTTCGCTGCTGGACTACGACACGAGGTTTTCCTTGTGGCGGGTGAAGATGCGGGTTGTGCTGGTGCATCCCAATCTAGACGAGGCACTAGATGGCTTTGGTGGAAAAGAACCGAAGGCGTGGACCGAGGATGAGAAGTGCAAGGATCGTAAGGTTATATCTTTGATTCATCTTCATCTATCTAACAATATTTTGCAAGAAGTGCTAGAGGAGAAAGTTGCAGCATCTCTCTGGCTGAAAATGGAGTCGATCTGCATGTCCAAGGATCTGGCGAGTAAGATGCACATGAAGATGAAGTTGTTCATGCACAAGTTGCAAGAAGGTGGTTCAGTGCTAAACCACTTATCGATCTTCAAGGAGATCGTTTCTGACTTACCGTCTATGAACGTAAAGTATGATGATGAAGATTTAGGTCTTCTGCTTTCATGCTCTCTTCCTAGTTCCTTTTCAAAGTTTTGAGATACCATATTATATAATCGTGATGAACTAACGGTTGCTAAAGTATATGAGGCCCTTCAACAGAAGGAAAAGATGAAAAATATGTTGCAATCTGATGGATTGTGCTCCAACGGAGAAGCTTTGCAGGTATGAGGCATGCCTGAGCAGAAAAAGTACAACAACAACAACAACAACAACAACAACAACAGAGATAAAAGCAAAAACAGCAGAGGTCGTTCGAAGTCCAGAGGATCTAGGAAAGAAAAAGTTTGCAGGTATTGTAAGAAAGAGGGTCACCTCATTGATGGCTGTTGGAAGTTGGAAAATAAGGAGAAGAGGAACGGTACGTGGAAACATAAAAATAAATCCGATGGTGATGGTAAGGTCAATGTTACATCTGCTAATAAGTCTGATTCAGATGATGCTTTAGTTGTTTTTGCTGGCTGTGTTTCATGTCATGATGAATGGATACTTGATTCTGCCTGTTCATTTCATATATGTTGTAATAGAGATTGGTTCAGTACTTATGAGTTTGTGCAGAGTGGAGATGTTGTGCGTATGGGAGATGACAACCCGCATGAGATTGTGGGCATTGGTTCTGTTCAGATCAGGACGCATGACGGCACGATACGCACGTTGACAGATGTGAGATACATACCAGGCATGGCCAGAAAGTTCATCTCGCTGAGTACCCTTGATGTCAAAGGGTACAAGAACTCTAGTTCAGGTGAAGTTCTGAAGTAACAAAAGGTTCCCTCATTCATATGATAGGTGACATGAATTCTGCTAAGTTATATGTTCTTAGAGGAAGCACTATTACTGGTACCGTTGTTGCTACCGTTACTTCTGATAAATCCAGTAAAACTAATATTTGGCATATGTGCCTTGGGCATATGAGCAAACTTGGCATGGCAGAATTGACCAGGAGAGAACTTCTGTATGGCTGTAATGTAAGTGAGTTGGAGTTTTGTGAGCACTGCATTTTTGGTAAGCACAAGAGGGTAAAGTTCAATGTTGTTGTTCATACCACATAAGGTAATTAGATTACGTACATGCTGATTTGTGGGGGCCTTCTCGTAAAACCTCGGTTGCTGGTGCTTGTTATATGCTTACCATTATCGATGATTACTACAGAAAAGTGTGGCCTTATTTTTTGAAAAATAAATATGATGTGTTTGATGCCTTTAAGGATTGGAAAGTTATGGTAGAAAGGAAAACTGAGAGAAAGGTAAAAATACTTCATACTGACAATGATACGGAATTTTGTTCACAAGCTTTTAATAGTTATTGCAGAAACTTGGGCATCGTTAGGCACCACACCGTCCCGTACACTCCTCAACAGAATGGTGTGGCTGAGCGCATGAACAGAACCATCATCTCCAGGGCTCGTTGTATGTTGTCCAATGCTCGCATGGGCAAACATTTTTGGGCTAAAGCCGCCTCCACCGCCTGCTACCTCATCAACAGGTCACCATCCATTCCACTTAATAAGAAAACTCCTATTGAGGTATTCACAATTGAGAGTCTTCAGTTGATTATTCACAGTTGAGAGTCTTCGGTTGCACTGCATATGCACATATTGATAATGGAAAACTTGAGCCTAGATCTATTAAGTGTGTGTGTGTGTGTTGGTTACGGTTCAGGAGTAAAAGGATACAGGTTATGGAATCCTAAAACTAATAAGGTTTTCGTGAGCGGGAGTGTTGTTTTCAATGAATCTGTTATGTATCATGATGATCTGTCCACGGGTACTTTTAATGGAGAGCTACAACAAGTTACTGTGCAGGTGGAGGACCTTGATAAGGAGGAAAATCTAATTGTTGATAATGATGATGTTGCTCCAGATGCACATGTTAATGATAATGTTGATGATGCTCCAGATACAGAGGTTCATGATGATGATGTTGTGCAGCACTCAACCCCTGTTTTGCAGCAACAAATTCAGTCTCTTGTAGATGGTAGGAGAAAGAGACTCATCAAGAAAACTAAATGCCTAATTGAAGAGTGTGACATTGTTCATTATGCTTTCAGTTGTGCAGAACAGGTTGAGAACATACATGAGCCATCCACATACACTGAAGAAGTTGCTTCCAGTGACCATGAGAAGTGGATTGCTGCTATGCAGGAAG
Source organism: Thinopyrum elongatum (assembly GCA_011799875.1). Classification (NCBI taxonomy): domain Eukaryota; kingdom Viridiplantae; phylum Streptophyta; class Magnoliopsida; order Poales; family Poaceae; genus Thinopyrum; species Thinopyrum elongatum. Next base: position 517,550,169 of record CM022303.1, read on the forward strand.
AGATGCAGTCACTTGAGAAAAATGGCACATGGGATGTTGTGCGCTTGCCTAAACAAAAGAAGATTGTTCGTTGCAAATGGATCTTCAAAAGAAAGAAGGGTTTATCTCCTAGTGAGCCCGCGAGGCTTAAGGCAAGGTTAGTGGCTAAGGGATTCAGTCAGATACCAGGTATTGATTATAATGATGTGTTCTCTCCAGTCATGAAGCATAGTTCCATTCGTGCATTTTTTGGTATTGTTGCTATGCATGATCTTGAGCTTGAGCAGCTAGATGCTAAGACTGCTTTTCTGCATGAAGAACTGGAGGAGGAGATTTGCATGGACCAACCAGAAGGTTTCATAGTGCCTGGTAAGGAGAACTTTGTTTGCAAGTTAAAGAGGTTGCTATGGTTTGAAACAGTCTTCGAGACAATGGTATAAAAGGTTTGATTCATTTATGATAGCATATGGATTTAAGAGGTCTGCATATGATAGTTGTGTTTACATTAAATTTGTTGATGGATCACCTATATACTTGCTGTTATATGTTGATGCTACCAACGGCAAGAAAGAGAATACTGATTTAAAGGCACAATTAAGTAGTGAGTTTGAGATGAAGGACCTTGATGCTGCTAAGAAAATTCTAGGTATGGAGATTACGAGGGACAAAAATTCTGGTTTCTTATTTCTTAGTCAGCAGATTTACATCAAGAAAGTTCTTCATCGTTTTAACATGCATGATGCTAAGTCAGTAAGCACTCCCATTGCTTCTCATTTCAAATTATCATCTTCTCAATGTCCTAGTACGGATGAAGATTTTGAGTATATGTCAAGAGTTCCATATTCCAGCGTTGTCGGTTCTTTAATGTATGTCATGGTGTGTTCTAGGCTTGATTTGTCATTTGCAATGAGTTTGGTCAGTAGATACATGGCTAACCCTGGTAAAGAACATTGGAAGGTTATTCAGTGGATTTTCAGGTACCTTCGTGGCACTTCCAATGCTTGTTTGAAGTGCAGGTTATGTGTTCACAGTTGCTAGTTGTGTCGTGAGTTGGAGGGCAACATTACGGCCAGTAGTTGCCCAGTCTACCACTGAAGCAGAATACATGGCTATTGCAGAAGCATGTAAAAAGTCAGTTTGGCTGAAAGGTTTATATGCCAATCTTTGTGGAGATAATTCTTGCATTAATCTATTTTGTAACAGTCAGAGTGCCATATACCTCACTAAGGATCAGATGTTCCATGAGAGAACAAAGCATATAAATACCATTATGTTCGAGACACTATTGAGTAAGGTAAACTAAAGGTATGCAAGATTAGTACTCATAGTAATCCTGCTGATATATTGATAAAGCCAGTTCATGTTGCTAAGTTTGAGGTTTGCTCGGACTTAGTTGGTATAAATCATTAGCCCTAGTGGCTATTTGGCGCCGAAAGTGTTTGTCTTTGTTGTTCGGGGAGGATGTTCTCATTCATGCTATAAGATAGAATTTGTCTGTTTGTCTTTGTTCTTCAGGGAGGAGGTTCTCATTCATGGTACAAGAAGTAATTTGTCTCAAGGTGGAGTTTGTTATGTTGTGATCCATATTCAAATATAAATAGAAAGACTAATTTCTGACGAGCGACCGGAGCGAGACCCATCACCGGTAGGCTTGCGCCGAAGACTGGTCCGTATAGTGAAGATTTGCTGGCTGGCGCCCGTGGTTTTTCCCCCTTCGTGTTGGAGGGTTTTTTCACGTTAAATCTCGTGTCTCCTGTTTGTTTATCGTTCTTCGTCGTGTTGATTTGCCTGTCGTATCTCTAACAGGTCTTATGGGACCATAACATGGCGACTTTTCAATTGTCTACTACAACAAGGTTTTCCCAGCTCCGACGCGGGAGGGGCGATGACGGTGGCGCACCTTCGGCTTGCTCCAGTGTTTGTAGATGGTCTACATACCTTGATGTAATTTCTATTTTTTATGTCATTTGTACTACCTTGACAGTTGATGAATAGATTAGAAATATTTGTGGAAAAAATGAAAAAGACAAACCATGTCATAATACAGAGATCCCATCAACATACCAGCTACTCGCATAAAGTACCATATGAACTAGATGACGTCCCGCGCGTTGCTGCGGGGAACTTGGTAAAACACATGTGAATTTATTGGTGGTGAAACTGAAAGAAATCTTACATGCTAGAGGTTACTCGGATATAATATGGTACTAAAAATAGTTTAGCCCCAATAAAATATGTATAGTGCCTGATTATGGTCGAAGTAGAAAGCACTAGTTAGGAAGTGCGGCTTGCCGCACCCGGCAGCACCCGCTGCCGGGTATAGTCATATCCAATCCAGTAATACAATCATTGAAGCATTGCAAATATAAAAATAGCATAGTGTATACACAGGCCATCAAATTTACATTCGTTTAACATTGCACCTGAACTAGTCTTATGAAAATTTGGACAGTTAAAACTCTATTCGAGTTGCCATGTACATAAGTATTTGGTAGTAGCACCGGTAAGCTCAATCAGGCACAAATAATGGATCGGAAATCAAATAGAGCATCAAAAGGCTCAACAGATTACACGACAGGGGCCAGCTGTTAAATATGGATCATGGTACTAAGTATTAAATCTGGATTATGGGGCCTATCATTCACAACAAAAAATAAAAGGTTTTCTCATAAATAAATACATGACTCTTGCATAGTACCTGCAAAACACAATCTAGATGGAACTAACAAAGCCAATCAAGCACATAACATTAGCAGCCTCTCATTTCCAATGAATGTATCAATTCAATATTGACCAATTCTCCATCCCATTCTGCAAAAAACAATAATATTAGTCTACAACTTGCTTGGATTTTCATCGAATACTTCTCAGTTCCGAGTTCAGAAATGATGTGACTGCAATTTCCAAGCTAATGAAGGCTAACAATTCACTAATAGGGCCATTTCATCCGAACAACTCATATTAAGCAAGTGTTTATATTTCAGCAGCTTGGTCAACTAATTATTGGAATGTTTCTCAGTTCTATTCACAAATATGTCAACTGCATTTCACAACAGTGTTTGCGGAACTACCTGCAACAGGAGGAAGATTTCCATGGATATGTCCATTTTCTTATCATCACAGATGCAAAAAATCCAGCCAATACTCACACCAGAAGGACCAATAGTACTAAATTGGCAGGATCCTCACTCCTCCCAATACATACACACTGCAAGGAAAGATTTGCATAATTAAGAAGCAGACCTTGCAAATACTTGAGGTCAGGTGGATCTGAAAAGCATATTGTTTGTCCTCACCTCATGCAGTCTTGATCCAACTGCTTGTGTACCTCGTCACCTCCTCATGTAGTTGCTCGACACATGCTCAAAGATGGGCTGGTGGAGGAGGATGTGTGTCACGGTGAGGCTTTGCACTCCTCTGCTGGAGGGCGATGTGACGCCCCCGGCTCAATCGTGCACTAATCATACACGCAAATGCACACGATCAAGCCTAAGGACTCACTTGAAGATATCACAACACAACTCTAGACACAAATTAAAATAATACAAGCTTTATATTACAAGCCAGGGGCCTCGAGGGCTCGAATACATAAGCTCGCTTACAAGCGTCAGCGGAAGCATCAGATATCTGAGTACAGATATAAAAGATAAAACAGATAGGCCTTAAGAAGGCGGGGCAAAACAAAAGACTACGATCGAAAAGGTGCAGGCCTCCTGCCTGGGACCCTCCGATCCTACTCCTAGTCGTCGGCAAGCTCGAAGTAGTAACCATCCTCGGGGTAGTAGTAGTGATCGCCGACAGGGGCATCTGGCTCAGGGGCTCCGTCATCTGGTCACATCATTCGGGTATGGGGAAAAGAGGAAACAAAGCAACCATGAGTACTCATCCGAAGTACTCAGCAAGCAAGGATCTACACTACATATGCAACATTATCAAAGAAAGGCTGTATATGTGGACTGGGCTGCAGAAATGCCAGAATAGAGAGAAGGCCTAGTCCTATCGAAGACTAGCATCTTCAGCGGTCTTGCAGCATTAGAAGAGTGCAGAGTAGCATAATATAAAGTAGTGGTAGTGTTATCAACCTCGCCCAGAGATCCTTCCTCGACTCCCTGTGAGAAGGCAATCCCAGAGCCATACTATCCATTTCTCATCACAAGTATCCAGTTCTAGTTGTATCGATCGGGATACAACTCCGAGTGTCCGTTACCGAGGATCCGGCTATGCACAGATTAGTTCTTCCCTGCAGGGGTGCACCAACTTACCCACCACGCTCGATTAACTCCGGCCGGATACACTTTTCTGGGTCATGCCCGGCCTCGGCCAAACGACACACCGCAACCCTACCTAGAGCTCAGCAGAGAGGTCCCCGTCGGTCTATATCCTAAGCGCTCAGGGGTCTTGGGCCATAGCCCTGTGCACTCTGGGTCGTTGCGTGCAGGGCGGGTCCAGGCTCCACCACTACAGGATGGTGCCGGCCCAGCCCGGCCGCCATGCTGAACTAGACGTCTGACAGAGCTTTCGGCTGATGCCACGATGCAGAGTGCCCATAACTTTTCCCGCGTGATGGTTAGTGCTATCGGGCCAGAGGCCCACTCGGATCAAATATCCAAATCGTTAGTGGATTGGTAGTGCAGTAACGAGCAGAGACTCATGATCGATGTGACCCCGTCGCCCCGTCTCGAGGACTTGCGGTAAGGGCTAAGAATGCCCGGCCACGCCTCATATTTATCTCTCGGGTACCCTCCAGGTCAACCTGTCTTCACATCACTCGCGGGTACCCCTCAGGGTTGACCCGCCTTTCCAAGCAACAGTTGTAAAGTCCAAGTATCCGTGTTTCCATAACATCTGGGGAATCCGTGGTATCACCCTCGTTGGATTCCTACTCGATGTATCCGTCAAGGTGAACTCGGAGGAATCACCCTCGATGGGTTCACACTTGAGATGTTGCACGACAGCGTCGTTATCGGAAGTGGTGAAGGAGGAATCACCCTCGATGACCACGACCAAATAGCTACTCTACAGAGTTAACATCAGAAGTGCTATACGAGGTATCACCCTCAGCACTCGATAGTAACGATGCAGTGTCGTACAACTAAGGGGGTGATGTGCGGTGCCGGGGCCTGGTTGTCGATCACGTTGATCGAGCCATCTGATAATCCAGAAGGGGCAACTGGGTCAAAGTGGGGTCTCTGGTGGGTCTCTATCCAGCCTATACTAAGCAGTTTAGGATAAGCAGGTAGGTATCAACAGCAGTTACAAAAACAGGTTATGCATCATAAATAGGATAAACAGTAGCAGCAACAATTACTAATGCAAGCATAAGAGAGAAAGAATAGGCGATATCGGCATGTTCAAAAGGGGGTGCTTGCCTGGAAGCTCTGTGGCAAGAGAAGGGTCGTCAACAGTGTAGTCGATCTCTGGAGCTGCGTCGGCCTCGGGGACTACGTCGGTGTCGGGGTCTACCGAGAGAGAAGAGGGGGAGGAAACACATAAATACACAGCAAACATATGCAACACAGAGCATGCTATGCTAACGTGCAGTGCAGGTGAAAGGATCGAGAAGAGGTGTCTAGAGGGGGGGTGATTAGACCCTCAACAAAGAAAAGTAGCAGTTTTTAAGTTCTTCAAGTTAAGGTTGAGTTTTAGCACAAGTTTAAACATTCACAATACATTTCAAGCAAGCATGGCAAGAGTATATGAGCAGCGGAAAGTAAAGCATGCAACTTGCAAGAATGTAAAGGGATGGGATTGGAGTGTGCAAACGCAATTGGAGACACGGAGATTTTTGGCGTGGTTCCGATAGGTGGTGCTATCGTACGTCCATGTTGGTGGAGACTTCAACCCACGAAGGGTAATGGTTGCGCGAGTCCACGGAGGGCTCCACCCATGAAGGGTCCACGCAGAAGCAACCTTATCTATCCCACCATGGCCATCGCCCACGAAGGACTTGCCTCACTTGGGTAGATCTTCACGAAGTAGGCGATCTCCTTGCCCTTACAAAATCCTTGGTTCAACTCCACAATCTTGACAGAGGCTCCCAAGTAACACCTAACCAATCTAGGAGACACCACTCTCCAAAAGGTAATAGATGGTGTGTTGATGATGAACTCCTTGCTCTTGTGCTTCAAATGATAGTCTCCCCAACACTCAACTCTCTCTCACAGATTTGGATATGGTGGAAAGATAATTTGAGTGGAAAGCAACTTGGAGAAGGCTAGAGATCAAGATTCTAGTGGTTGGATTGGAATGTCTTGGTCTCAACACATGAGTAGGTGGTTCTCTCTCAGAAAATGAGTAGTGGAAGTGTAGGCACGTTCTGATGGCTCTCTCACAAATGGAGAAGGGGGTGGAGGGGTATTTATAGCCTCCACACAAAATCTAACCGTTACACACAATTTACCAAACTCGGTGGGACTGAATAGTGAAACTCGGTCAGACCGATTCAGTTCAAAATGTGAACGTTAGGATTTTCGGTGGGACCGACAAGGTCAACTCGGTGGGACCGATGTGCTAGGGTTAGGGTAAAACCTCATCTCAGTTTGACCGATTACACAAACTCGGTGAGAGCGATTTTAGTAATAAGCAAACAGAGAGTTGGCCAAGCAAACTCGGTGGGGCCGACTACCTATTTCGGTGAGACCAAAATAATTGCAGTAGGCAACAGAGAGTTTGCAAGCCCATCTCGGTGAGACCGAGATCCCATCGGTAATACCGAACTAATTAGGGTTTCTGGTAGTGGCTATGTCAAGTGAACTCGGTGGTGCCGGATAGATCAAATCGGTGGGGCCGAGTTTGACTTTAGGTTTAGGACATATCTGGAAATGAGAAAGTGGTTGAGGGCTTTTGGAGCATATCACTAAGCATTTTGAGCAAGCAAGCCATTAAGCAACACCTCATCCCCTTTTAATAGTATTGGCTTTTCCTATGGACTCAATGTGATCTTGGATCACTAAAATGAAAATGTAGAGTCTTGAGCTTTTGCCAATATGTGACCTTAGCATCTTGAAGGGGTTCCATATCGTCTTGTCCTGCCACTCCACTGTTGAACTCATCTGAAATATACTAGATGAAGGTATTAGTCCAACAAGAGATATGTTGACATTAATTACCAAAATCACCAGGGAGCACTTGTGCTTTCAATCTCCCCCTTTTTGGTAATTGATGACAACATACATCAAAGCTTTTAGATAAAGATATGAAGTGTAACAAGTAAAGCTTTGGAAGAACATGCAACATGCATTGGCTCCCCCTACATGTATGCAATCATGTGAAGATAGAATATAATACCATGTGAGTGCATAAGCATGTCAGAGCAAGTAATGAGTTACATGTATCTTGGCTATATGCATCAGAGCAAATGATGTAAAGTGCAGAAAATGTACCTACATGTTCATGAGTCCTTCTTGCAAACAATATGTACATCAGCAAGAGATCCTCATGCACATGAGTGTGATGCATATACTTACCTTGTGGTCTTGAGCTTACATTGGAAGAGATGAACCTAAGAAAATAGGGTTAGATAACACAGGAACATCTACTAAGCAGAGCAAGAACAGGAAACCACAAGAGTACCAAGACTGGGATGACATGTAGTGAGTAAGTACTTAGTACTCTATTTGGATATTGACATGTCCCCAAGAGATAAAGATGTGCAATGAATTCCAAAGATTTTCTTCCCTTAGGTATCTTACTCCCCCTGAATCTGATACTGGATAATGGGAGAAGGTAGGGTAACAGAAAATCAGAGCAAAGAAAGACAGAACAACATACTCAAAGAAACATCTACTAACATGTCTTTCCCCTCTTAAAGACATGTGGCTTCTCTCCTCTTTGAATTACCAGGCATCTGGGATGGCTAAGAAGTCTCCCTTAGATATGGTTGAGCTTTGATGTTCTCTCTCTCCCCCTTTGACATCAATTTCCAAGAAGGGATCTTCTGGAGCATGAGTCAAGTAGGTTTGGTCCTTGAGTCACATTACAAAGCATTATGTAATTTCGGATGCTGGTAGAGGACAAGAATCATCGAGTGGATGCTGGAACAGATATGCAGGATGCAAATGGCAAAGTGTTTCCTTAGTGATGAAATCGGTAACACCGAATCATTTTAGTCGGTGACACCGAGTTGGTTCGGTCTATCCGAGAAGAAAAGATCGGTGAGGCCGAGTTCAGCACAGAGAAAACTTCTGTCATCTCAGCTCACTAGGCAAATAAGATCTCACAAAGATTTGTAGGGAATTAACTAAAAGATTTGCAAAGAATTAGATGCAGGGAATGCAGAAAATAATCAGAGAAAAGAAAAGAAATATAGATGAAGTTTTTTTTGAAAGGGGGATATGTATGCAAGAAACAAATGCAAAAACACAGAAAAACACAAGAGAGCTTCATCTAGAATTGGTCTGTGACAAAGTCACCTATGTTAGAGTATATTGACGTAGGAGCCAAGTGAAGTCACTTGATCATAGGTCATACTCATCGTTTAAGCTCAAAATGGGGTTGCCATTTTTCGTTTAAGCATTTTGATGTATTCACATCTTGTTGAGTTGCTTTAACCCATGTCTTGGGGTAAAGCTTCTCTAAGATGGAATAACATACCTTGGGTGATGGTGTTGATCCTGATCATGTAGTTGAACTTGTGTTGGATGCTGAAGGTTGATGTAGTTCATCAAGAGTTGGGAGCACCACTTGTAGTTTGAGTTCAACTTCCTACATGGGTTAGTCTTGCAAGGAAGAGCACTTGTGTGTCCAAAATGACGATAATGAAACTTGATACCAAATGAAATTTGATATATTGTCAAAGGATATATTGAATGGATTCATGCTTCCTTGCCTTCAACCACCATATTGTAGAGACTTGGCGATGTAGGGATTGCTTAGGATGTGAGTGAGTTGCAATCTCATAGAGTTGGGCTCATCCAAGTACCTACAAGGGTTAGATAACATGCAAGGGTACAAGTAGGTCCAAGATATATGATCATCTTCATAAGAGAAATATCAAGGATTAGTCATATAAAGGCTCATGCCTTGCATGCATCCCGATGGCGTTTCTACTCCAAGTTTGAGGCATCAATGATGTTCAATTCACCTCTCAAACGGCAAAATACTTTCTCATCAAGCGGTTTGGTGAATATATCAGCCAATTGCTTATCGGTACGCACATGCTTAAGATCGATATCTCCTTTAGCAACATGATCTCAAATGAAATGATGACGAACTTCAATATGCTTAGTTCGAGAATATTGCACGGGATTGTGAGCAATCTTAATAGCACTCTCATTATCACAAAGCAATGGAACATGTCTCACATTGATCCCATAATCTTTAAGAGTTTGGGTCATCCAAAGTAATTGAGCACAACATGAACTAGCGGCAATGTATTCCGCTTTGGCGGTCGATAAGGATACCGAGTTTTGTTTATTGGAAGACCAAGACACCAGAGATCTACCAAGAAATTGACAAGTACCTGAAGTGGAGTTTCTATCAACCTTGTCTCTGGCATAGTCCGAATCGGAGTAGCCAACAAGATCGAAAGAAGACCTCTTAGGATACCAAATGCCAAAGTTTGGTGTGTGAATTAGGTATCTCACTATCCTTTTCACAGCCTTAAGATGACATTCTTTGGGGGCCGCTTGATATCGTGCACACATGCACACACTTAGCATAATATCAGGACAAGAGGCACATAGATATAACAATGAACCAATCATAGAGCGGTAAACCTTTTGGTCAACCGGTTCGCCATCCTTGGTCAAGTCAAGATGTCCACTAGTAGGCATGGGTGTACTCATACCTTTGCATTCTTGCATGTTGAACTTCTTGAATAAGTCCTTGGTGTACTTTGTTTGAGAGACAAAGGTACCCTCCTTAGTTTGCTTGATTTGCAAACCAAGAAAGAACTTGAGTTCAGTCATCATAGACATCTCAAACTTCTCCGACATTAGCCTTCCAAACTTTTCACTAAAATGAGGGTTAGTTGAACCAAATATGATATCATCCACATAAATTTGGCACACAAATAATTCACCATTAACCCTTTTAGTAAAAAGTGTTGAATCAATTTTTCCAATCTCAAAGCCTTTTCAATAAGGAACTTGGTCAAGCATTTATACCACGCTCTAGGAGCTTGTTTAAGACCATAAAGAGCTTTGTGAAGTTTGTAAACATGATTAGGTTTCTTAGGATTGACAAAGCCGGGAGGTTGTTTAACATAAACTTCCTCCTCAATTTCACCATTTAGAAAAGCACTTTTGATGTCCATTTGGTACAAGGTAATATCATGATGATTTGCATATGCAAGTAAGATTCGTATGTACTCAAGTCTAGCAACGGGGGCATATGTCTCACCATAGTCCATACCTTTGACTTGAGTGTATCCTTGGGTGACGAGACGTGCCTTGTTGCGAACGACTTGTCCATCTTCTTCTTGCTTGTTGCGAAACACCCATTTGGTACCGATGATGTTGTGGTCATTGTCGGGCTTCTCAACCAATGTCCAAACTTGGTTCCTCTCGAAATTGTGTAGCTCTTCGTGCATGGAATTTATCCAATCTGGATCTTCTAGAGCTTCTTCAACCTTCATAGGTTCAATGCTAGAGATAAATGAGTAATGCTCACAAAAGTTAGCTAAGCGTGTTTTAGAGCGTGTAATTCTCCCTGTTTGGATATCGTCAAAGATTTGTTCGACGGGATGATCTCTTGAGACTCTTGCTCTAACTCGTGAGAGCTTTTGCTTAGGTCGGGGTGGAACATCCTCTTCAACATCTTGTTCTTCCTCTTGGCTTTCATCGTTGTTGGTGTTATTGTTCTCTTGTGGAGGTGGTGAGGGAGGTCGATGTGGTTCATCTTGGTGTACTTCCTTGTTTTCTTCATTTTGGCGTGTCCCTCTTGTGGATGCCTCCGGGTCAACTCGTGGTTCACCTTGTCATGAGGTAGAAGCTTCCACTTGGACGAACGAGGTACTCTCCTTCACCTCCGTTGGACGAACCTTGCCAATAGACAAGTCTTGGATTGCTTCCGAAGGGTCTTTGTCTCCTACATCAATTGGCAATTGCTCTACTTGCGAGCCGTTAGATTCATCAAACTTCACATCTACCGTCTCTTCAACCTTTCGGGTGAAATTGTTGTAGACACGGTAAGTGTGAGAGTTTGAGCCATAACCGAGTAGGAAACCTTCATGAGATTTAGGAGCAAATTTCGAACGACGATGCTTATCAAGAATGTAGCACTTTCAGCCAAATACTCGAAAGTATCCAACTTGGCGTTTGTTACCAGTGAGAAACTCGTATGCCGTCTTGCCGAGTAGCTTGTGAAGATATAGACGATTTGTCGCATGACAAGCTGTCTCAACCGCTTCCGCCCAAAAGTGTTTTGGCGTCTTGTATTCATCAAGCATCGTTCTCGCCATTTCAATGAGCATCCGGTTCTTCCTCTCAACAACTCCATTTTGTTGAGGCGTGTACATAGCCGAGAACTCATGTGAAATCCCTTCTTCGTCAAGAAAGGTGTCCACATTGGCGTTCTTGAACTCCGTTCCGTTGTCGCTGCGAACCTTCTTGATCTTCACTTCAAATTGATTTTGGGCCTTCCTAGCGAAGTTCTTGAAGATCTTTTGGACCTACGGCTTATCATCAAGAAAGAACACCCACGTAAATCTTGAAAAATCATCGACTATGACTAAACCAAACGAATTTCCACCGAGACTTTTATAGGTGTTTGGACCAAAAAGATCCATATGAAGTAGCTCCAGTGGTCTTCTCGTGGTCATGATGTTCTTCACGGGGTGGCTTCCTCCAACCTGTTTTCCTGCTTGACAAGCACTGCACAATCTATCCTTGTCAAATATAACATCTTTCACTCCAAGGATGTGATCACCTTTAATAAGCCTATCAAGATTTCGCATGCCCACATGACCTAACCTTCTATGCCACAACCAACCTTTAGAAGATTTAGCAATTAAGCAAGTTCTAGGTTGAGCCTTTTTAGTGAAATCAACAATGTATAGATCACCTCTGCGTATGCCGGTAAAGACCATTTTATGATTATCTCTTCGAAACACTTGGCAATCTACTTCAGTAAATAGGACATTGAAACTGAAATCGGCTAGTCTAGATACTGAAAGTAAATTATAGCCAAGAGATTCAACGAGCATGACATTTTGGATGGAGCTATCATGTGAGATGGCCACCTTACCAAGGCCAACCACCTTACCCTTTGAGTTATCACCAAAAGTGACATACTTTCGAGGGCCGTTGTTTTCAGCGAGCCCACGAAACATATCCTTGTCTCCGGTCATGTGATTGGTACATCCACTATCAAGAACCCATTCCTTTCCTCCAGCCATGTAGCCGCGAAGATTAGCGATAAGACCAAAGTGTCTCATAGACTCATCGAGATCAAAGTCACTATCATCATCCTCATCATAGTATCCATGTTCAACATCGTCTTGTGATTGATCATTACCTAGAGAGAGTGATTCATTAGCTTTATGACCATGACAATGTGCATCTTTATGAATTCTAATGACTTCTGAGATGATATTGCTAATGATTCCAACATCTCCTTTGCACGCATAAGGTCACGAAGCTCAAATAGACAATCACCAAACTTAGGATCATTAGGGCTCATCTTATTTAAAGCAATGGACTTATGAAGAATCTCATCTTAGTTTTTCAAGGAGTAGTTTGGAAATCGTTCCTCAAGAAATCTCCATATAGTGTAGGCACAATCAAGAGTAGGCAAGCGAGCTATCAAGTTTTTAGGCAATCCTCTAGTGATAAGATTGACAGTTCTAAGATTGCGAATCATGTCGAGAGACTCATCGGGGGTAGGATGCAAAGGATCAATAAGAGGTGCACAAGGGCTAGTAATATACTTGTTCAAGTGATATTCATTGAAAATCTCAAGCATCTCATTTTTCCAAGCAATAAAGAACTCTCCATCAAGTATGGGCACTCTATGTCTAAAACTCCCCATCGTAGACTCATCCATCTTCCTCCAATGGTGATTAAACCAAAGCAATGGAGACCAATGCTCTGATACCAATTGAAAGGATCGAGAAGAGGTGTCTAGAGAGGGGTGATTAGACCCTCAACAAAGAAAAGTAGCAGTTTTTAAGTTCTTCAAGTTAAGGTGGAGTTTTAGCACAAGTTTAAACATTCACAATACATTTCAAGCAAGCATGGCAAGAGTATATGAGCAGTGGAAAGTAAAGCATGCAACTTGCAAGAATGTAAAGGGATGGGATTGGAGTGTGCAAACGCAATTGGAGACACAGAGATTTTTCGCGTGGTTCCGATAGGTGGTGCTATCGTACATCCACGTTGGTGGAGACTTCAACCCACGAAGGGTAACGGTTGCGCGAGTCCACGGAGGGCTCCACCCACGAAGGGTCCACGAAGAAGCAACCTTGTCTATCCCACCATGGCCATTGCCCACGAAGGACTTGCCTCACTTGGGTAGATCTTCATGAAGTAGGCGATCTCCTTGCCCTTACAAACTCCTTGGTTCAACTCCACAATCTTGACGGAGGCTCCCAAGTAACACCTAACCAATCTAGGAGACACCACTCTCCAAAAGGTAATAGATGGTGTGTTGATGATGAACTCCTTGCTCTTGTGCTTCAAATGATAGTCTCCCCAACACTCAACTCTCTCTCACAGATTTGGATATGGTGGAAAGATAATTTGAGTGGAAAGCAACTTGGGGAAGGCTAGAGATCAAGATTCTAGTGGTTGGATTGGAATGTCTTGGTCTCAACACATGAGTAGGTGGTTCTCTCTCAGAAAATGAGTAGTGGAAGTGTAGGCACGTTCTGATGGCTCTCTCACAAATGGAGAAGGGGGTGGAGGGGTATTTATAGCCTCCACACAAAATCTAACCGTTACACACAATTTACCAAACTCGGTGGGACTGAATAGTGAAACTCGGTCAGACCGATTCAGTTCAAAATGTGAATGTTAGGATTTTCGGTGGGACCGACAAGGTCAACTCGGTGGGACCGATGTGCTAGGGTTAGGGTAAACCTCATCTTAGTTTGACCGATTACACAAACTCGGTGAGAGCGATTTTAGTAATAAGCAAACAAAGAGTTGGCCAAGCAAACTCGATGGGGCCGACTACCTATTTCGGTGAGACCGAAATAATTGCAGTAGGCAACAGAGAGTTTGCAAGCCCATCTCGGTGAGACCGAGATCCCATCGGGAAGACCGAACTGATTAGGGTTTCTAGCAGTGGCTATGTCAAGTGAACTCGGTGGCGCCGGATAGATCAAATCGGTGGGGCCGAGTTTGACTTTAGGTTTAGGACATATGTGGAAATGAGAAAGTGGTTGAGGGCTTTTGGAGCATATCACTAAGCATTTTGAGCAAGCAAGCCATTAAGCAACACCTCATCCCCTTTTAATAGTATTGGCTTTTCCTATGGACTCAATGTGATCTTGGATCACTAAAATGATAATGTAGAGTCTTGATCTTTTGCCAATATGTGACCTTAGCATCTTGAAGGGGTTCCACATCCTCTTGTCCTGCCACTCCACTGTTGAACTCATCTGAAATATACTAGATGAAGGTATTAGTCCAACAAGAGATATGTTGACATTAATTACCAAAATCACCCAGGGAGCACTTGTGCTTTCAGCAGGGTTGCCTAAAAACATGTCTAAACCATTTTAGTTATTATAGGATTAAAGTTGGAAATATTAACCGGTATGTATGCACTATTCATCTACCAGAAATGGATGAAAAGTTGCGGGTTCACCTTCGTAGAGGGTCCCGACACGGAAACAGATAGCACGGTCGGATTCGTCTCGTTTTTCTGATCAACTTTCATGTAGAAAGTTTTTCAATCCGAGCTACGGTTTAATTCCTATGAATTTTCAAAGTTTTTAGCATTTTTAGAAATTATTTAAATTAACAGAAAATAATTAATATGTCAGCATGGTGTCAGCATTGCGTCAGTAGTCAACTGAGCTACTGACTGGTCAATCTGTCAGGTGGGACCCACCTGTCAGCCTCTGTGGGGGTCTAATAGTGTTTAAAACTAATTTAACAGCTAATTAACTGGTGGGCCCCGTCTGTCAGTGAGCTAACTATTTAACAGATTAATTTTAAAACATAATTAGCTTAATTAAGTGCTAGGGCCCACACGTCAGTGGCTTGGGGTGAACAGTAACCCGCATTGACCATGGTCAACGCGGTCAAACGAGCACTGGCGGCCCACCATCAGTGTCTCTAGGCGGGCCCCACAACGTGCCAGGTCAGCGGAGCCGCCGGAGGAGCTCCGGTGAGCCTCCCGCGGCGGCGAACTCGCCGGAGGGCGCTGGAAACGCGCTATGCTGGGCCATTTCACGTGATTCTTGCTGCGTTCGCTCGGGCTCTTCATGCCGCGTCGGTTGGTGGCGGCAGAACGAGCAGGGGAGGTCGGCAGGGCCGTCGGCGTTGAGCCATGGCGGCGATATGGCTACGGTGTGTGACGGAGATGGCAAAGCAATGCGCTACGGAGCGAATGGAAAGGCTGGGGAGGATCCCCGTGGTGCGGCGAGTCCAACGGGTTTGAGCCCATGACCAAATGGTCACCGGAGCCTCGCCGGCAACGAGCTCCGTGGCGATGCGTTCGGGCGCTCATCGGGGATGGCGCTAGGAGGCATGGGAGGGCGCGTGCACGTGCGCGTTGGGCTCCTGGGAACCCCAGGAGCACAACGGTGAGCTCGGGCGAGCGTGTTAACGGCCACAATGACGGCGACGAGCTCGTCGGAGGCGACGTGTTCGGGCGCAAGCAGAGCGAGGAAAGAGAGGGACGGGAAGGCTCACCTAGTGGCTACGAAAAGCCGGTGAAAGCTTAGGAGCTGCAGCATTTGCCGGAGACGACGGAGATCACCGGCGGCAGAAGCGAAAGGGGGCAGCCCGATTCACTCACTGCGGTGGCTCCCGTCTCGTGCTCGTGGACGAGGACGAGGTGGTCAACGACGGTGAAGACGCGGGGCACGGTGGCGAGGCGAGGCAATGTCGTTGGCCGCGAGATCGATGGCGAGCGGCGACGGATCCACTCAGGGAAGCTCGCGAGCGAGCGAGAGAGAGCGAGGGAGAGGGGAAGAAGTGGATGAGGATGGAGGGGAGGCCGAGGGGGTCGGCCTTATCCCCTCGCCTAGCCGCGGGCGTCGCCGTGTCACCGTTCGGCCGGTGCGCGCTCTCGCGCCCACGTCAGTGACGACACGCGGGGAGAGAGAGAGGAGAGAGGCGGGCGCTGTGGGCTGGGCCACACTGTGGACTTAGGCCCAGTCCACAGTAGCGTTTTTCTTTTTCCCGTTTTATTCTTCTGTTTTCTTTTTCCAGCAGTCTTTTGCGTTTAAATTAGCCATCAAATGACTTAGCAAAAATGTGTGGCTGGCAAAAACAAATGCTAGGGAATAATGTGCACTGCCACAAAAGGTTTGGGCAACTTTGGAATTCATTTGGATTTTTCAAAAATGAATATGACATTTAAAGTGCTGTTTTGGCACTGTTTTATATGCTTTAGCCCACCTTAGCTTGGTGGTGATGTTGTTTTCCTTAACAACAAATTGTTTTGGAATATTTGCTAGATGATGAACATTTTTCCAGCAAATTTGAGCAACTTCAAATTTCACTTTGAATTTGAATTGAATCCAAAGGAAGGAGTTGAAATGAGATGTTTCACCACTGTGATCAAGCATTGCAAATGAAGATGACTTGGCATAATTAACAGATGATCACAGTGCTTATTACAACAGGGGTGTTACAATTCTCCTCCTCTAAAAGAAATTCTCCTCCCGAGAATTCAGGAGGTAGAAGGAAAGAGGTCGGGGTATTCCCCCCGAAAATGATCCTCGCATTCCCAAGTGGCTTCATCTTCTGTATGATTTGACCACTGCACTTTGAGGAACTTGGTCGTCTTCTGACGGGTCCGACGTTCAGCGTGATCGAGAATGCGGATCGGATGCTCCTTATAAGAAAGATCATCATGCAATTCGAGCATCTCATGATCCACTGCTCGGTGCAGAGACTCCTTGATGCAACGACGAATTTGCGACACATGGAAGACGTCGTGGATATGAGAGAATTGCGGTGGCAACTCCAGCTTATAAGCCACCTGACCACGTCTTGCAACAACGCGAAAAGGGCCAATGTAGCGTGGAGCTAACTTGCCCTTAATTCTGAAACGGTGAGTGCCCTTCATAGGAGTGACACGCAGATAAGCTTGATCACCAAGTTGATAAGTCAAACCCCATCGTTTGCGATCATAGTTGCTCCTCTGGCGGTCCTGAGCCGCCTTGAGATTTTCTTGGACAATACGGACTTGCTCTTCGGCGTGTTGAATAATATCTGGACCCACGAGCGGTCGTTCCCCAGTTTCTGACCAATTCAGAGGGGTTCGACACTTACGTCCATAAAGTACTTCGAAGGGGGCCATTTTCAAGCTGGCTTGATAGCTGTTGTTATAAGAGAACTCGGCATACGGGAGGGATTCTTCCCACTTCTTGCTGAAAGAAATAACACAAGCTCGCAGCATGTCTTCAAGCACTTGATTTACTTGCTCGACTTGGCCTTGGGACTGTGGGTGATATGCTGAACTCCAGGTGATATGAGTTCCCATAGCTTCTTGGAAACTTTCCCAGAACTTAGAAGTGAAAATGACGCCACGGTCTGAACTGATCTCCTTCGGAATACCATGGAGTGATACAATTCTGGAGATATATAATTCTGCTAACTGACTGGCAGTGATAGTCTCCTTGACGGGAAGAAATTGTGCAACTTTAGAGAGTTGCTCGACGATGACAAGAATAGCATCGTGACCCTTCTGTGACTTGGGAAGGCCAGTAATGAAATCCATTTGCACTTTATCTCATTTCCATAAAGGGATAGGAAGCGGTTGCATAATTCCAGCAGGCTTCTGATTCTCTGCTTTAACGTGGTGGCAAACATCACATTCAACAACGTATCGAGCAATATCCTGATTCATTTTAGACCACCAGTACCTTTGACGGAGATCACGATACATCTTGGTGCTACCCAGATGAATAGACAGCAGTGTATCATGTGCCTCCTTCATGACCTTGTCAGTCATAAGCTCGAAGCGAGGTACGACAATGCGGTCTCTGAAATACAAGTTCCATCTTCAGACAGCGAGAAATCCCTGTACTTTTCAAGGTGAAGATCTTTCTTCATCAGATCAACTTCAGCATCTTTAGCTTGCGCACTCTTAACAGCCTTCCCAAGGTCTGGTTCGACAACCAAGGTATTTAGGTATCCTTGAGGAACTATCTCGAGATTTAGCTTTCGAAGCTCTTCATACAGGAGTGGTTGCTGTAGCTGGACTTCAAGTTCACAGCAGTCAGATTTACGGCTCAAAGCATCAACCATTACATTAGCCTTGCCAGGTGTATAAGAAATACCCAAATCATAGTCCGTAATGGTCTCCATCCATCTTTGCTGACGGAGGTTCAGAGATGGCTGAGTGAACAAGTACTTCAGACTTTTATGATCTATGTAGATCTCGCAACGATTACCGAGGAGGTAATGTCGCCACAACTTCAATGCATAGATGACAACAGCTAGTTCTAGATCATATACTGGATAGTTCTCTTCATGCGGACGCAACTGTCGAGAGCCATAAGCAATCACTTTACGCTCTTGCATTAGGACACAGCCTAATCCTTCACGGGATGCGTCACAATAAATCACAAAGTCTTTGCGAGAATATGGAGGAGCAAGTACTGGGGTAGATGTTAGCTTGTCTTTGAGTGTTTGAAAACTTTCCTGACATTTTTCTGTCCACTCAAACTTAACGCCCTTGTGAAGCAGATCAGTCAAAGGCTTAGCAATCTTTGAGAAATTCTCGACAAAGCGACGGCAATAGCTTGCAAGGCCGAGAAAACTTCTGACTTGCTTGACATTCTTCGGTGGAGTCCATTCAAGAATAGCCTGAACTCATTCTGGGTTAACAGCAATGCCATCTTTGGAGATCATGTGGCCGAGATATGTCACTTCAGACAACCAGAATTCACATTTAGAATACTTGGCATATAGTTGATGTTCACACAGCTTCTCCAGTACAAGCCGAAGATGTTCGGCATGTTCTTCTTTATTCTTCGAATATACCAGAATATCATCCAGATATACCATGATGAACTTGTCGAGGTAATCCATGAAGATGTAATTCATCAGACAGGAGAACGTAGCTGGAGCATTTGTTAAGCCAAATGACATGACAGTGTACTCATAAGAGCCATATCGAGTAACAAAGGTAGTCTTCGGAATATCCTCTTCGCGAACACTGATCTGATGATAACCCAACCTCAAGTCGAGTTTAGAGAACACCGATGATCCAGCAAGTTGATCATACAGATCATTGATCCGAGGAAGTGGATACTTATTCTGTATGGTTGCCTGGTTGATAGGACGGTAATCTTGGACCAACCTATTCGTACCATCTTTCTTCTTGACAAAGAGAGAAGGTGCTCCCCAGGCAGAGGAACTTGGACGGATAAAGCCTTTGCGGAGTGATTTGTCGATTTCCTCCTTAAGCTCAAGGAGTTCATGCGGCGGCATCTTCTATGGTCACTTAGCAATAGGAGTAGTGCCTGGCTTCAAGTCTATGATGAATTCAACAGCTCTAGCAGGGGGTATTCCTGGAAGTTCTTTTGGAAAGACATCTTCGAAATCACGAACGACTGGAATGTCCTCTATTCCCTCAAGGGGTGAGGCATTCAATGCATTCAGAACATATATCTGATTCTCGGCATCCTGAGCTGCTCGGACTGAGTATTGTACTGTCTGGCCAGAAGAGTGAGTGAGCTGGACTGTCTTAGTAGCACAGTCAATCAAAGCATTATGGGCTGTCAACCAATCCATACCGAGAATAACATCTATGTTAGAAGATCCGAGAGCAATGAGTGAAACAGGGAACATCAATCCTTCAATCCTGATCTGATTGTTATGACTTATCATCTGAGTTTGCCACCTGGAACGGGGAGTGCTGATTTCCAAAGGAGTGGGTAATGAGCTCATGGTTAACTCATGCAATTGTGCAAATTGCTGGGACACAAAGGAATGTGATGCACCTGAATCAAAAATAACAGAAGCTGCCACTGAATTAACTAGAAGAGTACCCATAATGATTTTAGGGGACTCTCGAGCTTCTTCAATCTTGACATGGGTGACTTGACCACCAGTCACCGTAGGTGACCTGGCACTACATCTACTGGTATGATGGTTTCGACGACCCTTCTTACGGTCAACAGGACGACGTGATGAATTCTACGGCTGACCCTGATGACAGTTGAAAGCACGGTGCCCTGGCTGTCCACACTTGTGGCATAAACCATCATTATGGGGATGAGCCACAGTGTTGGACTGTCCACCTTGACTTGTTAGCTGTCTCGGCGGCGGAGGCAGATGAGGTGCAACATAAGACGGCCTTGGTGTTGGAGCAGGGCGGTGATGAACATTATGTGGGATCCAGACTCGACATTTCTGAGCAAGTCGACCCGAAGACGAACCAACATCACGAGTGCGCTTGAGTGACTCCTGGTACTTAGCCAGACCAGTTTCAGCTCGGAAGGCTTGGCTGACAAGCGTCGCAAAGTCCGCACAATCAAGGACAACAAGTGCGAGGTTTATATCAGTACGCAGTCCTTCACGGAATTTCTCCTGCTTGCGAGCGTCAGTGCAGACGTCATCATTAGCATAGAGGGACAATTCGAGAAATTTCCTCTGATATTCATCCACAGTCATTTTTTCCTGGGTAAGTTTGCGGAATTCCTGCTTCTTCTGGTCCTTCAGACCTTGAGGAATGTACCGTGCACGAAAGGCTGACTGAAATTCCTGCCAAGTCATTACAGTTTTAGCAGGTAACATACCCTTGTGGCATTCCCACCATTGAGCAGTTGGACCCTTCAAGTGGAGTGTCACAAAGGTGACGTAACTGGCAGGGGCAACATTAGCTGACTCCATCTCAAACAGTATGTCACGAAGCCAATCATCAGCATCCATAGTATTGGTGGAGTTGCGAAAAACAGACGGGTTTGGGGCGCACAAATTCTTGCAGTATTATTGGGGTAGGCTGTTGATGAGCATTCTGGTTTGGGAACTGAGCCAATATCCCGGTCATAACCTGACGGTTCAGTTCAAACTGCTGCATCATTGCGGCAATATAGGATGGAGGTGGAGGATCGTCAGCCATCCTACCAAAAATAACAGGGGCAGTTTAGTAATAACAACTGCATGTGTATGGAGTTATTCATGATGTAACACAGGAAATGAACAAGAATGGCGTTAGATATATAATAGTAGTCGTTAAAGACATACCAATCCATGCACATAGTTAGATTAAAACGGATAGTACGAGCTCGGGAACGCTCGCAGCTAGACAAACTAGGCGGCGCGCAGGCACGCGGTGAGGAATACAACAACATGACCTAGCAAAGGCTACATCATGTTGGAGAAAACTGTTGGAGCAAGGAATCTGCAAGTGACAACACAGGGTGCCCTCGATAAAAGGATCCTGTAAGCAGAACCTGGCCCATAATCTTGAAGAAAGGGGGGCAATTTCAGAACTCCGGGTGGATATGATCACGAGAACCTAATGTTGGAGTTAGTAAAATTTTAACCCGAATAGAAGAGAGAGCAGAGTCCCAGAGTAAGGAAGAGGAATAAAAGATCCTAGTCCCATCCAATGGAGACGTGGGCCCGTAAGCCACACAGCCATGTTAGTAAAACAGTTTTGTACCACTACACTCAACTTCGGCAAAGGAGTTGGAAAGGGGAATCCTACAGGCAGTCGGCTCTGATACCAACCTGTGACGCCCCCGGCTCAATCGTGCACTAATCATACATGCAAATGCACACGATCAAGCCTAAGGACTCACTTGAAGATATCACAACGCAACTCTAGACACAAATTAAAATAATACAAGCTTTATATTACAAGCCAGGGGCCTCGAGGGCTCGAATACATAAGCTCGCTTACAAGCGTCAATGGAAGCATCAGATATCTGAGTACAGATATAAAAGATAAAATAGATAGGCCTTAAGAAGGCGGGGCAAAACAAAAGACTACGATCGAAAAGGCGCAGGCCTCCTGCCTGGGACCCTCCGATCCTACTCCTGGTCATCGGCAAGCTCGAAGTAGTAACCATCCTCGGGGTAGTAGTAGTGATCGCCGACAGGGGCATCTGGCTCAGGGGCTCCGTCATCTGGTCACATCATTCAGGTATGGGGAAAAGAGGAAACAAAGCAACCGTGAGTACTCATCCAAAGTACTCAGCAAGCAAGGATCTACACTACATATGCAACATTATCAAAGAAAGGCTGTATATGTGGACTGGGCTGCAGAAATGCCAGAATAGAGAGAAGGACTAGTCCTATCGAAGACTAGCATCTTCAGCGGTCTTGCAGCATTAGAAGAGTGCAGAGTAGCATAATATAAAGTAGTGGTAGTGTTATCAACCTCGCCCACAGATCCTTCCTCGACTCCCTGTGAGAAAGCAATCCCAGAGCCATACTATCCATTTCTCATCACAGGTATCCAGTTCTAGTTGTATCGATCGGGATACAACTCCGAGTGTCCGTTACCGAGGATCCGGCTATGCATAGATTAGCTCTTCCCTGCAGGGGTGCACCAACTTACCCACCACGCTCGATTAACTCTGGCCGTACACACTTTTCTGGGTCATGCCCGGCCTTGGCCAAACGACACACCGCAGCCCTACCTAGAGCTCAGCCGAGAGGTCCCCGTCGGTCTATATCCTAAGCGCTCAGGGGTCTTGGGCCATCGCCCTGTGCACTCCGGGTCGTTGCGTGCAGGGCGGGTCCAGGCTCCACCACTACAGGATGGTGCTGGCCCAGCCCAGCCGCCTTGCTGGACTGTATGTCTGACAGAGCTTTCGGCTGATGCCACGATGCAGAGTGCCCATAACTTTTCCCGCGTGATGGTTAGTGCTATCGGGCCAGAGGCCCACTCGGATCAAATATCCAACTCGTTAGTGGATTGGTAGTGCGGTAACGAGCAGAGACTCATGATCGATGTGACCCCATCGCCCCGTCTCGAGGACTTGCGGCAAAGGCTAAGAATGCCCAGCCACGCCTTGTATTTATCTCTCGGGTACCCTCCAGGTCAACCCGTCTTCACATCACTCGCGGGTACCCCTCAGGGTCGACCCGCCTTTCCAAGCAACAGTTGTAAAGTCCAATTATCCGTGTATCCATAACATCTAGGGAATCCGAGGTATCACCCTCGTTGGATTCCTACTCGATGTATCCGTCAAGGTGAACTCCAAGGAATCACCCTTGATGGGTTCATACTTGAGATGTTGCACGACAGCGTCGTTATCGGAAGTGGTGAAGGAGGAATCACCCTCGATGATCACGACC
The DNA here is from genome assembly GCA_011799875.1 of Thinopyrum elongatum. Lineage (NCBI taxonomy): Eukaryota > Viridiplantae > Streptophyta > Magnoliopsida > Poales > Poaceae > Thinopyrum > Thinopyrum elongatum. Next base: position 517,573,529 of record CM022303.1, read on the forward strand.
AAATAGCTACTCTACAGAGTTAACATCAGAAGTGCTATACGAGGTATCACCCTCGGCACTCGATAGTAACGCTGCAGTGTCGTACAACTAAGGGGGTGATGTGCGGTGCCGGGGCCTGGTTGTCGATCACGTTGATCGAGACATCTGATAATCCAGCGGGGGCAACTGGGTCAAAGTGGGGTCTCTGGTGGGTCTCTATCCAGCCTATACTAAGCAGTTTAGGATAAGCAAGTAGGTATCAACAGCAGTTACAAAAACAGGCTATACATCAGAAATAGGATAAACAGTAGCAGCAGCAATTACTAATGCAAGCATAAGAGAGAAAGAATAGGCGATATCGGCATGTTCAAAAGGGGGTGCTTGCCTGGAAGCTCTGCGGCAAGAGAAGGGTCGTCAACAGTGTAGTGGATCTCTGGAGCTGCGTCGGCCTCGGGGACTACGTCGGTGTCGGGGTCTACCGAGAGAGAAGAGGGGGAGGAAACAGATAAATACACAGCAAACATATGCAACACAGAGCATGCTATGCTAACGTGCAGTGCAGGGTTGCCTAAAAACATGTCTAAACCATTTTAGTTATTATAGGATTAAAGTTAGAAATATTAACCGGTATGTATGCACTATTCATCTACCAGAAATGGATGAAAAGTTACGGGTTCACCTTCGTAGAGGGTCCTGACACGGAAACAGATAGCACGGTCGGATTCGTCTCATTTTTCTGTTCAATTTTCATGTAGACAGTTTTTCGATCCAAGCTACGGTTTAATTCCTATGAATTTTCAAAGTTTTTAGCATTTTCAGAAATTATTTAAATTAACAGAAAAGAATTAATATGTCAGCATGGTGTCAGCATTGCGTTAGTAGTCAACTGAGCTGCTGACTGGTCAATCTGTCACGTGGGACCCACCTGTCAGCCTCTGTGGGGATCTAACAGTGTTTAAAACTAATCTAACAGCTAATTAACTGGTGGGCCCCGTCTGTCAGTGAGCTAACTATTTAACAGATTAATTTTAAAACATAATTATATTAAATAAGCGCTAGGGCCCACATGTCAGTGGCTTAGGGTGAACAGTAACCCGCGTTGACCATGGTCAACGCGGTCAAATGAGCGCTGGGGGCCCACCGTCAGTGTCTCTAGGCGGGCCCCACGATGTGCCAGGTCAGCGGAGCCGCCGGAGGAGCTCCGGCGAGCCTCCCGCGGCGGCGAACTCGCCGGAGGGCGCCGGAAATGCACTACGCTGGGCCATTTCGCGTGATTCTTGCTGCGTTCGATCGGGCTCTTCATCCCGTGTCGGTTGGTGGCGGCAGAACGAGCAGGGGAGGTCGGCAGGGCCGCCGGCGTTGAGCCATGGCGGTGATATGGCTCGGGTGTGTGACGGAGATGGTGTAGCAGCACGCTACGGAGCGAATGGAAAGGCTGGGGAGGATCCTCGTGGTGCGGCGTGTCCAACGGGCTTGAGCCCGTGACCAAATGGTCACCGGAGCCTTGCCGGCGGCGAGCTCCGTGGCGATGCGTTCGGGCGCTCATCGGGGACGGCGCTAGGAGGCACGGGAGGGCGCGTGCGCGTGCATGTTGGGCTCCTGGGAACCCCAGGAGCACAACGGTGAGCTCGGGCGAGCGTGTCAACGGCCACAACGACGGCGACGAGCTCGTCGGCGGCGACGTGTTCGGGCGCAAGCAGAGCGGCGGCTACGGCCAGACAGCGGCAGCTAGCAAGGAAAGAGAGGGACGGGAAGGCTCACCTAGTGGCTACGAAAAGCCGGTGAAAGCTTAGGAGCTGCAGCGTTCGCCGGAGACGACAGAGATCACCGGCGGCAGAAGCGAAAGGGGGCGGCCCGATTCGCTCACTGCGGTGGCTCCCGTCTCGTGCTCGTCGACGAGGACGAGGTGGTCGACGACGGTGAAGACGCGGGGCATGGTAGCGAGGCGAGACGATGTCGTTGGCCGCGAGATCGACGGCGAGCGGCGACGGATCCACTCGGGGAAGCTCACGAGCGAGCGAGAGAGAGCGAGGGAGAGGGGAAGAAGTGGATGAGGATGGAGGGGAGGCCGAGGGGGTAGGCCTTATCCCCTCGCCTGGCCGCGGGTCGGCGTTCGGCCGGTGCGCGCGCTCACGCCCACGGCGGTGACGACACGCGGGGAGAGAGAGAGGAGAGAGGCGGGCGCTGTGGGCTGGGCCGCACTGTGGACTTAGGCCCAGTCCACAGTAGCGTTTTTCTTTTTTCTGTTTTATTCTTCTGTTTTCTTTTTCCAGCAGTCTTTTGCGTTTAAAATTGCCATCAAATGACTTAGCAAAAATGTGTGGCTGGCAAAAACAAATGCTAGGGAATAATGTGCACTGCCACAAAAGGTTTGGGCAATTTTGGAATTCATTTGGATTTTTCAAAAATGAATATGACATTTAAAGTGCTGTTCTGGCACTATTTTATATGCTTTAGCCCACCTTAGCTTGGTGGTGATGTTGTTTTCCTTAACAACAAATTGTTTTGGAATATTTGCTAGATGATGAACATTTTTCCAGCAAATTTGAGCAACTTCAAATTTCACTTTGAATTTGAATTGAATCCAAAGGAAGGAGTTGAAATGAGATGTTTCACCACTGTGATCAAGCATTGCAAATGAAGATGACTTGGCATAATTAACAGATGATCACAGTGCTTATTACAACAGGGGTGTTACAGGCGACCTCCCTGACATTAAAGGAAGAAGGAACCAGTGAGGCGAAAGGATGAACATGCAAATTCGACGCGCACAAGAGAGAGAGAGAGAGAGAGGGGGTGGGGGAGGGTGAAGTGGAGAGAGCACTCACCACTACCTCATCGACGTCGTCGCCGTTACCTCCCCTGCTACCGGAGGTGTCAGCGGTAGTGTTGACGCCGAGAGCGAGGGAGCAAAGCATGTCTCTGGAGGCGCAGCCGGTGGTTTCTGCGCTCCTCCCGTCGACCGTGATGCGCCAGCTCCGCCTGGCGCTCCTCCCGGCGATGGCGACGGTGAGTAGCAGCGGCGAGGTCAGCAACGAAAGGGGAATGGAGGAGGATAACCGGTGGTTCGGGAGGGTGGCGACAACCACATGAGCGCCTGTGGGAGAGCGACCTTAAAGTGGGTGGTGGTGGAGGCGGCCAGAGTTGACCAGGGGCGGTGACTCGTGCTCCTCCTCACCGCATCTCCTCCGCCTGTGGCGCCAACGGACTCCGGCCGCATTTAGGTCAGACCGCGACAGAGACAGCGGCGTGGCAGGGCCGTGCGGGTGCGATGTGAGGGGAGGAGGACGGGCGGCGGCGGCGCAGAAGAGAGGAGGAGCTAGGGTTACGGGAGGGGAGCTGTGAGGCGAGGATGGAGCGAGGCGCGTGTGTGCGGGAGGTGGCAGCTAGGTTTGACTTGCTGCACTTATACGCTACCAGGTGAAAATGACGGAAGTACCCTTGGCGGGCCACCAAATTTATAGGCGGTGGCATGGCGACCCCGAGCACTATTCATTGTAGCAGTGTCCGCTTCGATCCGATGGCCAGGATCGCTCCATCAAGAGATCAGACGGCCTGGATCGTTTTGGAAACCTAATCCGACGGCTCAAAATCCAAACGCCTAAGAGAGCTCCATTTTTGCCAAGACTCTAACAATGGGATGGGCTAGTTAAGGACTGTCACAACTCAGAGTCAGAAGACACAAGCAGAAAGATGATGCCTCAAACAAGAGAGTGGATTTTTAGGACCCTGGAGCCTTGCAAAACGATCAGAAGTTCAGAACTGCAGCGCAAAACGATCAAGGTGGCATGTACATAAAAAGAACTACATTACACGTATGAATATCAGAAACAACCCCTTCTTTCACTGCTTACATATACTCCAAGAAACATGATATATATTCTCTATGGAGAATTGGAGATTACGATTAGATTGTAGATAAGAATATAATATCGTCACGAGGACTTTCTTCTTCATGCTTGGGGACGTGATGTTGCTGCTGCTATTGCTGATCAGTCTCTGCTAGGCGCTAGCTTGCTGATCGGCCTCTGCTCCGAGTGGCAATACTATGTAAAAAGGTGAATCAATACTGGCCGGGCCAGAGGAAGGCGCCCATGGCATCTGGAAGCAGGCAGTCAACGCGCCACTCCGGCATCGCCTCGTAGTCCGCTTTCCTATACCGCGGGTAGTGCAGCGGCATCTGGAAGCCGCAGCTGAACGTGCCGCGCTCCGGCTTCTGCTGCTGCTTCTGGCCACCGACGGCGGCCGTGCCGCCGTTGGCCTTGGCCATGCCCACGCTCACGGCAGGGCCCAAGGATCCCATGCTGTGTGTGTGTGTGTGCGTGTTTCTTGCTGCCTCTAATCACCTTGTAACTTGCAGGCAACTCGTCTTGTTGAGAAGGAAGTGCTAGCTGATGGAAGGGTTTTATAGATGGTGTGAGATAGAGGAATAATAATCCACCGTCTTGCCTGACCAGAGCGGTAACTCGAGCCAACCACATAATCTGAAAGAAATGAACTGCGGGTGATCCGAATGATCAGGCTCTTGCAATCAAGTAGGGTAATAAATTCTGACAACAGCGTGCTCCGTCCTCGCCGGTGAGGCAGCGCCGTCGACCTCAGGGAGTCCATCCGTTAGCTCGCGGAGCACACGCCACACGATCGATCCTACGCTGTCCGACATGATTGATCAAGGATGTGGCTACACGAAGCAACACTTGCAGACCAGCTGCATGATTGGGAGGTAACGGTTAACGGTGTGGCCGCAGGAACAGAAGCTTCGAGACCTTCTGTGGGGTCCGGCAGGGTTATCCTTTTTCCCCATTCATGTTCAACGTGGAGGTCGATGCCCTTGCCTCCATCCTCGACAAGGCCAAAGAGGCGGGTCACCTCCGCGGGACGGTTCCGCACCTCGTGGGATGGAAGGGGTTATCCCTCCTCCAATATGCGGACGATACCATCATCGTAGTGGAAGGCTCCGAAAATGACATCATAAACCTGAAGTTCCTCCTCCTATGCTTCCAACAGATGTCGGGCCTCAAGATTAACTTCGACAAGAGCGCGGTTATGGTTTTGGGCTACTCCCCCGCCGAGAGCCAGAGCATAGCGGACCGCCTCAATTGTCAGCTAGGCTCCTTCCCCACGACCTACCAGGGGATTCCCATTAGCGACTCCCGGCTAACCGTGGCAGAGCTGCGACCTACGGTGAACAAGCTCCAACACCGCATTGAGCCGTGGCAAGGTAGATGACTATCTAAGGCCACTTGGATAGTCCTCATTAACTCGTCCCTATCCAGCTTGCTCCTGTTCTTAATGAGCTTCTACAGCCTGCCTGAGACGCTCCACCATGATATTGCTAAGGTCCAGGCGCGTTTCTTCTCGGCAGGCGGGGGCGATAAGCAAAAGTATCATATGGTCCGCTGGCCCGAGATTAGCAAACCCCGGGATCAGGGCGGACTTGGGATCATGTCATCCAAACGCATGAACATTGCCCTGCTGACCAGCTGGTTATGGCGGATTGCGAATAGGGAGGGAGACCTTTCGTTGCGCATCATTCAGAATAAGTACCTGCGTGGCCAGTCCCTTGCCTTCTGTCAGCGATCTGGAGGCTCCCAGTTCTGACAGTCCATCATACAGTTGCTCCCTGTCCTCCGCATCGGGACCTCTATTGCGGTCGGTTCTAGCATGTCCACCATGTTCTGGTTCGACCGTTGGGCCGGCGACCACCCATTCGCGACCCGTTTCCCGGACTTGTTCACCATCACGGTCGAACCTAGGATCTCTGTTGAGTTGGCCCTTATTGACTTAGAGCACCTCGCGTTCTGGCGGCCGATCGGGCCTATGGAGGCTCTCGCCTGGCAAGACCTCCTGGACTGCATCGCCCTGCATGAGCCTGAGGTGCAGCAGGCAAACGACCGCCTCTCGTGGCGGCTAGAGCCATCGGGTACCTTCTCCACTAAATCCCTTTACCAGGCCATCGCGACGACACCGGGACCAAAGCCTCTCGCGGTGATCTGGGCAATCCGGCTCCCGCTAAAGATTAGGATTTTCCTGTGGCAATGGATCCGCGGTCGCGTCCCTTCCGGCGTGGAGGTGCTCAAGCGGAATGGCCTGGGGGATGGGTTGTGTCCGCTCTGTGGTACGAAGGAAGACTCGAACCACATCTTCTTCTCCTGCGTGTCCGCGCAGTTCCTTTGGAGCTGCTTCCGCGAAGTGGTGGGCGGAAGTTTGTGCCACAACAACTTCCCCAACCTCTTCGCCGAACTCCAGGCTTTACTGCCAGCGGTCCGCCACAATAGGTGGCTGACTATTGGGGTGCTTGCCTGGACGCTGTGGACGGTTCGGAATAAGCTTGTGATTTAGCGTGTACCTCTACGACGTGCTACTGACGTTGTGTTCAAATGGTGTGGTTATTTGCAGTTTTGGCGGCCCCTTAGCCGCCCCCGGGACAGAGACGCCATCAACTCCATCATTGCTCATCTTCGCATGGTGGCTCTCCGCCTGGCACCGCCGCTCCCCCCTCCACCAGAGCCGGATTAGATCTTCACTTCCTACGCTGCCGCATGTCCTTTTTTCTTTTTTCTTTGGGCTTGTTGAGCTGTGCCTCGGTAGAACCTGTGTACCTTGTGTTGTGCTACTTTGTATGCGGCATGTGTGTGTGTGATGTGACTTTGTTGGACGTTGTGCTTCGGTGGTTTGTTTTATATATAAAGCGGGACGAAAGCCTTTTTTTTAAAGCAGAAGCTTCGAGGATCTTGGGACGGTGATTGATGGGTCATGGGTGGCCGTGTAGAGTTACCTGTGCGGCATGAAACTGTGCTCCAAGAATTTCTTTGCCAGCCTTCGGTTGTTGGGACACTGTTTGGCACTTGGAAAGCAAAGGTGCACTAGGCTTTTATTACAGTAAAAAAATCTGCTCACAACTTAATTCCTGTTCCTGGTATGATGATTCCCAAAAGTTGATTGCGCGCCAGATCGCAAGTGTTAGTCCACCGAAATTACAGATATGAGGACAAAGACTTTCTTTCGAAAAGAGGGAGCATCCCTCGGCCTCTTTATCGAGTGATGCGCACAACTTTTTGTTTATCATATCAAAGTTCATCATCCGACCATAATAAAGTTTAACCAATAAATTGTCGCACATGACTGCCCCAAGGGCAAATTAAAAAATAGAATATCGTAGGGAAATGAGCCTCATGCATCACAAATCTTACTAGTAGGTCGTCAACCAAATCGGCTGAACAAATTCCGAGAGACCATCTCCCATCGGTTTCACCCAAAGACCGCGGGCGCCCGATCCTCCTCCTTGTGTAGTAATGACCACGTATGGATCCAGCTGGAGGCTTGGAAGATAACCTGCAAAAAGTTCGGAACTTTCGTTCTGTTAAAAATACAATCATTACGAGTGTTCCAAATGGCACAAAGTAAAGCAGAAATCCCCACATGGATATGAGACTTCAACTTGCGATGCACTCCCACTAACCAGTTTCCAAACATATCCTTACTACTCGTGGGTGGAGGTAGATTAAAAGCTATATGGACTGTTCGCCATAGTATCTTGGCAAGTGGGCATTGAAGGAATAGATGCTGAATCGACTCCTCATCGCCACAAAAGCAACACTTAGTGCATCCTTGCCAATCTCTTTTTTTTCAGATTATCTTTTGTCAGGATGACCTTGCGATCCAAGCACCACATGAAGATTTTTATTTTCAATGGGACTTTCATTTTCCATGTATATTTGTGGTGAAAAGGTTGCTCATCATTGATGAGGTCTGTATACATGGATTTGACTGTGAAGGCACCAAAAGCAGTCGACTTCCAACGGAATATGTCTGATTCGTGTTAAAGGTTGACCATCATCAACCTTTCAACAAGGTTTAACCAGTATGTCCATTTGTCCCCAATCAGTGGTCTTCTAAAACTCAACGGTATGTGGCCCATCACAGAGGCAACAGAAACATGTCCCCTAGCCATGTATCTTCCCAGAACCTAGTAGTTAGACCATTTCCTACAATGAACGTCCTTATGCGAAAAAAATCATTTTTAACTCCCATGATTCCTTTCCAGAAAGGCGAGTATGTTGGTTTTGCCTGAACCTCATAGAGGGTTTTTGAATAGGATCAGATTGTTTTCAAAAATGAGTTTTGGCACATCCGATACATCATTTTAGTGTGCATTTCCTAACAAAAAGAAAAGGGATGTGCACATTGACCCATTTATGTTTTTCTATATGAATGTGGAATGTAAAGCACGAGGATATCTATGTTCCATGCTTATGGTACACATAACCTCCGGTCCATGCCTTTGGTTAGAATGCGGTTAGGGACAAAATGGTCTTTCAGGAACCTAGGAGCTTAGAATGGGACTGGAAATTTAAGTTGACTGCAAAAAAAAAGGATGCAAAAGATTCGCCTACTATATTTATTAAGCAAGAATAGAGTTCGAGCAATATTAGAACACCTCACAGAACAGAAGGTCATTACTCTCCCGGAATGACTTAAACCAATTTCTTAGGCCCCGCGATTACCCAAATCATGGCCTCACTTATGTTTGCAAGAAGAACCATTGGAGGAGCATTCTTGTGCAAGATGTGGGCATTTCTTCGTTCCAAATAGTCCAAGCCATGAATTATCTTTAGAAAGATATGTCACCGAAATGGAAGAATGGACATTTATTCAAAATTAAATATGAGATTTAGGCGTGTTTTGTACCTCTTCTGATCATATGGTTTTGACATGAGTTTTGGAGAAAGCTCGGTTACTCTCTTCGGTTTTTGCAGAAGTTGTCTACTGAAAACAATCACAATCTTTAAAAACACGCTTTATAACAATTATATTATAAAGTAACATTAGAAAACCTCAATAATTATATTTTTTGAAGATACTTCCTAAAACAATTACATATATCCAAAAGATAATGATGGTTGAGTTTTCAAAAGTTTGACTCTACATATATCCAAAAGATTCAAAAGTACATGTGGTCCTTTAACTTGACAAGTGTGCTAATTTTAGTTCATAAGCTGTCATATGGTTAAAGCGACACATTTTACTTGGCATTTGTGTGCACCTTGCTCCATGTCAGAGCACGTCGGAGCTTACTTGCCACCAATGGCGGAGCTATGTGTTGTGCTCGGGGGGGGGGGGGGGGGGGGGGGGGGGGGGGGGGGGGGGGGGGGGGGGGGGGGGGTGGGGGGGGGGGGGGGGGTGGGGGTTGGGGGTTTTTTTGTTCTTTTTGTTTGTTTTGTTTTGTTTGTGGTGTGTTTTTTTTTTTTCTTGTTTTTTATTTTTTGTTTTTTTTTTTTTTTTTTTCTTTTTTTGTTTTGGATTTTTTTTTTCTGTTTGTTGTTTTTTTTTTTTTTTTTTTTTTTTTTTTTGTTTTTTTTTTTTTTTTTGTTTTTTTTTGTTTTGTTTGTTTTTTTTTTTTTTTTTTTTATTTTTTTTGTTTTTTTTTGTTTTTTTGATTTTGGTTGTTTTTTTTTTTTTGTTTTGTTTTTTTTTTTTTTGTTTTTTTGTTTGTATTTTTGTGGGATTTTTGTTTTTGTTTTTGTTTGTTTTGTTTATTTTTGTTTTTTTTTTTTTGTTGTGTGTTGTTTTTTTGTTTTTATTTTTTTTTATTTTTTTTGTTTTTTTTTTTTTGTTTTTTTTTTTTTTTTTTTTTTTTTTTTCTTTTTTTTTTGTTTTTTTTGTTTTTTTTTTTTTTGTTTTTTTTTTTTTCATGTGGCCCCCCGGCTTTGAACCAACTTGTGAAGGAAAAATAGAAGGACTTAGATGAAAACTTTTTAAGCTTTTGGCCCCTCCAAACACTCGTATTTTGTCATTGTCCCCCCCCCCCCACCCCCAGTAGAATCCATCTAACTCCGCCACTGCTTGCCACTGTGGCATGTTGACCTAGACTCTCAAGTTCTTTGCATTTCTCATTAACCAGCATCTTCGTATGCTCTAATGTAATAGACTGGGTTGCGAGGCAGAGAGGTAGGGATTACACACAAGCACAATTAAGCGTGGCATTTACCAAATGATGATTCAATGGTTTTTTATACGTAATCGTATATTGTGAAGATTATAGGTAGCATTGTTTCTAGTCGTTACCATTAGTATGACTTAAAATGGGAACTGCAAAGACTTTCTCAGAATATGGTCACATAAAGAAACTATACATTGTAAACTGGAATTGGCACTAGGAAAACATTTATGACTAGGCAACTTCACCTAGACAGGGGGTGATCACAATAATATAGGAGGCACATGTGCTCCCTATGGCGGTATTGAACTACATGAAAGCATCCATCACATGGTTGTTGCACCTCATAATATTAAATTTTAATGTACATAATGTTCCTATTTAAGCGTGAAAGAGAGATGGAACATGATCATACTTCATAGAAGGCCTCATACTTACCTAAGGGGTTGAGAAAATAGTAGATCTAAATTGTTCTCAAGTTCATGCCGGGGTAAAGCATGTAGTCATGTACCAAAAATGCATTTGGTTGAAACATCGCTTGCAATGTTGCTGAGACCTATAGATATCTTAGGAATTGGAAGCATCAGGATGTAAAAAGGATGTTCACCATGATGACCAACTGAGGATGGACTCTTCTTCATGGTCTCATCATTGCATCTGCATACTCCATATCTCTAGTACTCCCTTAAGTTCGCAAATAAATGATGCTTCAGAAACCAATTAAGGAATTCTATAAAGATATGTACAAGTGCCTCAAGGGTAATTTGCAAAAGATAGGGTGTGTTGGGCCTGTAGAGGGGCTTCATTTTCCTAACCTGGTGTTTGCACAGTGGCAGATTTGCTCCAGATGCTCAGACTTGAATCAAAATGAAGACATATGCAAGTTAATTTTTTGTCGGTTAAACCATCTGAAAGTTTGTGGACTCAAGTGAACCCACCTGCAAATTAATTAGAAGACTTGGGTGCGTTTAACCTATCCATCAAGGTAACTTTCAAGAGGCAAACCAGTGAGACAAACTACACGTCATAATGCAAAAATCCAGGTCGATCAACATACCATCTACGCACATAAAGTACCACCATGTGAATTTGTAGGACCAAAATTTCGAGTATAGAAATCTTACATGATATAGGTAACTCGGGGTAAGGTACTAAAAATAGTTGTAGCTTCAAAAGTTGGTGCCTGATTATTCAGAAAATAAAGCTTGTTACTTCTGGTTCGAAGGTAGCTTTTTTCAACATGGCAACAAGCTTGTTGAGCCATTGACTTTTTGAGTGTGTTTGTCATGAGAAAAAAGGGTGGAGAGGTTTTTGTTTGATCATATGAACACCCAACAAGATACATGACATGATGGCAAACTGTTTTCGAGTGCCTAATAGCTTAAGAGTTCAAAGTTGTGCCATAGATACGGTTTTGAGTGGCGGATTTGAGGGTGTTAGGGGGACTCCCGAACATTGTTCAATGGTTTTTTTAAGCAAAGGCATAAGATTTGCCTTATCCTTTAATAAGAAGGAGTTGAGAGTTGCTTTTACATAAGTAAAAGAATATTAAAAGGTCATTACTCTCCCGGTATGATGTAACCCAAATGTTTCACACCCACAGTGACCCAAAGCTTGGCCTCGTTTTAAATGTTGGAGAGGAGGATGGACCAAAGTGTAGACTTGTGGCGGAAGACCCTAGCGTTTCTCTCACACCAAATGGTCCAACAAGTGAGGTGGTGAGGGAAGCGAACATGCTTTCCGATTTGGCCTATTCGTCTCAAACATGTTAATCCACCAATCCTTAATGGGGCATTCTCCAATCCATGAAAAAGTGCCAATGGTGTCGAGTTTGAGCCACTCCTTGATCATACCCCCAAAGCCTCATGGTGTACTGGGCATTTGAAAAATAGATGACCAACAGATTCAACGGTCTGCTTACAAAGTGGACAAAGTCCACAGTTTGGCCACCCCTTTTCTCCAATCTACCCGCAGTCCAAATCCGATTTTGAATTGCAAGCCAAGCAAAAAAAATCGACCTTTGGAGGGGCCCAAGCCTTCCAAACTGCAAAGCTCATGGGCAAGCGCTCCACAATGAGGATGGCATGCGTGCGAGCCCAAAGAGTGACAATTTGCCGGATATGTACCATCGTCCAAAGGGCGGGGAGCTTGATCTTGGCGAGCCATGCATCCGCATGCATGGCTTCCTTGACCTTCCAATTTTTTTTCTCGAGGCGGCCTCGAATATGAGTGGAGCGACATTGATTAGCTTTTCTCCATTGGCCCAAGGAGAATTCAACAGTGCTGCACAAGCCCCAATGGCAATCGTAATGCCCATTAAGGCATAGAAGAGATCGCAGTCCAACTAATCACAAGGATTTCCCAATCCAACCCACATCTTTGTTGGCTCCTTCCATTCCAACCAAAGCCATCTTAGCCTAAGAGCCCTTGCAAACTTGGCAAGATCAAGGATTCCCAAGCCTCCAAGGTCAGTTGGGCGGCAAACGGAGTTCCAACTGACCTTGCACTTTGTCCCAGTTGTCTTCTCCGTGTCCGCCCAAAGGAAGGCCCGCGCAATTTTGTTAATGCCATGTAGAGTACTCAGAGGAGGATTGAGGGCGGTCATGTGGTAAATTACTTGCGAGGTGAGCACTGACTTGACAAGTGCTCCTCGCCCCGTGGTAATAATATTTTGCCCATCCAAGGCACAAGCCTTGCCGCAAGCCCGCAACCTTATCTTCAAGGAATTAGAAATCAATTTTCTGAAGTTGACAAAACAAGAGCGGGAGGCCCAAAGTATTTGATGGGGAAGGAAGCAGGCCCAAACATTATTCAGCTTGGTAAATGAACATTTACCTTCTGTTAATCAGGCCAGCTCGTTGCTAGCAGTAAACTGTCAGCAGGGTATTCCAGGTTCAGAACTTAATAATTCTAAAAGAACTTATTTTTAATATGATTACCAATCTCGGCAAATAACTCAAAAAACAAATTGCAAATGGGTGGTGGTAACAGATGAAGTGGTAATCAATTGTAAGGGCATTGGAAAGCTTGCAACAATTAAGACTATCAGAACTTAGAAGACACAAGCAGAAAGATGTCACGCCTCAAACAAGAGAGCGGATTTTTAGGACCCTGGAGCCTGTGCAAAACGATCAGAACTGCAGAGCAAATGATCAACGTCGGACGTACATAGAAAGCATTATTTTTTTTGACGAAAAAGCAGCATGGTGCTGATTTTCATTGATGTAGTGGGAGAAGTAAACAGTTACAGAGAACTGGGAAGAGAGAAAAAGAGGCAGATCCATGCAAGGCGCCAGCAGCCTCGCCTAAATACACTGGCCAAGAAACAGAAACTCAAGGCGGCTCAAAGAAGCTTGCCATGGGGGCTAAACCCGCCTGTACCCATACTCTGGCCTCGTCTATGATTCTCGAGTGAACTTGAGACGCCGTGCAGGTTTTAGCGTTGAAGATCCTGTCGTTCCGCTCCTTCCAAATGCACCAGGAGACCAGCAAGCAGGTGGCCTTCCAAGTAGCCCTGTTGGCACGCGGTAGCGATCGCGTCTGGCTTCTGAAGCGCGTCCGCAGACGGGTACCAGTGGGCATCGCCAGGTCCGAGAATGGGATGCCCAAAGAGTGCGCCGTTTTTGCCCAGACCTGCATAGAAAACGGGCATGCCGCGATGAGGTGGTGCGCCGTCTCAGGCGCCGCGCGGCACAGTGGGCAGATTGGATCGTGCGGTATCTGTCGGCGTTGAAGATTGTCCGCCGTCAGACATTTTCCCCGCAGCAGAATCCAGGCGAAGGATTTGGCACGCGGCGTCGCCTTGGCCGACCAGATGATCTCCTTGTCGTTGGTCGGGATGGCTGCTTGGAACATTTTGTGATATGCCGAGGCCGCCGTGTACTTGCCATCAGAGGTCCACTTCCAGCGCAGGTTGTCCGGCATTCCCTCGCATAGCGTGATGCTCGCAGCTACCTCCCAGAGCTCACAGAGTTGGTGCAGTACTGTGGCGTTGGGGTTTGGCTTCACATATCTCAACCATGCATTGCCTTCAAGCGCCGCCCAGAGAGTAAGCCGGCGCCCGTTGCAGTGCGCGAAGAGCGCTGGCCATCGGTCCGCCGGTCGGCATCCCTGCGCCCAGTGTGAGCGCCAGAAACTCATTTTCCTCCCATCACCGATGATTATTTCCGTCGATGCTCTGAAAATACCCTCGGCCGCCGGATCGTGGGGCAGCACCAACTCTCGCCAAGGCCTGGAGTCATCTATCCAGCTAGTCCATTGCCAACGAGCGCGAAGCGCAGCTCCTTGGCGCTGCAGGTCATGCACTCCCAGGCCGCCAAACTCGCGTGGCCTGCAGACCTCCTTCCAGCTCACGAGGCACTTGCCGCCCGGAGAAGATTCGTCTGCCGCCCATAGGAAGCCACGTCGCAGCTTATCAATCATTTTAAGGAACCAAACTGGTGGCGCGATCGCCATGATCCGGTAGATGGCCATGGCTGTTAGCACTGTCTTGACCAACTCAATTCTGCCCGGTAGCGCAATTAGCTTGGCCTTCCATCCCCTCAGTCTCTTCGCAAGGCTGTCAATAACCGGTTGCAAGTCCTCCCTCCATAATCTTGCATCCGAGAGAGGGACCCGAGGTATGTGATTGGGAAGACTTTGGTCAGGCAATCCGTTTCCACCACTGCCTCCTCGATCCGTTCCTCCGTGCACGTGATCGGTGTAGCCGCGCTCTTTGTCCAGCTTGCCCTCAGACCAGAGACCGACTGGAAGAAATCCAGCAAAGTGATGGCAGCGTGCATCTTAGTTCTTGAAGGGTTAATGAAGAGCACGATGTCGTCAGCATACATCGAGATTCTGTATGGCATGCGAACCGTGCCAATGTTTTGAAGGACCTGAGCGCGACTGGCAACGTCGACGAGCCTAGCAAGCGAGTCCATGACAATGACAAACAAAAGCGGGGAAAGGGGGTCCCCCTGCCGAAAGCCTCTGTGATGAAAGATTGTGTCAGACAGATCACCATTGATGCCAATTTTGGTTGACGTTGTTGCGAGCAGCCCAGCAATCCAGTTGATCCATCGGCGGCCAAATCCTCTCGCTTGAAGCAGGTCGAGCAAGAACTCCCAGGAAACGGTGTCAAAGGCTTTGGCAATATCGATTTTTAGGAGGATGGCCGGCGTTTTCTTCATCTTGAGGGTTTTGATCATGGCCTGGACGTACATGAAGTTGTCCAGGATAGATCTCTTCTTTATGAAGGCGCTTTGACAGGGTGCAATCAATCCATCCATTGCCGGTTGCAGCCGTCTAGCAAGAATTTTTGCGATCAGCTTGGCCACACTGTGTATCAAACTAATTGGTCTGAACTCTGTTAGCTGCGAGGCCCCTTCCACCTTGGACAGCAGAATCATGACAGCAGTGTTGAGAGCCTGCAGGTTCGTTGCGTTGCATCCGGCAAACTTGGACATGGCAGCCATCAGATCCCCCTTGATGATGGGCCAGCACCTCTGATAGAATAAGCCCGTAAAACCGTATGGCCCAGGCGCTTTCTCTGCATTTAGATCATTGATCGCATCTAACACCTCCTGCTCTGAGATGTCGCTGTCCAGCTGCTGTAGCATCTCGTTGTTGGGCATGTACTGCAGGGCTTCAAAGTTGAGAGACGCCGACCTTGGCGCTGGCTGCCCGAGGAGGTCAGAGAAGAAATCACAAGCTAGCTAAAGCTTCTCCTCCTGCCCTGAGACCCGTTGTCCTTGATGCAAGAAGGACTGAATATGATTCTTTCTTCGTCTTGATGAGGCCTTCATGTGAAAGAATTTTGTACATGCGTCCCCTTCTCTGATCCAAATCACTCGTGCCCGCTGCCTCCAGAACGATCGCTGCAGCGCGCTGATACCGAGCAACCAGACTTTCAGATTGTTGCGGAATCGGTGCTCATCGGGCGTCAGGTCCCTCGAGTCTCTAGCCTTGTCCAGTCTATAGATCAGCTCATTAATCACATCCAAAGCGCAGCTCATCTGGTTCAGGTGCCGGCTGTGCCACGCCTTCAGAGCCCGGGCCACCCGCCCCAGTTTGGTGTGCAGGACCACGTATGCATCAGGCGAAGCGACCGGCTGCTCCCAGGCCGCCGCGACCACGTCGTCGAAACCCTCGATCTTGATCCAGTAGTTCTCAAACCGGAAGCTTCTGCTGTGCTTGAAATCGGTGTCACAGGACAGCAACAGCGGGCAATGGTCGCTGACGGCTGAGGAGAGGCCTTGCAAGAGGCAAGAAGGGAAGAGGTCATGCCATCCCTCGTTGAACAGCACCCGGTCGAGCTTGACTTTCGTTGCTTGTTGCTGCTCGTTGCTCCAGGTGAAGGATCTCCCATGGAGGTATAGGTCCTTGAGCTCCATGTCAGAGATGAAACGGCGGAACGCGTTCATCATCCTGCGGTTGATCCGATTGTTGGATTTGTCTGCAGCTTGACAGATGAGATTGAAGTCGCCAACGCAGATGGTTGGGCCCGGGTTCGCTGTCATGGTCGCCCTGAGCTCGCCCAAGAAACTGATCTTGTCCGCGTCGGCCTGCGGTCCATAGACACCAATGACTCTCCAAGCCTTCCCCGACTTCCGATGGCAGCAAGCAGCCGAGATGAAGGATGGGGTGCATTGCGATGAGGAGACAGCGATCTCGTCGTCTTTCCAGGCCATGATGATCCCGCCCCGTCTGCCATCGGCCGGCTGGAAACAGAAACCGGTGAAGGCAGGTCCGCAGCACTCGGTGACAAACTCTCTGGAAACCTCTGAAACCTTAGATTCTTGAAAGCACACGAACGATACATTAAACTGCTGCACTAATCTCCGAACTACACCTCTTCTAGCAGCCGAGTTCAAACCTCTAACATTCCAAACCAGCATAGGGCAGCTATCCATGGGAAACTACAATTGTTGAGCGCACAACGCCGATGGCATCCCTAGACTGTTGGGCTGGAGGCTCCACCCACCACAGCCGCCCTCACTCCCGGAGCAGCAGCCAGCGCCGTGAGTGCCTCTATCTGAGCCAGAGTGAGCGGACGGTCGAAAGAGAGCTCGTATCGGCGCATGGCGTCTTCTCCGGGTGCTCCGATGCCAAGCTTCAGCATGATGAGCTGCTGCGCCCGGGCCACCGCGTTCAAGGTGGCAGTTGCCTGGGAGGCGAGCCGCCCGCTGCGCCTAGGGTTGGAGACCGGTGAACGTCGGCGGCGCGACGCCCTCTTCTGCAAGGCATGGCGCGGCAGGATGGGAGGCGCGAGCGGTAGGGCAACGTCAGCAACGAGCTGGTCAACCGCCGACCGCGGGCCCTCCACCCCCTCTGTCAGCGGGCCCCTAGCCTCCTGCTCCGGGGCCGCCAGCGCTTGGCAATCCGGCACATGTATGGGCGTAGCCGCACCCGTGTCCTCCTGGGGCCCCTCCATCAGCGTCAGAGGGCCCATGCAGCTGGCCGGCGAGTTGACCAGTGCCCCCTCAGCTGGTGTAGTGGGGGCCCCGGAAAGCAGGATCAGCCCGAGGACGCCGGTCAGGGGCGCCATCGGGTCCACCTGGCACTGCGGGATGGGCAGTGCTGCAGGCCCTGGTCGAGGAGCAGTGCCCTCCCCCCCAGGCGAAACACGAGGAGGGGTTGCTCCCTCCTGGTTGTCGAGGACGGGCCCATCAGGGATTGCCCCAACAGGGGTCAGCGGCCGCTGCCACATGTCAGCCCGCGCCTGGTTGCATGGCGCATGCGCATGCACGTCGGGGGTCGCGCCACCCGTGGCCGCGCTAGGGCACACTGTAGCCGTGCCCTCCGTGCCCGCCGCCGCCAGGGGGGAGACGGCCGAGCCGCCGTTGAGGAAGCCGACGACCTTGTCGTCGGTGACAATGACCACCTGACGCCCCTGGAAGGGCCCACCCCCCGCGCCTCCCAGCCGCGAGAAGACGGAGATGCGCCAAGATGCCGAGCGGGAGCCGTCGATGCTTCCACGCGCCCACGGCAGGGGACGCACGCCGAGACGCTCCCCCTCCCGGCCTGCCCCAGGTCCGTCGCGAGCACCCGGGGTGGCGAACTCCTCTAGCTCGTCCAGATGCACCAACACTAGGCCCGCCTGGACGCGCGGGCAGAGGGGCAGGGGCGTGGAGTGGTCGACGGTCTGGACGAAGCCGGCCGGTAGACGCAGGTGGTCGAGGGGGTCAATGTTGCGACGGGGCTCGTGCGTGCCGAGCTCCACCCAGCGCGGCAACTTGTCCGGCGTCTCCACCCACGCGTAGAGCACGAAGAAGGAGGTCTTGGTCTCGTGAAGCGACTCGACCTCCACGGCATCAATCCGGACCATGGGCAGCATCTTGGCGACCGCTGCGAGCGACCAGGATTGCAGCGGCACGCCCTCGAGGAAGAGGCATGCCCGGAAGCGCAGCGTCTTGAGCTCGGAACGGGTGCACCGCGACCAGTCCTTGACCGCGAACAGCGAGCCCTGGTTGTCGTGGAAGACGCCACGCTCGAAGACGGTGTCGCGCCAGACGGGGTCGGTGAAGCGGGCGATGAAGGAGTCGAAGTAGTAGGAGACGAAACACCGCTGCCGGGGGCAGCTCGGGGAACTCCGCAACGATGGCCTCCTTGACCCTGGCCGGGTACATCCCCTCAGCAACCACCGAGATGAGCAGAGCGGTGGCGCGCAGGCGGACCTCCAAATCGGCCATCTCCTGGGTGAAGTCGAGGAGGACCGTGGAGCCGAGCGGGCGCCTCCCCGGGGCGCCGTGGGGCAGCTCCGTCGGAGCCTGGGCCGAGGCAGCGGGGAGGGAAGAGGCATTATGGCGTTCAGTTCATATAGTCTTTAATATTACCCCCTTCAAATAGTATTCATATGTTATTTGGGACGTAGCTAAATGGAATAGAGACAAATATTGCGAGACATATTCAGATAGAAGTATGTGCATTACTTTGGGCTATATGGAACTGTAGAAATGATATGGTTTTTAACAGACAAACTCGTATTTTTTTTTTGCAGGTTATCTGCAGGGCCATTGTTTTGATCCGTACGTGGTCGTTACTCACTCATGTGGAAGCCAGGGAGCCTTTGTTTACTGGGTCTACTCGATGGGAGGTGGTAGCTCGGGATATCTACAACCGGTTTGGATGGCAGTCCACTAATAGGCTAGGTGTTTAGCCATTTAGTCATGTTTTTGCCTGCCGTGGCATATTTTACTTGGTTTTATACATTTTCAGCTCTAAGCGAGCTTGTTCTGAATCATAGACTTTTCAGATACTTTATTAATAAAGAGGATGCATACATCATTCTGATGATGCAGAGTCCGAGTAGTCCTTCTTTTATAAAACTTTACATGTAAGATAATGAAAAACAACACCTTCCACTGCTTACACGTAAACGTAAGCACATCACAACTGCTCCAAGAAAATGTTTGTCTATGGGGAATTGGAGATTACGATTAGATGATAGATAAGAATATAATATCGGCACGAGGTCTTCTTCATACTTGGGGACGTGAGGCTGCAGCTGCCATTGCTGATCAGTCTCTACTAGGCGCTCGCTCGCTGATCGGCCTCTGCTCCGAGTGGCAATATGTAAGAGGGCGAATCAATACTGGCCGGGCCAGAGGAAGGCGCCCATGGCGAACCTCCTCTTCTCCTCGACGTCGCCGGTGACAGGGAGGCCGTACTCTCGGAGCAGGCAGTCGACGCGCCACTCCGGCATCGCCTCGTAGTCCGCTTTCCTATACCGCGGGTAGTGCAGAGGCATCTGAAAGCCGCAGCTGAACGTGCCGCGCTCCGGCTTCTGCTGCTGCTTCTGGCCACCGACGGCAGCCGTGCCGCCGTTGGCCTTGGCCATGCTCACGCTCACGGCAGGGCCCAAGGATCCCATCTGTGTGTGTGTGTGTGTGTGTGTTTCTTTGCTGCCTCTGATCACCTTGTAAATTACAAGTAACTCATGTTCGTTGAGAAGGAAGTGCTAGCTGATAGAAGGCTTTTATAGATGGTGTGAGATAGAGGAATAATAATCCACCGTCTTGCCTGACCAGAGCGGTAACTCGTGATCCGAATGAACTGCAGTGATCCGAATGACCGGGCTCGTGCAATCAAGTAGAGTAATAAATTCTGACGACAGCGTGCTCCGTCCTCGCCGGTGAGGCAGCGCCGTCGACCTCAGGGCGTTCATCCCCTAGCTCGCGCCCGCGTCGCTGTCGGAGTGAGCGGAGCACACGCCACACGATCGATCCTACGCCATCCCACATGATTGATCAAGGATGTGGCTACACGAAGCAACACTTGCAGACCAGCTGCATGATTAGGAGGTAACGATCAATGGACTTACCAGTTGGATCTCTTGCACGCAACGGTGTGGCCGCAGGAACAGAAGCTTCGAGGATCTTGGAACGGTGATTGTGCTGAGTAAATAGGCAGTTTTTTAACTAAATTAATCCAGAAAATAATTACGATCATGGCATTGACAAAATTACTGACATACTGATTACGAACCAAATAAACATATAATACGCATATAGTAGAAACATCTACGCACATAGTTAGTACTGCTAAGACAGAAATAAACGGAAGAGGGGTAAACATGTTATACCCTCCGATCGGCCAGGCAGAGGCCGCGGCGGCGAGACGGCCGGCTGAGACATGATGATGACGAAGGCGTAGAGGAAGCAGTGGATCGGCATGATTTTTGCGAGAAGACTTTGAAGACTTTGTCTTCAGCTTCTTCTTGGATGGATAGCATCAGAAGCATCATGATGTTTTCACTTCTTGGCTTCAGCTTCAGCCTACTTCGTCTTCTTCTGCTCCGAAGCAGCTAAAGAGACCTTTGGCTTCGAGCCAGTCATGCTGGCAAGGAAGACAATGCTTGGTCTTTCCTGCCTTTCAGGTTCAGCCTCAGCTTGGATCGGCTTCTTCTTGCTCTTAGCAGCAAGCTTGGGGTCAATGCCTGGACGCCCAAGTGCTTTCCTCTTCAAGGCTTCATTATGAGCCTGAATGCACTTTTCAGCATAGTGCTTGAGGCGCTCTCTTGGCCTTTGGCTTCATCACAGCGCTTAGCAAATTCAGCCTTGAGTTCAATCATCATTTGCTGGAAATTCTATACTTCAGTGACACTTAGCCGGGCCATGTGCTTCTTGAAGAGGGCCTTTTCATGGTTGATCTTGTTCTGCTGCTCAATGACTTTTTGAACGATTGCAAGCTCTTTGGCAATATAGCCCTGGAATGTCACGCTGATGCCAATCGGAAGCTGCAGATCATCGAGAGTAAGAGAAGTATCTTCAAACCACTCATTAATAAAGTTGTTGAGGATATCAGCATCAAACAGAGGCAGATCATTGAAGATTTCGGCCTCCTGTTTGCTCTTGATCAGCATCTCAAGGGCATCATCATCTACATCTTCATCGCTTGATAGATCAACAATGTCTTCATCATTGCGAAAGATGTGTGCGGGTGCAATAGCTTGTCCTGAGATCTTCTTGGGCTTTGAGAACTTCTTGGAGATGCGAGATTGGTCCTCAGACTGCACACTGGATTCAGGCGGTGCAGATTTCAATGGCTTCACACTTGAAGGTTTTGGGACAGCAGAAGATTTTGAAGCCTTTGCCTTCTTCTTTGGCTTCGGGGGCTCTGGATCTTCAGCATGTTCCTCGTCATCAGTAGCTTCTTCAACAGTGGCCCTTTCGGCGGCGATGTGTGTGAGAAGCCCATCGAAGCTGTTGAAGGGACCAATGAGATTCTGTTCAGCTTCTCGACTGCCATCTGGCCTTGGAGCAGCTGGACCAGGGTTGAAGTCAATCCCCAGGTCCTTCTTGTTTTGAGCTGCAGAAGCCCTTGCAAACTGGAAATTTGTTTCAAACAGTTCGTCTTTACGACACCATCGGAGACTTGATGGGTCAGCATTCTCAGGATGAGGTCCTCTGACCATGCAAGGATAGAAGCCTTTTGCAATGGCTTTGGCCTTGGTCTTGGGAATAAGCTTCCTGTACACAATATCGGCCCATGGTGGCCGCACAGCGTTCTTCTTTGCATATTTAGGAGTAACAAAGTGATACTGAAACCATTCCTCTGCCCAATGTCTGCGAATCCATTGGACTCTGGATTTGCGCTGAGTGTAGGTTTCATCTGGATCAGACTTATACTGCTCATAGAGATCTGGGGGAAAGTCCAAAGCAGTATTGTCACGGTGCTGCCTGCCACCCTTCTTGGTAGATTTTCCTCCTGCCATTGGTTTCAGACTGAAAGGCTTCACAACTGTGTTTGGCTTCAGTCGGCTGGTCAGACAGGAGCTGGCTTCAGGTGATTCAATGTGATGTTGTAAGAACTCTGCAAATGAATGCAGACTATGAGAACCAAGGGATTCTCCCACGAACATGTACCTGTGACAGCATTAGAGATGCGAGGGAAGGGGAAGAGGTCATATGCATTCTCAGAGGATTTTGAAGATAAATCAGTTTGAAGACAATGACCTCACAGAGCGAAGACATTCACTTACAGATGTAAGTTGGTTCCAGATGTGTACGAATCCAAAAATAAGCACAAGTGAGGAATCAAACTAGATGTGAAGCATACATAAGTGAAAGTACTTTGCAGATTATGAGATTCAGAGCAGATAAGATCCAGACTTGGAAGTGTAAAAACAACTTTTGTAAGATGGGAAGATTTCCATGGATCAAACAAATGGTAAAAAGTGAGTTTTATTTACCGCACGATGAACTGCTAGACGAGAAAGATGGAGGCCGAGCAGTCCAATCTCCCGCGCCCTAACTTGGCAGCGGAAGACACCTACGGCGGCGGCGAAGGGGAAGATGTCTGCGGCCGGTGTGAAGACATTGTCGGAGAAGTCATGGCAGCGAAGCGCTTCGTCTCCGGCGAAGACTGATGCTAGCGGTGGCGCTAGGGTTTGAGCGAGACGGCGAGGGGAGAAGGAAATAATGACCGCAGGGGAGGAGTATTTATAAGAAGGAGGGTAGGCACAGTGTAATTACTCAGGTGCCCCTGGCGGTTCACATCTGATGGACACATGGCAAGCATGCAACAGATTGAATGTTGTGCCACAACCCCACGCGCGCCTGGTTTGTCGGGTGGTCGTTCCGGCTTCTCCGGTATTCAGGCAAAAAGGATAGAGATAATAAAAGCAGTTTTAAATGTGTGTCTCTGTATCTTCAGCTGACAAGGACACAGTGAAGACAATCGACATGTGTCAATAGGATGCATATGAAGAGACGGAGAGAATTTGAGAGATAAGCACAGAAGGGGTTAGGGTCCGATCACATTCACTTAGCGCAGAAAATAGCAACTTGAAGACATAGCTATAAGTGAATGTTGTAGAGGGCAGAACATATATATATATATATATATATATATATATATATATATATATATATATATATATATATATAATCAATTTTGAAGATAATGCAACTTGACGCCAACAAAAAATCTTCAAGAAAGGTTGGTGGTGGCGTTACCCACCGTATAGGAAGTATTAGACCCAGACACGGCGCACAATTATCGTGGCGCTCCGAAGTCAAATTCTGCATTAATGTATTCACACTCAGAGTGTATGTTTTCATGAATTGAAGACATACGTTACTTTGTGTGTTGCACACCTAAGTCATCAATATGCATAAGCGTTAGGATGTGTGTCCATTCACAGGACATTCGAGGATTCTAAGATATTTAGCTCACACCGCAGCTTGCAAAACCTTTTCTCATCCAAGGGCTTCGTGAAGATATCTGCCAATTTCTCTTCAGTGTTGACGTGAATGATATCAATGTCTTCTTTTAACACATGATCTCTGAGAAAATGATGACGGATCTGAATGTGCTTTGTCTTCGAGTGTTGAACTAGATTGTGAGCAATCTTGATGGCGCTCTCATTGTCATAGTAAAGGGGCACATGCTTCATGTTGATGCCATAGTCCTTGAGGGTTTGCTTCATCCAGAGAAGCTGAGCACAGCAAGATCCAGCAGCAATGTATTCAGATTCAGCAGTGGAGAGTGATACATAGTTCTGCTTCTTTGAAGATCAAAAGACAAGAGATCATCCAAGAAAGTGACATGTGCCTGATGTGGACTTGTGATCAACCTTGTCACCAGCATAATCAGCATCTAAGAATCCAACTAGATCAAACTCTGAGCCCTTTGGATACCATAATCCTAGCGTTGGGGTGTGAGCCAAATATCAAAGTATTCGCTTCACCGCGAGGTGATGCGATTCCTTTGGTGCCGCTTGGAATCGGGCACACATGCAAATGCTAAGCATTATATCTGGCCTAGATGCACGTAAGTACAATAAAGAACCAATCATGGAGCGATATACCTTTTGATCGAACTCTTTACCATTGTCGTCGGAGCCCAATTGACCTTTGGTTGGCATTGGCGTCGTGTACCCTTTGCAGTCTTGCATTCCAAACTTCTTCAGGCAATCTTTGAGGTATTTTTCTTGTGATATGAAGATGCCATTTCTCTATTGACGGATTTGAAGACCAAGGAAAAACTTCAGCTCACCCATCATGGACATCTGATATTGCTCGTGCATCATATGTCCAAACTCATCACTGTATCTCTTATCAGTGCAGCCGAAGATAATGACATCCACATAGATTTGGCATACAAATAATTCTCCATCATATGTCTTCGTGAAGAGAGTGGGAAAGAGAACCAGGTTTGAAGCCTTTGCTCTTCAGGAAGTCTTTGAGTGTGTCATACCAAGCGCGAGGTGCTTGTTTGAGGCCATACAGTGCCTTGTTGAGTTTGTAGACCATATCAGGGCGCTTTTGATCTTCAAAACCAGGTGGTTGAGCTACATACACTTCTTCTTCAATTTTGCCGTTGAGGAAGGCACTCTTCACATCCATTTGATACAGAAGGAAGTTGTTGTGGTTGGCATAGGCTAACAGTATACGAATGGCTTCAAGCCTAGCCACAGGAGCAAAGGTTTCATCGAAGTCAATTCCTTCCACTTGTGTATAGCCTTGAGCAACGAGACGAGCTTTGTTTCTGACAACTTGACCATGTTCATCTTGCTTGTTGCGATAGATCCATTTGGTGCCTATTATATTGTGCTTGCGAGGATCAAGATGTTTGACTAGCTCCTAGACATTGTTTAGTTCAAATTGTTGAAGCTCTTCTTGCATAGCTTGAATCCATTCAGGTTCCATGAAGGCTTCATCAACTTTCTTGGGTTCAGAAATAGAGACAAATGCAAAGTTTCCATAGAAATTTGCTAGCTGAGTTGCTCTTGATCGAGTGAGGGGACCAGGTGCATTGATACTGTCGATGATCTTCTCAATCTGAACTTCATTTGCAACCCGAGGATGAACAGGGCGAAGACTTTATTCTTGCTGATTACTATCTTCATCTTCAGCATTATCTTCAGGCTGAGCATTGTCTTCACGTGTAGTAGATACTGGGACGACAATTTCCTCTTCTGCATGTTCCTCGGTGGGTATGATTTCTCCAGTACCCATTAGCTTGATAGATTCACTAGGAGAAGCTTCATCTAGCACATTTGGCAGGTGCTCTCTTTGCGAGCCGTTAGTCTCATCGAACCGCACATCTACAGTTTCAACCACTTTATAGTGAAAGAGGTTGAAGACTCTGTAGGTGTGCGAATCCTTTCCATAACCAAGCATAAAGCCTTCATGTGCTTTCGGTGCAAATTTGGAAGTGTGATGTGGATCTTTGATCTAACACCTAGCACCAAAGACTTTGAAATAGCTTACATTTGGCTTCCTACCAGTCAGGAGTTCATAGGATGTCTTCTTGAAGAACTTATGAAGATAAACTCTGTTGATGATATGGCAAGCAGTATCAATGGCTTCAGGCTAGAACTTCCTTGGAGTCTTGTACTCATCAAGCATCGTACGAGCCATCTCAATGAGGGTCCTGTTCTTGCGCTCCATGATGCCATTCTGCTGAGGTGTGTATGGAGCAGAGAGCTCATGAGTGATGCCCATTGTATCAAGATAAGTGTCGAGGCCAGTGTTCTTGAATTCTGTGCCATTGTCACTCCTGATGTGCTTGATCTTGATGCCATAGTTGGTCATGGCACGGTTGGCGGAACGTCTGAAGACATCCTGCACTTCAGTCTTATAGAGAATTATGTGCACCCAGGTGTATCTTAAATAATCATCAACAATAACGAAGCCATAAAGATGTGCAGTGGTAGTAAGGGTAGAGTAGTGAGTAGGGCCAAATAAGTCCATGTGTAGCAGCTCGAAGGGGCGTGATGTAGTCATGATTGTCTTCGAGGGATGTTTTGCCCTAGTCATCTTCCCGGCTTCACAAGCACCACATAGATGATCCTTCTTGAACTTGACGCCCTCGATGCCAATGATATGCTTCTTCCTCATGAGAGTGTGCAAGTTCCTCATGCCCGCATGTCCGAGCCTTCGATGCCAAAGCCAACACTCTGAAGCTTTTGCTAGAAGACATACGGCAAGTTGTGGTCCTACGGAGAAATCTACCATATACAGATCTCCTCTTCGATAACCTTTGAAGACTAGTGATTTGTCAGTTTCCATAAGCACAAGGCAACGATATTTTCCAAATATCACAATCATGTTCAGATCACAAAGCATTGAGACAGACATTAAGTTGTATCCAAGGGATTCAACAAGCATCACTTTATCCATGTGTTGATCCTTTGAGATAGCAACTCTACCTAGACCCAATACCTTGCTTTTACCAGTGTCGGCAAATGTGATGTGGCTTTTAGTAGATGGACGTAGGGTTGAATCCATGAGAAGACTTCGATCACCAGTCATGTGGTTAGTGCATCCACTGTCCATTATCCACTCAGTAGCTTTCGGAGTCGTACCATAGAGTGCAGTTAGCGGGATAGGCTTCACCAAGAGTATTGTGAAGCACAAACATATAGCGAACAAGCATACTATCAAAGTTAAGATTCTTGGATGGTAAGATAGGATGCTCATCAAGAAACTCAGGGAAGAAATAAATGGTAAGACCATTTTGGCATTTTATCTTGCGTCCCACAAGATGTTTTAGGTCCCCAGCATTATCTTCAGAAGATAGTAATTTCCGGCTGGAGACCTTTCCCTGCAAGAGAAGTTAATTCTTCCTAACCACCCACATCTTAAGGGGTGGCTTAGAAGCAATAAGTCCAAGTGCAGCATCTGAGAACTTTGGCTTTGGAGCCCTAGCAAATAGTTTTGCAGGAGGTGAATAGTACTCAAAGGAATATGCAGAAAAGTTCTTTGATTTGTGAATATAGCGATTAGAAGAAACACGCTCATAATCATGAGTCTGATGATAATTTCCTTGTAAGGTCCTCTGTCTGTTTGAGGCCTTTGGTCCATATGAAGCCTTTGGTCTGGGGTTTGTCTTCTTTCCTGGTGGTGTCATGATGACATTCGCAGGAAGCTTCTCAAGACAACTTTTAGGTACCCAGATCTTCTTCAAAGGTGGCCCATTCCTACAGTTAGTACCAATAAACCTGGCAAACACTTCACCATTTTGATTCTTAAACAGCTTATAATTTGAGTCAAAGGACTCATCAATGATAATCGGGTTAGCACAAGTGAAGCCAGATAAAGTAGATGGATCTAATGAAGGACCCTTTGCAGCAACCCATGTGGTTTTGGGGTACTGCTCAGGCTTCCAGTAAGAACCATCAGCATTCATTTTCCTCTCAAAACCAACACCCACTTTCCTAGGGTTTCGGTTCAGAATCTGTTTCTTGAGAACATCACATAGTGTCTGATGCCCTTTGAGGCTTTTGTACATGCCTGTTTCAAGCAATGTCTTCTGTGACGCCCCCGGCCCAATCGTGCACTAATCATACACGCAAATGCACACGATCAAGCCTAAGGACTCACGGGAAGATATCACAACACAACTCTAAAACATAAATAAAGTCATATAAGCTTTATATTACAAGCCAGGGGCCTCGAGGGCTCGAATACATAAGCTTGCGAACAAGCGTCAGCGGAAGCATCAGATATCTGGGTACAGATATGAAACAAAAACAGAAAGGCCTTTAGAAAGGCAGGGCAAAATAAAACACTACGATCGAAAGGCGTAGGCCTCCTGCCTGGGACCCTCCGATCCTACTCCTGGTCGACGGCAAGCTCGTAGTAGTATCCATCCTCTGGGTAGTAGTAGTAGTCGATCGACGGGGCATCTGTCTCAGGGGCTCCGTCATCTTGGTCACGACAAACTGATATGGGGAGAAAAGGTAAACAAAGCAACCGTGAGTACTCAGAAGTACTCAGCAAGCAAGGATCTACACTACATATGCAACATTTTCAATGAGAGGCTGTATATGTGGACTGGGCTACAGAAATGCCAGAATAGAGAGAAGGCCTAGTCCTATCGAAAACTAGCATCTTCATCGGTCTTGCAGCAATAGAAGAGAGCAGAACGGATCAATATAAAGTAGCAGTATCATTAAGTCTCATCCTCACCCAGAGATCCTTTCTCGACTCCCTGCGAGAAAGCAATCCCAGAGCCATACAATCATCAACCTCGTCCTGAGATCCCTTCTCGACTCCCTGTGAGAAGCAATCCCAGAGCCATAGTATCCAAGTATCAATTGTATCAATCAGGATACAACTCCGAGTGTCCTTTACCGTAGGACCGGCTATCGATAGAAGTTTTCTTCCCTGCAGGGGTGCACCAACTTACCCAACACGCTCGATTAACTCTGGCTGGACACACTTTCCTGGGTCATGCCCGGCCTCGGCCAAACGACACATCGCAACCCTACCTACAGCTCAGCAGAGAGGTCCCCGCCAGTCTACATCCTAAGCGCAAGGGGGTCTTGGCCATCGCCCCTCGCCCTCCGGGTCGTTGCGCACACGGTGAAGCTAGGCGCCAACACTACAGGAAGGCATCGGTCTGTCCGTGCCGCCATGCTGAACTAGACGTCTGACAGAGCTTTCGGCTGATGCATACGATGCAGAACGCCCATACTATGCCCACGTGATGGTTAGTGCTATCAGGCCAGAGGCCTGCTCGGATCAAATATCCAAATCGTTAGTACCTTGGGCTTGCGGTAACGAGCAGAGACTCACGAAAGATGTGACCCCGTCGCCCCGTCTCGAGGACTTGCTGCAAGGGTTAAGAATGCCCGGCCGCGCCTCGTATTCATCACTCGGGCACCATACAGGCACCCGTCTTCACAACACTCGCCTCTCAGGCGCACGCGGGTACCCCTCAGGGTCGACCCGCCTATCCAAGTAACAGTGTAAAGTCCAAGTATCCGTGTGTCCATAACATCAAGGGAATCTGAGGTATCACCCTTGTTGGATTCCTACTCGATGTATCCGTCAAGGTGAACTCGGAGGAATCACCCTCGATGGGTTCACACTTGATGTGTTGCACGACAGCGTCGTTACTGGAAGTGGTGAAGGAGGAATCACCCTCGATGACCACGACCGAATAGCTACTCTATAGAGTTAACATCAGAAGTGCTACACGAGGTATCACCCTCGGCACTCGGTGGTAACGCTGCAGTGTCGTTACAACTAAGGGGGGTGAGGTGCGGTGCCGGGGCCTGGTCTTCAATTCCCGTTGATCGGGTCTTCAGATAATCCAGCGGGGCAATCGGGATACGTGGGGTCACTGATAGGTCTCTACCCAGCCTATACTAAGCAGTTTAGGATATGCAGGTAATTATCAACAGCAGGTTACAATAAACAGGCTATGCATCAGAATAGGTAAAGCAGCAGCAGCATCAATTCTAATGCAAGCATGAGAAATAGAATGGGCGATATCGGGATGATCAAAGGGGGGGGGGGCTTGCCTGGTTGCTCGGCGGCAAGGGCAAGGTCGTCAACGGTGGCTTCAGTCTCCGGAGCTGCGTCGGTCTCGGGGACGACGTCGAGGTCGGGGGCTATCGAGAGAGAAGAGGGGGAGGAAACAGTATAAATATAGAGCAAACATGAGCAACACAAAGCACGACATGACAATGTGCAGTGTCGGGTGTGTCCTAACATATGGTTGCACGTCACCGAGGAAGGGGGAATCCATCCGGGAATGTTTTCCCGGTTCCGGACATTTGTCAGACAGATGACCGGAGGGGAACGGTTGCATGTTCGGGTAGCTAGGGATGTGTGACGGACGAATGGATCGTGTATTCGGATTCGTCTCGTCGTTCTGAGCGACTTTCATGTACAAAGTTTTTCCATCGGAATTACGGATTATTTAATATGATTTTCTAAAGTTTTTATTAATTTCTGGAATTTATTTAATTAATTAAAACAACATTATCCGAAACAGTGTTGATGACGTCAGCATGACATCATGCTGACGTCAGCAGTCATCTGACACGTGGGACCCACCTGTCATTGACTGGTTAGTTAATTAGTGTTAACTAACTAATTAGTATTTAATTAAACTAATTAACTAATTTAGATTAACCTAATCAGGATTAATTAACTTAATTAATTAATTATTAATTTTAATAATTTTTATTTTATTTTTATTTTACATTTTTTTTTAGTTCTCAGGGGCGTGGGCCCCTCGTGTCAGTGGCCCAGGGGGGCCGGGCCCATACGCCAGTGGCCCAGAGGGGCTAGCGGGCGACGGGCGAGCGCCCGAACGGGCGCAGGGAGCGGCGGGCACGCGTGCGCATGCCTGAGGGCCGAGCGGGCACGGCGAGCAGGGGGGGTGGCTGGCCGGAGCGGCGACGGCCAGCGGCGTGGTGGCGGCTGCGGCGCGGGCGTGCGAGGGGTGCGGTGGACAGGGCAGCGGCGGCTAAGTGCGGGCGGCAGCGCGCGTCGGCGAGCAGCAGCGGGAGCAGCAGCAGCGGGGCTGGGACGGCGCGAGCGGGCGGTGGCGAGCGGGGCAAAGCCGTGGTGAACGGCGCGGGGAGGCGGCGGTGACCGAGGGGAGAGAGAGGGGGAGGCGACGGAGGCCGGGGGCCTCACCGAACGGTGCAGAGGAGAGGAGGCGGCGAGGCGTGGTGGAGCTCGTCGGGGAGGGAGGCGACGAGGCAACGGCGACGGTGGAGGAGTGGATGAGGACGAGGCGACGCGGGGCGGCTCCGGCGAGCGGCGTCGAGGTGGCGGGGGCGCGGTCGTCGGGGCGGCAGGCGCGGCTCGATCCCCCCCTGATCCAATCGGGGGGGGCAGAGGAGGGGCGAGGGAGAGAGTGGGGATCGGGTGGGGGGGAAGTGGGGGTTACGGGCTAGGGTTTCGGTGCCAGGGGTTAAGGGGAGTGCGGGGTGGGCCGGTTGGGCTGGCCGGCTGGGCCAAGGCCCAGTGGGGGAGGGGGGTTCCTGTTTTCCTCTTCTTTTTCTTTCTGTCTTTTTCTTTTATTTTATTTATTCTTATATCTCTGTTCTGTAAATAGTTAGGCCACCAAATGATTTTTATAAAACATGGCAATTGCTCCAATAAATACTAAGCATCCTCTATCACTGTCAAAATTTAGTTTGGAGCCAATTTGAGTTCACACAATTTTTATAATAATTAAAATGCATTACTCCTTACTGTTTTGATAATGTTTGAGCCACCTAATTATTTTATTAATTATTGGTTTCAATTTTAGAATAGTCTCTGCAATATTTGTTATTTATCGAACATTTTAGTTTCTATGTTGCACAACTTTTATATTTCACTTTCATTTAAATTTGAATTTTGACTTAGGAGTTGAAATGCAATATAATGCTAATGATGATCATGCACTGTTAAACACGATGACATGGCATAATCAAAAGGGTGATTATTGTAGTTAACCACTGGGAGTGTTACAAATCTCCTCCACTAACAAGAATTCTCGTCCAGAGAATTAAGAGGTAGAAGGAAAAAGTTCGGGGTATTCCGCACGAAGATTGTCCTCGCGTTCCCAAGTGGCTTCATCTTCAGTATGATTTGACCACTGCACTTTGAGGAACTTGGTAACCTTCTGACGGGTTCGACGTTCAGCTTCATCGAGGATGCGGATCGGATGCTCCTTATATGAAAGATCATCATGCAATTCGAGCATTTCGTGATCCACAGCTCGGTGCGGAGATTCCTTGAAGCATTGACGAAGTTGCGACACATGGAAGACGTCGTGGATATGAGAGAATTGCGGCGGTAACTCCAATTTATACGCCACCTGACCACGTCTAGCAATAATGCGGAAAGGACCAATGTAGCGTGGAGCTAGCTTGCCCTTGATTCCAAAACGGTGAGTGCCCTTCATAGGAGTGACTCACAGATAAGCCTGATCACCAGGTTGATAAGTTAAACCGCATCGTTTGCGATCATAGTTGCTCTTCTGGCGGTCCTGAGCCGCCTTGAGATTTTCCCGGACAATACGGACTTGTTCTTCGGCGTGTTGAATAATATCCGGACCCACGAGCGGTCGTTCCCCAGTTTCTGACCAATTCAGAGGGGTTCGACACTTACGTCCATAAAGAACTTCAAAGGGAGCCATTTTCAAGCTGGCTTGATAGCTGTTGTTATATGAGAATTCCGCATAAGGAAGAGATTCTTCCCACTTCTTGCCAAACGATATAACACAAGCCCGAAGCATGTCTTCAAGAACCTGATTGACTCATTCAACTTGGCCTTGGGATTGGGGATGATAAGCTGAACTCCAGGTAATATGAGTTCCCATAGCAGTTTGGAAACTTTCCCAGAATTTGGAAGTGAAAAGACCGCCACGGTCCGAACTGATCTCCTTCGGAATACCGTGGAGTGATACAATTCTGGAGATATACAACTCTGCTAACTGACTAGCAGTGATAGTCTCTTTGACAGGCAGAAAGTGTGCAACCTTAGAGAGTTGGTCGACGACGACAAGAATAGCATCGTGACCCTTCTGTGACCTGGGAAGTCCTGTAACGAAATCCATCTGAACCTTATCCCATTTCCATAGAGGAATAGGAAGTGGTTGCAGAATTCCAGCAGGCTTCTGATGTTCTGCTTTAACGCGATGACACACATCACATTCAGCAACACAGCGAGCAATGTCCTGCTTCATTTTAGACCACCAGTACCTTTGACGGAGATCACGATACATCTTGGTGCTACCCGGATGAATAGACATCGGGGTATCATGTGCCTCCTTCATGACTTTGTCAGTCATGAGTTCGAAGCGAGGTACCACAATGCAGTTTTTGAAATACAAGGTT
Organism: Thinopyrum elongatum; assembly: GCA_011799875.1. Lineage (NCBI taxonomy): Eukaryota > Viridiplantae > Streptophyta > Magnoliopsida > Poales > Poaceae > Thinopyrum > Thinopyrum elongatum. The sequence goes on from CM022303.1 coordinate 517,606,507, forward strand.
CCATCTTCAGATAGCGAGAAATCCCTGTACTTTTGAAGGTGAAGATCTTTCTTCATCAGATCAATTTCAGCATCTTTAGCTTGCGCATCCTTAACAGCTTTCTCAAGATCTGGTTGTATCACAAGGTTATTAAGAGAACCCTGTGGAACAATACACAGATTCAGCTTGCATAGTTCTTCAAAAAGACAAGGCTGAGCTCGCCTAACCATGAGGTTGTCGCAATAGGACTTGCGGCTTAAGGCATCAGCCATCACGTTAGCCTTGCCAGGGGTATAGGAAATACCCAAATCATAGTCCGCAATGGCCTCCATCCATCTTTGCTGACGGAGGTTTAGAGAAGGTTGAGTGAACAAGTACTTCAGACTTTTATGATCCGTGTAGATCTCGCAACGATTACCGAGGAGGTAATGTCGCCACAACTGCAATGCATAGATGACAGCAGCTAGTTCTAGATCATGTACCGGATAATTCTCTTCATGTGGGCGCAACTGACGAGAGCCATAAGCAATCACTTTACGCTCTTTCATTAGGACACAGCCTAATCCTTCACGGGATGCGTCACAATAAATCACAAAGTCTTTACGGGTATCTGGAGGAGATAGTACTGGGGCAGATGTCAGCTTGTCTTTGAGTGTCTGGAAACTTTCCTGACATTTTTCTGTCCATTCAAACTTAACGCCCTTGTGAAGCAGATCAGTCAAAGGCTTAGCAATCTTTGAGAAATGCTCGACAAAACGACGGCAATAACTTGCAAGGCCGAGAAAACTTCTCACTTGCTTGACGTTCTTTGGAGGAGTCCAGTCCAGAATAGCCTGAACTCGTTCTGGGTTAACGGCAATGCCATCTTTCGAAATCACATGACCAAGATACGTTACTTCAGAAAGCCAGAATTCACATTTGGAGTATTTGGCATACAACTGGTGTTCTCGGAGCCTTTCCAGTACAAGACGGAGGTGTTCAGCATGTTCTTCTTTATTCTTCAAATATACCAGAATATCATCCAGATATACCACGACAAATTTGTCGAGGTAATCCATGAAGATGTAATTCATCAGACGGGAGAATGTGGCTGGAGCATTAGTTAAGCCAAATGACATGACAGTGTACTCATAAGAACCATAGCGGGTAACGAATGCTGTCTTGGGAATATCCTCTTCACGAACACGGATCTGATGGTATCCCAATCTCAAATCAAGCTTAGAGAATACTGAGGAACCGGCAAGTTGATCATACAAATCATTGATCCGGGGAAGCGGATATTTGTTCTGGATTGTGGCTTGGTTAATGGGCCGATAATCCTGAACCAATCGGTTAGTTCCATCCTTCTTCTTAATGAAGAGTGAAGGTGCTCCCCAAGAAGAGGAACTGGGACGTATGAAACCTTTCTTAAGTGACGTGTCAATTTCTTCCTTAAGCTCGAGAAGATGATGCGGAGGCATCTTATAAGGACGCTTCGCAATAGGAGTTGTGCCGGGCTTCAAGTCGATGACAAACTCGACAGCTCTAGCAGGGGGTATTCCTGGAAGTTCTTCTGGAAAGACATCTTGAAATTCACGAACAACTGGAACGTTCTCGATACCTTCAAGAGGTGAGGCATTCAATGCATTCAGAACATATATTTGAGTTTCGGCGTCCTGCACTGTACGAGCTGAGTATCTGACAGTCTGACCGGAAGGGTGTGTGAGGCGGACTGTTTCAGTGGCACAGTCAATCAAAGCTTTATGAGGCTTCAACCAGTCCATACCCAGAATAATGTCTATGTTGGAGGTCTTGAGAGCAATGAGTGAAACGGGGAACATCAATCCTCCGATCACAATGTGGTTACCGTGGCTTACCATGGTAGTTTGCCAATTAGCCCCAGGTGAATGGATTACTAATGGGATGGACATCTCCTCGAAAAGTATATCATGGCTTCGCGCAAAACTTTCGGACATGAAGGAGTGCGATGCTCCAGAATCAAAGAGGACTGAAGCTAGGATTGAATTCACTAGGAGGGTGCCCATCACAATCTTGGGGTCCTGTCGAGCTTCTTCCATGTTGACTTGGTTGACATGAACAAGTTGACTAGCAGGTAGTCTGGCACTTCGATTTCTGGAATGATGGGTCCGATGGCCCTTCCTACGAACAACAGGATGACGCGATGCATTCGGAGGCTGACCCTGATGACAGTTGAAAGCACGGTGCCCTGGCTGTCCACACTGGTGGCACAGACCATCATTATGGGGAGAAACACCAACATTGGGCTGTCCACTTGAAATGTTCAGCTGTCTTGGTGGTGGGGGCAGACGAGGTGCAGCATATGACGGCCTTGGTGTTGGAGCAGGTCGATGATGAATATTGTGAGGGATCCAGACTCAACATTTCTGAGTAGGTCGACCGGAAGACGAGCCGACATCTCGAGTACGCTTGAGCGACTCCTGGTACACAGCCAGAGCTATTTCAACTTGGAAAGATTTGCTGACAAACGTTGCGAAGTCGTTGAAATCATGGGCAGCAAGTGCAAGTTTTATATCAGTACGTAGTCCTTCACGGAATTTCTCCTGCTTGCGAGTGTCGGTGTCGATGTCATCCGCAGCATATCGGGATAATTCAAGAAATTTCCTCTGATATTCATCCACAGTCATTGTGCCCTGTGAGAGTTTGCGGAACTCCTGCTTCTTCTGGTCCATCAGACCTTGAGGAATGTACTGTGCATGAAAAGCTGACTAAAATTCCTGCCAAGTGGTTACAGTCTCAGCAGGCAACATACCCTTGTGGCTTTCCCACCATTGAGGAGCTGGACCCTTTAAGTGGAATGTCGCAAAGGTGACGTGACTGTCAGGGGCAACATTAGCTGACTCCATCTCAAACAGGATGTCACGAAGCCAATCATCAGCATCCATAGGATTGGTGGAGTTGCGGAAAACGGACGGGTTGAGGCGCACAAATTCTAGCAGAGTTATTGGAGCATTCTGTTGTTGAGTATTCTGATTTGGGAATTGAGCCATTAGTCCGGTCATAAAATGCTGCATCATTGCGGCAGTATAAGGTGGAGGTGGAGGATCGTCGGCCATCCTGCCAAATCAACAGGGGCAGTTTAGCAAGAAAAACTGCAGGTGTATGGAATAGTTCATGAAGTAACACGCACAACAGAAGGAAGTGTAATAGATACTTCAGCATATTCGCACCAGACATTCAAAGCCACACATAGCCTCGGTTAGTATCCGGCATTACGACAGTTGAAAGGGGAGGCTAGACAACTAGGCGGCGCACAGGCACGCGATATGGAAATAACAACGAGACATAGCAAAGGCTACATCAACGTCGGAGAAAACTATTGGAGCGAGGAATCTGCAAGTGACAACACAGGGTGCCCTCGATAAGAGGATCCTGTAAGCAGAACCTGGCCCACAATCTTGGAGCAAGGGGGGAATAATTCACAACACCGGGTGGACGTGATCACGAGAACCTAATGTTGGAGTTAGTAAAATTTCAACCCGAATAGAAGAGAGGTCAGAGTCCCAGAGTATAGACGAGGAATAAAAGATCCTAATACCACCCAATTGGCGACGTGGGCCCGTAAGCCACACAGCCAAGTTAGCAAAACAGTTTTTGGACCACTAGACTCAACTTCGGCCAAGGAATTGGAAAGGGGGATTCCTAGAGGCAGTTGGCTCTGATACGAACTTGTGACTCCCCCGGCCCAATCGTGCACTAATCATACACGCAAATGCACACGATCAAGCCTAAGGACGCAAGGAAGATATCACAACACAACTCTAAAACATAAATAAAGTCATACAAGCTTTATATTACAAGCCAGGGGCCTCGAGGGCTCGAATACATAAGCTTGCGAACAAGCGTCAGCGGAAGCATCAGATATCTGGGTACAGATATGAAACAGAAACAGAAAGGCCTTTAGAAAGGCGGGGCAAAATAAAACACTACGATCGAGAGGCGTAGGCCTCCTGCCTGGGACCCTCCGATCTTACTCCTGGTCGACGGCAAGCTCGTAGTAGTATCCATCCTCTGGGTAGTAGTAGTAGTCGATCGACGGGGCATCTGTCTCAGGGGCTCCGTCATCTTGGTCACGACAAACTGATATGGGGAGAAAAGGTAAACAAAGCAACCGTGAGTACTCAGAAGTACTCAGCAAGCAAGGATCTACACTACATATGCAACATTTTCAATGAGAGGCTGTATATGTGGACTGGGCTGCAGAAATGCCAGAATAGAGAGAAGGCCTAGTCCTATCGAAGACTAGCATCTTCATCGGTCTTGCAGCAATAGAAGAGAGCAGAACGGACCAATATAAAGTAGCAGTATCATTAAGTCTCATCCTCACCCAGAGATCCTTTCTCGACTCCCTGCGAGAAAGCAATCCCAGAGCCATACAATCATCAACCTCGTCTTGAGATCCCTTCTCGACTCCCTGCGAGAAACAATCCCAGACCCATAGTATCCAAGTATCAATTGTATCAATCAGGATACAACTCCGAGTGTCCTTTACCATAGGACCGGCTATCGATAGAAGTTTTCTTCCCTGCAGGGGTGCACCAACTTACCCAACACGCTCGATTAACTCCGGCCGGACACACTTTCCTGGGTCATGCCCGGCCTCGGCCAAACGACACATCGCAACCCTACCTACAGCTCAGCAGAGAGGTCCCCGCCGGTCTACATCCTAAGCGCAAGGGGGTCTTGGCCATCGCCCCTCGCCCTCCGGGTCGTTGCGCACACGGTGAAGCTAGGCGCCAACACTACAGGAAGGCGTCGGTCCGTCCGTGCCGCCATGCTGAACTAGACGTCTGACAGAGCTTTCGGCTGATGCATACGATGCAGAACACCCATACTATGCCCACGTGATGGTTAGTGCTATCAAGCCAGAGGCCTGCTCGGATCAAATATCCAAATCATTAGTACCTTGGGCTTGCGGTAACGAGCAGAGACTCACGAAAGATGTGACCCCGTCGTCCCGTCTCGAGGACTTGCTGCAAGGGTTAAGAATGCCCGGCCGCGCCTCGTATTCATCACTCGGGCACCATACAGGCACCCGTCTTCACAACACTCGCCTCTCAGGCGCACGTGGGTACCCCTCAGGGTCGACCCGCCTATCCAAGTAACAGTGTAAAGTCCAAGTATCCATGTGTCCATAACATCAAGGGAATCCGAGGTATCACCCTCGTTGGATTCCTACTCGATGTATCCGTCAAGGTGAACTCGGAGGAATCACCCTCGATGGGTTCACACTTGATGTGTTGCACGACAGCGTCGTTACTGGAAGTGGTGAAGGAGGAATCACCCTCGATGACCACGACCAAATAGCTACTCTACAGAGTTAACATCAGAAGTGCTACACGAGGTATCACCCTCGGCACTCGGTGGTAACGTTGCAGTGTCGTTACAACTAAGGGGGGTGAGGTGCGGTGCCGGGGCCTGGTCTTCAATTCCCGTTGATCGGGTCTTTGGATAATCCAGCGGGGCAATCGGGATACGTGGGGTCACTGATAGGTCTCTACCCAGCCTATACTAAGCAGTTTAGGATATGCAGGTAATTATCAACAGCAGGTTACAATAAACAGGCTATGCATCAGAATAGGTAAAGCAGCAGCAGCAGCAATTCTAATGCAAGCATGAGAAATAGAATGGGCGATATCAGGATGATCAAAGGGGGGGCTTGCCTGGTTGCTCGGCGGTAAGGGCAAGGTCGTCAACGGTGGCTTCGGTCTCCGGAGCTGCGTCGGTCTCGGGGACGACGTCGAGGTCGGGGGCTATCGAGAGAGAAGAGGGGGAGGAAACAGTATAAATATAGAGCAAACATGAGCAACACAAAGCACGACATGACAATGTGCAGTGTCGGGTGTGTCCTAACGTATGGTTGCACGTCACCGAGGAAGGGGGAATCCATCCGGGAATGTTTTCCCGGTTCCGGACATTTGTCAGACAGATGACCGGAGGGGAACGGTTGCATGTTCGGGTAGCTAGGGATGTGTGACGAACGAACGGATCGCGTATTCGGATTCGTCTCGTCGTTCTGAGCCACTTTCATGTACAAACTTTTTCCATCGGAGTTACGGATTATTTAATATGATTTTCTAAAGTTTTTATTAATTTCTGGAATTTATTTAATTAATTAAAACAACATTATCCGAAACAGTGTTGATGACATCAGCATGACATCATGCTGACATCAGCAGTCATCTGACACGTGGGACCCACCTGTCATTGACTGGTTAGTTAATTAGTGTTAACTAACTAATTAGTATTTAATTAAACTAATTAACTAATTTAGATTAACCTAATCAGGATTAATTAACTTAACTAATTAATTAATTAATAATTTTAATAATTTTTATTTTATTTTTATTTTACATTTTTTTTAGTTCTCAGGGGCGTGGGCCCCTCGTGTCAGTGGCCCAGGGGGGGCCGGGCCCATACGCCAGTGGCCCAGAGGGGCTAGCGGGCGACAGGCGACGGGCGAGCGCCCGAACGGGCGCAGGGCGCGGTGGGCACCCGTGCGCGTGCCCGAGGGCCGAGCGGGCACGGCAAGCAGGGGGGTGGCTGGCCGGAGTGGCGACGGCCAGCGGCGTGGTGGCGGTTGCGGCGCGGGCGTGCGAGGGGTGCGGTGGACAGGGCAGCGGCGGCTAAGTGCGGGCGGCAGCGCGCGTCGGCGAGCAGCAGCGGGAGCAGCAGCAGCGGGGCTGGGACGGCGCGAGCGGGCGGTGGCGAGCGGGGCAAAGCCGTGGTGAACGGCGCGGGGAGGCGGCGGTGACCGAGGGGAGAGAGAGAGGGGGAGGCGACGGAGGCCGGGGGCCTCGCCGAACGGTGCAGGGGAGAGGGGGCGGCGAGGCGTGGTGGAGCTCGTCGGGGAGGGAGGCGATGAGGCAACGGCGACGGTGGAGGAGTGGATGAGGACGAGGCGACGCGGGGCGGCTCCGGCGAGCGGCGTCGAGGTGGCGGGGGCGCGGTCGTCGGGGCGGCGCCAGGGGGCAGCGGCGCCCAGGCGGCAGGCGCGGCTCGATCCCCCCCTGATCCAATCGGGGGGCAGAGGAGGGGCGAGGGAGAGAGTGGGGATCGGGTGGGGGGGAAGTGGGGGTTACGGGCTAGGGTTTCGGTGCCAGGGGGTTAAGGGGAGTGCGGGGTGGGCCGGTTGGGCTGGCCGGCTGGGCCAAGGCCCAGTGGGGGAGGGGGGTTCCTGTTTTCCTCTTCTTTTTCTTTCTGTCTTTTTCTTTTCTTTTATTTATTCTTATATCTCTGTTCTGTAAATAGTTAGGCCACTAAATGATTTTTATAAAACATGGCAATTGCTCCAATAAATATTAGGCATCCTCTACCACTGTCAAAAATTAGTTTGGAGTCAATTTGAGTTCACACAATTTTTATAATAATTAAAATGCATTAATCCTTACTGTTTTGATAATGTTTGAGCCACCTAATTATTTTATTAATTGTTGGTTTCAATTTTAGAATAGTCTCTGCAATATTTGTTATTTATCGAACATTTTAGTTTCTATGTTGCACAACTTTTATATTTCACTTTCATTTAAATTTGAATTTTGACTTAGGATTTGAAATGCAATATAATGCTAATGATGATCATGCACTGTTAAACACGATGACATGGCATAATCAAAAGGGTGATTACTGTAGTTAACCACTGGGGGTGTTACATCTTCAACCTGGCATTCTCATCAGCAATAGTAGTGGTATCCTCAGAAGAGGGGTTAGTTACCACATCAGTAGTTGAAGATATTGCAACATCAGAGGTAGTAGAACATTCAGCAACAGAGACAGCATTGTCATGCTAAAGACATTTTAAACAAGGTGGCACAAAATCTTCCTGAGCGAAACTGATCTGTTGAGCGAGTAGTGAATCGTTCTCCTTTTGAAGATCTTCATGAGACACTCTCAGTTTCTCTAGATCTTGCTTCCTTTGAAGATAATCATAGGAAAGCTTCTCATGAGTGGCTGAGAGGGTTTCATGACGACTTTCAAGTTCTTCATACTTAACGCGAAGATTTTTGATGTCTTTGATTAAGGACTGAGTTCGATTCATTTCCTCATCCAACAGATCATCGCTTTTGTCTACCAATTTTTGAATGTGTTCCATAGCAGTTTGTTGTTCAGTTGCAATTTTAACAAGGGTTTTATAGCTGGGTTTGGATTCACATTCAGAGTCATCTTCACTGGAGGTTTGAAAGTAAGCATCGCGTGAGTTTACCTTGGCACCTCGTGCCATGAAGCAGTAGGTTGGAGCAGAGTCGTCCTCATCGTTGGCTTCAGCGTTGGCAGCGTGACCATTGTCTTCAGAGTTGAAGATGGACTTGGCGATGAATGCCGAAGCTAGAGCCAAGCTTGCCACGCCTGAGTCAGACTCCTCCTCAGACTCCACCTCTACCTCCTCAGAAGCAGACTCCTCCTCTGAATCCATCTCCTTGCCAATGAACGCACGAGCCTTGCCAGATGAGCTCTTCTTGTATGATGAAGACTTGGAAGAAGACTTTGAGGATTTCTTCTTCTTCTTGTCATCAGAGTCATATTCCTTGCTCTTCTTATTTTTCTTTGCTTCCTTATCCCATTGAGGACATTCAGATATGTAGTGGTCTGGCTTCTTGCATTTGTGGCATGTTCTCTTCTTGTAGTCACGAGAGGAAGCCTCATCATTCTTGGAACTGGATTTTGAAGACTTGCTGACGCGATTCTTCTTGGAGAACTTTTGGAACTTTCTCACAAGCATTGCTAGCTCTTTGCCAATGTCTTCAGGATCTTCAGAACTACAGTCAGATTCTTCTTCAGATGAGGAAATAGCTTTTGCCTTCAAAGCACGGTATCGGCCATAGTTGGGGCCATAGATATCTCTCTTCTCAGACAGCTAAAACTCATGTGTGTTGAGCCTCTCAAGTATGTCAGACGGATCGAGATCTCTAAATTCAGGGCGTTCTTGGATCATCAGGGCCAAAGTGTCAAATGAGCTGTCAAGTGATCTCGGTAGCTTCTTCACAATTTCATGCTTGGTGATCTCAGTGGCGCCGAGTGCGTGAAGCTCATTTGTGATATCAGTGAGGCGATCAAACATGAGCTGGACATTCTCATTGTCATTTCTCTTGAAGCGGTTGAAGAGATTGTGAAGTACATCAATCCTTGAGTCTCTCTGAGTTGAGACACCTTCGTTGACCTTGGACAGCCAGTCCCAGACTAGCTTCGCTAACTCCAATGCGCTCACACGGCCATACTGTCCTTTGGTCAGATGACCACAGATGATGTTCTTGGCGGTTGAGTCCAGTTGCGCGAACCTCTTGACATCAGCAGTGGTGACACCTTCACCGACTTTGGGAACGCCAGTCTTGACGACATACCAGAGGTCGATGTCAATGGCTTCAAGATGCATGCGCATCTTGTTCTTCCAGTAGGGGTAATCAGTGCCATCGAAGACGGGGCACGCAGCGGAGACTTTGATTATCCCTGCAGTCGACATAGCTAAAACTCCAGGTGGTTAAACCGAATCACACAGAACAAGGGAGCACCTTGATCTGATACCAATTGAAAGTGTTAGTTATCGACTAGAGGGGGGTGAATAGGTGATTTTTATGAAAGTCTTGAAAACACGAGGTCTTGAAGACAAACAATCAAATTGAACCTATATGATATGCAGCGGAAGATACACTACTCTAGACAGACCATAGTCAAGTGAGCATAGTAATGGAAGCACGACGACTAATAGCAGCTAGATAGTACAGATCGGAATGGAAGGCAGAATGAAGCCAAACAGGTAATAGTCTTCGAACAGTGAAGTCAGACAGATCAGGCAAGCAAGCAATGACTTCACGAAGACAAACTGAAATGTAAAGCAGGTGGGGGATAGAACCAGTAGCTTGGAGAAGACAAGGATTTGGTAGACCAGTTCCAGTTGCTGTGACAACTGTACGTCTGGTTAGGGAGGCTGAGATTGAACTCAAAAGACCACGTCTTCACCTTATTCCCCTTGAGCTAAGGACACCCAGTCCTCGCCCAATCACTCTGGTAAGTCTTCAAGGTAGACTTCCAAACCTTCACAGACTCCGTTCACCGGCGATCCACAATGACTCTTGGATCCTCAAAATGTGGCGCCTAACCGGCTGGAGGATACACAGTCCTCAAGTGTAACAAGTCATCAGGTCACGTAGACAGAAAGACTTAAGTGATGCCTAACACTCATTGGCTCTGGGTGTTTTGGGCTTTATCCTCGCAAGGATCTCTCTCTCAAAGGCTTCGGAGGTGGGTTGCTCTCAAACGACAAAAGCCATGCATCTGAGAAGCCAACAATTTATGGTGTAAGGGGTGGGCTATTTATAGCCAGGAGGCAACCCGACATGATATGTCCGAAATGACCCTGGGTCACTAAGGAACCGACACGAGTCCAACAGTCAGATTTCAAACACACGCGGCAGCTTGGCTTGGGCTACAAGCAAAGCTGACTCATCCAACTCTGGATAAGATTTGCTCTCATTGTCTTCGCTCGAAGACATAGGATTTGGGTTGAGCATCATGTCAGTCTTCTGACTTTGTTCACTTGGACGCCACTTAACAGTTCGGTGGTTCCTATGACTCAATAAAGAAGAAAAGGAAACTACGAAAGAAACTATGTCTTCGCACTCCATAGTCTTCAAGTGAATGTCTTCGCATGTCATTATCTTCAACGTGAATGTCTTCGCGAACCACCATTGTCTTCAATGTCTTCATACATTTTTAGGGGTCTTCTCTGGTAGGTAAACCGAATCAATGAGGGACTTCTACCTGTGTTATCCTGCAATTCTCACAAACACATTAGTCCCTCAACCACGTTTGTCGTCAATACTCCAAAACCAACTAGGGGTGGCACTAGATGCACTTACAGGTTGCCGTATTCATCGACATGCAAGTCATGATAAACTATTACAAAACATGATCATCTCATACATCAAATATATCTCATCATGTCCTTGGCCATATCATATCACAACATACCCTGCAAAAACAAGTTAGACGTCCTCTAATTGTTGTTGCATGTTTTACGTGGCTGCTATGGGTATCTAGCAAGAACAATTCTTACCTACGCAAAGCCACAACGGTGATATGCAAGTTGCTATTTAACCTTCTACAAGGACCGCCTTTGTCCAATCCGATTCAACTAAGGTGGGAGAGACAGACACCCGCTAGCCATCTTTATGCAACAAAGTCACATGTCTATCGATGGAACCGGTCTCATGTACGTGGACATGTAAAGTTGGTCTGGGCCGCTTCATCCCACAATACCGCCGAATCAAGAAAAGACCAAGGAAGGAAGCAATCTGAATATCAACACCCACAAACTCCTTTGTATTCTACTCATGATGTCATCTACGCATAGACCAAGCTCTGATACCACTGTTGGGGAACGTTGCATGGGAAACAAAAAGTTTCCTACGCTCACCAAGATCCAATCTAGGAGATAACCATCTACGAGAGGAGAGATTGGATCTATATACCCTTGTAGATCGCTAAGCGGAAGCGTTAAGAAACGCGGTTGATGTAGTCGAACGTCTTCGCGATCCAATCACGATCCGTCCCACGAACTCTGATCCAAGTGCCGAACGGACGGCACCTCCGCGTTCAACACACGTACGGCTTGATGACGCCTTCACCTCCTCGATCCAGCAAGCGGTGGTGAAGTAGTAGCTCGAGTCCTCCGGCAGCACGACGGCGTGATGGCGGTGGTGGTGGTGGAATCTCAGCAGAGCTTCGCTAAGCACTACGGAGAGGAAGAGGGCTACGAGGGAGAGGAAGGACAACACCGTGGCGTGGAGATGTACTCAAGGGTGCGGCTGCCCTCTCTCTACCTCCCTATATATAGGGGGAAGGGAGGAGGAGGGGGCGCCCTAGATCCCATCTAGGGGGCGGCGGCCACAGGGGGAAACCCTAGATGGGTTTTGGGCGCCTCCTCCCCCCGGGAGCCTTGGCCCCCAAGGCAAAGAGGATGGCTGCCCTAGGGGGGTGCCCCCACCCCTTCTGGTTACGTGGGATGGGGTGAGGAGGTGCGCACAGCCCCTTAGTGGGCTGGTGTGCTGATACGTCTCCGTCGTATCTACTTTTCCTAATGCTTTTCCTCTTGTTTTGGACTCTAATTTGCATGATTTGGATGAAACTAACCCGCACTGACGCTGTTTTCAGCAGAACTACCATGGTGTTGTTTTTTGTGCAGAAATAAAAGTTCTCAGATTGGAACGAAACTTTACGAGGATTTTTTATATAATAAAAGAGAATTACTGGAGCCAAGAACCACCGGAGGGGGGCTCTTGGGTGGGCACAACCCACCAGGGTGCCCCCCTCCTGGCGCGCCCAGTTGGGTTGTCCCCACCTGGTGGCCCTGCAGACCCTAACTCCGACACTATAAATGCACATTTTCGGAGAGAAAAATTAGGGAGAAAGAATTATCATGTTTCACGAGACGGAGCCGCCGCCACCTCCTGTTCTTCATCGGGAGGCCAGATCTGGAGTCCGTTTGGGGCTCCAGAGAGGGGGATCTTCGATCTTCGTCATCACCAATCCTTCTCCATCGCCAATTCCATGATGCTCCCCACCGGGAGTGAGTAATTCCTTCGTAGGCTCGTTGGTCGGTGAGGAGTTGGATGAGATTCATCATGTAATCGAGTTAGTTTTGTTAGGGCTTAATCCCTAGTATCCATTATGTTCTGAGATTGATGTTGCTATGACTTTGCCATGCTTAATGCTTGTCACTTTGGGCCCGGGTGCCATGATTTCAGATCTGAACCATTTATGTTCTCACCATTATATCTATGTTTTAGATCCGATCTTGCAAGTTATAGTCACCTACTATGTGTTATGATCCGCAAACCCCAGAGTGACAGAAGTCGGGATACTTTCCGGTGATGACCGTAGTTTGAGGAGTTCATGTATTCACTATGTGTTAATGCTTTGTTCCGGTTCTCTATTAAAAGGAGGCCTTAATATCCCTTAGTTTCCAATAGGACCCCGCTGCCACGGGAGGGTAGGACAAAAGATGTCATGCAAGTTCTTTCCATAAGCACGTATGACAATTTACGGAATACATGCCTACATTATATTTATGAACTGGAGCTAGTGACGTATCGCCCTAGGTTATGACTGTTATATGATGAATATCATCCAACGAATTCACCGATCTAATGCCTACGAATTTGGCTTATATTGTCTTTGCTAAGTTACTACTGCTATTGTTACTGTTACACTTGCTACAAAATCATTGCTATCACTGTTACCATTACTATTGCTGTTGCTACTACTATCAAAACTATCATACTACTTTGCTACTGATCACTTTGCTACAGATAATTAATCTCCAGGTGTGGTTGAATTGACAACTCAGCTGCTAATACTTGCAAATATTCTTTGGCTCCCCTTGTGTCGAATCAATAAATTTGGGTTGAATACTCTACCCTCGAAAACTGTTGCGATCCCCTATACTTGTGGGTTATCAAGACCTTTTTCTGGCGCCGTTACCGGGGAGCATAGCTATATTTGTTGAGTCACTTGGGATTATTATCAAATTTTCACTATGAAGAATCTGAAGGATACTAAAACCAAGTTCGTTCCCTCTAGGACGAGGGGAGGTAAGGAACTGCCATCACACTCTGCACTTGATTCACCTTCTGTTTTGAGTAGACTTGCAACACCACCACATGTTATTAATCCTATTATGTCGCAAGTCACTGATGATGCTACTTCTGCTATGAATGATACTCATGATGATGCTAGTACCTTGCTTGATGATAATGTGCCACTAGGTGAATTTCTTGATGACCAACTTGCTAGAACTAAAGCTTTTGAGAATGCTAAAACTGATGAAATTATTGAAACTGATGAAGAGCTTGAAACTAAAAATCTTGAAACACCTATTAGATCTAGTTCTCCTAGATATGAATTGCCTAAGATACCGAAAGGTTATGTTATGGATGAGGAGACAACTAGAGACTTTCTTGCTTGCAATGATAGGGATGATCTTAAGAAATTATTATGCAAACTGAAAGAAAAATCTCTGAATGCTAGAATGAAATGTGATCCTAAGTTTGCTACTTCACCTATCTTTGTTGATGATAAGGATTATGAATTCTCTGTCGACCCAGAGTTAGTTACTTTGGTTGAATCTGATCCTTTCCATGGTTATGAAACTGAAACTGTTGTGGCACACCTTACTAAGTTGAATGACATAGCCACCCTTTTTGCTCATGATGAGAAAATTTGCTATTATTATATCCTTAAGTTATTTCTGTTCTCATTAAAGGGTGATGCTAAGGCTTGGTATAATACTCTTGCTCCTGGTTGTGTGCGTAGTCCCCAGGATATGATTTATTACTTCTCTGAAAAATATTTTCCTGCTCATAAGAAACAAGCTGCCTTACAGGAAATATTTAACTTTGTGCAAATTGAAGAAGCGAGTCTCCCACAAGCTTGGGGGGGCTTCTCCAATTGCTTAATGCTTTGCCTGATCATCCTCTTAAGAAAAATGAAATACTTGATATCTTCTATAATGGATTAACCGATGCTTCTAGGGATTTCCTAGATAGTTGTGCTGGTTGTGTTTTCAGGGAACGAACTGTTGAACAAGCTAAAGAATTATTGAATAACATATTGAAAAATTATGATGATTGGAATCTTCCCGAACCACCGCTTAAACCCACTCCGAAGAAGAGGGGTATCTTATATCTCAGTCCTGAAGATATGCAAGAGGCAAAGAAATGTATGAAGGAAAAAGGTATTAAAGCTGAGGATGTCAAAAATTTACCTCCTATTGAAGAAATACATGGGCTTGATACACCACCACCACCTAAGGTGGTAGAGGTAAATTCTTTAATGAAATTCAATGACAATGACAATCCTTATAATATGCATCCTAGTCAATGCCTTTATGAGTTTGATAATTACATTAGAAAGCAAGATCATTTCAATGCAAATGTTATGAAACAATTGAAATACAACTCTGATATGATTGCTCGCTTAAGTGACTTGTTATTTAGAATTACCAATGATGTTAGAGGTGTAGGAAAGCATGCCTCTATAGTTCAAACTCAATTAGAACAAGTTGCCAAATCTCAAATAGAATTGCTTGATGAAATGAACAATAATATCAATGATCATGCTGTCAGAGTAATGACTAGAGGAGGTAGAATGACTCAGGAGCCACTTTATCCTGAGGGACACCCTAAAAGAATTGAACAAGAATCTCAAAGAATTAACACTGATGCACCTAGTCCTTCTAAAAAGAAGAAGAAGAAAAACGATAGGACTTTGCATGCCTCTAGTGAACTTGAAGTAGAAAAGCCTCCTAATAATGATAATGATGTATCTATTTCTGATGCTGAAAGTCAATATGGTAATGAACACTCACCTACTGATAATGAAAAAGATAATGATGAGGTTCATGAAGACACTCAAACAAATAATAAAGAACCAGATAATGATGTTGAAATAGAACCAGTTGTTGATCTTGATAACCCACAACCCAAAAATAAAAGATACGATAAAAGAGACTTTGTTGCTAGAAAACATGGTAAGGAAAGAGAACCATGGGTTCAAAAACCTATGCCCTTTCCACCTAAATCAACTAAGAAGAAGGATGATGAAGAATTTGAACACTTTGTTGAAATGATTAGGCTGGTCTTTTTGCGCACTCGTTTAACTGATATCTTAAAGATGGCCCCTTACGCAAAGTATATGAAAGACATCATCACCAATAAGAGAAAAATACTGGAAGCTGAAATCTCCACCATGCTTGCTAATTATTATTTTAAGGATGGTGTACCTAAAAAACTTGGAGATCCGGGAATACCAACTATACCTTGCTCCATCAAAAGAATTATGTGAAAACTGCTTTGTGTGATTTAGGAGCTGGTGTTAGTGCTATGCCTTTCTCTTTATATAAAAGACTTGATTTGAATAAACTCACACCTACTAAAATATCTTTGCAAATGGCTGACAAATCAACTGCCATACCTATCGGTATTTGTGAGGATGTGCCCATTGTTGTTGCTAATGTTACTATATTGACTGACTTTGTTATACTTGAGATGCCCGAGGACGACAACATGTCGATTATCCTTGGTAGACCCTTCTTGAATACTGCAGGGGCTGTTATTGATTGCAACAAAAGCAAGGTCACTTTTCATATCAATGGTAATGAGCATACGATGCACTTTCCAAAGAAACAATTCCAAGTGAATGGTATTAATGTTATTAAAAAATCTCCAACAATCACTATTGAAATCTTTCAACTACCTCTACCTACTGCCAAAAAGAAATATGAAATGCTTATTGTGGGGGACATGCATATCCCCGTTGAGGTAACTTAGTGTTTTACGAAAGTTCTTCGGTTTCATGCTAATCGAAGGTGGTTGTTAATAAGACTTGATCAACCTTATTAATGGATCACTTTTGAGAGGTATGAAGTTGATGAATTTAGTAGCCACTACTTTCTGTCCTTACCTTTTATTTTCTGTTTTTCTTAGTTAAATAAAATAGAATGCCATGTTTTATCTGCTTTCTGAATTTCCTGTGCAATAAAAAAATGACCCAAAATAAAAGTTCTCAGAATGCTCTGAAAATTTAATACGATTTTTTTCTGAATATTTCTGAATTTTTGATGCAAATAACATCAGAGGGGGTGCACCAGGTGGGCACAACCCACCTAGGCACGCCAGCAGCCCCAGGAGCGCCCTGGTGGGTTGTGGTCCCCACATGGGCCCCTCACTTATCTCTTTAGCCCATGTCATCACCTACCTCCAGAAAAAAATTCACCATTGCTCTCTCCCCCGTGTTCTTGTTCTCAAACCCACGGAGTTCAATCTCTTTGCTCGAAGCTCCGTTTCTGAAACTGTTTTGCGGGATTGCTACTTGGTATGTGACTCCTCCATTGGTCCAATTAGTTTTTGCTTTAGTGGTTTATATTTAGAATAATTAGCTACTCTTGGTACTGCTGAAGATGAGCTTGCATGTTAAATCCTTAGAGTTCTAAGTAGTTTGAATGCTTGATATGGCCTCTATGCATCCCTATGAGTAGTTGCTATCAATCTTGTGAAGTTTTGTTGACAAAAATTTTAGTGACCCAAAAATTTTCAGAAAATTGTACGCAAATATGTTGAACCTCTTTGGAAGGAGTTCTTCGAGGAGGAGGTCCTCGGAGGCATCTTCTAGTAGCAGCTCAGTTCGTCGGTCTTATGTTGAACCAAGTGCAAATTCTATACGGGATGCCGCCACCAAATCATGTCTATGGTCGTGCGACGATTTCATGATCATGGCCGGTATTAAAGAAGAATTTGATCAATATATCCATAACGCCGAGCTCGGTCCCTACATCGAAGATAAGTGCAAACCAAGTGCAAATTCTATACGGGATGCCGCCACCAAATCATGTCTATGGTCGTGCGACGATTTCATGATCATGGCCGGTATTAAAGAAGAATTTGATCAATATATCCATAACGCCGAGCTCGGTCCCTACATCGAAGATAAGTGCAACCAACATCTCAGCCTCACTGAATCATTTACCAAAGAATTTAAATTCCATCCTCGTGAGTCTAGAGTGTCATTTAAACTGTATGACAATCCATTTACTTTACCTCTAGAGACATTTGCTAACTACTGCAAAATTCCATTTTGGGGTTCGCTGGATGAACCACCAAGATCTGAGTATGAGATATTCTTGACTAGCCTTTGCTATGGTGAGACTAGAGGAGTGACGCAAGGTAGAATAAAGAGCATTCATTTCCCCTCAATTCAATATGTTGCTCTATTTAATGGAAAATGCATCGTAGGCAAACCAGATTGTAGTACTCTTTGTGCTCCTGACTTGAGCCTCATACGCACCGCTCTCACCGGTGTCAAATGTTATAACCTTGGAGCGATTGTGGCACGCAGGTTGCAACACAACGCTGGTAGTGGATATTTTATGGTGGGATTTATGCCACACGTTTAGCAAGGGAGCTGGGTGTTTCACCTTGGCCTTATGACCCTATCCTACCCACGCAGTACTTAGACTTTGACGCCATGAAACGCCATAAGTTCCTTACTGGTGAAACCCATAATTATACATATAACTTGTTGTTTAATAAAAAGTCCGTTGTGGACATCTTTTTGCATGCGCCTGCTCTCTTTGATGTTCACAGCAAGGGAAGGTATTTTGTTCTTGAGAGCGAGGCCCGCACGCACAACGCAGAGGTTGTAGCTTCTCGGTGGGCTGAGGAGGCTGCACCTAGAGCGTCCGTGAGCTACCACTCCGACTACTACGCAGGCTACTGATGGTGATTCCAAGCTAGGCCAAAAGCCTAAGCTTGGGGAGTACGTATTTCCACCGACATTACATTCATGTTCACACATTTCATTCCAGTTGTCGGTGTCCACACTTTTTCATTGTATTATCCATGCTTGATTTATTTTCTCATTTTCTTCTTGTGTGTTTGAAAAACTTTGAGAAAATACAAAAAAATATTTCCTGCTTCTTTTCAGGGTTTTTTTTCTAGTTTAAATAGTTGTAGTATTAAAAGAAAACCCAAAAAGATTTCTCAATTTTTCTTCTTGCTTGTTGTGAGCTTTCCCGTGTAAATAGTTTTTCTCGTTTTTGTTTTTCCTGTTTTAATTTGCTTTCTTCTAGAAAAAACGAAAAACTCCAAAAACATTTCAGTGTGTTTCTCTGAAATTCTTTTCTTTTTATTGAGTCTTACCAAGGAGAAGACGACGATGAAATTATTGAGTGGCTCGCATATGCATTATTGTTGATCTAACAAAGAGCCTAAATTACCTTATCTTCTCCTTTGAATAAAATGTTTGCAGATTCCAGCTTAGTCCACGGCACTCTTGCACTATTATTATTTTCATATCATTCGGTCGTGCAAGTGAAAGGAAATAATGACGATATTTGATGAACTGGCTGTGGCAGGCAGAAACGGGTATGAACTCAACTTGTTCTGTTTTTGTAAATATGTTTAACCTAGTATCCATGATTCAGCCTATTATGATTAAACATGTTTGCAATGACCCATAGAGATTATAGTTTCTCATGCCATGCTTAAGTAGCTAGGAGTGGATAATGATTTATCTTGGATGTCAACATTGCGTTAAAATGATTGTGATGTAGTATGATGATATGGTATCCTCCTCTGAATGTTCGAGTGGCTTGACTTGGCACATGTTCATGCATGTAGTTGAATCAAAACCAACATAGCCTCTATGATATTTATGTTCATGGTGTTCATATCCTACTCATGCTAGTATCCAATGTTACTTATGCATAATGCATGTTCATGACCATTTTCGCTCTCTAGCTGGCCGTTTCTCAACCTATTTGCTAGCCTTCACCTGTACTAAGCGGGAATACTGCTTGTGCATCAAAATCATGAAACCCAAGTTATTACAGATGAGTCCACCATACCTACCTATATGCGGTATTACCCTACCATTCTAAGTAAATTTGCATGTGCCACCTCTAAAAACTTCAAATAAATATACTTTTTGTGTGCCTGGATTGTTCATAGAGTGACAGGAGGTAGTCGGTATCTTCCATGCTAAGCGGGTTATTCTCATGATGAGTGTTTATTCACTTGTCCTTGCACGAGAGGGGCGGTAATAGTGATTCCCCGTCCCGAATTCAAAATTGCAAATAATTAAACAAAACTCCCCCAGTGTCGGGGATATACCCTGCGGTATGACTCGGCCGGATATATGACCCGGCCGGACTTGGCGACTCACTGGTGACCCGCCCTAACTTGGCGACTCCCTAAGTGACCCGCCCGGATCTCTCCACTCACTGATAACCCGGCCGAACCAGGTGACTCATTGGTGACCCGGCAGGCAGGTCAGAGGAGCGTCAAGACCCGGAGGCCCAGAAGGCGGTTCATGGAAGGCCGGCTCGTGTTGTGGTGGGCCGGTTTAAAGATGAAAGGCATAAGGAATATTCTCCTATAAAGGAAGCAAGACTAGGACTCCACTTGTAATAGAGTAATCCTAATCCTACTAGGACTAGTCATGTAACTCGCCCCTTCAACTTATATAAGGAGGGGCGGGGCACCCCAAGAGGGACGGGTTTTACAAGTTAAGACAGACAAGTCAATAGCTCTCGAGATAGAGGTAGCGAAAGAGCACCCATGTAATCGTGAGCATCACCATGATCAATATCAATGAAGTAGGATGTAGGCTTTTACCTCCACCGTGAGGGGCTGAACCTGGGTAAAACCTCGTGTCTCTCGTCCCACTCAGCCCCTCTCAAGCTACCACATAGATGCGTTGGCCTCACGACTAAGTCCTTTTTCACGAGGACATCTGCCGTGACAAATCCACGACAGTTGGCGCCCACCATGGGGCCTACGCACGGTGGTGTTGAGTTCTTGGAGGGATTTGTTCCTAGGGTTTCGAGAAGTTTGCAATGTTTCGGGTGAAGAAAGATTCAGATTAGAAGGAGTCACATCAACTGCAAGTTCATCAGTCGAGATCAGGGTTGCTGCATCGGTGAGCCGTCACTGTCGCGAGATCAAGTCGGCTGAGATTAACTCTGCTGCAAAAGCTGCTGGATACGGTCACTACAGTCGCACACCATCGAAGCCGGCAGGGATTCTGTTTAACGCGTGAAAATTACTCAAGTTGCAACTGCTTTGTTCGACCAGTACAAGAATCAAGTCGCCGGGGCCCTTTCCTTTTTCTTTGGCTCCAGTTTGTTGTGCTGATTGGACACGCCTAGGAATACTAAAACTGTTGTTGCTGCCATTGCTTTCCTCCACGAGAAGACCAAAAAATCAATTCATCTACCGGGCACTACTATTTGCTTCTTGCATGTCAGCCTCTGCTGTACATTGAGCTGTCGGGGCCGCGATGAGCCGCCCCTACCGCATTGAGCCGCCAGGGGCTGTATTGAGTCACCGGTTTTGCCTGAGCTGCCGGGGCTGTATTGAGTCGCCTGTTTTGCATGAGCCACCGGGGCTGTATTGAGTCGCCGGTCAGCTTTGTTGAGCCGCCCCTGCTCACTGGTCCCTACCATAGCTTTCGGACAAATCAGGTGAATTATGTCCGGTCAATTTTTTGATATGTTTTTATTCTTTAAAGAACAATTACTCTGGCTTGCAATGTTTTTTGATGCAGGACGATTGTTCACTGCAAGAGCAATGGTCATGCCATGGATATAAAGCTCGCGCCAATATTGTCATGCGCCAGTATCCGACTGTACCACATTGTTCAACAAATGTGTGTGCAAGTCACCGCCCTGCGGCTTGATCTGTTCCAACAACTCTGAAGCAAATCATGATATATTATTAGCCTTTGCCTCCATAGGATGGCTCAATGGATAGGCGTGCAAGTTGTCGCCACTGCGGTTTGCTTAACCTCAACAGCCGGCTGGGATGAACCACTGGCCGGATTACTGATACAAATCATACGGGGTCATTTATAACCCACCGAGCTTCAACATATTACAGCGTTCCGTTGTTCAACTACATACCGGTTTATATCACGGTCAAGTATGAAGAATCTCAAGACAACTCCGCGAGTCATCTTAAGACTCAGGGGCTACATCGGCATGACTTAGTAGAATTAGCCTTTGTCAGCAAATTCAAGAACTCCGGGTCATTGGAGGGAAAATAATCCGGTCCCGGAGGCTACTGCCACATTGTTAAAAATTTAAAAGCCGCCAGAAAATTTCCGGCTCAAAATGAAGAATTCCGGTTTAAAATCCGGCTCAAGGGAAATCTGTCTCTCACAAAGCTTTGAAGCTCTCAATATCCGGTTTAAAATTCCGGTTCAAAAAGAATCCATCTCTCGCAAGTTCGAGTTCTCAGAAAAATTAAAGGTTGCCAAAGAGAACTTGCTGCAGTGCGCAGTTCAAACATGGGCATCCTGCTTTATGGGCTTATCTTATTGGTCACATGGGGGCTTCTTGCTCAATGAGCATAGCTGTGACTACCCTCTTGATCCAGTTTATACGCCTTGTTAAAATTACTTGGGGGCTTCCTGCTCATTGAGCATAGCTATGACTACCCTACTGATCTAGCTTGTACGCCTTGATTGCAAATAACTTGGGGGTTTTCTGCCCAAATTGAATTGTTACCAAAGAGAACTTGCTATAATGTGCAATTCAAACATAGGTAACCTGCCTTGATGGCTTGTTAAAGGTCACTTGGGGGCTTCCTGTTCAATGAACATAGCTATATTCACCCTTTTGATCGGCTTGGACGCCAGGTGTATTCACCAAAACTCCGGGTTATCCTGCCTTTGTATGTCTGCCACTCCACCCAGGTAATCCTGGAATGACTCATCGTACTCTTGATGGTCAATCTTATAAAGACCCTGAACTTGTCAAAGTTAAAACGGTGATTGGTCATGTGAGGCCCGGCTTACAGGTTTGAATAAAGGATTAACTCAGTGGCTGTGCGGCCCTTGAACAGCACTTGATGTTGAGGCTTGGCAGCCTATGAAGGCCTTGTTTTTACCTGATTTGATATTTGTTTTGAACAGTGTTTGGGTTCATATCTTTGTACCATATTGGTATGTGGTTTAAAATTGATTCAGGCCATGTAGCCTTAATCCTCATGACTCATATTTGAGTATATCCAGAGTTTTGATAACCCGGCCTGGCTTTGGATGATAAGTCGCCAGTATGCTTTGATTGTGCACTTGGAGTTCTGCGCTCTAAGTTTTTTGGGTTGTTACCCTTACTGCATATGGCGCTGTAAGCCGGCAGTATGAACTAATTTCACAGGCCATGTAGCCTTGATTATATGACTCATCATTGAGCATCTTTGGGTTTGATAACCCGCCCTGATAGCAGACTTTAAGTCACCAGGATATTTTGCCTTGAGCAATCAAAATGATGATATTTCATGACTCCGGGTTGATACTGGCCCCGGATTATAATTATCAAGGTATCACCATGGTATCAATCTACAGGTATGTCTTTCAATAATGGTATGAATATTTTGGGTTTGGTAAACCGCCCTGGCTATGGACTTTAAGTCGCCAGTATACTTTGGATTGCGCAATTGGGATTATGCGCTTATGAATACTTGGGTTGTTACCCTCACTGGATGTGGCAATGTAAGCCGGCAATTTGAGCCAATTTTCCAGGTATATTTTTAAATTGTGGGATGAATATGCGAGGTTTGATAACCCACCCAGGCTTTGGACGTTAAGTCGCCAGTATATTTTGGATTGCACCATTGGAATCATGCGCTTATAAATCATTGGATTGTTACCTTCACTAGGTATGGCAATTTAAGCCAGCAGTATAAATCAATCCTACAGGTATGTTTTCCTGGTTATATGAATATGCGAGGTTTGATAACCTGCCCTGGCTTTTGACTTTAAGTTGCCAGTATGTTTAGGCTTGAATGGCCTTAATTCTAGTCTTTTCCATAATTGCATAAGACTATATTATGTTTGGGTTGTTACCCGCCCTGGCTTTTGACGTTAAGTCGCCAGGGCATATGTTGTTTAAAGTTTGTGTAGGACATGCAGGGCTTTACACATAAGTAAGAATACTGCTATTGCTCATATGAATCATTGCATTTAAACCCATCATCTGGCCATCTGAAGATATTATCGGATTATCCAGCTCTGGGTTATATTGATCAATATTGAGTTTATTGAGGCTATGAGCCGCCAAAGTGATCTTTTCAAAAACTGGACATGACTATGAGCCACCATGGATGGGGTTATCAATTCCTGATTTTTTGGAAAGGTTATAAGCCGCCGGGTTGCACAAATCCCGGATAACAATGAATCCGCATTAAGTCGCCATCGGCCAAGAGCCATTGAGTATTTAACTCTGGATTTACTTGTCAACAGACAAGATCTGGTGATTGAGGTTTTTTCAACCATGTTATATTATTCAAATCTTGAATAGCCAAATATGGCTGGATTTTTGGTATGGTTGTCATAACCAGTATTGAATGATTGAGGTTTTTTCAACCGTGTTATATTATTCAAATCTTGAATAGCCAAATATGGCTGGATTTTCGTTATGGTTGTCATAACTAGTATTGAATGATTGAGGTTTTTTCAACCGTGTTATATTATTCAAATCTTGAATAGCCAAATATGGCTGGATTTTTGTTATGGTTGTCATAACCAGTATTGAATGATTGAGGTTTTTTCAACCGTGTTATATTATTCAAATCTTTAATAGCCAGCATGGCTGGATTTTTATTATGGTTATGAATAACCAGTATTATGATTGAGGTTTTCAAAAGCCGTTTCATAGCAATGGCTATTATTTATTTATCCAAGAATACCGGCTCACAGCAGAGAGCATGGTTCAATATTGAATATGCAAAGGCTTTTAGCAACATCATCCGGACAATGGATATGGCTTTATTTTACAATGGAAGAAATAGTCCCGAGTCACTGCAGGCACACGACCCGACACTTGGGGGCTACATTATTCAAATCATGATTATATCAAGTATGCAAGTCCCATGTCACTGCAAGCATGCACCATGGCACTTGGGGGCTAATGCAAGGTCATTTTTAACTCGCCTCATTGAAGACCCGACCCATCACATGGTGATGAGCCGGCCCTTGGGGGCTACTAATTGCTCCTATCAAAGGTAACCCGAAACTTGGGAACTACATCATTTGGTGTTATTTTTTGAAGTACATATAAAGTCCCAGCTCAGTATTATCTTACTGAGCCGGCCCTTGGGGGCTACACATTGCTGCTCAAATCTGCATGATCATATCTACAAAGTCCCTGCTCATTATTGCATAATGACCCGGCACTTGGGGGCTACACATGTGAGGTGCTAAATATTCAGTTTATGACTGGTGGCTTAGATGAACAAACTGGATTTCTCCAAAGTTGCAACATTAACATTAAAGCAAGTCTTAAGCTGTTACTACGCTCCCTTCTTAAGACTTGGGGGCTACAGGTGATATGCATATAAGGGAGGTACACTCTCAATCTTGGTGTTAGCAACAGTTATGACCCGGTGCTATCAATGTTTACAAACCAGCAGTTTTGGCAATTATAATTTGGCAAGCTCTACATCTTTAAGCCGGCTGAAAATCAAATGAGTTTTTCAAGACCAATATTTTTTGTCAAGCTAGAGCATTGGAAGCTGAGTCAAATGGATTATGCTTCACAATATTTCTGTGAGAAACCAATGTCAGCAAATTGGTTATGAAGCTGGTCTATTGACCCGGACTTTCCAGAAGAAGGAAATGACAAGGACTTAAGGATGATCAGGTGCCGGTTCAGAAAAACTTTTAACCCGGAGTACAACCTATCAAATTTGTTCTTGTGTTTATTTTGCAGGATCAGTTTAACATGGATAAATCCAAATTAAACTGGGGGCTAATGTCGGGGATATACCCCGCGGGATGACTCGGCCGGATATATGACCCGGCCAGACTTGGCGACTCACTGGTGACCCGCCCTGACTTGGCGACTCACTGGTGACCCGCCCTGACTTGGCGACTCACTAAGTGACCCGCCCGGATCTCTCCACTCACTGATAACACGGCCGAACCAGGTGACTCATTGGTGACCCGGCAGGCGGGTCAGAGGAGCGTCAAGACCCGAAGGCCCAGAAGGCGGTTCATGGAAGGCCGGCTCGTGTTGTGGTGGGCCGGTTTAAAGATGAAAGGCATAAGGAATATGCTCCTATAAAGGAAGCAAGACTAGGACTCCACTATTGTCATCCTCATGCATTGTGTGTAGCTAACGTTGGGTGCATCATGACTGGATCTTTTCTACCATGAATTACAATGTTTAGTCACTGCTTGAACTTTGGAGGTGCTCTGCATTTATGTTTTGCGGTCTCAAAAAGGGCTAGCGAGATACCACTATTGTCATATTATATTATGGTTGTTTTGACAAAGCGTTGTCATTTAATATATCTTATTATTGCTCGCTAGTTGATTATGCCATTGATATGAGTTAATGTAATTTTTAAGAGCTATTGTCGACATGGTTAGTCATGATCTTTGCTGAAAACCTGGGTGCTACTTAAGCTTATTTATATAAACAAGAGCAAAAGAGTTCATAAAAGTTTTTCTTTTTCACTTTCAGTTTATCAACTGAATTGCTTGAGGACAAGCAAAGGTTTAAGCTTGGGGGAGTTGATATATCTCCGTCGTATCTACTTTTCCTAACGCTTTTCCTCTTGTTTTCGACTCTAATTTGCATGATTTGGACGAAACTAACCCGGACTGACGCTGTTTTCAGCAGAACTACCATGGTGTTGTTTTTTGTGCAGAAATAGAAGTTCTTGAATTGGAACAAAACTTTGCGAGGATTTTTATAAAATAAAAGAGAATTACTGGAGCCAAGAACCACCGGAGGGGGGCCCCTGGATGGGCACAACCACCAGGGCGCGCCCCCCTCCTGGCGCGCCCAGGTGGGTTGTCCCCACCTGGTGTCCCCGCAGACCCTAACTCCGACGCTATAAATTCACTTTTTCGGAGAAAAAGATCAGGGAGAAAGAATTATCGTGTTTCATGAGACAGAGCCGCCGCCACCTCTTGTTCTTCATCGGGAGGCCAGATCTTGAGTCCGTTTGGGGCTCCGGAGAGGGGGATATTCGATCTTCGTCATCACCAACCCTTCTCCATCGCCAATTCCATGATGCTCCCCACCGGGAGTGAGTAATTCCTTCATAGGCTCGCTGGTCGGGGAGGAGTTGGATTAGATTCATCATGTAATCGAATTAGTTTTGTTAGGGCTTGATCCCTAGTATCCATTATGTTATAAGATTGATGTTGCTATGACTTTGCCATGCTTAATGCTTGTCACTTTGGGCCCGGGTGCCATGATTTCAGATCTGAACCTTTTATGTTATCACCATTATATCTATGTTCTAGATCCGATCTTGCAAGTTATAGTCACCTACTACGTGTTATGATCCGCAAACCCTGGAGTGACAGAAGTCGGGATACTTTCCGGTGATGACCGTAGTTTGAGGAGTTCATGTATTCACTATGTGTTAATGCTTTGTTCCGGTTCTCTATTAAAAGGAGGCCTTAATATCCCTTAGTTTCCAATAGGATCCCGCTGCCACGGGAGGGTAGGACAAAAGATGTCATGCAAGTTCTTTCCATAAGCACGTATGACAATTTACGGAATACATGCCTATATTATATTTATGAACTAGAGCTAGTGCCGTATCGCCCTAGGTTATGACTGTTATATGATGAATATCATCCAACGAATTCACCAATCCAATGCCTACGAATTTCTCTTATATTGTCTTTGCTAAGTTACTACTGCTATTGTTACCGTTACACTTGCTACAAAATCATTGGTATCACTATTACTGTTACTATTGCTGTTGCTACTACTATCAAAACTATCATACTACTTTGCTACTGATCACTTTGCTGCAGATAATTAATCTCCAGGTGTGGTTGAATTGACAACTCAGCTGCTATTACTTGCAAATATTCTTTGGCTCCCCTTGTGTCGAATAAATAAATTTGGGCTGAATACTCTACCCTCGAAAACTTTTGTGATCCCCTATACTGGTGGGTTATCATGTGCCCCCTCCCCTAGGCCCATGAGCCCCCCCCCCCCCAAACACTTGCCGGGGCCCCCCGAAACCCCTTTCGGTCATGCTGGTCATCACCCGGTACCCCCGGAACAATTCCGGACTCCAATACCCTTCGTCCAATATATCCATCTTCACCTCCCAACCATTCCGGAGTTCCTCATCATGTCCAGGATCTCATCCGGGACTCCGAACAACCTTCGGTAACCACCATAATGACTCAACTATACTTATATCGTCACCAAACGTTAAGTGTGTAGACCCTGCGGGTTCGAGAACTATGCAGACATGACCGAGACACCTCTACGGTCAATAACCAATAGCGGGACCTGGATGCCCATATTGGCTCCTACATATTCTACGAATATCTTATCGGTCGAACCTCGATGTCAAGGATTCAGCTAATCCCATAATCAGTTCCCTTTGTCTATCGGTATGTTACTTGCCCGAGATTCGATCGTCGGTATCTCCATACCTAGTTTAATCTCGTTACTGGCAAGTCTCTTTACTCGTTCTGTAATACAAGATCCCCTGGCTAACTCATTAGTCACATTGCTTGCAAGCTTCTTGTGATGTTGTATTACCGAGTGGGCCCTGAGATACCTCTTCGTCATACGGAGTGACAAATCCTAGTCTTGATCCATGACAACTCAACAGACACCCTCGGAGATACCTATAGAGCACCTTTATAGTCACCCAGTTACATTGCGATGTTTGGTACACACAAGGTACTCCTCTGGTGTCAGTGAGTTGCATGATCTCATGGTCATAGGAACATATACTTGACATGTAGAAAACGATAGCAATAAACTTGATACGATCATACGCTATGTTCATAGTTTGGGTCTTGTCCATCACATCATTCTCCTAATGATGTGATCCCATTATCAAATGACAACTCATGTCTATGACCAGGAAACCATAGCCATCTTTTGATCAACGAGCTAGTCTAGTAGAGGCTCACCAGGGACACGTTGTTGTCTATGTATCCACACATGTATTTGAGTTTCCAATCAATACAATTATAGAATGGATAAGAAACGATTATCATGAACAAGGAAATATGATAATAACCAATTTATTATTGCCTCTAGGGCATATTTCCAACAAGTAGAACAGAAACAAGTTGTGGGCGGTGATGGTCATACTGCTTACCACCAATGTCTTATTTTGATTCGCCGGTATTGTGGGATGAAGTGGCCCGGACCAACCTTACATGTCCACGCACATGAGACCGGTTCCACCGACTGACATGTAACTTGTTTTGCATAAAGGTGGCTGGCGGGTGTCTGTTTCTCCTACTTTAGTTGAATCGAATTTGACTACAGTCGGTCCTTGAAGAAGGTTAAAACAGCAAACTTGATAAATCACCATTGTGGTTTTGCGTAGGTAAGAACGGTTCTTGCTAGAAGCCTGTAGCAGCCACATAAAACTTGCAACAACAAAGTAGAGGACGTCTAACTTGTTTTTGCAGGGTATGTTGTGATGTGATATGGCCAAGACGTGATGTGATATACGTTGTTGTATGAGATGATCATGTTTTGTAATATCAACAACCGGCAGGAGCCTTAGGGTTGTCTTTTTATTGTATGAAATGCAAGCACCATGTAATTGCTTTACTTTATCGCTACGCGTTAGCAATAGTTGTAGAAGCAATAGTTGGCGAGATGACCCCGACGCAACGATGGAGATCAAGGTGTCGAGCCGGTGACGATGGAGATCATGACGATGCTTTGGAGATGGAGATCAAAAGCACAAGACGATGATGGCCATATCATGTCACATATTTTGATTCCATGTGATGTTTATCCTTTATGCATCTTATTTTGCTTAGAACGACGGTAGCATTATAAGATGATCCCTTCACTAAATTTCAAGATAAAAGTGTTCTCCCCGAGTATACACCATTGCTAAAGTTCATCGTTTCGAAGCATCGGGTGTGATAGACTCTACGTTCACATACAACGGGTGTAAGCCAGTTTTACACAAGCAGAATACTTGGGTTAAACTTGACGAGCCTAGCATGTACAGACATGGTCTCGGAACACTGGAGACCGAAAGGTCGAACGTGAGTCATATAGTAGATATGATCAACATAGAGATGTTCACCATTGATGACTACCCCATCTCACGTGATGATCGGACATGGGTTAGTTGATTTGGATCATGTATCACTTAGATAACTTGAGGGATGTTAATTTAAGTGGGAGTTCATTAGTAATTTGATTAATTGAACTTAATTTATCATGAACTTAGTCTTAATAGTTTTTGCATATCTATGTTGTAGATCAATGGCCCGTGCTACCGTTCCCCTGAATTTTAATGCGTTCCTATTGAAAGCTAAGTTGAAAGATGATGGTAGCAACTACACGGACTGGGTCCATAACTTGAGGATTATGCTCATTGCTGCATAGAAGAATTATGTCGTTGATGCACCGCTAGGTGACAGACCTGCTGCAGGAGCTACTGCAGATGTTCATAACGTCTAGCAAACTCGATCTGATGACTACTCAATAGTTCAGTGTGCCATGCTTTACGGCTTAAAACCGGGACTTCAAAGACGCTTGCCACAGAGCATATGAGATGTTCCAAGAGCTGAAGTTGATATTTCAAGCTAATGCTCGGGTTGAGAGATATGAAGTCTCCAACAAGTTCTATAGCTGCAAGATGGAGGAGAAGAGTTCTGTCAGTGAACACATACTCAAAATGTCTGGGTGTCATAACCACTTGACTCAGCAGGGAATTGATCTTCCAGTTGAGAGTGTTATTGACAGAGTTCTTCAGTCACTGCCACCGAGCTACAAAGGCTTCGTGATGAACTATAATATGCAAGGGATGACGAAACGATTCCCGAGCTCTTCGCAATGCTTAAGGCCGCGGAGGTAGAAATCAGGAAGGAGCATCAAGTGTTGATGGTTAACAAGACCACTAGTTTCAAGAAAAAGGGCAAGGGAAAGAAAGGGAACTTCAAGAAGAATGGCAAGCAAGTGATACGTCCATTTTGCATCATGTTTACCTACTATTATTTATTATGTTTTTATGCATAATAATGCTTTTTGGAGTAATTCCAATGCCTTTTCTCTCATAATATGCAAGGTTTACACAAAGAGGGGGAATACCGGCAGCTGGAATTCTAGACCTGGAAAAGCTACGTCAGAGTTACCTATTCTGAACATCTCCAAATGAGCTAAAAATTTACGGAGAATTATTTTGGAATATATGAGGAATATTGGAGCAAATAACCACCAGAGGAGGCCCACCAGGTGGGCACAACCCACCTGGACGCACCAGGGAGCCCAGGCGCGCCCTGGTGGGTTGTGCCCTCCTCGACCCATCTCCGGTGCCCCTCTTCTAGTATATAAGTCATTTTGACCTAGAAAAAATAAGAAGAGGACTTTCGGGATGAAGCGCCGCCGTCTCGAGGTGGAACTTGGGTAGGAGCACTTTTGCCCTCCGGCGGAGCGATTCCACCGGAGGAACTTCCCTCCCGGAGGGGGAAATCATCGTCATCATCATCACCAACAACTCTCCCATCTTTGGGAGGGCCATCTCCATAAACATCTTCAACAGCACCATCTCCTCTCAAACCCTAGTTCATCTCTTGTGTTCAATCTTTGTACCGGAACCTTAGATTGGTACTTGTGGGTGACTAGTAGTGTTGATTACATCTTGTAGTTGATTACTATATGGTTTATTTGGTGGAAGATTATATGTTCAGATCCATTATGCTATTTAATACCCCTCTGATCTTGAGCATGATTATCATTTGTGAGTAGTTACTTTTGTTCTTGAGGTCACGGGAGAAATCTTGTTGCAAGTAATCATGTGAACTTGATATGTGTTCGATATTTTGATGGTATGTATGTTGTGATTCCCTTAGTGGTGTCATATGACCGTTGACTACATGACACTTCACCATATTTAGGCCTAAGGGAATGCATTGTGGAGTAGTTATTAGATGATGGGTTGCTAGAGTGACAGAATCTTAAACCCTAGTTTATGCGCTATTCCGTAAGGAACCGATTTGGATCCAAAAGTTTAATGCTATGGTTAGATTTTATCTTAATACTTTTCTCGTAGTTGCGGATTCTTGCGAGGGGGTTAATCATAAGTAGGAGGCTTGTTCAAGTAAGAACAGCACCTAAGCACTGGCCCACCCATGTATCAAATTATCAAAGTAGCGAATACAAATCGAATCAACATGATGAAAGTGACTAGATCAAATTCCCGTGTCCCCTCAAGAACGCTTTGCTTATTATAAGAAACCGTTTTGGCATGTCCTTTGCCACAAAAGGATTGGGCTGCCTTGCTGCACTTTATTTACCGTTACCGTTACTTGCTTGTTACAAATTATCTTGCTATCGAACTATCTGTTACCGACAATTTCAGTGCTTGCAAAGAATACCTTGCTGAAAACCACTTCTCATTTCCTTCTGCTCCTCGTTGGGTTCGACACTCTTACTTATCGAAAGGACTATGATTGATCCCCTATACTTGTGGGTCATCAATGCTCTTTTCTGGCGCCGTTGCCGGGGAGTGAAGTGCTCTTGGTAAGTGGAAATTGGTAAGGAAAAAATCATTACTACGTGCTGAAATTTATTGTCACTTGCTATTATGGAGAACAATCATTTGAGGGGTTTGTTCAGGGT
The DNA here is from genome assembly GCA_011799875.1 of Thinopyrum elongatum. Lineage (NCBI taxonomy): Eukaryota > Viridiplantae > Streptophyta > Magnoliopsida > Poales > Poaceae > Thinopyrum > Thinopyrum elongatum. The sequence continues at coordinate 517,638,644 of CM022303.1, forward strand.
ATCTTCACCTCGACCGGAACCACAATTAGTTGCCCCTCAACCTACTGCACCTACTGAAAATATTGGTTATGAAATTCCTTCGGGTATGATAGAACAACTACTAGCTAATCCTTATGCAGGAGACGGAACTGAACATCCTGATATGCACTTGATATCTGTAGATGAAATTTGTGGATTATTTAAGCTTGCAGGTTTACCCGGAGATGAAGCTAAGAAGAAGGTTTTCCCTTTATCTTTGAAGGGAAAAGCATTGGCATGGTATAGGCTATGCGATGATATTGGATCTTGGAACTGGAATCGATTGAAATTGGAATTTCACCAAAAAAAATATCCTATGCATCTATTTCATCATGATCGGAATTAAATATATAATTTTTGGCCTCGTGAAGGAGAAAGTATCGCTCTAGCTTGGGGGAGGCTTAAGTCAATGTTATATTCATGCCCCAATCATGAGCTCTCAAGAGAAATTATTATTCAAAACATTTATGCTCGGCTTTCTCGTGATGATCAATCCATGCTCGATACTTCTTGTACTGGTTCTTTTATGAAGAAGACTATTGAATTCAGGTGGGATATTTTAGAAAGAATTAAATGCAACTCTGAAGATTGGGAACTCAGCAAAGGTAAAGAGTCAGGTATTAAGCTTAAGTTTGATTGTGTTAAATCTTTTATGAATACCGATGATTTTCACAAGTTTAGCACTAAATATGGACTTGACTCTAAGATAGTAGCCTCTTTATGTGAATCATTTGCTACTCATGTTGATCTCCCCAAGGAGAAGTGGTTTAAATATCATCCACCTATTAAAGAAGAAATTAAAGAACCGGTTGTGGTTAAAGATGAAACTATCATTTACAATGTTGACCCAGTTGTTCCTACTGCTTATATTGAAAAACCACCTTTCCTTGTTAGGATAAAGGAACATCCTAAGGTCTCAAACGTGGTCAATAAAAGTAAAATTAGAGCACCTAAACCTGCTGAACAAATCAAAGTAGAACCTAGTGTTGCTATGGTTAAAGATCTCTTGGCAGAAAATATAGATGGGCATGTTATTTACTTCTGTGATGAAGCTGCTAGAATTGCTAAATTAGATAAGAAAGATAAACATAGACCTATTGTTGGCATGCATGTTGTCTCAAGTCAAAATAGGAGATCACTGTTATCAAGGTTTATGTGACTTAGGTGCTAGTGTGAGTGCTATTCCTTTTACCTTATACAAAGAAATTATGAATGATATAGCACCCGCTGAAATAGAAGACATAGATGTTACTATTAAACTTGCCAATGGAGACACCATCACACCACTTGGGATCGTTGGAGATGTTGAAGTCTTGTGTAGGAAAATAAAATACCCTACTGATTTTCTAGTTCTTGGTTCCCCACAAGATGACTTTAGTCCCATTATTTTTGGTAGACCTTTCTTGAACAGTGCCAATGCTACTATAGATTGTCATAAACAAACTGTCAGTGTTCGCTTTGGTGATGAGTCTCATGAATTTAATTTTTCCAAGTTTAATAGGCAACCTCATAAGAAAGAATTACCTAATAAGGATGAAATAATTGGTCTTGCTTCTATTTCCGTGCCTCCTACTGATCCACAGAACAATATTTGCTAGACCATGAAAATGACATGCATATGCATGAAAGAAATGAGATAGATAAAATTTTCTTTGAACAACGACCTCTGCTTAAACATAATTTGCCTATTGAAACTCCAGGAGGACCTCCTCCGCCTAAAGGTGATCCTATGTTTGAACTAAAACAATTGCCAGACACTTTGAAATATGCTTATCTTAATGAGAAAAAGATATATCTTGTTATTATTAGTGCTAACCTTTCAGAACATGAAGAAGAAAGATTATTGAAAATTCTGAAGAAGCACCGAGCTGCTATTGGATATACTCTTGATGATCTTAAGGGCATTAGTCCCACTCTATGTCAGCACAAGATTAATATGGAACCTGATGCTAAACCTGTTGTTGATCACCAACGATGTTTGAATCCTAAAATGAAAGAAGTGGTAAGAACTGAAATATTAAAGCTTCTGGAAGTAGGTATAATCTATCCCATATAGATGATAGTAGATGGGTAAGTCCCGTTCATTGTGTCCCTAAGAAGGGAGGTATTACTGTTGTTCCTAATGATAAAAATGAACTTATTCCACAGAGAATTGTCACTGGCTATAGAATGGTAATTGATTTTAGAAAATTAAATAAAGCAACTAGAAAAGATCATTACCCTTTGCCTTTTATTGATCAAATGCTAGAAAGATTATCTAAGCACACACACTTTTGCTTCCTTGATGGATATTCTGGTTTTTCTCAAATACGTGTTTCACAACCTGATCAAGAGAAAACCACCTTTACTTGTCCTTTTGGAACTTATGCTTATAGACGTATGCCTTTTAGTTTGTGCAATGCACCTGCTACCTTTCAAATATGTATGACTGTTATATTCTCTGATTTTTGTGAAAAAATTGTTGAGGTTTTCATGGATGACTTTTCCGTTTGCGGAACTTCTTTTGATGATTGCTTAAGCAACCTTGATCGAGTTTTGCAGAGATGTGAGTAGACTAATCTTGTCTTGAATTGGGAGAAATGCCACTTTATGGTTAATGAAGGTATTGTCTTGGGGCATACAATTTCTGAACGAGGTATTGAGGTGGATAAAGCTAAAGTTGATGCAATTGAGAAAATGCCATGTCCTAAAGATATCAAAGGTATTCGTAGTTTCCTCGGTCATGCTGGTTTCTATAGGAGGTTTATTAAAGACTTCTCTAAAATTTCTAGGCCTCTTACAAATCTTTTACAAAAGGATGTTCCGCTTGTTTTTTATGATGATTGTGTAGAAGCCTTTGAAACACTTAAGAAAGCCTTAACTTCTGCACCTATTGTTCAACCACCTGATTGGAACTTGCCTTTTGAAATTATGTGTGATGCTAGTGATTATGTTGTTGGTGTTGTTCTAGGACAAAGAGTTGATAAAAAGTTAAATGTTATCCATTATGCTAGTAAAACTCTAGACAGTGGTCAACGAAACTATGCTACTACTGAAAAAGAATTTTTAGCAGTTGTATTTGCTTGTGATAAATTCAGATCATATATTGTTGATTCTAAAGTGATTGTTCACACTGATCATGCTGCAATAAAATATCTTATGGAAAAGAAAGATGCTAAACCTAGACTCATTAGGTGGGTTCTCCTGTTACAAGAATTTGATTTACATATCACTGATAGAAAAGGAGCTGAGAACCCCGTAGCTGGTAACTTGTCTAGGTTAGAAAATATTCTTGATGACCCACAACCTATTAATGATAGCTTTCCTGATGAGCAATTAGCTGCAATAAATGTTTCTCATAACACTCCTTGGTATGCTGACTATGCTAATTACATTGTTGCAAAATATATACCACCTAGTTTCACATACCAACAAAAGAAAAAAAATTCTTCTACGATTTAAGACATTACTTTTGGGATGACCCACATCTTTACAAAGAAGGAGTAGATGGTATTATTAGACGTTGTGTACCTGAGCATGAACAAGAACAAATCATACGGAAATGTCACTCCAAAGCTTATGGAGGACATCATGCGGGAGATAGAACTGCTCACAAGGTATTGCAATCTGGTTTTTATTGGCCTACTCTCTTCAAGGATTCCCGTAAGTTTGTTTTATCTTGTGATGAATGTCAAAGAATTGGTAATATTGGTAAGCGTCAGGAAATGCCTATGAATGATTCTCTTGCAGTTGAACCATTTGATGTTTGGGGTTTTGATTACATGGGACCCTTTCCCTCCTCTAATGGGTATACACCTATTTTGGTTGCTGTTGATTATGTTACTAAGTGGGTAGAAGCTATTCCAACTAGTAGTGCTGATCACAACACCTCTATTAAAATGCTTAAGGAAGTTATTTTCCCAAGGTTTGGAGTCCCTAGATATTTAATGACTGATGGTGGTTCACACTTTATTCATGGTGCCTTCCGTAAAATGCTTGCTAAGTATGATGTTAACCATAGAATTGCATCACCCTATCATCCTCAGTCTAGTGGTCAAGTTGAACTTAGCAATAGAGAAATAAAATTAATTCTACAAAAAACTGTCAATAGGTCCCAAAAGAATTGGTCTAAGAAATTAGATGATGCACTTTGGGCTTACAGAACAGCTTATAAAAATCCTATGGGTATGTCTCCTTATAAAATGGTATATGCAAAAGCTTGTCATTTGCCTCTTGAGTTAGAACATAAAGCATATTGGGCAATTAAAGAACTCAACTATGACTTCAAACTTGCCGGTGAAAAGAGGTTATTTGATATTAGCTCACTAGATGAATGGAGAACCCAAGCTTATGAAAATGCCAAGTTATTTAAAGAAAAAGTTAAAAGATGGCATGATAAAAGAATCCAAAAGCGTGAGTTCAAAGTGGGTGAATATGTCCTTTTGTACAACTCTCGTTTCAGATTCTTTGCAGGAAAGCTTCTCTCCAAATGGGAAGGACCTTATGTTATCGAAGTTTATCGGTCTGGAGCTATCAAAATAAATAATGTCGAAGGTACTAACCCGAAGGTTGTCAATGGGCAAAGAATTAAACACTATATCTCAGGTACGCCTATTAATGTTGAAAGCAATATTATTCAAACCATGACACCGGAGGAACACATAAAAGAAACCTTCCAAAACACTCCAAAATCATGAAAAAAGAGGAGGTACGTGATACGGTAAGTAAATGGAGTCCAAAAAATCTGCAAAAATATTTTTTTGTCAGTTTTGGAATATAAAAAAAATTAGGAAAATAAGAAACAACCAGGAAGGCAACCCTGGCGCGCCCAGCTAGGTTGTGCCAACCTCAGGTACCTTCCGGACTCCGTTTTTCTCTCGCTTACTTGTTTCCCAAGATAAAAAATCTTTATATACCCCCCGAACCTATTGACCACCGTATCGCGAAGAAATCTTCTGTTCTTCTTTCTTGTTGTTTTCTGACAGGTCTAGATCATCATGGCCGCTTCGAGCTCCTCCAAGGACAAGTTCTTCGAAAACGTCATCAACCCGTATTTGTGGGAGGTGATGCAGCACCCTCAGGCCATTGAGATGCGTGAGGGGGTGCTCCACATCTGTGACGTCCAGGGCCCCAAGGGGACGGGGACCGTGGATGCCAGGCTCGAAGCTATGGAGCAGGAGGTCTTCAAGTGCAAGGGGATGGTGGAACGTGGACTCAATGCCAATCACCTCATGATCGCGGACTATACCCATGATCTCAAGGTGTATGGCAAATCCATGAAGGACATCATCTTCACCTTCAACGAGCAAATCAACTTTCTGCAAAGCCAAATCTATGATCTCCAAAACCAAGTGTTTGAATATGAGTCAAGGTTTAAAGGTATGAGTTTGGCTGCCAGTTGCAGGACTCGTGAGACTCACTCCTCCTCTTATGATGGCGAGCCTTTGCCATGGAAACCTGAAGATAAACCTGCTACTACCTCATCACCACCGCCACCTTCTTCATCACCAAAGGAGACTTGAGTATCGGGTATGGGCACTCCCCTTGGCTTGTGCCAAGCTTGGGGGAGGTGCCCCGGTATCGTATCACAATCACTATCTTTTGCCTTTACTTATGTTAGTTCGATCCTTAGTTATCTTTTGATTTAGTTGTATAAAAATTTAGTTCGTTTTTTCTTTGAGTGTTTGCTTAGTGATCTATCTATCCTTGTAATCGTGTGCGAGATATATAATAAAGTTTAGTTTGAGTTTTGCTTTCTTTACTTTCGTGTTCAATAAAAAGAAAGGAAAAAAAAATAAAAATATCATATGCTAACCTTATGGTAAGTAATGATATCACATAAGGAAGAGTATAAGTAGTAAAATTTATTGGAGATTGACAAACAGAGCATTGGTCAATAATGCAATTCATGAAAGAATTAATAAGGGAAGAGAAGATTCACATGCAAATACACTATCTTGGACATCTTTTATGATTGTGAGCCCCCATCAAAATATTATATGCCAAAATTGTTGATGTTCGACAAGGAAGACAACATAATGATTTATGTTTGTTCATATTCACACAGAAGTTATATTGTCATAGATCCTTTAACATGTGGTGCTTGCCCCCTATCTTTTCTAGCCAAAAATTCCGCACTAAGTAGAGATACTACTTGTGCATCCAAAAACCCTTAAACCCAAATCTTGCTTTGAGAGTCCACCATACCTACCTATGAATTGAATAAAATCCTTCAAGTAAGTTGTCATCGGTGCAATAAGGCAATAAAAATTGCTTCTAAATATGTTAGATCATTTAGTGTAAGAGAAAATTGAGCGTTGTACGAACTTGTGATGGCAAAGTAATAAAGGCGACAGACTGCATAATAAAGGTTGCTATCACAAGGGGCAATATAATGTGACGTTCTTTTGCACTAAGAGATTGAGCATACAACCAAAAAGCGCATGGCAACCTCTGCTTCCCTCTGTGAAGGGCCTATCTTTTACCTTTATGTATTTACTTTTATGCAAGAGTCAAAGTATTCTTCTCTATTCCTTTTTATTTTCTCTTTTGCAAGCATCATGTGGTGAGGAAAGATCTAGGCACATATATCCAGTTGAATATGGGTGGGCATGAGTTATTATTGTTGACATCACCCTTGAGGTGAATGCGTTGGGAGACAAAACTATAAGCCCCTATCTTCCTATGTGTCTAGTTGAAACTTTTTGCTCATGGGTATGTCGTGAGTGTTAGCAATCATAGAATACTATATGATGGTTGAGTATGTGGACTTGCCAGAAGGCTCCGATATGTGACCCTTCGTGAAAAGATGATGAATTGTAGTTGCAAAGTTGACTGAGAACATAGTTTGTTGGTTTTCAATAGAGTTTATGCTTTATACTTCGATGTTGTGATGAATTGTTACTTGTTCATGAGAAGTTTATGACAAAAGTTATGTGATAAAAGTTCTATGATAAAGTGTGTTGCTATTATAATAATTTACATGATGCTTCTATGTCCGTATTTTGTTTTTATCGACACCTCTCTCTCTAAGCATGTGGACATGTTTTTCGATATCGGTTTTTCGCTTGAGGACAAGCGAGGTCTGAGCTTGGGGGAGTTGATACGTCCATTTTGCATCATGTTTACCTACTGTTATTTATTATGTTTTTATGCATAATAATGCTTTTTGGAGTAATTCTAATGTCTTTTCTCTCATAATATGCAAGGTTTACACAAAGAGAGAGAACACCGGTAGCTGGAATTCTGGACCTGGAAAAGCTACGTCAGAGCTACCTATTCTGAACATCTCCAAATGAGCTGAAAATTTACGGAGAATTATTTTGGAATATATGAGGAATATTGGAGCAAATAACCACCAGAGGGGGCCCACCAGGTGGGCACAACCCACCTGGGCGCGCCAGCGAGCCCAGGCGCGCCCTGGTGTGTTGTGCCCTCCTCGGCCCACCTCCGGTGCCCCTCTTCTGGTATATAAGTCATTTTGACCTAGAAAAAATAAGAAGAGGACTTTCCGGACGAAGCGCCACCGTCTCGAGGCGGAACTTGGGCAGGAGCACTTTTGCCCTCCGGCGGAGCGATTCCGCCGGAGGAACTTCCCTCCCGGAGGGGGAAATCATCGTCATGATCATCACCAACAACTCTCCCATCTTTGGGAGGGCCATATCCATCAACATCTTTAACAGCACCATCTCCTCTCAAACCCTAGTTCATCTCTTGTGTTCAATCTTTGTACCGGAACCTTAGATTGGTACTTGTGGATGACTAGTAGTGTTGATTACATCTTGTAGTTGATTACTATATGGTTTATTTGGTGGAAGATTATATGTTCAGATCCATTATGCTATTTAATACCCCTCTGATCTTGAGCATGATTATCATTTGTGAGTAGTTACTTTTGTTCTTGAGGTCACGGGAGAAATCTTGTTGCAAGTAATCATGTGAACTTGATATGTGTTCGATATTTTGATGGTATGTATGTTGTGATTCCCTTAGTGGTGTCATGTGACCGTCGACTACATGACACTTCACCATATTTGGGTCTAAGGGAATGCATTGTGGAGTAGTTATTAGATGATGGGTTGCTAGAGTGACAGAAGCTTAAACCCTAGTTTATGCGCTATTCCGTAAGGGACCGATTTGGATCCAAAAGTTTAATGCTATGGTTAGATTTTATCTTAATACTTTTCTCGTAGTTGCGGACGCTTGCGAGGGGGTTAATCATAAGTAGGAGGCTTGTTCAAGTAAGAACAGCACCTAAGCACCGGTCCACCCACATATCAAATTATCAAAGTAGCGAATACAAATCGAATCAACATGATGAAAGTGACTAGATGAAATTCTCGTGTCCCCTCAAGAACGCTTTGCTTATTATAAGAAACCGTTTTGGCCTGTCCTTTGCCACAAAAGGATTGGGCTACCTTGCTGCACTTTATTTACCGTTACCGTTACTTGCTCGTTACAAATTATCTTGCTATCAAACTATCTGTTACCGACAATTTCAGTGCTTGCTGAAAACCACTTGTCATTTCCTTCTGCTCCTTGTTGGGTTCGACACTCTTACTTATCGAAAGGACTATGATTGATCCCCTATACTTGTGGGCCATCAGCAAGTTGCCGCTCCCATGAAGAAGCCCAAAGCTGGACCCAAGCCTGAAACTGAGTGCTTCTACTGCAAAGGAAATGGTCACTGGAAGAGGAACTCCCCCAAATATTTGGCGGATAAGAAGGATGGCAAAGTGAACAAAGGTATATTTGATATACATGTTATTGTTGTGTTCCTTACTAATGCTCGTAGTAGCACCTGAGTATTTGATACTTGTTCGGTTGCTTATATTTGTAACTCGAAACAGGAGCTGCGGAATAAACGAAGATTGGCTACCATAAACGTCGATGCGCGTCGGAAATGGTTCCAAGGTTGATGTGATCGCCGTCGGCACGCTACCTCTACATCTACCTTCGGGATTAGTCTTAGACCTCAATAATTGTTATTTGGTGCCAGTGTTGAGCATGAACATTATATCTGGATCTTGTTTATTGCGAGATGGTTATTCATTTAAGTCAGAGAATAATGGTTGTTCTATTTATATGAGTAATATCTTTTATGGTCATGCACCTTTGATGAATGGTCTATTCTTGTTGAATCTCGATCGTAGTGATACACATATTCATAATATTGATGCCAAAAGATGCAAACTTGATAATGATAGTGCAACATACTTGTGGCACTGCCATTTAGGTCATATTGGCGTAAAGCGCATGAAGAAACTCCATGTGGATGGACTTTTGGAATCACTTGATTATGAATCATTTGATACTTGCGAACCATGCCTCATGGGCAAGATGACTAAAACTCTGTTCTCCGGAACAATTGAGCGAGCTAATGACTTATTGGAAATAATACATACCGATGTATGCGGTCCGATGAGTGTTGAAGCACGCGGCGTGTATCGTTATTTTCTAACCTTTTACAGATGATTTGAGTAGGTATGGGCATATCTAACTAATGAAACACAAATTTGAAACATTTGAAAAGTTCAAAGAATTTCAGAGTGAAGTAGAGAATCATGTAACAAGAAAATAAAGTTTCTACGATCTGATCGTGGAGGTGAATATTTCAGTTACGAGTTTGGCCTTCATTTAAAACAATGTGGAATTGTTTCACAACTAACGCCACCTGGAACACCACAGCGTAATGGTGTGTCCGAATGTCGTAACCATACTTTATTAGATATGTTGCATTCTATGATGTTTCTTACCGATTTGCCTTTATCATTTTGGGGTTATGAATTAGAGACAGATGCATTCACGTTAAATAGGGCACCGTCTAAATCCATTGAGACGACACCGTATGAACTATGGTTTGGCAAGAAACCAAAGCTATCATTTCTTAAAGTTTGGGGATGTGACACTTATGTCAAAATGCTTCAGCCTAATAATCTCAAACCCAAATCGGAGAAGTGTGTCTTCATAGGATACCCTAAGGAAACTATTGGGTACACCTTCTACCATAGATCCGAAGGCAAGATCTTTGTTGCTAAGAATGGGTCCTTTCTAGAGAAGGAGTTTCTCTCGAAAGAAGTGAGTGGGAGGAAAGTAGAACTTGATGAGGTAGTTGTACCTTCTCTCGAATTGGAAAATAGGACACCAGGGGAAAACGTTTCCGTGATGCCTACACCAACTAGAGAGGAAGCTAATGATGATGGTCATGAAACTTCAGATCAAGTTACTACTGAACTTCGTAGGTCGACCAGAACATGTTCCGCGCCAGAGTGGTACGGTAATCCTGTCCTGGAAGTCATGTTATTAGACCACGGCGAACCTACGAACTATGAAGAAGCTATGATGAGCCCAGATTCCGATAAATGGCTTGAGGCCATGAAATCTGAGATAGGATCCATGTATGAGAACAAAGTATGGACTTTGGTGGACTTGCCCGATTATTGGCAAGCCATTGAGAATAAATGGATCTTCAAGAAGAATACAGACGCTGATGGTAATGTCACTGTCTATAAAGCTAGACTCATCGCAAAAGGTTTTTGAGAAGTTCAAGGGGTTGAATACGATGAGAATTTCTCACTCGTAGAGATGCTTAAGTCTGTCCGAATCATGTTAGCAATTGCCGCATTTTATGATTATGAAATCTGGCAAATGGACGTCAAAACTGCATTCCTTAATGAATTTCTTAAAGAAGAGTTATATATGATGCAACCAAAAGGTTTTGTCGATCCTAAAAGTGCTGACAAAGTGTCCAAGCTCCAGCGATCCATCTATGGACTGGTGCAAGCATCTCGGAGTTGGAATATATGCTTTGATGAGGTGATCAAAGCATATGGTTTTATACAGACTTACGGTGAAGCCTGTATTTACAATAAAGTTTGTGGGAGCTCTGTAGCATTTCTGATATTATATGTGGATGACATATTGTTGATTGGAAATGATATAGAATTTCTGGATAGCATAAAAGGATACTTGAATAAGAATTTTTCAATGAAAGACCTCGGTGAAGCTGCTTATATATTGGGCATCAAGATCTATAGGGATAGATCAAGATGCTTAATAGGACTTTCACAAAGCACATACCTTGACAAAGTTCTGAAGAAGTTCAAAATGGACCAGTCAAAGAAAGGGTTCTTGCCTGTGTTGCAAGGTGTGAAATTGAGTCAGACTCAAAGCCCGACCACGGCAGAAGATAGAGAGAAAATGAAAGTCATTCCCTATGCCTCAGCCATAGGCTCTATCATGTATGCTATGATGTGCACCAGACCTGATGTGTCCCTTGCCATAAGTTTGGCAGGGAGGTACCAAAGTAATCCAGGAGTGGATCACTGGACAGCGGTCAAGAACAACCTGAAGTACCTGAAAAGGACCAAGGATATGTTTCTCGTTTATGGAGGTGATGAAGAGCTCGTCGTAAAGGGTTACGTCGATGCTAGCTTCGACACTGATCCGGATGACTCTAAGTCACAAACGGGATACGTATTTATATTGAATTGTGGAGCTGTCAGTTGGTGCAATTCCAAGCAGAGTATCATGGCGGGATCTACGTGTGAAGCGGAGTACATAACTGCTTCAGAAGCAGCGCATGAAGGAGTCAGGATGAAGGAGTTCATATCCGATCTGGGTGTAATACCCAGTGCATCGGGTCCAATGAAAATCTTTTGTGACAACACTGGAGTAATTGCCTTGGCAAAGGAATCCAGGTTTCACAAGAGAACCAAACACATCAAGAGACGCTTCAACTCTGTTCGTGAAAAGGTCAAGGATGGAGACATAGAAATTTGCAAAGTACATACGGATCTGAATGTAGCAGACCCGTTGACTAAACCTCTTCCGCGGGCAAAACATGATCAGCACCAAGACTCCATGGGTGTTAGATTCATTACTATGTAATCTAGATTACTGACTCTAATGCAAGTGGGAGACTGATGGGAATATGCCCTAGAGGCAATAATAAAGTTATTATTATATTTCCTTATTCATGATAAAGGTTTATTATTCATGCTAGAATTGTATTGACCGGAAACTTAAATACATGTGTGGATACATAAAAGAATACCGTGTCCCTAGTGAGCCTCTACTAGACTAGCTCATTGATCAAAGATGGTTAAGGTTTCCTAACCATAGACATGAGTTGTCACTTGATAACGGGATCACATCATTAGGAGAATGATGTGATGGACAAGACCCGTCCGTTAGCTTAGCATATGATCGTTCAGTTTATTGCTACTGCTTTTTTAATGTCAAATACATGTTCCTTCGACCATGAGATCATGCAACTCCCGGATACCAGAGGAATGCCTTGTGTGCTATCAAACGTCACAACGTAATTGGGTGATTATAAAGATGTTCTACAGGTATCTCCGAAGGTGTCTGTTGAGTTGGCATGGATCGAGATTGGAATTTGTCACTCCGTGTATCGGAGAGGTATCTCCGGGCCCTCTCGGTAATACACATCATAAGAAGCTTGCAAGCAAAGTGACTAAAGAGTTAGTTATGGGATGATGTATTACAGAACGAGTAAAGAGACTTGCTGGTAACGAGATTGAACTAGATATGAAGATACCAACGATCGAATCTCGGGCAAGTAACATACCGACAGACAAAGGGAATTATGTATGTTGTCATAAAGGTTCGACCGATAAAGATCTTTGCTACTTCTTGAGCTTGCGTTGATTTTTTTCCTTGAAGAGGAAAGGGTGATGCAGCAAAGTAGAGATAAGTATGTTCCTCAGTTAAGAACCAAGGTATCAATCCAGTAGGAGGCACAAGCAAGTCTCCAATCTATGCACCTGCACAAACTAACAAACACTTGCACACAACGCGAAAAAGGGGTTGTCAATCCCTTCACGGTCATGAACAAGAGTGAGAACTGGTAGAGATAGGTATAAAAGATAAATAAAAAATCAAACTAAAGTAAATATAAATAAATTGCAGCAAGGTATTTTTGGGTTTTTTGGTTTATAGATCTGAAAATATATGATGGAAAATAGACCTCGGGGCCATAGGTTTCACTAGAGGCTTCTCTCTTGAAGATAGCATACGGTGGGTAAACAAATTGTTGTTGAGCAATTGATAGAAAAGCGCAAAGTTATGACGATATCTAAGGCAATGATCATGGATATAGGAATCACGTCCGTGACAAGTAGACCGACTCCTGCCTGCATCTACTACTATTACTCCACACATCGACCGCTATCCAGCATGCATCTAGAGTATTAAGTTCATAAGAACGGAGTAACGCCTTAAGTAAGATGACATGATGTAGAGGGATAAACTCAAGCAATATGATATAAACCCCATCTTTTTATCCTTGATGGCAACAATACAATACGTGCCTCACTACCCCTACTATGTCACTGGGTGAGGACACCGCAAGATTGAACCCAAAACCAAGCACCTCTCCCATTGCAAGAAAAACCAATCTAGTTGGCCAAACCAAACCGATAGTTCGAAGAGAAATACAAAGATATCTTAATCATGCATAAAAGAGTTCAGAGAAGACTCAAATAATATTCATAGATAATCTGATCATAAATCCATAATTCATCGGATCTCAACAAACACACCGCAAAAAAGTATTACATCGAATAGATCTTCAAGAACACCGAGGAGAACATTGTATTGAAGATCAAAGAGAGAGAGAAGAAGCCATCTAGCTACTAGCTATGGACTCGTAGGTCTGTGGTAAACTACTCACACATCATCGGAAGGGCAGCAAGGTTAATGTAGAGGCCCTCCGTGATCGAATCCCCCTCCGACAGATCGCCGGAAAAGGCCCCAAGATGGGACCTCACGGGAACAGAGACTTGCGGAAAAGTATTTTGGTGGACGCTTCTGATGTTTGGGGAATATTTGGGAATTTATAGTGCAAAGATTAGGGTTGGAGGACACCCGAGGGGCCCACAAGCCAGAGGGTGCCCCCCTAGGGCGCACCCTGAGGGCTTGTGGACTCCTCGTGAGTCTTCTAGCCCTCTCTCTAAGTTACGTAGGTGTCTTCTGGTCCAAGAAAAATCATCGCAAAAGTTTCATTCCGTTTGGACTCCGTTTGATATTCCTTTTCTGTAAAACTCAAAAACAAGAAAAAAACAGAAACTGGCACTGGGCTCTAGGTTAGTAGGTTAGTCCCAAAAATAATATAAAATATCATATTAATGCATGTAAAACATCCAAAACAGATAATATAATAGCATGGAACAATCAAAAATTATAGATACGTTGGAGACGTATCAATCTTCGTAGAATATGTAGGAACCAATATGGGCATCCAGGTCCCACTATTGGTTATTGACCGGAGAGGCATCTCGGTCATGTCTACATCATTCTCGAACCCGTAGGGTCCGCATGCTTAACGTTCGTTGACGATATAGTATAATATGAGTTATGTGATTTGGTGACCGAATGTTGTTCGGAGTCCCGGATGAGATCATGGACATGATGAGGAGCTCCGGAATGGTCCGGAGGTAAAGATTGATATATAGGACGATACTATTTGATCATCGGAAAGGTTTCGGAATGTATCGGGTAGTCATCGGATCACCGGAAGGAGTTTCGGGAAGCCCCGGGAGGTATATGGGCCTAATGGGCCAAGGGGAGGCACACACCAGTACACAAGGGGGCTGGCACGCCCTCTCCCTGGCCGTCGGCCCTAGGGAAGGAAAGGGGGAGGGCTAGCACCTCCTGCCTTCCCTCCACCTAAGAGGAAGGAAAGGGGGGGCCACCCTCTCCTGCCTTCCCCCTGCGTGCCCAACTAGGAAGGGGGGGCGCGGCCAGGGCAGGCGCCCAAGGTGGCCGCTGGCCCCTTGGGGGAACCCTAGGCTGCCTCCCCTCCTCCCCCCCCACCTATATATATGTGTGGAGGGAGAGGGGCAACACACACCACGATCCCCAGGCCGTGTGCGGCATCCCTCTCCCTCTAGTTCATCCTCGGTCATATTTTCGTAGTGCTCGGCGAAGCCCTGCGGAGATAGTTGCATCACCACCGTCACCACACCGTCGTGCTGCCGGAACTCATCTACTACTTCGCCCGTCTTGCTGGATCAAAAAGGCGAGGTCGTCATCGAGTTGAACGTGTGCTGAACGCGGAGGTGATGTACGTTCGGTACTTGATCGGGCGGATCGTGAAGGTGTACGACTACATCAACCGCGTTGATAAACGCTTCCGCTAAACGGTCTACGAGGGTACATAGACACACTCTCCCCTCTCATAGCTATGCATCTCCATGGATAGATCTTGCGTGTGCGTAGAAATTTTTTTGTTTTCCATGCAACGTTTCCCAACAATTTTAGTGTGCATTTCCTAACAAAAAGAAAAGGGATGTGCACATTGACCCATCTATGTTTTTCTAGATGAATGCGGAATGTAAAACACGAGGATATGTATGTTCCATGTTTATGGTACACATAACCTCCGGTCCATGCCTTTGGATAGAAAGCGGTTAGGGGCAAAATGGTCTTTCAGGCACCTGGGAGCTTAGAATGGGACTGGAAATTTAAGCTGATTGCAAAAAAAAAAAAGAGGATGCAAAAGATTTGCCTCATATATTTATTAAGCAAGAATAGAGTTCGAGCAATATTAGAACACCCCACAAAACAACAGGTCATTACTCTCCCGGCATGACTTAAACCACTATCTTAGGCCCCGTGATTACCCAAATCATGGCCTCGTTTTTTATGTTTGCAAGAAGAACCACTGGAGGAGCGTCCTTGTGCAAGATGCGGGCATTTCTTTGTTCCAAATAGTCCAAGCCATGAATTATCTTTAGAAAGATATGTCACCGAAATGGAAGAATGGATATTTATTCAAAATTAAATATGAGATTTAGGTGTGTTTTGTACCTCTTCTGATCATATGGTTTTGTCATGAGTTTTGGAGAAAGCTTGGTTACTCTCTTCGGTTTTGCGGAAGTTGTCTACTGAAAACAATCATTGTATTTAAAAACATGCTTTATAACAATTATATTATAAAGTAACAATAGAAAACCTCAGTAATTATATTTTTTTGAAGATACTTCCTAAAACAATTACATATATCTTTTCGAGTATCGAATGTAAATACTCCAAAAGATACCGATGGTTGAGTTTTCAAAAGCTTGACTCTACATATATCCAAAAGATTCAAAAGTACATGTGGTCCTTCAACTTGAAATGTGAGCTAATTTTAGTTCATAAACTGTCATATGGTTAAAGCGACACATTTTACTTGGCATTTGTGTGCACCTTGCTTCATGCCAGAGCACATCGGAGCTCACTTGCCACCAATGGCGGAGCTATGTGTTGTGCTGGGGGGGGGGGGGTTGTGGCCCCCCATCTTTGAACCAACTTGCGAAGGAAAAAATTAGAAGGACTTAGATGAAAACTTTTTTAGCTTAGCATGTTGACCTGGACTCTCAAGTTCTTTGCATTTCTCATTAACCAGCATCTTCGTATGCTCTAATGTAATTGACTGGGTTGCGAGGCAGAAAGGTAGGGATTACATACAAGCACAATTAAGCGTGGCATTTACCAAATGATGACTCAATGATTTTTTATACGTAATTGTATATTGTGAAGATTATGGCTAGCATTGTTTCTAGTCGTTAGCATTAGTATGACTTAAAATGGGAACTGGAAAGACTTTCTCAGAATATGGTCACATAAAGAAACTATACATTGTAAACTGGAATTGGCACTAGCAAAACATTTATGACCAGGCAACTTCACCTAGACAGAGGGTGCTCACAATAATATAGGAGGCACATGTGCTCCATATGGCGGTATTGAACTGCATGAAAGCATCCATCACATGGTTGTTGCACCCCATAGTATTAAATGTTAATGTACATGATGTTCCTATTTAAGCATGAGAAAAGAGATGGAACATGAGCATACTTCATAGAAGGCCTCATACTTACCTGAGGGGTCAAGCAAATAGTATATCTAAATCGTTCTCAAGTTCATGTCGGGGTAGAGCATGTAGTAATGTACCAAAAA
The DNA here is from genome assembly GCA_011799875.1 of Thinopyrum elongatum. Classification (NCBI taxonomy): domain Eukaryota; kingdom Viridiplantae; phylum Streptophyta; class Magnoliopsida; order Poales; family Poaceae; genus Thinopyrum; species Thinopyrum elongatum. Next base: position 517,655,609 of record CM022303.1, read on the forward strand.
TGCATTTGGTTGAAACATCGCTTGCAATGTTGCTGAGACCCATAGATATCTTAGGAATTGGAAGCATCAGGATGTAAAAAGCATGTTCACCATGATGACCAACTGAGGATGGACTCTTCTTCATGGTCTCATCATGGCATCTGCATACTCCATATCTCTAGTACTCCCTTAAGTTCACAAATAAATGATGCTTCGGAAACCAATTAAGGAGTTCTATAAAGAGATGTACAAGTGCCTCAAGGGTTATTTGCAAAGGATAGGGTGTGTTGGGCCTGTAGAGGCGCTTCGTTTTCATGACCTGGTGTTTGCACAGTGGCAGATTTGCTCCAGATGCTCAGACTTGAATCGAAATGAAGACATATGCAAGTTAACTTTTTGTCGGTTAAACCATCTGAGAGTTTGTGGACTCAAGTGAACACACCTGCAAATTAATTAAAAGGCTTGGGTGTGTTTTACCTATTAAGAAAGGCAACTTTCAAGAGGCAAACGAGTGAGACAAATTACACGTCATAATGCACAAATCCGGGTCGATCAACAGACCATCTACGCGCATAAAGTACCACCAAGTGAATTTGTAGGGCCAAAATTTCGAGTATAGAAATCTTACATGATATAGGTAACTCGGGGTAAGGTACCAAAAATAGTTGTAGCCTCAATAGTTGGTGCCTGATTGTTCAAAAAATAAAGCTTGTTACTTCTGGTTCGAAGGTAGTTTTTTTCAACATGACAACAAGCTTGTTGAGCCATTGACTTTTTTAGTGCGCCTGTCATGAAAAAAAGGGTGGAGAGGTTTTCATTTGATCATATGAACACCCAACAAGATACATGACATGATGGCAAACTGTCTTCGGGTGCCTAATAGCTTAGAGTTCAAAGTTGTGCCATAGATACGGTTTTGAGTGGTGGATTTCAGGGTGTTAGGGGGACTCCCGAGCATTGTTCAGTGATTTTTTTAAGCAGGGGCATAAGATTTGCCTTATCCTTTAATAAGGAGTTGAGAGTTGCTTTTACATAAGTAAAAGAATATTACAAGGTCATTACTCTCCCGGTATGATGTAACCCAAATGTTTCACACCCGCAGTGACCCAAAGCTTGGCCTCGTTTTTAATGTTCGAGAGGAGGATGGACCAAAGTGTAGACTTGTGGCGAAAGACCCTAGCGTTTCTCTCACACCAAATGGTCCAACAAGTGAGGTGGTGAGGGAAGCCAACATGCTTTCCGGTTTGACCTATTCATCTCAGACATGTTAATCCACCAATCCTTAATGGAGCATTCTCCAATCCATGAAGAAGTGCCAATGGTGTCGAGTTTAAGCCATACCTTGATCATACCCCCAAAGCCTCATGGTGTACCGGGAATTTGAAAAATAGATGACCAACAGATTCAACGGTCTGCTTACAAAGTGGACAAAGTCCGCAGTTTGGCCACCCCTTTTCTCCAATCTACCCGCAGTCCAAATCCGATTTTGAATTGCAAGACAAGCAAAAAAAATATTGATCTTTGGAGGGGCCCAAGCCTTCCAAACTGCAGAGCTCATGGGCAAGCCCTCCACAATGAGGATGGCACACGTGCGAGCCCAAAGAGTGACAATTTGCCAGATATGTACCATCGTCCAAAGGGTGGGGAGCTTGATCTTGGCGAGCCATGCATCCACATGCATGGCTTCCTTGACCTTTCATTTTTTTTCCTTGAGGCCTCGAATATGAGTGGAGCGACGTTGATTAGTTTTTCTCCATTGACCAAAGGAGAATTCAACAGTGGTGCATAAGTCCCAATGCCAATCGTAATGCCCGTGCAGGCATAGAAGAGATCGCGCTCCAACTCATCACAATTCCCAATCCAACCCACATCTTTGTTGGCTCCTTCCATTCCAGCCAAAACCATCTTAGCCTAAGAGCCCTTGCAAACTTGGCGAGATCAAGGATTCCCAAGCCTCCAAGGTCGGTTGGGCAGCAAAGAGTTCCAATTGACCTTGCACTTTGCCCCAGTTGTCTTCTCCGTGTCCGCCCAAAGGAAGGCCCGCTCAATTTTGTTAATGCCATGTAGAATACTCGGAGGAGGATTGAGGGCGGTGATGTGGTAAATTACTTGCGAGGTGAGCACTGACTTGACAAATGCTCCTCGCCCTGTGGTAATAACATTTTGCACATCCAAGGCACAAGCCTTGCCGCAAGCCCGCAACCTTATCTTCAAGGAATTAGAAATCAACTTTCTGAAGTTGGCAAACCGAGAGCGGGAGGCCCAAAGTATTTGATGGGGAAGGAAGCAGGCCCAAACATTGTCCAGTTTGGTAAATGAACATTCCCCTTCTGTTAATCAGGCTAGCTCGGTGCTAGCAGTGAACTATCAGCAGGGCATTCCAGGTTTTGAACTTAATAATTCTAAAAGAACTTCTTTTTAATATGATTGCCAATCTCAGCAAATAACTCAAGAAACAAATTGCAAATGGGTGGTGATAACAGATGAAGTGGTAATCAATTGTAAGAGCCTTAGAAAGTTTTCAACAATTAAGACAATCAGAACTTAGAAGACACAAGCAGAAAGATGTCACGCCTCAAATAAGAGCGGATTTTTAGGACCCTGGAGCCTGTGCAAAACGATGAGAACTGCAGAGCAAACGATCAACGTCAGATGTACACAGAAAGCATTATGGCGTTCAGTTCATACAGCCTTTAATATCACCCCTTTAAATAGTATTCACACATTATTTGAGACGTGGCTAAATGGAGTAGAGAAAAATATTACGATACATATTCTGATAGGAGTATGTGCATTCCTTTGGGCTATATGAAACTGTAGAAATGATATGGTTTTTAACAGACAAACTCGTATAATTTATTTTGCAGGTTTTTTGCAAGGCCACTGCTTGGATCCGTATGTGGTCATTACTCACTCCTGTGGAACCCAGGGAGCCTTTGGTTACTGGATCTACCTGATAAAAGATGGTAGTTCGGGATATCTACAACCGGTTTGAATGGCGGTCCAGTAATAGGATAGGTGTTTAGTCATCTAGTCCTGTTTTTGCCGACTATGACATATTTTACTTGGTTTTGTACTTTTTCAGCTCTCAGCGAGCTTGATCTGGATCATAGACTTTTTGGATACTTTGATTAATAAAAAGGCTGCATGCATCATTCTGATGCAGAGGACGAGGGTAATCCTCCTTTTCTAAAAATACACATAAAGCATCAGTTTACATGTAAGAAGATCAAAGACAACACCTTCCACTGCTCACACGTAAACGTAAGCACATCAGAACTGCTCCAAGAAAATATTTGTCTATGGGGAATTGGAGATTACGATTAGATGATAGATAAGAATATAATATCGGCACGAGGTCTTCTTCATACTTGGGGACGTGAGGCTGCTGCTGCCATTGCTGATCAGTCTCTGCTAGGCGCTAGCTTGCTGATCGGCCTCTGCTCCGAGTGGCAATATGTAAAAAGGTGAATCAATACTGGCCGGGCCAGAGGAAGGCGCCCATGGCGAACCTCCTCTTCTCCTCGACGTCGCCGGTGACAGGGAGGCCGTACTCTCGGAGCAGGCAGTCGACGCGCCACTCCGGCATCGCCTCGTAGTCCGCCTTCCTATACCGCGGGTAGTGCAGCGGCATCTGGAAGCCGCAGCTGAACGTGCCGTGCTCCGGCTTCGGCTGCTGCTTCTGGGCACCGACGGCAGCCGTGCCACCGTTAGCCTTGGCCATGCTCACGCTCACGGCAGGGCCCAAGGATCCCATCTCTCTCTCTCTCTCTCTCTCTCTCTCTCTGTGTGTGTCTCTGTGTGTGTGTGTGTGTGTGTGTGTGTGTGTGTGTGTGTTTCTTTGATGCCTCTGATTACCTTGTAAATTACAAGCAACTCGTGTTCGTTGAGAAGGAAGTGCTAGCTGATGGAAGGGTTTTATAGATGGTGTGAGATAGAGGAATAATAATCCACCGTCTTGCCTGACCAGAGCGGTAACTCGAGCCAACCACACTATCTGAAAGAAATGAACTGCAGTGATCCGAATGACCGGGCTCGTGCAATCAAGTAGAGTAATAAATTCTGACAACAGCGCGCTCCGTCCTCGCCGGTGAGGCAGCGCCGTCGACCTCAGGGCGTCCATCCCCTAGCTCGCGCCCGCGTCGCTGTCGGAGTCAGCGGAGCACACGCCACACGATCGATCCTACGCTATCCCACATGATTGATCAAGGATGTGGCTACACGAAGCAACACTTGCAGACCAGCTGCATGATTAGGAGGTAACGATCAATGAACTTGCCAGTTGGATCTCTTGCACGCAACGGCGTGGCTGCAGGAACAGAAGCTTCGAGGATCATGGGATGGTGATTGATGGGTCATGGGTGGCCGTGTAGGGTTACCTGTGCGGCATGAAACTGTGCTCCAAGAATTTCTTTGCGAGCCTTCGGTTGTTGGGGCGCAGTTTGGCACTTGGAAAGCAAAGGTGTAGACCAAATCTGTCCACTAGTTTTTTTTTTCTTTTACAGTAAAAAATCTGTTCACTACTTGATTCCTTGTATGATGATTCCCGAAAGCTAATTGCGCGCAAGATCGCAAGTGTTAGTACACTGAAATTACAGATCTGAGGACAAAGACATGGATGGTATTGTTCTCAAAAGCGAGTTTTGGCACATCTGTTACATGATTTTGGTGTGCATTTTCCTTGCAAAAAGAAAAGGGATTGTGCGCATCGATCTATCTATGTGTTTGATGAATGCGGAATGTAAAACATGAGGATGTGTATGTTCCATGTTTACGGTACAATAACCTCTGGTCCATGCCTTTGGATAGAAGGCGGTCAGGGACAAAATGGTCTTTTAGGGACCTAGGAGCTTAGAATGAGACTGGAAATTTATGCTGATTGCAAAAAAATGGAATGAAGGCAAAAGATTTGTCTCATCTATTAGTTAAGGGAGAATAGAGTTCGAGCAATATTACAACACCTCACAAAACAAAAGGTCATTACTCTCCTAGCATAATTTGACCCAATTTCTTAGCCCCCGCGGTTACCCAAAGTCCCAAATCATAGCCTCGTTTTTTATGTTTTCAAGAAGAACCACCCGGAGAAGCGCTCTTGTGCAAGATGCGGGCATTTCTTTCGTTTCAAATAGTGCAGACAATGAATTGTCTTTAGAAAATGATGTCACTGAAACAGAAAAATGGACATTTAATCAAAAGTGAATATGAGATTTAGGCATGTTTTGTACCTCTTCTGATCATATGGTTTTGACACGAGTTTTGGAGAAAGCTCAGTTAGGGCATCTCCAACGCCAACCCGCAAATGTCCCCGGTATATGTCCGGGTGTGATGCGCGGACATGATGCAGGAGGGAGCCATCCAATGCTAATCACAAACTATCCGGTTGGGAGGAGAAAAAGTAGGTGGGGACCATGCATGTGGTGAAATATTTGTGGTGTAGTGTTCGGTTAGAAGAAAAGAGAGGACAGGGGGACCATGCATGTGCGGCTGGGAGGAGCCCCCACCCCCACCCGCGTGCGTTTGTGTGACGACCCCGGCTTAATCGTGCACTAATCATACACGCAAATGCGCACGATCAAGCCTAAGGACTCACTTGAAGATATCACAACACAACTCTAAAACATAAATAAAGTCATACAAGCTTAATATTACAAGCCAGGGCCTCGAGGGCTCGAATACATAGCTCGATGGCATACAAGCGTCAGCGGAAGCATTAGATATCTGAGTACAGATATATTACATAGAGAGAATTAGGCCTTCACAGAGGCGGGGTAAAATAAAATACTACGATCGAAAGGCGTAGGCCTCCTGCCCTGGACCCTCCGATCCTACTCCTGGTCGTCGAACGGCTCCTCGTAGTAGTAGTACTCTCCAGGCGGGTAGTAGTACTGGTCGTCGGCTGGGGCTTCTGGCTCAGGGGCTCTGACGTCTGGTGGCATCAAATGGAATATGGGGGAAAAAGAAAATAAAGCAAACGTGAGTACTCATCCGAAGTACTCAGCAAGCAAGGATCTACACTACATATGCATCATTGTCAAAGGAATGGATGTATATGTGGACTGGGCTGCAGAAATGCCAGAGTAGAGGGGGAAAGCCTAGTCCTATCGAAGACTAGCATCTTCAACAATCTTCGACAGTCTTGCAGCATCAGGAGAGAGCAGATGAACATAATGTAAAGTAGTAGTAGTAATATCATCAACCTCGACCTGAGATCCTTTCTCGACTCCCTGCGAGAAAGCAATCCCAGAGCCGTACTATCCAGTTCTCATATCAAGTTCTAGTTGTACCGATCGGGATACAACTCCGAGTGTCCGTTACCGTAGGACAGGCTATCGATAGAAGTTTCTTCCCTGCAGGGGTGCACCAACTTACCCACCACGCTCGTTTAACTCTGGCCGGACACACTTTTCTGGGTCATGCCCGGCCTCGGCTGAGCAACACGCCGCAACCCGACCTAGGCTTATAAGAGAGGTCAGCACGCCGGACTAAACCTATGCCCCCAGGGGTCTTGGGCCATCGCCCCGGGAACTCCTGCACGTTACGGGGCCACCGAGAGCAGACCTAGCAACCCCTTATACAAGCGCGGTTGCGTTACCAGTCCAACTCGGCGTGCGCCGCTCCTTACTGACGTTCAACAAGCTTCGGCTGATGTGTACGACGCAGAACGCCCATACTATGCCCACGTGATGGTTAGTGCTATCGGGCCAGAGGCCCCTCGGATCAAATATCCAAACCGTAGTGGATTAGGAGCGCGCGGAAACGAGCAGAGACTCACGATCGATGTGACCCCGTCGCCCCGTCTCGAGGACTTGCGGCAAGGGCTAAGAATGCCCGGCCACGCCTCGTAGTTATCTCGCGGGCACCATCCAGGTCAACCCGACTCCACATCACTTCGCGTTAAGCTCGCGCGGGTACCCCTCAGGGCCGACCCGTCTTTAGTATCATAGTTTAGTGCAAGTCATAATATCCAAGGTAACTGTGTGTCTGACACCGAAGGGAACCCTGAGGAATCACCCTCGATGGAACTCCCGCTCGATGTTATCATCAAGGTGAACGAAGGAGGAATCACCCTCGAGGTCCATCTTGAGGAGTTGCGCGACGACGTCGTTATCGGGGGTGGTGTAGGAGGAATCACCCTCGCTTACCACGACCGAGTAACTAACCTACAAGGTTAACATCAGAAGTGCTGACGAGGTATCACCCTCGGCACTCGATGGTAACCCAGCAGTGTCGGCAACTAAGGGGAAGTGAGGTGCAGTGCCAGGGTCTAGTCTTCAATCCCGATGGTCGGGTCTTCTGATGTCCAGCAGGGCAGTCGGGATCAAGGGGGGTCTCTGTCGTGTCTCTACCCAGCCTATACTAAGCAGTCTAGGATAACCGGCAAGGTAGCAAGGCAGGTTACAATAAACAGGCTATGCAACAGATATAGGAAATAGTAGCAAGCAGCAGTTCTAATGCAAGCATAAGAGAGAAGAGAGTAGGCGATATAGGCATGCTCAAAATGGGGGTGCTTGCCTGTTTGCTCGGGGGCAAGGGCAAGATCGTCAGGGATGTCGTCGGGGACGTAGTCGTACTCCGGAGCGGCGTCTGCCTCAGGAGCTACGTCAACGTCGGGGTCTACCGAGAGAGAAGAGGGGGAAGAAACAGGTAAACATAATGCAAACAAATGCAATACGGTGCGTGTGATGCTATGATGCAGTGCAGGGTTGCCTAAATATGCATCTAAGTCATTTTAGTTATTTTTAGAATTAATCTGGGATTTAATATCCGACATGTGTGCACTATTCATCTGCCGGATTCGGGTCCGGAGTTACGAGTTCTTCTATGTAGGGGGTTCCGATGGAGAAACAGACGGCACGATCAGACTCGGCTCGTCGTCCTGAGCAACTTTCATGTTTTAACTTTTTCGATCCGAGCTACGGTTTAAAAGTTATTAATTTTCAAAGATTATATGAATTTTTGGAATTTATTTATTTACAGAAAATGAATTATGACGTCAGCATGACGTCATTGTGACGTCAGCGGTCAACAGCGCCGCTGACCAGTCAAATATGACATGTGGGTCCAGTGGGACCCACATGTCAGCCTCTGTTTAGGCTAATCAGTGGATTAATTTAATTACCAGGGTTAATTAGGGGGTGGACCCCACATGTCAGTGAGACATTAGGTTAATCTAATTAGTTTCTATTTAATTAAATCTTTAATTAGGTTAATTAGTCGCGGGGCCCACCTGTCAGTGGCATTGCGCCGCCACGTCAGCGCGTTGACCACGGTCAGCGTGGTCAGCGGGGCCCGTGGGACCCACTGGCAGTGACCCAGGGGTGTCCCACGTGGCGGCCACGTCGGCGGCCGGCGCCGGAGTTGCGCCGGCGACCAAAATCGCGGCGGCGCGGCTCGGGCGCCCGTCGGGTTTCGCCCACAGGCCACCAAAACGGCCAGGGCTGGTCGCATTCGAACGAGGGAAAGGCGCCGCGTCGATCTAAAGCATGAGCGCGAGCTAAAACGGCCGGAAACGAGCGCTAGGTCGTCGCCGGCGGACGCCGGAATCGGGCATCGGTGGATTTAGGGCTACGACGCTCGGGGAGGCGCGCTAGTGATCGCGTTGGACTCGCATGAGCTCCAGGAGCTCGATGCTGGGTCCGGACGAGCACGACGGCGTCTGTGGCCGCGGCGGCGAAGTGCACAGCGGCGAGCAGAGCTCGGCAACGACGGCAGCTGGCTATAAGGCGCTAGGGGACCAACGAGGAGCAGCAGGGAGAGGAGAGGCTCACCGTGCGGCACCCACGTAGGCCCTCGATAGTTTTGTAGCAGCAGAAGGCCGGTGTCGGAGGCGAAGAAGACGACGGCGACCGTAGTTGAGGACGAAGGGGATCCGGTGGTTCCGTGCTCCCCAGCTCCAGCTGAGGCCTCCAGTAGATGAGGAAGACGACGGCGGAGCTGGCCGGCACGGTGGACGAGCACGGGGTCGCCGGTGGCCACGGCAAATGGCGAAGTGCGGCGACGACGGCGCTCGGTGGCCGGATCTGGGAGGGAGCGAGGGGCGGAGCGAGCGAGGGAGGAGAGGGGAAAGTGGCGAGAAGAGCCAGGGGAGACGCCGGGCCTCGACCTTATCCTCTCGGGTGGCTGCGGCGTCGGTGGCCGTCGGCGTGTCGCCGCCCGGCTGGCGCTGGCGCGCGCGGCCAGGGGCGCGCCGACACGCACGAGGAGGGAGGTGAGGTGGGCCGCTGTTGGACTGGGCCGTACACTGTGCACTTAGGCCCAGCCAACAGTAGCGTTTTACTTTTTTTCTTATTTCTCTTCTCCCTTTTCTTTCATCCCTTTTTCTGTTTCAAAATGATTAGGCCACTTGTGCTCTTTTGAAAAATGTGAATGTTGGCCCAAATATTGCAATGCAATATTATCTCTCATCAAAAAGTGGTTTGGGCAGATTTGGAGTTCATTTGAATCTGTAATGATTTTAAATGAATTAATATTGCTGTTTTGGGTGCTGTTTCATCTTGTTTGAGTCACTTGCCCAACTCCAAATATTTTGATATTGATTTTTAGGAATGTTCCTGAATTATTTGCCATTTAATGAACATTTTCCCAACAGTGTTTGATCAACTTTATAATTCACCTTTGAATTTGAGTTGATTTTCAGATGTGAATTTGAATTGGATCATTAACCCATGTGACTTGGCACTGCAAATGATCGTGACTTGGCAGTTTTAACAGAGTGTCACAGAGCTTATTACAAGGGGGTGTTACAAGTTCTCCTCCTCTAAAAGAAATTCTCGTCCCGAGAATTTAGGAGGTAGAAGGAAAGAGTCCGGGATATTCTTCCCGAAGATGATCCTCGCGTTCCCAAGTGGCTTCATCTTCATTGTGGTCGACCATTGCACTTTTAGGAACTTGGTCGTCTTCTGACGAGTACGACGCTCAGCTTCGTCGAGGATGCGGATCGGATGCTCCTTATAGGAAAGATCATCTTGTAGCTCGAGCATCTCATGATCCACTGCACGGTGCGGGGATTCCTTGAAGCACTTACGGAGTTGCGACACGTGGAAGACATCATGAATATGGGAGAATTGCGGTGGCAACTCCAATTGATATGCCACCTGTCCACGTCTAGCCACGATGCGGAAAGGACCAATATAGCGAGGAGCTAGCTTGCCCTTGATTCCGAAACGACGGGTGCCCTTCATTGGAGTGACACGAAGATAAGCTTGATCACCAGGTTGATAGACCACACCCCATCGCTTGCGATCATAATTACTCTTCTGACGGTCTTGAGCTGCTTTGAGATTCTCCCGGACAATTCGGACTTGTTCTTCGGCATGCTGAATAATGTCCGGTCCAACAAGAGGTCGTTCCCCAGTTTCTGACCAATTCAGAGGGGTTCGACATTTACGTCCATAAAGAACCTCAAAGGGGGCCATTTTTAAGCTGGCTTGATAGCTGTTGTTATAGGAGAACTCGGCATACGGAAGAGATTCCTCCCATTTCTTACCAAAGGATATAACACAGGCTCGAAGCATGTCTTCAAGCACTTGATTAACGCGCTCAACTTGGCCTTGGGATTGGGGATGATAAGCTGAACTCCAGGTAATATGAGTTCCCATTGCTTTCTGGAAACTTTCCTAGAAATGGCCAGTGAAAATGCTGCCACGGTCTGAACTGATTTCCTTGGGAATACCATGGAGTGAAACAATTCTGGAGATATATAGCTCTGCTAACTGACTAGCAGTAATAGTCTCCTTAACTGGCAGAAAGTGTGCAACCTTGGAAAGTTGGTCAACGACGACAAGAATAGCATCGTGACCCTTCTGAGACTTGGGAAGACCAGTGATGAAGTCCATTTGCACTTTATCCCACTTCCATAGAGGAATAGGGAGCGGTTGCAGAATTCCAGCAGGTTTTTGATGTTCTGCCTTCACGCGACGACAAACGTCACACTCGGCAACATAACGAGCAATATCTTGCTTCATTCTAGACCACCAGTACCTTTGACGAAGATCTCGATACATTTTGGTACTACCTGGATGGATAGATAGCGGTGTATCATGGGCCTCCTTCATGACTTTGTCAGTCATCAGCTCGAAGCGAGGTACTACAATGCGGTCTCAGAAGTACAAGGTTCCATCTTCAGCAATCGAGAAATCCCTGTACTTTTGGAGGTGAAGCTCTTTCTTCATTAGATCAATTTCAGCATCCTTAGATTGCGCAATCTTGACAACTTTCTCAAGATCTGGTTGTATCACAGGGTTATTAAGAGAACCTTGCGGGATGATACAGAGATTCAGCTTGCGCAATTCTTCATATAGCTGGGGTTGAGCTTGTTTTACCATGAGGTTACTACAGTATGACTTGCGGCTCAAGGCATCAGCCATCACATTAGCTTTGCCGGGAGTGTATGAAATTCCACAGTCATAATCGGTGATTGTTTCCAACCAACGCTGCTGACGAAGATTAAGTTCCGGTTGAGTGAACAAGTACTTCAAGCTCTGATGATCGGTGTAAATCTCACACCGATTACCAAGGAGGTAATGACGCCACTGCTTCAAAGCATAAATCACAGCAGCAAGTTCAAGGTCATGCACTGGGTAATTCTCTTCATGTGGACGCAGTTGTCGCGAAGCATAAGCAATTACTCTTCGCTCTTGCATTAGGACACAACCTAATCCTTGGCGAGAGGCGTCGCAGAAGATCACAAAATCTTTGCGGGAGTCTGGAGGAGCAAGGACTGGAGCAGAAGTCAGCTTGTCCTTGAGGGTCTGGAAGCTTTCCTGACATTTGTCTGTCCACTCAAACTTAATGCCTTTGTGAAGCAGATTAGTCAGGGGCTTGGCAATCTTGGAGAAATTTTCGATGAATCGGCGACAATAACTTGCAAGCCCGAGGAAACTTCTGACTTGCTTGACATTCTTCGGAGGAGTCCAGTCAAGAATAGCCTGAACTCGCTCCGGGTTAACTGCAATACCATCCTTGGAGATGACATGTCCAAGGTAGGTTACCTCGGAAAGCCAGAATTCGCACTTAGAGTACTTGGCATATAATTGGTGCTCTCGAAGTCTCTCCAAAACTAGTCGAAGGTGCTCAGCATGTTCTTCTTTGTTCTTCGAATAAACCAGAATATCATCCAGATATACCACGATGAATTTGTCGAGGTAATCCATGAATATGTAATTCATTAGGCGGGAGAATGTAGCTGGAGCGTTTGTTAAACCAAACGACATGACTGTGTACTCGTAAGAGCCATAACGAGTAACGAATGCAGTCTTCGGAATATCCTCTTCACGGACACGGATCTGGTGATAACCCAACCTCAAGTCGAGTTTAGAAAACACCGAAGATCCAGCGAGTTGGTCATATAAATCATTGATTCGGGGAAGTGGATATTTATTCTGAATGGTTGCCTGGTTGATAGGACGATAATCTTGGACCAACCTATTCGTTCCATCTTTCTTCTTGACGAAAAGAGACGGTGCTCCCCAAGCAGAGGAACTAGGGCGAATGAAACCCTTCCTTAAGGATTTATCAATTTCCTCCTTAAGCTCGATGAGGTGGTGCGGAGGCATCTTGTAAGGACGCTTCGCAATAGGAGTGGTGCCAGGCTTCAAGTCGATGACGAACTCGACAGCTCTAGCAGGGGGTATTCCTGGAAGTTCTTCTGGAAAAACATCCGGGAAGTCACAGACAACTGGGATATTCTCGATCCCATCAAGCGGAGAAGCATTCAACGCGTTCAAGGCATAAATTTGAGCCTCGGCGTTCTGAGTGATATGAGCATGGTAATTCACCATCTCATTCGAGGGGTGCAAGAGGTGAACAACTTTGGTGGCACAATTGATTGAGGCATAATGGGCCTTCAACCAATCCATTCCCAGAATAAGGTCAATCTTGGACGATTTCAGAATAATGGGAGACGCACTGAACTCCAACCCTTCGATTTCAACGGGAACATTATAGCTAACAGCAGAGGTTCGGCAACCACCCGCGGGAGTGTGTACCAATAAGGGTGTGTTCATGTATTCGCATTTAATGTCATGCATGCGTGCAAAATGTTCTGACATGAAGGAATGCGATGCTCCTGAATCAAATAAAACGGATGCAGGTACTGAATTAATGAGAAGTGTACCCATCATAGTATCTGGTTGATCTGGAGCTTCAGACATGTTGACGTGGTAGTACTGCCCACGACCATAAGAAGGTCTGGCATTATTGTTGCGCTGCTGAGGAATACCACGGCCAATTCCACGGCCAGCAGAAGGGAGAGCTAGTTGATTCTGATTCTGAGAACAATCTCTAGCATGGTGACCTGGCTTGCCACGCTTGAAGCATAGTCCGCTGTCAGGACGAGGTGCTGGAGCTCGAGGTGCTGGAGTTGGCAGAGGCTGTCTCGGTGGTGGAGGTGGCAGACGTGGTGCAGCATAAGAAGGCCTGTTCGCAGGAGCTGCTGAACGGAACATGCCTTGGGGAAACCAGATGCGTCGCTTCTGGGAAGACGAGCCCGAAGATGAGCCCGACTCACGGGTGCGTCTGGATGCTTCCTTGTGCTTCTTAAGTCCAGTTTCAACCATGATGGCCTTATTCACCAAGGTGGCGAAATCAGGGTAATCTTGAACAAGAAGGGCTAACTGAATGTCATGGTGCAGTCCTTCACGAAACTTCTCTTGTCTGCGTTCATCAGTAGGAATGTCCTCTTCAGCGTAACGAGATAAGTCTAGAAACTCGCGCTGATAGACTTCCACAGTCTTGTTTCCTTGGACAAGGCTACGGAACTCAGCCTTCTTCCTAGCTATGACAGCTAGAGGAATGTAGCGGGCACGGAAAGCAATCTTGAACTCTGCCCAAGTGACGACAGTACCAGGCGGCAGAGTCTGTCGGTGAGTGGCCCACCATTGGGTTGCGGGGCCCTTAAGAAGATATGTCGCAAAAGTGACATAGTTAATTTCGGCGACACCAGCAGACTCCATCTCATGAGAGATATCACGCAGCCAGTCATCTGCATCCAGTGGGTTGACTGTGTTGCGGAAAAACGATGGACTGAGCCTCATGAACTCTGGTAAGGTAATGGATGGTTGCTGCTGATTAGCTTCAGGACGAGGGAATTGCTGCATAATCCCCGTCATAAACTGGCGGTTGAGTTCAAACTGTTGCATCATCGCTGCCATGTAATCAGGTGGTGGCGGCGGTGGCGGGTTGTTGTCAGCCATCCTGCTATTCCAACAGGGGTATTTCAGCGATAGCTTATGCAAGTGTTTAACAATAATTATGAGGTAACTCGACATTATTGAAAGAGTGCAATAGATGCTTAAAGTAGTCATTAAGATATACAGATCCGTACACAGTCGGTTAAAATCGGGCAGCATAACGGCGCAAATTGAAAAACTAGAGACACACTAGGCGGCACGCAGGCACGCGGTAAGGAAGTACACAACGTGACATAGCAAAGGCTACATCAGCGTCGGAGAAAACCACGGAAACGGGGTAACTGCAAGTGCGGACGACGAATGTTCATCGCGGCAGGATCCTGTGCTCCATGTGCACTCTGATGCAGAACCCGGTCTCGAACTGTAAGAAGAGGTCCACGTGCAGGCGTGTGACCTCCCACTGCAGGCCAATCAATACCTGGCGGCATCTCGGTCCTGCGTGGGTATAGAATATCCTCCGGATGTATCCCTGCACGAACAGCTGGTAGCAACTATGTCATTGCCTCGTAGTAGCGTGCTCGAGTGGCAAACAACTCGACGGCAAGAGCCCGAACAGTGCGATCCAGAGCCTGAGTGCACTGAATCAGAACCTGCGGGTCGTAGCATCGAGACTCGTACGGGGCACAGATAGCTGTGTAAAATCCAGTAGCATCTCCAACAGGTGCATACAGAATGTACCGAAACACAGTATCATCCAAGTTAGCACTATGCTCTCCTCGGAGACGTGCGACAGCAGAGTAGGCGGCTTCATGTACTGCCATCTCAATCGTCACGCCTAATCCATGAAAAAGGTGTAGCTCGGTGTCTGAGTTGTTCTGCTGATCATAAATCCGAACTTCAGCATAGTACTGTTCCTGGTTGAACTCACGGTAAACCTCATAGACCATGTACTCGGGATACCAGCGGTAACCCAGTCTACTCAGGAGGGCGATCAGAACAGCTGGAAATCCAGGGGCATCACGAGCCCAAGTGCGACGCACAAGCTGGGTCGTAGGCCGCGGTGGAAACAGTCGATCCATCTGAAACAGAGAAGTTCAGGGTTGTCATAAGACAATGAGAAGCATAACCGATCCCAGAAGGAAAGGTTAAACAAAACAATGGAAAGGAAAATGATTATCAGACTAATCAGATCAACATCAGGGAAATCACACTGAATCCAGCTCTCCGGGTGGATAGAATTAACGAGAACCTAAATGTCGGTGTTAGTAAATTTTATTAAACCCGAATAGACGAGAGATCAGAATCCCAGAATAAAGACGAGGAATAAAAGATCCTAATACCACCCAGTTGGCGACGTGGGCCCGTAAGCCACACAGCCAAGTTAGTAAAACAGTTTTTGACTTCTAGACTCAACTTCGGCCAAGGAATTGGGAAGGGGAACTCCTAGAGGCAGTCGGCTCTGATACCAACCTGTGACGACCCCGGCTTAATCGTGCACTAATCATACACGCAAATGCGCACGATCAAGCCTAAGGACTCACTTGAAGATATCACAACACAACTCTAAAACATAAATAAAGTCATACAAGCTTAATATTACAAGCCAGGGCCTCGAGGGCTCGAATACATAGCTCGATGGCATACAAGCGTCAGCGGAAGCATTAGATATCTGGGTACAGATATATTACATAGAGAGAATTAGGCCTTCACAGAGGCGGGGTAAAATAAAATACTACGATCGAAAGGCGTAGGCCTCCTGCCCTGGACCCTCCGATCCTACTCCTGGTCGTCGAACGGCTCCTCGTAATAGTAGTACTCTCCAGGCGGGTAGTAGTACTGGTCGTCGGCTGGGGCTTCTGGCTCAGGGGCTCCGACGTCTGGTGGCATCAAATGGAATATGGGGGAAAAAGAAAATAAAGCAAACGTGAGTACTCATCCGAAGTACTCAGCAAGCAAGGATCTACACTACATATGCATCATTGTCAAAGGAATGGCTGTATATGTGGACTGGGCTGCAGAAATGCCAGAGTAGAGGGGGAAAGCCTAGTCCTATCGAAGACTAGCATCTTCAACAATCTTCGACAGTCTTGCAGCATCAGGAGAGAGCAGATGAACATAATGTAAAGTAGTAGTAGTAATATCATCAACCTCGACCTGAGATCCTTTCTCGACTCCCTGCGAGAAAGCAATCTCAGAGCCGTACTATCCAGTTCTCATATCAAGTTCTAGTTGTACCGATCGGGATACAACTCCGAGTGTCCGTTACCGTAGGACAGGCTATCGATAGAAGTTTCTTCCCTGCAGAGGTGCACCAACTTACCCACCACGCTCGCTTAACTCTGGCCGGACACACTTTTCTGGGTCATGCCCGGCCTCGGCTGAGCAACACGCCGCAACCCGACCTAGGCTTATAAGAGAGGTCAGCACGCCGGACTAAACCTATGCCCCCAGGGGTCTTGGGCCATCGCCCCGGGAACTCCTGCACGTTACGGGGCCACCGAGAGCAGACCTAGCAACCCCTTATACAAGCGCGGTTGCGTTACCAGTCCAACTCGGCATGCGCCGCTCCTTACTGACGTCCAACAAGCTTCGGCTGATGTGTACGACGCAGAACGCCCATACTATGCCCACGTGATGGTTAGTGCTATCGGGCCAGAGGCCCCTCGGATCAAATATCCAAACCGTAGTGGATTAGGAGCGCGCGGAAACGAGCAGAGACTCACGATCGATGTGACCCCGTCGCCCCGTCTCGAGGACTTGCGGCAAGGGCTAAGAATGCCCGGCCACGCCTCGTAGTTATCTCGCGGGCACCATCCAGGTCAACCCGACTCCACATCACTTCGCGTTAAGCTCGCGCGGGTACCCCTCAGGGCCGACCCGTCTTTAGTATCATAGTTTAGTGCAAGTCATAATATCCAAGGTAACTGTGTGTCTGACACCGAAGGGAACCCTGAGGAATCACCCTCGATGGAATTCCCGCTCGATGTTATCATCAAGGTGAACGAAGGAGGAATCACCCTCGAGGTCCACCTTGAGGAGTTGCGCGACGACGTCGTTATCGGGGGTGGTGTAGGAGGAATCACCCTCGCTTACCACGACCGAGTAACTAACCTACAAGGTTAACATCAGAAGTGCTGACGAGGTATCACCCTCGGCACTCGATGGTAACCCAGCAGTGTCGGCAACTAAGGGGAAGTGAGGTGCAGTGCCAGGGTCTAGTCTTCAATCCCGATGGTCGGGTCTTCTGATGTCCAGCAGGGCAGTCGGGATCAAGGGGGGTCTCTGTCGTGTCTCTACCCAGCCTATACTAAGCAGTCTAGGATAACCGGTAAGGTAGCAAGGCAGGTTACAATAAACAGGCTATGCAACAGATATAGGAAACAGTAGCAAGCAGCAGTTCTAATGCAAGCATAAGAGAGAAGAGAGTAGGCGATATAGGCATGCTCAAAATGGGGGTGCTTGCCTGTTTGCTCGGGGGCAAGGGCAAGGTCGTCAGGGATGTCGTCGGGGACATAGTCGTACTCCGGAGCGGCGTCTGCCTCAGGAGCTACGTCAACGTCGGGGTCTACCGAGAGAGAAGAAGGGGAAGAAACAGGTAAACATAATGCAAACAAATGCAATACGGTGCGTGTGATGCTATGATGCAGTGCAGGGTTGCCTAAATATGCATCTAAGTCATTTTAGTTATTTTTAGAATTAATCTGGGATTTAATATCCGACATGTGTGCACTATTCATCTGCCGGATTCGGGTCCGGAGTTACGAGTTCTTCTATGTAGGGGGTTCCGATGGAGAAACTGACGGCACGATCAGACTCGGCTCGTCGTCCTGAGCAACTTTCATGTTTTAACTTTTTCGATCCGAGCTACGGTTTAAAAGTTATTAATTTTCAAAGATTATATGAATTTTTGGAATTTATTTATTTACAGAAAATGAATTATGACGTCAGCATGACGTCATTGTGACGTCAGCGGTCAACAGCGCCGCTGACCAGTCAAATATGACATGTGGGTCCAGTGGGACCCACATGTCAGCCTCTGTTTAGGCTAATCAGTGGATTAATTTAATTACCAGGGTTAATTAGGGGGTGGACCCCACATGTCAGTGAGACATTAGGTTAATCTAATTAGTTTCTATTTAATTAAATCTTTAATTAGGTTAATTAGTCGCGGGGCCCACCTGTCAGTGGCATTGCGCCGCCACGTCAGCGCGTTGACCACGGTCAGTGTGGTCAGCGGGGCCCGTGGGACCCACTGGCAGTGACCCAGGGGTGTCCCACGTGGCGGCCACGTCGGCGGCCGGCGCCGGAGTTGCGCCGGCGACCAAAATCGCGGCGGCGCGGCTCGGGCGCCCGTCGGGTTTCGCCCACAGGCCACCAAAACGGCCGGGGCTGGTCGCGTTCGAATGAGGGAAAGGCGCCGCGTCGATCTAAAGCATGAGCGCGAGCTAAAACGGCCGGAAACGAGCGCTAGGTCGTCGCCGGCGGACGCCGGAATCGGGCATCGGTGGATTTAGGGCTACAACGCTCGGGGAGGCGCGCTAGTGATCGCGTTGGACTCGCACGAGCTCCAGGAGCTCGATGCTGGGTCCGGACGAGCACGACGGCGTCTGTGGCCGCGGCGGCGAAGTGCACAGCGGCGAGCAGAGCTCGGCAACGACGGCAGCTGGCTATAAGGCGCTAGGGGACCAACGAGGAGCAGCAGGGAGAGGAGAGGCTCACCGTGCGGCACCCACGTAGGCCCTCGATAGTTTTGTAGCAGCAGAAGGCCGGCGTCGGAGGTGAAGAAGACGACGGCGACCGTAGTTGAGGACGAAGGGGATCCGGTGGTTCCGTGCTCCCCAGCTCCAGCTGAGGCCTCCAGTAGATGAGGAAGACGACGGCGGAGCTGGCCGGCACGGTGGACGAGCACGGGGTCGCCGGTGGCCACGGCAAATGGCGAAGTGCGGCGACGACGGCGCTCGGTGGCCGGATCTGGGAGGGAGCGAGGGGCGGAGCGAGCGAGGGAGGAGAGGGGAAAGTGGCGAGGAGAGCCAGGGGAGACGCCGGGCCTCGACCTTATCCTCTCGGGTGGCTGCGGCGTCGGTGGCCGTCGGCGTGTCGCCGCCCGGCTGGCGCTGGCGCGCGCGGCCAGGGGCGCGCCGACACGCACGAGGAGGGAGGTGAGGTGGGCCGCTGTTGGACTGGGCCGCACACTGTGCACTTAGGCCCAGCCAACAGTAGCGTTTTACTTTTTTTCTTATTTCTCTTCTCCCTTTTCTTTTATCCCTTTTTCTGTTTCAAAATGATTAGGCAACTTGTGCTCTTTTGAAAAATGTGAATGTTGGCCCAAATATTGCAATGCAATATTATCTCTCATCAAAAAGTGGTTTGGGCAGATTTGGAGTTCATTTGAATCTGTAATGATTTTAAATGAATTAATATTGCTGTTTTGGGTGCTGTTTCATCTTGTTTGAGTCACTTGCCCAACTCCAAATATTTTGATATTGATTTTTAGGAATGTTCCTGAATTATTTGCCATTTAATGAACATT
The DNA here is from genome assembly GCA_011799875.1 of Thinopyrum elongatum. NCBI lineage: Eukaryota > Viridiplantae > Streptophyta > Magnoliopsida > Poales > Poaceae > Thinopyrum > Thinopyrum elongatum. The sequence continues at coordinate 517,675,247 of CM022303.1, forward strand.
TTCCCAATAGTGTTTGATCAACTTTATAATTCACCTTTGAATTTGAGTTGATTTTCAGATGTGAATTTGAATTGGATCATTAACCCATGTGACTTGGCACTGCAAATGATCGTGACTTGGCAGTTTTAACAGAGTGTCACAGAGCTTATTACAAGGGGGTGTTACAGTTTGTCTCTTGGATAACGGAATCCGTACGTCCGGACTGTTAAGCGGACATATACAAGTTCACGTTGGATGGCAAAAGCGGTCCGGACATATAATGGAGGTTTGAGGGTCCGCCTTGGAGATGCCCTTACTCTCTTTGCAGAAGTTGTCTACTGAAAACTATCACAATCTTTACAACAATTATATTGTATAAAATAACATTACAAAAGCCAAAAATCCATCTCTGCACCCGAGCTCATCTGCACCCGCGCTGACGAAAAAAATCAAAACAAATACTAGAAAAATTCAAAAAAAAATCCTATTTTTTTTGTGCGGTAGAAAATTTGATGCGTGAGGTCCGCTACAATTTTCAAATTATTTGGACATCTGAGGAGCTCTCAGCAAAAAAAGACAAATTGGGGGTCTCTAAAAATGTTTACCGTTCATGTACTGTTTTGGCCTGACTTGTCTTTTTTGCTGAGAGCTGATCAGATGTTCAAATGACTTGAAATTTAGAGCGGGTCTCACGCATCAAAGTTTCTACCACACAAAAAAAAAATTGGAATTTTTTGAATTTGTTTTGAATTTTTTACGATTTTTTTCTAACCGGATGCAGATGAGCCTTGGCACCGAAACGCCCTACTCGGCTTGCCCAATAATTATATGTTTGGAAGATACTTCTTAAAATGAATTTACATATATCTTTTTGAGTATCGAATGTAAATACTCCAAAAGATATTGATGGTCGAGGTTTCAAAAGTTTGACTTGATCTACATATATCCAGCAGAGTCAAAAGTACATGTGGTCCTTCAACTTGAAAAGTGCGCTAATTTTAGTCCGTAAACCATCAGATGGTTAAGGAGGCACATTTATCTTGGCATTTGTGTGCATCTTGCTCCATGCCAGAGCACGTTGAAGCTTACTTGCCAATGTGTCATGCTGACCTGACCTCTCAAATTCTTTGCATTTCTCATTAACCAGCATCTTCGTGTGCTCTAACGTAATTGACGGGGTTGCGAGGTAGAGAGGTGGTGTTACATGCAAACACTATTAGGCCTGACATTTACTAAATGATAATTCAATGGTTTTCGTTGATACACAATTGTATATTTTGAAGATTATGGTTAGGATTGTTTCTGCTCGTTAGCATTAGTGTGACTTAAGATGGGAACTACAAAGACTTTTGCAGAATATAGTCGCATAAAGAAACTACAATGTAAACTGGAATTGGTACGACCAAAACATTCATGACCAGCCAACTTCATCGTGGGAAGGGGTGCTCATAATAATATAGGAGGCCCATGTGCTCCTTATTAAGGTATTGAACTGCATGAAAGCATCCATCGCATGGTTGTTGCAACTATTAAACGTTAATTGGAATAATGTTCCTATTTAAGTGTGAGAAGAGAGATGGAACGTGATCATACTTCATAGAAGGCCTCCTACTTACCTGAGGGGTTGAGCAAGGAGTAGATCTAAGTCATTGCTAGGTTCATGTTGGCGTAGAGCATGTAGTAATGTGCAAAACTAATGCATTTGATTTAAACATCGCTTGCAATGTTGTCGAGACTCAAACTGGAAGGATCAGGGTGTACAAAGTCGGTTCACCATGATGACCAACTGAGGATGAACTCTTCTTCATCATCACATCATGGCATCGGCATACTTCTTAGGTCTAGTATTCCCTTAAGTTCAAAAATAAATGATGCTTCAAAAACAAATCCAGGAAACCCATAAAGAAATATGCAAGTGCATCAAGGGCTATTAGCAAAAGATGTGGTGTGTTGGGCTATAGAGGCGCTCCGTTTTCCTGACCAGATGTGTGCATGGTGGCAAGTTTGCTCAGAATGCTTGTACTTGGATCAAAATGAAGACAAGGTAAATGCACCATTGGTGCTTGAATTTGCCATCAGGGCCGGCCATTGGCCATGGCGAAGAGTGTGACCGCCTAGGACCTAGGCCGAGCAGGGGCCCATACCGTGTGCTTATGTATTTTATGTATAGTAAATATGTAATTTTAGTGTACAAGAAAAAGTATGACTAAGGTGGCTAGCGCGTGGGATATCATCCTGAGGTCCGGGGTTTGATTTCCGCGACACATTATTTTTTGAGCTTCAAAAAGAAAACGTACCAAGCTAGTAGGCCATTCTACCAGTTCACACAAGGGCCTTCAACATGCTAGGGCCAGCTCTGCTTGCCATGAACAATCTCTTTGGTACTTCCAATTGTACAATGCACAAAAGTGGTTCAAAAACATTGCTTTAGCGTGCAATTCGGTGTCCTTGCCGTCTGAAGACGTTAACTGTGTTGCGCTGACATGGCACCGTATTTTTGTTGGAAGCGCCCATGGTGTGCAAGCATGCCGTGGGGCCCACTTGTTGTTGTAGGACAGGTTGGTTGGCCGTTGTGTCCCACCTGCGAGTGAAAGTACAAAGGTATTATTGATTGAACAATGGCTACATTTGATGCTTGAACTTGCTAGGGGTGATCACTTTGGTGCTTGTAGTTATAGAATACAGAAAAGTGATTCAAAAACTTGGCTTTCGCATGCAATACGGTACCCTCGTCGTCCACGTTATCTGTGATGCGCTTCATGGCATTGTTTTTTTGTTGGATTGTGTGTCCTCGCCTTCTGTAAACATTAACTATGTTGCGCTGATGTAGCACCGTATTTTGGTTGGATTGTGCATGTGGCATGCCAACGTGCCATGGGACCCACCAGTGGCTGTAGGACTAGCTGGCTGGCTGTTGGATCCCTCCTTTTGGAATGTGCATGTGGCATGCCAGCGTGCTGCGGGGCCCATTTGCAACTGTAGGATAGGCTTGCTGACTATTGGGGCCCACCTGCCAATGAACAGTATGAAGAAATAGTTGATTGAAAAATGGCTACATGTGAGATTCGAACATGCATCTCACGGGAGCCTACCAAAAGTGGTTCAAAAAATGACTTTCACATGCAATGCGGTGCCCCTCCTCGTCCGTAAATGTTAAAATGAACCCTAATAAAATGGTTATGTCGCTTTAAAAATGTTCACGTGTATTAATAAAGTTTATGTGTTTGCAAAAATATTTATATATATTAAACAAAAATAAATAGAAAATAAGGTATGGAAAACTAAATGTGAGCCTAGTGTGCCCCTAGACTGCAAATGTGAAAATGATTAAATTAATATTTTATAATGTGCAATTTTAAAATCATATGAACATTTATTAAATATATAAAAACTTTCTAAAATTATGTTAATTTTTTATTAAATATGTGTACACTTTTAAAATTATATAAATATTTTTATAATTCATAAAAATAATTTAATTGTACAAATGTATGTTTACAATAGTACTTGAATATTGTTTAAAGTGGCATCAATATTTTTCTAAAGTGAGTTATTTTATTTGTCTGTATATTATTTATAACACATGAATATTCGAACCTAATTTTTATTATTGTGATATAATTTACATATTTTTAACAAACTCCTAAAAAGAAAAAGAAAAGGTAACATGGGGAAAATAGACTGCAACCCATTTAAGCCCCACAAACATGGTTACTTCCAAAACATTAAGGCTAATTATCACTTCTAGACATTGAAACGTTATGCGCTAATGACGCGTTTGGTTACTCGCATCGTTTTTTGCCACTTTGCATACTTGTCCCGGTTAGGCCTGGCAGACGAAAAACAGGCAAAAAACCATCATTTGTACATAGTTCGGTAGCCTGCATGTAGACTGCCTGCATTAGGGGAGCAATTTTTGCATGGTGTTTGGTGTCCTGCATTGGTTGGGCTGATGCAACTACACGGTGTTTGGTTGCATACACTGAACATGGTTAAGAGTTAACACCTAACATAACACACAGAGTTACACTAGAGTTCCTCGGCGACTGCAGTGGGCGGTGGTCGCGGCGCCGCGGCCACCACCACGAGCACGGAGTCGCGAGCGAGCAATCCCGTTGGCGGCTCGGCAAACTAGTTGCTAGCATCGTCGCCGCAGAGAAAGCCCGTGCGGAGTGATGAATAGGAGGGCACTAAGGCCGAAAAAGATGGAGGAGAAATGAAGTGCACGCGCCATGCACTTCGGCGCGAGAGAATAAATTGTAACTAGCTTGGCGGAAAAAAAATCCACCGAGGCCGACATCTACAAATCAAGATCGAGGTGGTGCACCACTTCAGAGACAGTCCGGCTTTGGAGCTCGGCTGCAAGAAAATAACAAGGCATTTGATAAAGGCCGAAAACTTAAAGGGGCTCCTTGGATACCCGACATGTGAACTCTTCGTATACACCTCAGCGATCTTCGAGATCGGAGATGAGAAGATTTGTTGAACCAACTTTCAAGACCGACGACCGAAGATGAAGAAAAGATCAAAAGAACCGAGGAGCGTCCCAACTTGAAGACCGGTTAAGGGGCTACTGATGGTGTCCTGAACTAGTGGGTACTCACCATGTCATCTCCCGGCTAGGAGGGTCGGACTAAGGAACCCCATGGTGGTTAATTGGGCCTCTTCGGACAGCCCATTACGTATACAAGAAAGATTCCATCAAACTTGACGCACAAGACAAGGACTCCTCTAAATCCTAGGCCTCTGTTACATTATATAAACCGAGGCTAGACTACTCGATAGATTATATTCTAGATATTCTTGACATCCTAGATTCATACACACATTAGATCTCAAGGTAGATCAACATGTACTATGTATCCTATCCACAATTCAATACAATACAAACAGGACGTAGGGTTTTACTCCCTCCTTTTCTTTTTAGTTTGCATATAAAATTTGGTCAAAGTCAAACTTTGTAAACTTTGACTAATTTTATAGGAGAAAATATCAACATTGACAATATGAAATTAATATTATTGGATGCATGATGAAATTAAATTTCATACCATATAGCTTTAGTATTAATATTAATACAAGCATGATGAAATTTGGTTACCGCTGAAGTTTCACTTCCGCCAACTGCTTTTGTGCGATAGGGGGCAAAAACTGTAAAACGACGGTTATTTTACAGTTTAGGGTGTTTTATGTATCAGCTAGAGTTGCTCTAAGACGTTTTTTCGACACTATCACTGCTAAAAACAGTTTAGCCCCAATAAAATTGGTATAGTGCCTGATTATGGTCGAAGTAGAAAGCATGCACGAGTTAAAGACTGCAGAACTCAGAAGACACAAGCAGATAGAAGCCAACAAGAGAGCAGATTTTTAGGACCCTGGAGCCTGTGCAAAACGATCGGAACTGCAGAACTGCAGCAAAACGGATCAAGGTCGCACGTACATACAAAGCACGACAGTACACGTATGAACATCAGAAACAACACCTTCTTCCAGTGCTTATATATATACTCCAAGAAACATGATATATTCTGTATGGAGAATTGGAGATTACGATAGATGATAGATATAAGAATATAAATGTCCTCACGAGGTCTTTCTTCTTCATACATGGGGATGTACGTGACGTTGCTGTTGCCATTGCTGATCAGTCTCTGCCAGGCGCTAGCTCGCTGACCGGCCTCTGCTCCGAGTGGCGAGATGTAAGAAGGCGGATCAATACTGGCCGGGCCAGAGGAAGGCGCCCATGGCGAACCTCCTCTTGTCGTCGACGTCGCCGGCGACGGGGAGGCCGTACTCCCGGAGCAGGCAGTCGACGCGCCACTCCGGCATCGCCTCGTAGTCCGCCTTCCTGTACCGCGGGTAGTGCAGCGGCATCCGGAAGCCGCAGCTGAACGTGCCGCGCTCCGGCTGCTGCTGCTGCTGGCCGCCGACGGCCGCCGTGCCGCCGCTGGCCTTGGCCATGCTCACGCTCACGGCAGGGCCCAAGGATCCCATGTGTATGTGTGTGTGTGTTTGGTTGCCGCCTCTGAACGCCTTGTAACTTCCAAGCAACTGGAGCTGTGGCTGAGAAGGGAGTGCCAGAGGCTGGAAGGGCTTTTATAGATGGAAAATTGTGGTAGAGGAATAATGTGGAGGGTGCTGGACCAATGTTTGATGCTGATTTAAACCTGTTCGACAAGCGCATTTAAGAGAGATCGATCGTGCCGTGCCATTCTGGCTAGTAATTCTTTCCCTCATGGTGAAGCTAAGATTTTTTTTCACAAAAAACAGAGAAATTTCCCCGCTGTGCGAAATTCGCCGCGACTGCTCAACCGCCTTCCTATGAAATTCAGTTCCCTGAATTCCAAACGGAGCCTAATCACCCCTCCATTTTTTTACCGAGACAACTAATGACTGTATTGTACATTTCTCCAGGAGAGAGTTTTCGATGTCCTTTTTATGAGCATGCATGAGTTTGGCATGCCAGGCCAGCAAAGCTTGCAGCAGAAGCGTTTCAGTTTCAAGGATGTGACTTGTTGGTGGGGGAGTCGCTCGGACCCGGTGGGCAGGATGCCGATACTGCGGGCGACATGAAGCTAGGGGAAACCCAGCGGCAACCTCGTTCTGGCAACATGCTCCCTCGGCGTTTTATCTTTCCCAGCCTTTTTCCATTTCATTTCCTTGCCTGGCTGAAACGAATGCGGCGATCCCTTTCGGGGAGTGGCATGCGCCGCAAGGAATAGATGGGATGCGCGTTTTGCCCTTTCCCCCTTCTCAAGACAGAAACGAGGGAACCATGAGGACGAAACCAGTGGCAGCACGAGGTGATCTTTAACCAACACCCAAACAGGTCCAATCAGGGGTGGTTGATTACGTGTACTCGGCTACTAGCAGGGCTTCATCTCCTAGTGGTAATTCGAAGCTACCCGAGGGCCAGGTGATAGGCGAATCAGCACAAATCGACGACTTGCTTTGAGTTCAAATTCAGATTCTTTGTTTGGGCATAAGTGGCTCGGTGCACAAAGACGACAAATATATATGCCCTCAGGCAAGCCCTCCTCGCCACATAAATTTCATTACACACGCAAAAGGAGATCTCAAGCCAACGCTAACTCTGTAAGCTACCTTGTTGCCTTTCCTTTTCCCTCCCCAAAACTCTAGAAGGAAGATCCCGTCCCGAATGGGAGAGGAATGTGATATTGGAAGCTTCAGGTCATCAGGAATTCGCTAGACAAATCTATAACAACGACCTTAATGCAACAAAGGGCAATATAATTTGCTGATTTGTCATCTGCGACAAAATATGCACCAATATGATGAATCTCTTGCCATTAGTGCATGGCGTCAAAAACGCTCTTATATTATGGGACGGACGTAGTAGCATATATCGTGCTTTGAGCTCAGGTACAAATATTTCAGGCATAAATAGGGGCTAACCATTATCGCGTAGGTTAAGCTTTCATAGAAATGCACAGTAGGAAGTAGGAATGGTAAGCTGATTTCTACTGACGAGCATGATTTCAGTTTGACATCTTCATACTCCTCACACATGTAATTCTTGTAAAACTTTAATCATATTAAGCAAAACTATAATGCATAAGGTAAAATAATTTTAGGAAACATTAGACCAATATTTGTACAGGGCAAACAAGTCATACTAGCGAGATAAAAGCAAGGTCCCCAATTCATATGATCGATGTACCAGCCTTTATGGCCCTAGGAAGTAGACTGGAGAAGCACATTTGGAGGCTAAAGTTTTCTTGAGGGAGGGGAAAGAATCTGAAAATTATAATGCTGACACTCGAAAAACGTACAACTTGGCTAGAAGGAAAAGGATCAGCAAGAGCACACAGAAATTGCAAAAATGCATAGGTATAGCGTCCTTGGTCAATGCTGCATTGAACGCATTTGGCCTTATTATTTCTGAAACAGGTCCTAACAAGTACCCTTATCATGGCTATGTTTACAGAATATTGTAAGACAGGGCCAGAACCCAAAGCAGGTTTTGCAGCAGATACGAAATGAGTATGGCGTTTTGGTGGCCGAGCACCCTGCAGGCCGTAATCTCGCGCCGTGCAATATAGCCCCGCGATGTGTGCTCCTATTTTCTCGCTCGTTCTATACGGTGGCTGATATGTTGAAATACATGCGTGCCATGGGCTGGTGTGCTACCGTTCTACGTGGGCCTCGGGGGCACGCGGGGTACACCACAGGCACCTCATGCGCCTGCTGGGCTGATTTAAAAACAGCACATGTAGCTGGAGGTGGCTGGTGCGATATTAATTCCCGCTTTGATGGGCCGATCTGGCGCTGCATCTAGTTTAACCACAGAAGCTCTGCATCTAGTTTTTTTTTTCTCAAAAAAAAAGAAGCGGTGTTTTTTTCTTACCTTGGTCAGAACATCCATCTCTTCCCCCCGTCAAAAAAAAAACATCCATCTCTTCCCGTGGTAGGTGTGCGGAGCGGCGATTCGCCATGGATGGCCTCGAGTTCTTCTTTGAGGAAGCAGAATCTGGGTGAGAACCAAACTGCCATATTATTTCTCTTGCTCTTACTTCTTTCGATTGGAGATCTATTTTGACTTGGTATTCTGCTGCTTGATTTCGGTATTGGTTCTTGAGTTCTTCTTCTCCCTTTGTTTCGTTGGATCTGACTGGATGGGTATCGTGTATGTGCTGCATATTGGTTCCTAGGGTAGATGCGGGTGATATTTTGGGTGGCGGAATCGATGTTGTGGAGTCTGTGGTTGCTTCTATCCATGAAGCTCGCGGGCGCTCAGCTGATGTGATCTCTTCTGAACCCATGGACAGCAGTGGCGGCGGAGAGCAGTCCCGAGATGTGGAGGCGAATGTTGGCTTATACTGCAACGGCGAAAGTGAGGTCGTTGGTGACTCAAACGACATGGCTCCTGAGTGTGCGACCGCTGCATCTGTGAGAGAAGATGGAGATGCAGAGGGTGTCGTCGTCAACAATTCAAAGGGCTCCTGCTGGAGTCGACGGTAACAAACAGACGCTCGTTTTGTCATTACTTTTCTTTTGTACCGGTGATTCTAGCTTCCTGCACTTGCCTGTAGCAAAAACACACTATAGTATTGATGCTAGCTTGAAACCACAATTTTTAAACCACAATTAATGCATGATTCTGTTATGAATGGTCAGTACTAAATTTTTAAGAACTACTCTCCTTATCTCGGTCTGGACTGCTAGAAAATACAGTTAACACCATTTTTTGAAAACTGTAGTATTAGGATTGGCAAGTCGTCAGAAGAGAGGGATGCCAACCCAAGCAGAGTCCCTGCGCTTGAGTCTTCAATGAGAGCTTACGCAGACAACAAGGCTGAAACTGTTGTCAATCCGGCACTCGGAACTAGTTTTGACACAGTTGAAGAAGCGTACGAGTTTTACAACCTATACTCCTGGGAGAGTGGTTTTGGTGTCAGGTATACCAAAAGCAGACTGAATGTCCATCGGACAAAATGTATGCAGGAGTTTGTGTGCGCGTGCGCGGTGAGGATGATTCATCACTTCAGAAAGAAAAATGTTTCCTTGCAAGTACTTTTTTCATATTTATTTTGTGGTATGTTGTTCTGGGAAAACTCTGCAGGGTAAGCCATTGCAACCCAACAGCCGCTCGACAAGGTGCGGATGCGCTGTGTTGATGCGGGTGCTTAGATCTGATGATAAAGGATGGTACATATATGAACACAAAACAGAGCACAACCATGCACTCTCAGTTAATTGTATGGAGAAGCTACACTGGAAATCGCACCGACACATAGATAGATATACCAGAGACTTGGTGAAACAGCTAAGAGAAAACAATATAAGCCTAAGCAAGGTTTACAGCGTGGTGGGCAGTTTTTTTGGACCGGTGAAGGAGGTGCCATTCACAAAGAGATCTCTGAAGACTCCTTGTGGAAACTTAACAGAGAGATCTCAGAAAATGATGCCACAAAGACAATAGAGGTGTTCAACGCAATGCGGGCTGAAGATATGTGCCACCAGGATCGCGGATGCACCTGTTTGTTAGGCAATATGAGAAGATGCAATTTGACAGAGATTCAGAGGAGAGTTATCAGGAGAAAAGAACCAAACTGGTAAGAATACAATGTTTATATGTTCTCCCACATGCATTTTCTATCTTACCATGAATCATGCCCCGATGGTGATGAACATCATGTGCAGCACATGCTAATTATATGTCTCCACACGCAGGGTGGTGTTGTCCTGGCTCAGAACCTACCTATCGACATTCATGCATCCAAAATTTACACAAGGGCTATGTTTGAAAATTTTGGTGAGATGCTATATGAGGGTGGGTCATATGTTCTGATTGAAATTGTGCCTCGCCGTGAATACATAGCAAGGCATGTAAAGAAAGATTCCTGGGACAAATGGTGTAAAAATGAATTCCTCGTCCAGGTCAATGAGCTTGGTGATGAATTCAAGTGTGAATGTGGAATGCTTGAGCATTTCGGCATGGTGTGCAGCCATGCACTAAAGGTGTGTTTTTTGTTGTTGATGATGTTGTTGTTTTGTTATGTCTGCAAGACAAGTTATTACTGAGATCAGAAAAATGGTACATTTTGACACTGACCCTTTTTATTCTCAGGTGATGATCCAGCTTGGTCTGCAAGAGATTCCAACCAAACACGTGCTGAAGCGTTGGACAAGGGATGCAAGGGATATACTGTCTCCAGAGTTTCTCCGTTACCAGAAAGACCAAGGCCCTCTCAAGTACTCCTCGTGGCGACATAACAATCTGCATCTGCTTTGCCTTGAAATTGTTAGACTTGGTGACAGCAATGTGGATGCATATACTCTTGCCATGGAGCAGCTAAGAAATGTGAAAGCATTGCTGGAGCCGGTGGCTGCTGTACGTTGATGGCATGGGGTTATCCGACAGAGAGTTGTCGGGTGATTCTGCAGGTTCATCTATAGCGCACAAGCAACATTTTGGTCAAACAAATCAGGCACAGAGTGTCTCGCAATGTTCAGATAGCTTTGGGGCACCATCAAAGAAGAGACCAGCGGGGCGGCCTACGACAAGCCGCAAGAAAGCGCCATATGAATAGCCAGCTAAAAGGAGCCGGTTCTGTTCGATCTGCCGTGGGCAAGGGCACAAGAGCACTATGTGTCCGCAGCGCAGTGATCTTCCGAAGGCGCCGAGGAAGTCGCCTCGCTGCTCCAGGTGCAGTCTGACAGGCCACAGAAGGAACACCTGCACCAACACGCCCATGGCAGATTTCTACGACTGATTTTGTTTTGTTTTTATGGTTGAAGTATAACAGTTCATGTAGCTGTGTTTATGTTGGCTGTCAGACTGCTAGTGACTGCCGGATATTAGTGAATCTCTGTATCTGTAGTTTCGTTGTTGTCGGATAATTAGTTGGAGACTCTGTGTTTTCAGTTTGAAATCTCTTGTTCGGTCCTTTTCAATCTGTTGGTGATGAAACTGTATTTCTTTGATTGGTGTATCACTTAAGATTCAGGCTTCTCAGGGAAAAAAGGTCACTTACGGCCTGTTCGGATTCCCTCCCCTCCACAACTCCGCTCCCGGAGCTGGAGGAGCGGCAGTTCAAAATCGCGGAGTGGGGAAGGAGACGCTCTGCAGATCCTGAAATTTCACGGAGCGGGAGGATTACCGAACAGCCCCTTAATGTGCGGGTTTCTTCTTTTGAATGACAGCCACCGTCTACCCCTCTGATGTTGGTCTCCACCTGAACCTCGCCGCACTCCGGGCAAGTGATGAGCGGCAGATGCTGTCGCCTTTCCCTGGAACGAACTGAGGATGAAGATGAAGCCATGTCGATTGTGTTTGAGGAGGAAGACGAACCCATCTCTGCTATAAATAGCCGGTGAGACCAGGGCAACGGCTAGATTCCTCAGCGTTCGATCTCAAACGGCTCCCTGTCGTGGGACATGTTGACGGAGTCAATCCCGTGCCGTGTACACATGTCTCTGAGCCGATGCGCGCTGTGACCGCGACATGCAGCTGTGCAGCACTCCTGTGCCTGCTAGTATACGTGAGCCCGCATTGTTTATTTATTGGCAAATACGAGCGCTGTGCATCGTCCTCTTCTACAAATACATACAGAATACAGTAGCGTCATACCCCTTGGCACCGATCGCGACGGGCACTGACGGGGCTGATTACGGCCTCCAGGTAGCACGGCCACCAAAGGCCACTTTCGAAACGAAATGAGCTATACTTCCACATCCAGCCAAACATTCTATAATTCAATTCAAGATTTGACTACTTGAGAACGGGAACACTATTCAAGCGTACTTAAACAAACTTAGATTGCTTCAGTGAGCAACAACCATCTTACATGCATTTCCAGATATCACTGAGTACGTCAATATAAGCCACATGGCCTCTATATTTTCCATGGAAACATCCCATCGGCATATCATGGTTCCTAATCTTGCAATAAGGTGCAGACCAATGGGCACTACAGCAGTATAATGGGAGAGAGGTCCTCATAAGTACAAGTGGTTCATTAATTGAATATATTCAAGGGTGCTATGCTGTGTATGTCCAGTTGCTAGCGATCAAAAACCAAGGTAACTGTAACGAAAAGCTAGACGCACTTACCGGCAGAGTATACCATCTGGCAGGATGGCAACCACACAACCTGATTTCTGTGTTAAGCAAGTATTATCAAAACTTTGAATGTAATGTATGAGATCTGCCCGGCATCTAAACTATGCACTTGCTGCAACAAAAGAAGTCTTAAATCTTCCTCAAGGATGCAATAACTCATATTTAGTCACCAGTCCTGTATCTACTCTTCCATGTGAATGACAAAATTTTAGAGCATGGTTAGTAAACCATTTCGAACTAACTGGAGAATATGTGTACATATTTCCATTTCTAAATCCAAAAGAACATAGCAATCAGCCTTCATCCACTACCTGAATACAAATTAGCAAAGCCACCAGCAGTTAGCCTTTTGTCCACTAATATCACGTGTTCACTTCAATGATTATTTACCTTCCCTGCAACGTGATGCTAACCGAAGAATCTTTTGAACATTGTAGCCTACTAGCCTCAAAGGATGACTCAATTTAAGCTGAGCCCAAGATACTCAACTAACGCTGCTCCCTTGATCAACAGTACACCATCACTCTGATCAACATGTCAGATAACAGTAGACTGTACCTACTTCGCTGTAGCTGGCAATGTTTGTGGCAATTCAACTAGCATGTGTACAGGCATAAAATACATCTGCAGGGAAATTATGCAGATGACAATGCCCAAGAAAAGCTGCAGAACAGAGGCAGTAATCATGTATTAGAACGAATAAATAACCAAGGATAGTCCATCTCCAAACATGTAACTATGAAACTGACAAGAAACAAAAAGATTACAACACAAAAAGAATATTCCTACCTGAACTGTAGCTCTCACATTGAAAAGATATACAGACAAAACCATTGTTAAAAGCATGGCCATTGAAGTTGAGTACACCTGTTGAAACAGAAGTTTAGGAAACAAAGCTTCAATTGCAAGTTCATAAAACTAATGATGAAACAAAAAGCATAATCATCATATTATCAAAGTCAGATGAGAAACCGTGGGTTGTTAGCTTTCTTTCTTTTTTCTTCGGCAGAGGTGCAAAGGGATCCAAAGAGTTATCGAAAGGAGAGCGGGTGGTCAAATCAACCAGTTTTCTCTGACAAATAGCAATACGACTAATTGGCATGCAAACAAGATCTATAGTGTCACTTTGCAGGCATTAGGAGAAGGAACTGAAATTTAAGATTTTTGCTGACATGCATAGTCTAGACGATCTAACCTTCACTATGTTGTCTGAATACTTCATCAGCCATGACACTAGCAGACCGGTAGACCCTAAGTTGAACACAACTATCCATGTTGTGATGGAATAGCCATTAAAAAGACGCTGCCACCATGGACCCATCTCAAACCCAGCCTTGAAGTCACCATAGACAAGCCAACCCATGTTGAAGATAACTCCAAACCTGACAGCACATAAGATGAATGTAAAATACTGTTCATGGGATACGCAGGCAGCTGTGCACAGAGGATGGTTAAATGGGAGTTAGGGCTGTGTAATTCCAGACAATAGACCAGTGTCTAGATATAGATACCTACGTATATAATTGTACATTTTGCCAGTACAGACTATCACTATTCTTCTTCATCAAGTACTCAGTGTAGACTCCAGCTAGTGCAGAAAGACAAGCAGAAAGTATCCCAAGCATGTAACCCTGGAATGGTGCTGAGAAAACCGAATCACATGGTGCATCTCCACATCCCTTGACCTGTAAGGGGCAGAATAATTACTTACAACACCAATCAAAATTCATACACAGGGAAAATAAAAGTGCAAGACGAATAAGTTACAATTTTTGTTTTGTCTTTTGACTAAGAAAAAACCATGAGAAAAGATCTTAAAATAAGTACGCCTTTCCAACTTTAATTATAGCTAATATGTAATGTAATGGAAAAATAACGAAGATCTCATGGGCAATGGCAAAAGAGTAATCGGAATTGGTGCCAGCTTCGACCCTTGCTGCCAGTAACTACATGAGGGAGCCAGAATTCTAGTCTAATGGGTACTAATTACTCCCTCCGTCCCATAATATAAGACGTTATTACATCCCATATGTGAGTATGTGGGATGTAATAACGTCTTATATTATGGGGCGGAGGGAGTACTAGACTAACGACCACATGTTTTAGTTAATAATAACTAAACAAGTGACTCATTTTACGCCTATAGAGACCTTTTACACATGCTACTAGTTCTGTACTTGAAATATAGTAATATGTAACAACCACTTTGTGAAAATCATGGATACAATAACATGTTATGGATTTAATGTTTAAGTATTGGCAATCAAAACAGTATTAAGTGCTAACATGCCAATGCCTTGTGATAACACGCTGCTAGCTCAAAGTGCTGTCAAAGTAAGCATAGAGTACCATGATTACATGGATATAGTTTAGTCTTTGTGTGTATATAAATATACCTCTAATCCTAACTAGAAATGTCAAGACCAGGCAAACTGAGATCAGTTTGCACTGTTAGTTCATTAGTAATCAGATTTCTATATATGTTGGAATGTTGCAAAAAAACGTGGGACCATATATCAGGAGTAATATAATAAAACAGGACAATTTCGCAATAGTAACATACCTGGCTTGTAGTAGTGCCCACAGCGAGTAAGATAATTGCCATCCATTGCAGATTTGATAATTTCCTCTTTAAGACAAGCCTGGCACAATTAGCAGACAAAACAGCATTAATCAATCAAGGGGAGGAAGAATCAAGTACCGTTTGCACTGACTACTTATGTAGAATATTAGCTCTACTAATAGTATGAGCGTGTATACACAGCATCTCACGTTTAGGTGCACTACCATGTATCCACTTCAAAAAGATGAAAATGTCATGGAAAAAATTCTGGAAAGATGACAAGTGGCACCAAACAACCTATCTTCTATCATGTCACAATGTTTCAAATCGGAATTTGATCTATGCATGGAGAAACAGAAAAAACGAATTCATATCTTACTGGAAAAGAAACCCAAAATAAACCAATGGAAAAAGATAAAGCTACTATAAACTGAAATTCAAATTTCCTGGTACATGTGTTTTGTGTTCAAACATGCAGAATGCTTGATTGCATAAGGACCTCTGTAGAGTGTGCACAGGCGTGCATCTAAGGGTGGGATGCACCAGAAACTTTCTCATAATATAGCAACTTACTACAGGTAATGAAATAATTTTGAACCCAATAATTTAATCTCTGAGAAACAAACATAAGATTACTGATATCTACATTGCAAGAAACTCTGAAACCACAACAATGCATGCACTGATTAGGTGAAAATTCTGACTTCGTGATGCAAGCCATCAAAAGGATATAAGCATTTTAAATTGTACAGTGTAGCCAACAGGGAACACTATATTGCCAAAAAAAAATTTGAAATAGCTGTGCAGGAAGGTTGGAGGGAGTGTCCATATGTTTGCCAAGATTTCCATATTAGACAGATCTTAAAAGGTAAAACAATGAGGTGAAATAAAACCACAAGATATATAATGGTCACAATTGAAATTCTGAGTAAGCTAATTGCTTAGTTCTGGAACAAAGCCAGAATAGGTTTCCCAAAATTCCATTCAATTGTTTTCAATCAGTTTGACTATTTTTTAGTGCATCAAATCTGAGTTTTGTTAACAGGGAGCAAAGTCTGACATGGACCACATACAAGACTGAATGCAGGCAGTACTTGGAAATTAAAAACATATTATATCATGCTAATAGTATTAGGAAGCATAAAACACAGGCAATGTTATGAAGAGGCACATGGCACACCTGAACAAAATTCCAGTTGTAACAATTTTCAGGTTCCCCAATATCTGATAGGTCGATGGATCAACATAAGTCAAGGTCGCAAACTGCACATTGTTGTGGATGAGGTATATGACTGAAGGAACAAGATATAGTCGCACACTTTTCCACTCCTTTGTCATCCTTGGTGGTGATGAAGACTGCCATTCTTTCCAAAGAAAGAAGCTCGAGACTGACAGCTGCGTTGAGAATGGGGTAATGTCAGAACTGATATAGATGAATCACTGTCTTCTGCATATCTGAACCACTTACGATAAAGAGTTATAGAGTTCCAAATTCATAGTCTGCTGGCCTAGACTACATGTTTGCACCACTTAGGATAAACAGATGTAAATGTCCCAAAATTATTGTCTCCTACTCTACATATTTGCAACACGGGTTAAAACAGATATATTGGTCCACAGATTGTTATGGGTAATAGCATAAGATTCCAGAGAATTGCAATATATGTACCTTGAAGAATTCTGCGAGAAATGGAATGGTCGCATAGTCATACTTATACTTGCCATTGCTCTGAGAGAGCGTAGTCCATATACCCTGCACATATGCAATGCAATCAGAAACACTCGTAAGAAGACACAGCAATTGACAAATGAAGTCAAACAACAACTCATGTGCAACATTCCAGGCTTATTTAACTATTGTTGGTCAACCATCATTGGGTTCCAGACTGCGCAATGACCATGACCGACTCACTAGGGGGGTCAATATTTTCACAACAGCCCAAAGCCAGGGCATGTTCAAATGAACTAAAACCGATCACCTCTCGGCGCGTTACAATGTACTGGTTCAGTACATCTCGAGACTGGTAGAGAAAAACTGAGGATCGGAGCGCATCTTGCTAGTGTCCCGGCCATTCCAGGAGTCCAGGCCGCCATTATTCTGAACCGCGGTTGTTCACCAGCAGAGAACCACAACTGCATTTGCGCGCAGCACCGCTAGATCGAAGCCGCCGCCGCCTCTAGTCCTCTGCCGCGCAGACGCCATGTCACGGAAAACAGAAACCCGCACACCAATCGAATTCCGTAATCAACTCCCGTTCCGGTACAGATCTGGGCCGACGTAGTGTGATTAAATCGACAAAAAGGAGGGGAGGGGGGCGGAGGATTTAGGGGGCGTTGCCTGCGAGCTGGTGAGGACGGTGAGGAGCGCCGCCACGAAGTACCACTGCATCGTCTCCTCCTGCCCCTGTTCGCCTTCCGCTGCGCTGCGCCGCTTCTCTTTCCCGACGTTTCTGTGCTGGAGAAGGGGAAGGGGGGGGGGGGGGGACAACGGAGCAGATGAAGAAGCGCACCGGTGAAGCCTGGTGGGCGAGCACTTCGAGCTTTTCAGAACTTCACTTTGCATTTTCATCCCCGGCTATGTTTTCTTCGTGTAATTTTTACGGGGAAAAACCATGATGACATTGAACAGGTGGCCTTAAGACCGGGCCCACCTAACACTACAAGAATTTTGAGAAATGGGTTTGATGTCAAACTACTATAACTATTGCATTATTAAAGAAGAAAATAATTCCTCAAAAAAAAGATGTGGAATGGTGGTGAATAGACAGAACGATCGTTCCATTTTTCTTGCTCCTTAAAATATCACATATATCTTCCGGACACGGTAAAGAATGAAAGTTTCCATGTGTCATAATGCTCATACTTGTGATTGGAAAGTTACCGAGGGAGACCCCATCACTTTGTAATAAAAACAATAGAACTCCACGCAATTTTCAGATCAAGTTTAGATAAAATTAAGATTGTAAAATAGCTCAAGCTTGTCAAGCGTGTTGTCATCCAAGAGAAAGTGCAACACTTGTTTCTCCACGTGTGGTGGGCGCTGCGTAAACACCCCGCAAAAGCTCCAAGCATTCTTGTCATCAATTGACAGTCCTCATCACAACCAAGTTTAGGAGTGAACCGCCAACAGAACAGGCCCGCGGGAGCATCCATGAAGTGGCCGAGAGGAGGCAATGTTCGTCACCGCGGTAGATGATGGAGACAAGCACGTTGCGAGCCAGTCGAAGGGTCCATCAACGAAGGCAAACACCTCCAAATCAAGAGCAAGACCACCCTCCGGGTTTTTTCTTCGAAAAGGGGGATAACCCCCGGCCTCTGCATCGAGAGATGCACACAGCCATATATTATTTATTATTCAAAGTCCAGCAGTCGCACAACATCGACAGTAACTCCACCAGGCAGACACTAACCCCATGATAAATCACAAAAACAAAACGAAAAATGCACCAGGTCCTAGGCTAATCCTTCAAGAAGGAGTCGTCGCACGTGTGCCGGTGTTTGCGAGAAAGTACATGCTCCAAAGAGCCGTGTGGAGGGGTAATTGGTACCAGCTTCAGGGCAAATTAGGTGCGACCCATAGCCATGAAACAAGGAAATTAGGTACAGGAAATTACCTGCTCCTCCGAAGAGCACATATTAGTTGCAGTCCATCAAGGAACAACAAGAAACTATCCCACATAACCACGTTCAAATCTTAGGGTACATGTTAGGGCAATCCATATAAAAAGGGCAACAAAAACTCTTCAATCTCTAGACGAGTCTATGTCTTTGCCTCGTGAATCTAAATGCCAGATTTTCTATACCAGTGAGAGCACTATCCTATTTATACTAGGTACATCCCTCCTTGGATAAGGTCTGAAAACAATTTATGAAGACTTAAGGTAATTGGTGGCTTCCCTGAGAAGGTAACATGGTCAGCTTGGAGAGTTTTCTTAAAAAGTTTGCCGAATGCTCGTGCGGCTCTTGACAACATGGACACCTCCCACCAAACTGGCAATTACGTTTGCTACAACTCCAAATGATACAATGTTTGTTGGGTTTATAAAGTAGACTTGAATTAGGTCCTATTGATACACCACATGGTTTCGTGACAAAAGTTTAGAGGTAGGTGTTGAAAACATGTTTTTTTATCAAGGCTTGCTTTTGGCAAACTTTGTTTCGTTAGGAACTCAAGGATTTTTTTTTCTTCCATTAGCATGGTATGTTAGTTCAGTAGTAAAGGACATGAAAGTGCAGACACTGATTCAAAACTAGTATGAACTCAAGTGAGTCTACTTCACGTGATCATATATTTACCCGTTGTGAACTCTTGCGATTGGTCCATCGATAATTGACGTTTTGTTAAATGTTGTGATGATGTCGCCATTAAAGAGCCTCCGTAGTGTAGATTTAAGGGAGAAACACCAACTCTGACAAACAGCAAGAGAAGATGTGGCCTCATGCTTTGTTCGGATGAGAAAAGCAAGGAGCAAACCAAATATGGAAGAAAGTAGTGACAGGAAGAAGATAAAATCATGCTCCAAACCACCACGCCCCGACATCGGAAAGAATGGGATCTCAAGCTTGTAGGCAAGCTCGCCAAGAAGAAGATAAAGTGAGACCTCGAACTTTTGACAAAAAACATGGACTTCTCACCCCCAATGTCAACCCAATGTGTGGAAGAATACGAGACTCATCTACTACAACATTACATGAGAGGTTATTTGTAAAGTGTGCTTTGGGGACAAAATCAAGACTAGGCCGACATCGAGGTAACTGCAAAGTCGATAGGGGCGAGGGTGATCACGAAGGACGCAATGGGTGAGGAACGCCTAAAAAACAAAGCTTAAATACTGCGAGACTCTTCAGGTGAGGTGTGAGCAGAGGCTGAAAAAGGAGACTATAGAGAGCAAATTAGCAATCATGTACTTGATTTACGGTTGCTACTGCATTGCAACGGGGCTATAAGAGATGGTGTGCTATGCACATTGTCGTGGTTTTGTCACGGCAGATGTCCTAGTGTGAGGACTTAGTCATGAGGCCAACGCATCTAAGTGGTAGCTTGAACGAGGTTGAGCAGAATCGAGAGACGCGAGTTTTACCCAGGTTCGGCCCCTCGCTGTGGAGGTAAAAGCCTACATCCTGCTTGATTGATATTGATGATGATGACGATCTCGGTTACAAGGGTGGTGTATCGCTACCTCTATCTCGAGAGCATCTACTTTGATCTTGTCTAGGACTTATCTGACTATTTTCTAACTCCCCTCCTTATATAAGTTGAAGGGGCGGCTTACATGTAGTGTCCAAGTCGGATTAGTACTTAACCTATTCTAACTTCCCATCGCGGGCTTCTTATCAAGGGCTTCTCACCGTGGGCTTCTGAACCCTGGGCTTCTTATCTCCAGACGGGCGGCTTACAGCCGGGCGGCTTACACCTGGGCGGCTTACCTTCAGGGCTCATCTTTAGGGCTTATCTTCAGGCGTCTCATCTTCCGGGACTCATCATGGCGGGTTAAGATGGCTGGTTAAGATGACTGCTTAAGTCTAGAGAGGACTTAAGATGGCTGCTTAAGTCCAGAAAGGTCTTAACATGGCTGCTTAAGCCCAGAGATGACTTAGCATCAGGGCGACTTAAGCCCAGAGATGACTTAACGGCAGGGCGACTTAAGCCCAAAGATGACTTAAGGCTCAGGGCGGCTTACCCTTATGAGCCGGGTCTTGGTCGTGGGGAATATCCCCAACATTAGCCCCCAGGTTAGCTTTGAATTTATTCATGCTAAACTCCTAAAATAAGAATATGTAAAAAGACTAGCTCACTCAAAAAGACCAGTTTTAGTTCATTGACCAGCTCCTGAAAAGTCTGAATCTCTGTCATATCAATATGTTGATGCTGGTTCCTTGCAGAAAAAAAAACCCTTACGATATTTTTGAGCTTATCTTCAAATGCCTTGGCTTGATAAAAAGAAAATTCGTCTGATGTTGTGCCAACTTTCAATACTTCGGACTTCGACGAAAAATTCATATGATGTTAAGTTAACTTGTCTGAATATCCTGGAGGAGATAATCTTTGCAAACTTCTCCATCAAAAAATATGATACCTGGTTCACTCATAACTGAGAATTTGAAGGCATACCTTCCTGATATCCATATTACCTGTAGCCCCCAAGTCTTAAGAGGGGAACGTAGTGATAGCTTAAGACTTGCTTCAATATAAATGTTGCAACTCTGGAGAAATCCAGGTTGTTCGTCTGAGTTACCGGTCATAAGTTGAATGTTTTGTATTCCACATATATAGCCCCCAAGTACGGGGTTGTTTTGCCTGCAGCAACCTAGGACTTGTAATTGTCTTATGCTTAAAACTTCAGCTAGTGTAGTTGATGACCCACAAGTATAGGGGATCAATCATAGTCCTTTCGATAAGTAAGAGTGTCGAACCCAACGAGGAGCGGAAGGAAATGACAAGTGGTTCTCAGCAAGGTATTTTCTGCAAGCACTGAAATAGTCGGTAACAGATAGTTTGATAGCAAGATAATTTGTAACGAGCAAGTAACAGTAACGGTAAATAAAGTGCAGCAAGGTAGCCCAATCCTTTTGTGGCAAAGGACAGGCCAAAACGGTCTCTTATGATAAGCAAAGCGTTCTTGAGGGTACACGGGAATTTCATCATATCACTTTCATCATGTTGGTTTGATTCGTGTTCGCTACTTTGATAATTTGATATGTGGGTGGACCGGTGCTTAGGTGTTGTTCTTACTTGAACAAACCTCCTACTTATGATTAACCCCCTCGCAAGCCTCCGCAACTACGAGAAAAGTATTAAGATAAAATCTAACCATAACATTAAACTTTTGGATCCAAATCGGTCCCTTACGAAGTAGCGCATAAACTAGGGTTTAAGCTTCTGTCACTCTAGCAACCCATCACCTAATAACTACTCCACAATGCATTCCCTTAGGCCCAAATATGATGAAGTGGCATGTAGTCGACGTTCACACATGACACCACTAAGGGAATCACAACATACATATCATCAAAATATCGAACACATATCAAGTTCACATGATTACTTGCAACATGACTTCTCCCGTGACCTCAAAAACAAAAGTAAATACTCACAAATAATAATCATCACTACAAAAAAAAGACACATCCGTGACATTTTGGCCCGAACGAATTTTTTTCTGTCATGCTTATGACACTTCTATGACGATAATTGTGACAAAAGCACGTATCATCATAGATGTTGTGGTATCCTACTTCTATGACAAAAAATCATGACAGAAAATGGGCTTTTTGTCCTGGGCGGGCCGGGGACGCACCTGCATGACATTCTTTGGGCCATCCATGACGGAAAAAATCGTGGTAGAAGCGAGGGCGAGGAAAATATCGGGGAGTTCCCGGTTACGGTGGGTGGTCGGGGCCGAGCGATGCACTGAGGTTTGCGTGTTTCTCTTGTACACATACGCGCGTGTGTGTGAGGCGTTGGGCTCTAACTGAGCCCAAGCGAGGCGTTCACTTACTGAACCCCGAGCGATTGCACTAGCTACATTACTGAACCCGAGCGATCGATCCCTTGGCTGTTAACTGTGAAGGAAATATGCCCTAGAGGCAATAATAATAAAGTTGTTATTTTATATTTCCTTATATCATGATAAATTTTTATTATTCATGCTAGAATTGTATTAACCGGAAACTTGATACATGTGTGGATACATAGACAAAACATCATGTCCCTAGTAAACCTCTACTAGACTAGCTCGTTAATCAAAGATGGTTAAGTTTCCTAACCATAGACATGTGTTGTCATTTGATGAACGGGATCACATCATTAGGAGAATGATGTGATGGACAAGACCCATCCGTTAGCTTAGCATAATAATCGTTCAGTTTTATTTCTACTGCTTTCTTCATGACAAATGCATATTTCTTCGACTATGAGATTATGCAACTCCCGGATACCAGAGGAATACCTTGTGTGCTATCAAATGTCACAACATAACTGGGTGATTATAAAGATGCTCTACAGGTATCTCCGAAGGTGTTTGTTGGGTTGGCATAGATCGAGATTAGGATTTGTCACTCCGAGTATCGGGGAGGTATCTCTGGGCCCTCTCGGTAATGCACATCATAAGAAGCCTTGCAAGCAAAGTGACTAATGAGTTAGTTACAGGATGATGTATTATGGAACGAGTAAAGAGACTTGCCGGTAACGAGATTGAACTAGGTATGTGGATACCGACGATCGAATCTCGGGCAAGTAACATACCGATGGACAAAGGGAATAACGTATGTTGTCATAACGGTTCAACCGATAAAGATCTTTGTAGAATATGTGGGAACCAATATGAGCATCCAGGTTCTGCTATTGGTTATTGACCAGAGAAGTGTCTCGGTCATGTCTACATAGTTCTCGAACCCGTAGGGTCCGCACGCTTAACGTTCGATGATGATTTTGTATTATATGAGTTATGTGATTTGGTGACCGAATGTTGTTCGGAGTCCCGGATGAGATCACGGACATGACAAGGAGTCTCGAAATGGTTGAGAGGTAAAGATTGATATATAGGACGATGGTATTCGGACACCGGAAGTGTTCCGGAGGGTACCGGGTACATATCGGGTCACCGGAAGGGGTTCCGGGCACCCCCGGCAAAAGATATGGGCCTAATGGGCCAAGAAGGGAAACACAGCAGCCAGCAGGGGCTGCTGCGCCCCCCATATGGGCCACACCTGAGGGGAAGGAAAGAGGGAAAGAGAGAAGAAAGGGGAGGGATTCGGCCTCCCCCTTCCTTCCCTCCTCCCTCCTCCTTCCTTTCCCCTCCGGTAATTATGGAAGGGGGGTGGGCGAATTGGGATAGGACCCCAAGTAGGATTCCTCCTACTTGGGGCGCCCCATGGCTGCTCCCCTCCCCCTCCCACCTATATATACATGGGGAGGGGGCGCCTAGAACATACACACCAACAATTGTTAGCCGTGTGCGGCGCCCCCCTCCATAGTTTACGCCTCCGGTCATATTCTCGTAGTGCTTAGGCAAAGCCCTGCGCGGATCACTTCACCATCACCATCACCACGTCGTCGTGCTGATGGAACTCATCTTCTTCCTCGACACTTTGCTGGATCAAGAGTTCGAGGGACGTCATCAAGTTGAACATGTGCAGAACTCGGAGGTGCCGTACGTTCGGTGCTTGATCGGTCGGAACGAGAAGAAGTTCGACTACATCAACCGCGTTGTCAAACACTTCCGCTTTCGGTCTACGAGGGTACATAGACATACTCTCCCCCTCTCATTGCTATGCATCTCCTAGATAGATCTTGCGTGAGCGTAGGAATTTTTTTGAAATTGCATGCTATGTTTCCCAACAGTGGCATCCGAGCCAGGTCTATGCGTAGATGATATGCACGAGTAGAACACAAAAGAGTTGTGGGCGGTTGTCGGGCCCCTTTCTGGGAATAAATCTCAGAAAAGGCCCTAAGTCACACCAGCCCCAAGATCAACACAACTGGTGGACTTCCTTGATACAGATAACCAGTACAAAATATATTACACAGGGTTGAGTCTGAAGGCTCAACAAAATTATTACAAACTCACCAAATATATGGCAGTGGCGGAATATGACAGTGGTGTGGTGGTGATACATCTCTGATACAATAACGTAAAGCCAAGCGTCAGAGTGAGGCTTGACTATTTTATTTGTGTAGAGGAAGCTCAGCGGATGATACATGTGGTAGACTCCTATCTCACAGGTTGACTGACTGGGACTCCTCTAAGCGTCGGGCTCGCTAGCGCAATCCTCCTCCACAGGCTCGTCCTCCTCCAAGTCTGGCCAAGTAAATAGCCAGGGACAAGCCAGTGAGTATGTTGGAATGTACTCGCAAACATTATGAACAAAAGATATAATGGATGCACATGCTCATGTAGGAACATAATGACATGCTCATGCTGACTAAAATCCTGGTCATGACATAATTATAAAATGATGCGGAAGTAAATAAAACATGTTAGCCATAACCAGTCTTTTGAAAATAAAAGCAAGTGAATGCCACGGGTAGTCTAGCCAGCCCAAGTGACATTCAGAAAAAAAATAAGAGAAATGCCAGTCGGGTGTCTACAAGAGTAGTGGCAAGATAAACCGCCTGTTAACTCGAGAGACGTCACGAGAGGTCTTGAAAAGAAATGCCTGTCGGGCATCAAGTGACGCCACGGTCGGACTTGAAGAGAAATGCCAATCAGGTGTCTACAAGAGTAGTGGCGAGATAAACCGCCTGTTAACTCGAGAGACGCCACAAAAGGTCTTGAAAATAAAAATTTAGTGCCCGGGGTAGTCTAGCCAGCCCCTAAGACACTCAGGAAGAATACAAAATGAGAGAAACGGGTTAGTCCTCAATATTATGCATAGCCATAATAATATTTAATAAGCATAAAATATTCAGGGTAGCAATAGGGTATCAATAATTATCCTGCAAAAATAAGTCAGACACATTTTAATTATTTCCTCCGGAGACCGACACCGGGACCGACACTTGACACACCCAGCTACGCCCTTTGACCGAGGACACGGCTATTCGAATAGGTTTAACTATGCAGAGGGTGTACTCTTTACCCACAAGTAAAGGATTTCTTTAGTCAGTCCGTGACACTGACTAATTCCCATTACGGTCTTTGGGTTGAAAACACACCTGACCAGCACACACCAGATTAACTTTCCGGATGGCAGGAATCACCCAAAGCATCGTTCAAGAAAAACTCTAAGACGTAGAGACCAATGTCCTACATGGGATCACTATTAATACGCGCGGATTCCAAGGGGTGCCCCCTCTCAGTCACAACCGGAAACACCCATGCCCCCTGACCCGATGACAGGATTTAGTCCAAGGCCTTTGGAAACCCTCATCGTGGCCCTCTGTACGGTGTGTACCTGGCCAGGGGTTAACAACTTACTCAGCCGCACCTTCCTTGCGGAAGGACCCGTGGCAGCACGGTATCCAGCTAGGTGTAATGGAACAAGACTCGATCTAGGCCGACTCAGGAGGTGTTAATTAACATCACCGGAATATTCCACTTAAGTCACATGACACCACCGTGTCAAACATAATGGCCCGTGCCCACCGGCACGTCCAAGGCAGGAGACACTCTCCTGAATACTCACAGCTTTACCATGTTAGAAAGATTCGTTACTTGAGTGAAGTGCAAGATATGAGCAAGAAAGTGATATGACCGAACATGCATGCACTTGTGATATATGTGGTGCAATACCAACGGATGCAAACATGCAAAATGCAATCACCATATCCCAAGTTCAATAATGCTTGCCTTGTCCAAAGTAGTCAGGTGAAAACCCTTCACAATTCTCGGCAAAGTTTCCCTCTTCTTTTTCTGAAAATTCAAATTCAACTTAAATTAAAAAAAATGACAACAACAAAAAAAGTTGTCTCAAAACATTTTTAAATAAATACTAAAAAACTAGAGAGAAAAGTAAGAATTTCAAAAAAAAAGTTCAACTCAAACAGAGTTGTGGTTTAAAAGTTATTAAACTTTCAAATCCAGGGGCTTTTCTGTAAAACAGCAGTCCCTGTGCAGTTAAAACAGAAAACGCTTCGGCTGAAATACGTTTTCCAACAAAGAAGGCGGAAAAATCAGAATACGCCTTCGCCTTAAATAGAGAAAAAAAATAAAAGGACCGCGCGGGGTGGGGGCCCACCCGTCAGGTTCAAATTTGAACCTGATCGCGCGCTAGGCAGAGAAGTGACGGCGGTCGCCGGCGGCGATCGTCGGGGTTCCTGCGGCTGGCGATGGTCGGAACGTGACCAGGGCGGAGTGCCGCGTCGGAGGAAGGTGGTGGTGGTCGCCGGAGAGCACCTGAACGCCGGCGAGGTCGACGGTGGCGGACGGTGGCTCGGGTGGTTCTGGAGCTCGCCGGAGAGGGCTCGGGTAATGAAATTGAAGCGCGGGATTGATGATTTGGTGGATAAGATGGCTACTGGCAAGGTTTGGGTGAAGGTGGTGGCGTAGTGGCGTCGAACTGATCGGTGACAGAGGTGGCGGAGCGGTGGCCGGAGGGGAAGAAGAAGACCTCCCCGAGGTCGGGTGAGTGCATGGGAGGGCGATTGGGAGGTGGTGGAGGCGATGGATGGAGCGAGTGGAGTTCGGGAGGGCCTTTTATAGGCGGTCCGAGGCGGTCCGGCGAGGTTCGAATCACGCTGGAGTTACGGCGGTCGGCGAGGTAGGTTTGGGGCAGTGGTCAGGGACGGTGAGGGTTAATGAGGGCGGCGGAGTCTTCTGGAGACGCCAGCGCGATCGAGGTCGGGCGCTTCGGCCTCATCCACGGGGCGAGTCCCGTACGGGTGCGGCGGCGAGGACAAACTCCGGCGACTGCCAGGAGGGGTCCAGGGACTTGGGCGGTGCGGCGATGGCACAGAGAGGAGCGACGCGTGGAGCTGGTAGATGGAGAGGGCGTTGACGGCAGTGATGGTGGCCGGTGGTCGAGCTGATCCGCTCGGCCTGCCATGGCCGAGCGTGGTGGCCGTTGCACCGGCCAGCCTCCGGCTCGTTGATGGCGAGGGGCTGACGAGGAGGCCCCGCGGCTGCACATTTATGGACGAGGAGGCGTGGACGAGGAGGGAATGAGGTGGAGTGGAGTGCACGGCGGCGATCGCCTCTGCCACTGAAGACAAATTCAGTTAACTGAATTTCTCCGACAGTGCTACAGTATGCATATAAGGTGTATGATAGAATGCCAGGAGGTGCTAGGCATTTTAGGAATTTCTGTAAATTTTTGTGGTGATGTGTTGATGCTCAAAAATGAGTTTGACAAAGTTTCAGAATTTTTGGAGAAATTTAGATTTGGTTTTGAGCAAGAAATTGGTTTCTAGTCCAAATTTGAACTGTGTGAATTTTGAAAAATCTGAACTGTGGCACCCCATGTTTTTGGAGAAATGGGTTGTGGGTACCATGTATTTGTTGGGATAATTTTGGTGGAGGTGGAATCCTTGTAGAAATGGTGGTTCCTTTGTAAACCATAGGAATGATGGATAATATAAATCCCAACCTTGGAATTTATAAATTATTGAGAGAATATTTTAGTGAGGTGGAAAGGAGTTGGATACTGCCCTAGAAGTTGTGAGTGACTTGTGGGATGAATTTGGAGTGGAAGAAAAATTGTTGGATGGATTTTAGAAGGGTTAGAGAGAGAAATATAAAGGGCCATTTCCTTTGAAAAAAAATTAAATCACTCCCCATAAACTATTCGAAACCTCCAAATTAATTATCCAAATAATTTTTAAACCTCACAAAACAGAACTACTAAAGAAAAATTTGAAATCCCATTAAAATTGAAAATAATTTTTAGAATAAAAGAGCTATAAAGAGAATAATGACAAGAATAATTCAAAAATATTTTATTTTAAGGGAAAGATTTTGAAAATCCGAAAGAAATATTTTTGGGGTGTTACAACACCTACCCCCCTTAAGAAAAATCTCGTCCCCGAGATTTCAGCTATCCCTTAAATAGGTACGGATATTCAGCCCTCAGGTGATCCTCTCTTTCCCATGTTGCTTCTTCCTCGGTGTGATTACTCCATTGAACCTTATAAAATTTTATCACATTCTGCCGGGTCCTCCGTTCAGACTCCTCTAAAATCTTTATAGGATGCTCCCTATATGTGAGGTCTGGTTGAAGGTCCAAGTCTTGGTGTTGCACTTGCTTGTCTGGGTTACTAACACATCTTCTCAGTTGTGACACGTGAAACACATCGTGAACATTTGATAATTCTGCCGGTAGCTCTAGTTGATAAGCAACCTTGCCTCTTCTTGCGATTACACGGAATGGTCCAATAAATCTTGGTGCCAATTTTCCTTTGACTTTAAATCTCTGTAGTCCTCTAGTTGGAGATACTCTGAGATACACGTATTCCTCAGGCTCAAAACTGATTTGGCGGTGCTTTTGATCGTAGTAGCTCTTTTGACGGCTCTGAGCCGCTTTCAGTCTATCTTGAATAAGCTTCACTTTTGTTTCTGCTTCTTTAAGAACTTCGGGACCGAAAATTCGATTGTCTCCGGTCTCTGACCAATTGAGTGGGGTATGGCACCTTCGTCCGTACAGGGCTTCAAAAGGTGACATTTTTAAACTGGCTTGATAACTGTTGTTATATGAGAACTCCATGTATGGTAAACTGTCTTCCCAGCTAACTCCGTAAGTGAGCACACATGCTCTTAGCATGTCCTCCAATATTTGATTTACCCGCTCAGTTTGTCCTCCGGTTTGCGGGTGGTATGCTGTGTTGAACGTCAGTTGAGTTCCTAGGGCTTGCTGTAGGTGCTCCCAGAATCTAGAGACAAATTGGGTGCCTCTATCAGAGACTATGGTCTTGGGTACTCCGTGTAGGCAAACAATCCAGGAGAGATATAATCTTGTGAGTCTCTGTGTGGAGTATGTGGTTTTTACCGGAATGAAATGTGCCACCTTGGTTAAATAATCTGTTATAACCCAGATAGCATCATTTCTGTGTCGTGACCTTGGCAGTCCGACGATAAAATCCATTCCTATTACGTCCCATTTCCATTCAGGTACTCTGAGTGGCTGCAATAGTCCTGCTGGCCTCTGGTGTTCTGCTTTTACACGCTGGCATGAATCACAACGTGCGACATATACGGCTATATCTCTTTTCATCCCGTGCCACCAATAATTTTCTTGTAAATCCTTGTACATTTTTGTTCCTCCTGGATGGATAGAATATGGAGTGGTATGGGCTTCTGCCAAAATTTGTTGCTTTAATTCTTCCTTATTAGGCACACATATTCTTTTCCCGAACAATAAAATTCCCTGACTATCAACGGTAAACTCGGGCGCCTTGCCCAGTTTCATTTTCCTCTTAATCCCCTCAATACTTGGGTGTCCTTTTTGGGCTTCTTTGATCTGATCCTCTAATGTTGGTTTTATCTCCAGTTGATTAATGGTTCCTTCTATGACTAGGACCATGTTTGAGTCTGGCAAATTCCTGGTTGAACTCATGTTGTGAAAATTGCACACTATTATTATTGGTGCAGGGATTTCGGCTGAGAGCATCTGCCACAACATTTGCTTTACCCGGATGATAATGAATTCCGATATCGTAGTCCTTTATTAACTCAAGCTAGCGACGCTGTCTCCAGTTTAATTCCGGCTGGGTGAAAATATACTTAAGACTTTTGTGGTCCGTGTATATTTCACATCGTTCACCGAGAAGAAAGTGTCGCCATTCTTTGAGTGCGTGTATTACCGCAGCTAGCTCCAAATCATGAGTAGGATAATTCTCCTCGTGTCGTCATAGCTGTCTTGAGGCATAAGCCACGAATTTTCCTTCTTGCATCAATACACATCCAAGGCCTTTCCTGGACGCGTCACAGTATATCTCAAACTTTTTGTGCACATCGGGTACGACCAGACGGGTGCCGTTGTTAATCTTTTCTTCAATTCTTGGAAACTTTTCTCATAGGCTTCAGTCCATTCAAACTTCTTATCCTTCTTAAGCAATTGGGTTATGGGTTTAGCTATGGTGGAGAATCCTTCGATAAATCTTCGGTAATAACCTGCCAGACCAAGAAAACTCCTGACCTCAGTCACGTTGGTGGGTTGTTTCCATTCTTGGACAGCTTTTACCTTGCTTGGGTCCACTGCTATCCCATCCTGTGTCAGAACGTGTCCTAGGAAGCCAACTTCTTGTAACCAAAATTCACATTTACTGAATTTGGCATAAAGTTGGTTTTTCCTCAATTCTTCCAGGACTATTCGTAGGTGTTGTTCATGTTCTTCGGGTGTCTTGGAATAAATAAGTATGTCATCAATAAATACGACCACGAACTTGTCCAAATATTTCAAGAAAACCTTGTTCATGAGATGAACAAAATAAGCAGGAGCGTTGGTTAAACCAAAAGGCATCACTGTAAATTCGCACAATCCATATCTGGTAGTAAATGCAGTCTTGGGTATATCTGACGATCGGATTTTTAATTGATGGTAGCCTGACCTCAAATCTATTTTTGAGAATACCTTGGCTTCTGCTAGCTGTTCGAACAAGTCATTTATCCTGGGCAGTGCGTATTTATTTTTGATGGTGACCATATTGAGAGCCCTGTAATCAATACATAGCCTGAGGGTACCATCCTTTTTCTTAGCAAATAAAACTGGCGATCCCCATGGTGATGAGCTGGGTCTGACGTATCCTTTTTCCATTAATTCCTTAATTTGTTTCTTTAGTTCAGCCAATTCGGTCGGAGCCATACGAGACGGCTTCTTATAAATGGGAGCCGTTCCAGGTGCTAATTCAATAACGAACTCAATTTCCCGATCAGGTGGCATGCCTGGTAGCTCCTCTGGAAATACATCGGGGTATTCACAGACTACAGGGACCTTACTTAATTCTGCCGCATCTACTTGATTTAATTTTCCTTGTGATGCGGAAATCCTCCTTGTGCCAAATTTTATTGTTTCTCCCTGGCAGCTTTTAAGAGTCACCGTGCGGTTGTAGCAGTCTATGAAACCTTTATTTTTGGTTAACCAATTCATTCCCAGAATAACATCCAGTTCGACTGCTTCCAGAACAATAAGGTTGGCTAAAAATACCATTCCTTTGATCTCAATATTTACATCCTTGCAGTACCATTGTGTGCTTTGCTTCGATCCCGGGGACTGAATAACCATGGAATTTTGCAAAGGCAAAAAAGAAAATCGATTCTCCGAGGCAAACCTTTTAGAGATGCACGAATGCGAAGCTCCGGAATCAAACAAAACTGTAGCATTAATTGAGTTGACAGGAAACATACCGAACACAATATCCGGTGCATTTTGTGCTTCCTCAAAGGTCACGTGGTTGACTTGTCCCTTCCTTTGGTTGATGTTGTTGCGCTTGGGGGCTGTGTTTGTACCACGGCCATTGTTGTTGGGCTTGGTAGTATTATTTCCCTGCTTTGGGCATTGCCTGGAGTAATGCCCTTCTCCTCCGCAGGCATAACAGGTGATGCCCGGATAGAATGTCGTATTTTTGGTCCTGTTGTTGAAAGCACTGCGATTCGGTTGTGGTGCTACCATTGTTATTCGGGGTGTTGTAGGCTTCTGAAATTCATTCTTGGGCTTGTTGTTGCGAACCTGGGATGTCTAGTTCATACGGCGCTTGCGTATTTTGTTCATGTTGCGGTGCTCATTCTCCAGTATAATTGCCTTGTCCACCAGTGTCTTGAAATCAGGAAAGGTGTGGACAACCAGTTGGCACTTTAAAGACGGAATAAGTCCATCGAGAAACGTTTCCATCTTTTTGTCTTCTGTCATATATTCATCGTTGGCGTACCGGGCCAGCTGAGTAAACTGATCCAGGTACTGTGTCACCGTGGTGCCTCGCTGCTTGAGATCCTCAAACTCCCTCTTCTTCAGTTTCATGATACTGTTGGGGATATGTGCTCCCCGAAAGTTTTCCTTGAATTGTTCCCATGTCATATTGGCTCCGTTGGGATGAGTGTGGCATAAGTTTTCCCACCATGATGCTGCTGTACCAGAAAAATAGTATGGGGTATAAAGCACTTTTTCCCGGTCCATACACTGGGCAATAACCAATTTTCTTTCAATATCACGTAGCCAATCATCTGCCTCCAATGGTTTGTCAGTGTGAGAAAACACAGTAGGATTGGTCTTCTGGAGCTCAGATAATTTTGACCTGTTCTGATTTTGTCCTTGGTGGTTTCCCATATTGATTAAATGTTGCATCATTTCTTGGTGCTGTTGCTGGCTTTGCTCGTACAGATGGCACACTTGTGAAAATGCTGTGTCACTGTCCTGTTGACTACTCTGTCCTTGTGTAAAATTATTTCCCATCTGTCCATGGTTGCTCTCTGGCGAATTTGGCATAGAACGGGTCCAGGGGCGATGCATTTTCTTTCTGGGGGTATTTGTGTAACACCAATGAGAAAAGAAATTATAAAGGCAATAAAAAAAATTCTTTTTTTAAGAGAATGAAAATAAATCTCCCCCCAGGATGCAAGTACAACAGGTTATATCATACATGCAGGATTTAATTATACAAACATGGCTTAATTATACAAGATGCTTGCAGAAACTGTATACTACAAGACCACTTATTCAACTAGTGTACTACTTCGTCCTCTCAACGTGCTGTGGTCTGAGTCTGTTACTCGCCATCTTACAAAAAAGAAAGGAAGAAGAAACAGAAAATAAATATCTTACAACCACGTCATCATAAAAAGACTACTACGATGCTGACGCTCGATCAGTCCTCACGGAGTGTCTGAGACACTGTAAGCTCCGCTGAGGGTGAGTCCCAGCTGTGGCTCTCGAGACTCAACCTCCTCCTCCTCTGGAATGGTCTCCAGTCGTGTAGAGGTTGATGCCATGCCTGTCTGAGGTGGCACCGTGTGCGTCGAAAGTGGAGCTCTGGTCAGAACAGGAGCATCCAAGCGACTAGCCTCATCACTCGGGGATGAGTGCTGAACCGTGGGCTGAGTAGGAGAATAGTGTGGTGGAGTCAGAATACGAGGGGCACGTGGTGAAGGTGAACGGAACTCACTCCTGCGAGTGATCCTCGCACGAGCCAAGTCCATTCGTGCAGCAAGATGGTCGTCCACCAGTGCGGTGAAGACCGACTCTAGTGCCATGATATACTGGACAAGGGGCTGGATCACCTCATCCCTTTCTCCTGCGGTGCAGGAAAAAGCATAATGGTTGGTATAAGGAACGTGGCTCGGAAGGTAGTGATAGGGACGGGTCTGCATGACTGGCAGGATGTCCCTGAGACGAGCAATAGCCTCACGGGCGGCCATCTGGATAGCATGCCTCTCAGAGGGCATGACTCTCCCCATAAAACGGTAATTGCGGAAAGACAAGGTACTTCCACCCCGAATATATACCGAAGCCTGGTACATAGTCAGAGTGTCTGTGATCCTGTCAGGAAAAACGGTGTACTCTGGACGGCTCGGAGATCTCATCGCATCTCTAGCGATGATGGTAAGAAGACGGGAAAATCCCGCAGGCTCGTTGGCGAAAATCTGGGATGGGCAGCTGCCGCCAGACATCTACATCAGTAGACAAAAATCCAAACAGTCATATCATAAGAATATGATGACCAAGGAGAATTTGCTACAATGCAGGAAATGCATGCTAAGAAAAAAAATGTTAGTACTGACTCGAGTGCTAGCGATCGTGCCTAGGGCTTCCTACAGTCAGCCTGGCTCTGGTACCAAGGCCTGTCGGGCCCCTTTCTGGGAATAAATCTCAGAAAAGGCCCTAAGTCACACCAGCCCCAAGATCAACACAACTGGTGGACTTCCTTGATACAGATAACCAGTACAAAATATATTACACAGGGTTGAGTCTGAAGGCTCAACAAAATTATTACAAACTCGCCAAATATATGGCAGTGGCGGAATATGACAGTGGTGTGGTGGTGATACATCTCTGATACAATAACGTAAAGACAAGCGTCAGAGTGAGGCTTGACTATTTTATTTGTGTAGCGGAAGCTCAGCGGATGATACATGTGGTAGACTCCTATCTCACAGGTTGACTGACTGGGACTCCTCTAAGCGTCGGGCTCGCTAGCGCAATCCTCCTCCACAGGCTCGTCCTCCTCCAAGTCTGGCCAAGTAAATAGCCAGGGACAAGCCAGTGAGTACGTTGGAATGTACTCGCAAACATTATGAACAAAAGATATAATGGATGCACATGCTCATGTAGGAACATAATGACATGCTCATGCTGACTAAAATCCTGGTCATGACATAATTATAAAATGATGTGGAAGTAAATAAAACATGTTAGCCATAACCAGTCTTTTGAAAATAAAAGCAAGTGAATGCCACGGGTAGTCTAGCCAGCCCAAGTGACATTCAGAAAAAAATAAGAGAAATGCCAGTCGGGTGTCTACAAGAGTAGTGGCGAGATAAACCGCCTATTAACTCGAGAGACGCCACAAGAGGTCTTGAAAAGAAATGCCTGTCGGGTGTCAAGTGACGCCACGGTCGGACTTAAAGAGAAATGCCAATCAGGTGTCTACAAGAGTAGTGGCGAGATAAACCGCCTGTTAACTCGAGAGACGCCATGAAAGGTCTTGAAAATAAAAATTTAGTGCCCGGGGTAGTCTAGCCTGCCCCTGAGACACTAAGGAAGAATACAAAATGAGAGAAATGGGTTAGTCCTCAATATTATGCATAGCCATAATAATATTTAATAAGCATAAAATATTCAGGGTAGCAACAGGGTATCAATAATTATCCTGCAAAAATAAGTCAGACACATTTTAATTATTTCCTCCGGAGACCGACACTTGACACACCCAGCTATGCCCTTTGACCGAGGACACGGCTATTTGAATAGGTTTAACTCTGCAGAGGGTGTACTCTTTACCCACAAGTAAAGGATTTCTTTAGTCAGTCCGTGACACTGACTAATTCCCATTACGGTCTTTGGGTTGAAAACACACCTGACCAGCACACACCAGATTAACTTTCCGGATGCCAGGAATCACCCAAAGCATCGTTCAAGAAAAACTCTAAGACGTAGAGACCAATGTCCTACATGGGATCACTATTAATACGCACGGATTCCAAGGGGTGCCCCCTCTCAGTCACAACCGGAAACACCCATGCCCCCTGACTCGATGACAGGATTTAGTCCAAGGCCTTTGGAAACCCTCATCGTGGCCCTCTGTACGGTGTGTACCTGGACAGGGGTTAACAACTTACTCAGCCACACCTTCCTTGCGGAAGGACCCGTGGCAGCACGGTATCCAGCTAGGTGTAATGGAACAAGACTCGATCTAGGCCGACTCAGGAGGTGTTAATTAACATCACCGGAATATTCCACTTAAGTCACATGACACCACCGTGTCAAACATAATGGCCCGTGCCCACCGGCACGTCCAAGGCAGGAGACACTCTCCTGAATACTCACAGCTTTACCATGTTAGAAAGATTCATTACTTGAGTGAAGTACAAGATATGAGCAAGAAAGTGATATGACCGAACATGCATGCACTTGTGATATATGCGGTGCAATACCAACGGATGCAAACATGCAAAATGCAATCACCATATCCCAAGTTCAATAATGCTTGCCTTGTCCAAAGTAGTCAAGTGAAAACCCTTCACAATTCTCGGCAAAGTTTCCCTCTTCTTTTTATGAAAATTCAAATTCAACTTAAATTAAAAAATTTGACAACAGCACAAAAAGTTGTCTCAAAACATTTTTAAATAAATACTAAAAAAAACTAGAGAGAAAAATAAGAATTTCAAAAAAAAAGTTCAACTCAAACAGAGTTGTGGTTTAAAAGTTATTAAACTTTCAAATCCAGGGGCTTTTCTGTAAAACAGCAGTCCCTGTGCAGTTAAAACAGAAAACGCTTCGGCTGAAATACGTTTTCCAACGGAGAAGGCGGAAAAATCAGAATACGCCTTCACCTTAAACAGAGAAAAAAAATAAAAGGACCGCGCGGGGTGGGGGCCCACCCGTCAGGTTCAAATTTGAACCTGATCGCGCGCTAGGCAGAGAAGTGACGGCGGTCGCCGGTGGCGATCGCCGGGGTTCCTGCGGCTGGCGATGGTCGGAACATGACCAGGGCGGAGTGCCGCGTCGGAGGAAGGTGGTGGTGGTCGTCGGAGAGCACCTGAACGCCGGCGAGGTCGACGGTGGCGGACGGTGGCTCGGGTGGTTCTGGAGCTCGCCGGAGAGGGCTCGGGTAACGAAATTGAAGCGCGGGATTGATGATTTGGTGGATAAGATGGCTATTGGCAAGGTTTGGGTGAAGGTGGTGGCGTAGTGGCGTCGAACTGATCGGTGACAGAGGCGGTGGAGCGGTGGCCGGAGGGGAAGAAGAAGACCTCCCCGAGGTCGGGTGAGTGCATGGGAGGGCGATTGGGAGGTGGTGGAGGCGATGGATGGAGCGAGTGGAGTTCGGGAGGGCCTCTTATAGGCGGTCCGAGGCGGTCCAGCGAGGTTCGGATCACGCCGGAGTTACGGCAGTCGGCGAGGTAGGTTTGGGGCGGTGGTCAGGGACGGTGAGGGTTAATGAGGGCGGCGGAGTCTTCTGGAGACGCCAGTGCGATCGAGGTCGGGCGCTTCGGCCTCATCCACGGGGCGAGTCCCGTACGGGTGCAGCGGCGAGGACAAACTCCGGCGACTGCCAGGAGGGGTCCAGGGACTTGGGCGGTGCGGCGATGGCGTAGAGAGGAGCGACGTGTGGAGCTGGTAGATGGAGAGGGCGTTGATGGCAGTGATGGTGGCCGGTGGTCGAGCTGATCCACTCGGCCTGCCGTGGCCGAGCGTGGTGGCCGTTACACCGGCCAGCCTTCGGCTCATTGACGGCGAGGGGCTGACGAGGAGGCCCCGCGGCTGCACATTTATGGACGAGGATGCGTGGATGAGGAGGGAATGAGGTGGAGTGGAGTGCACGGCGGCGATCGCCTCTGCAACTGAAGACAAATTCAGTTAACTGAATTTCTCCGACAGTGCTACAGTATGCATATAAGGTGTATGATAGAATGCCAGGAGGTGCTAGGCATTTTAGGAATTTCTGTAAATTTTTGTGGTGATGTGTTGATGCTCAAAAATGAGTTTGACAAAGTTTCAGAATTTTTGGAAAAATTTAGATTTGGTTTTGAGCAAGAAATTGGTTTCTGGTCCAAATTTGAACTGTGTGAATTTTGAAAAATCTGAACTGTGGCACCCCATGTTTTTGGAGAAATGGGTTGTGGGTACCATGTATTTGTTGGGATAATTTTGGTGGAGGTGGAATCCTTGTAGAAATGGTGGTTCCATTGTAAACCATAGGAATGATGGATAATATAAATCCCAACCTTGGAATTTATAAAATATTGAGAGAATATTTTAGTGAGGTGGAAAGGAGTTGGATACTGCCCTAGAAGTTGTGAGTGACTTGTGGGATGAATTTGGAGTGGAAGAAAAATTGTTGGATGGATTTTCGAAGGGTTAGAGAGAGAAATAAAAAGGGCCATTTCCTTTGAAAAGAATTTTAAATCACTCCCCATAAACTATTCGAAACCTCCAAATTAATTATCCAAATAATTTTTAAACCTCACAAAACAGAACTACTAAAGAAAAATTTGAAATCCCATTAAAATTGAAAATAATTTTCAGAATAAAAGAACTATAAAGAGAATAATGACAAGAATAATTCAAAAATATTTTATTTTAAGGGAAAGATTTTGAAAATCCGAACGAAATATTTTTGCGGTGTTACAGCGGTGATAGTCATACTGCTTACCACCAACGTCTTATTTTGATTCGGCGGTATTGTTGGATGAAGCGGCCCGGACTAACCTTACATGACCACGTTCATGAGACCGGTTCCACCGATACACATGCAACTAGTTTTGCATAAAGGTGGCTGGCGGGTGTCTGTTTCTCCTACTTTAGTTGAATCAAATTTGACTGCGGCCGGTCCTTGTTGTAGGTTAAAATAGCAAACTTGATAAATCACCGTTGTGTTTTTTATGCGTAGGTAAGAACGGTTCTTGCTAGAAGCCCGTAGCAGCCACGTAAAACTTGCAACAACAAAGTAGAGGACGTCTAACTTGTTTTTGCAGGGCATGTTGTGATGTGATATGGTCAAGACATGATGTGATATACGTTGTTGTATGAGATGATCATGTTTTGTAAAAGTTATCGGCAACTGGCAGGAGCCTTATGGTTGTCGCTTTATTGTATGAAATGCAAACGCCATGTAATTGCTTTACTTTATCACTATGTGTTAGCGATAGTTGTAGATGCAATAGTTGGCGAGACGACCACGACGCAATGATGGAGATCATGGTGTCGAGCCGGTGACGATGGAGATCATGACGATGCTTTGGAGATGGAGATCAAAAGCACAAGATGATGATGGCCATATCATGTCACATATTTTGATTGCATGTGATGTTTATCTTTTATGCATCTTATTTTGCTTAGTACGGCGGTAGCATTATAAGATGATCCCTTCACTGAATTTCAAGGTATAAGTGTTCTCCCTGAGTATGCACCATTGCGACAGTTCGTCATGTTGAGACACCACGTGATGATCGGGTGTGATAGACTCTACGTTCAAATACAACGGGTGCAAGACAGTTTTGCACATGCGGAATACTCAGGTTAAACTTGACAAGCCTAGCATGTACAGACATGGCCTCGGAACACTGGAGACCGAAAGGTCGAACGTGAATCATATAGTAGATATGATCAACATAGAGATGTTCACCATTGATGACTACTCCATCTCACGTGATGATCGGACATGGTTTAGTTGATTTGGATCACGTATCATTTAGATGACTTGAAGGATGTCTATCTAAGTGGGAGTTCTTATGTAATTTGATTAATTGAACTTAATTTATCATGAACTTAGTCCTGATAGTATTTGCATATCTATGTTGTAGATCAATGGCCCGTGCTACCGTTCCGTTGAATTTTAATGCGTTCCTAGAGAAAGCTAAGTTGAAAGATGATGGTAGCAACTACACGGACTGGGTCAGTAACTTGAGGATTATCCTCATTGTTGCACAGAAGAATTATGTCCTTGATGCACCGCTTGGTGAAAGGCCTGCTGCAGGAGCAGATGCTGATGTTATGAACATCTGGCAAGCTCGATCTGATGACTACTCAATAGTTCAGTGTGCCATGCTTTACGGCTTAGAATCGGGACTTCAAAGACGTTTTGAACGTCATGGAGCATATGAGATGTTCCAGGAGTTGAAGTTAATATTTTAAGCAAATGCCCGAGTTGAGAGATATGAAGTCTCCAACAAGTTCTATAGTTGCAAGATGGAGGAGAACAGTTGTGTCAGTGAACACATACTCAGAATGTCTGGATATCATAATCACTTGACTCAGCTGGGAGTTAATCTTCCAGTTGATAGTGTTATTGATATAGTTCTTCAATCACTGCCACCAAGCTACAAAGGCTTCGTGATGAACTATAATATGCAAGGGATGGAGAAGACAATTCCCGAGCTCTTCGCAATGCTCAAATCTGCGGAGGTAGAAATCAAGAAGGAGCATCAAGTGTTGATGGTTAACAAGACCACTAGTTTCAAGAAAAAGGGCAAGGGAAAGAAGGGGAACTTCAAGAAGAATGGCAAGCAAGTTGCCACTCCCGAAAAGAAGCCCAAAGCTGGACCCAAGCCTGAAACTGAGTGCTTCTACTGCAAAGGGACTGGTCACTGGAAGCGGAACTGCCCCAAGTATTTGGCGGAGAAGAAGGATGGCAAAGTGAACAAAGGTATATTTGATATACATGTTATTGATGTGTACCTTACTAGTGCTCGTAGTAGCACTTGGGTATTTGATACTAGTTCGGTTGCTCATATTTGTAACTCGAAACAGGAGCTACGGATTAAACGAAGATTGGCTAAGGACGAGGTGACGATGCGCGTCGGGAATGGTTCCAAGGTCGATGTGATCGCCGTCGGCACGCTACCTCTACATCTACCTTCGGGATTAGTTTTAGACCTGAATAATTGTTATTTGGTGCCAGCGTTGAGCATGAACATTATATCTGGATCTTGTTTAGTGCGAGACGGTTATTCATTTAAATCAGAGAATAATGGTTGTTCTATTTATATGACTAATATCTTTTATGGTCATGCACCCTTGAAGAGTGGTCTATTTTTGTTGAATCTCGATCGTGGTGGTACACATATTCATAATATTGATGCCAAAAGATGCAAAGTTGATAATGATAGTGCAACATATTTGTGGCACTGCCGTTTAGGTCATATTGGTGTAAAGCGCATGAAGAAACTCCATGCAGATGGGCTTTTGGAATCACTTGATTATGAATCATTTGATACTTGCGAACCATGCCTCATGGGCAAGATGACTAAAACTCCGTTCTCGAGAACAATGGAGCGAGCTAATGACTTATTGGAAATAATACATACCGATGTATGCGGTTCGATGAGTGTTGAGGCACGCGGCGGGTATCGTTATTTTCTGACCTTCACAGATGATTTGAGCAGATATGGGTATATCTACTTGATGAAACACAAGTCTGAAACATTTGAAAAGTTCAAAGAATTTTAGAGTGAAGTAGAGAATCATCGTAACAAGAAAATAAAGTTTCTACGATCTGATCGCGGAGGCGAATATTTGAGTTACGAGTTTGGCCTTCATTTAAAACAATGTGGAATAGTTTCACAACTCACGCCACCTGGAACACCACAGCGTAATGGTGTGTCCGAACATCGTAACCGTACTTTATTAGATATGGTACGATCTATGATGTCTCTTACCGATTTACCACTATCGTTTTGGGGTTATGCATTAGAGACAGCTGCATTCACGTTAAATAGGGCATCGTCTAAATCCGTTGAGACGACACCGTATGAACTATGGTTTGGCAAGAAACCTAAGCTGTCATTTCTTAAAGTTTGGGGTTGCGACACTTATGTCAAAAGGCTTCAGCCTGATAAGCTCGAACCCAAATCAGAGAAGTGCGTCTTCATAGGATACCCAAAGGAAACAATTGGGTACACCTTCTACCACAGATCCGAAGGCAAGATCTTTGTTGCCAAGAATGGAACCTTTCTAGAGAAGGAGTTTCTCTCGAAAGAAGAGAGTGGGAGGAAAGTAGAACTTGATGAGATAATCGTACCTTCTCTCGAATTGGAAAGTAGTTCATCAGAGAAAACCGTTCCCGTGATGCCTACACCAACTAGAGAGGAAGCTAATGATGATGATCATGAAACTTCGGATCAAGTTACTACAGAACCTCGTAGGTCAACCAGAACACGATCCGCACCAGAGTGGTACGGGAATCCTGTACTGGAAGTCATGTTACTAGACCAAAGCGAACCTACGAACTATGAAGAAGCTATGATGAGCCCAGATTCCGATAAATGGCTTGAGGCCATGAAATCTGAGATAAGATCCATGTATGAGAACAAAGTATGGACTTTGGTGGATTTGCCCGATGATCGGCAAGCCATTAAGAATAAATGGATCTTCAAGAGGAAGACGAACGCTGATAGTAGTGTTACTATATACAAAGCTCAAATTGTCTTAAAAGGTTTTCGACAAGTTCAAAGGTGTTGACTACGATGAGATTTTCTCACTCGTATCGATGCTTAAGTCTGTCCGAATCATGTTAGCAATTGCCGCATTTTATGAAATCTGGCAAATGGATGTCAAAACTGCATTCCTTAATGGATTTATTAAAGAAAAGTTGTATATGATG
This sequence comes from Thinopyrum elongatum, assembly GCA_011799875.1. Classification (NCBI taxonomy): domain Eukaryota; kingdom Viridiplantae; phylum Streptophyta; class Magnoliopsida; order Poales; family Poaceae; genus Thinopyrum; species Thinopyrum elongatum. Next base: position 517,717,562 of record CM022303.1, read on the forward strand.
CAACCAGAAGGTTTTGTCGATCCTAAAGGAGCTAACAAAGTGTGCAAGCTCCAGCGATCCATCTATGGACTGGTGCAAGCATCTCGGAGTTGGAATATATGCTTTGATGAGTTAATCAAAGCATATAGTTTTATACAGACTTGCGGTGAAGCCTGTATTTACAAGAAAGTGAGTGGGAGCACTACAACCTTTCTGATAAGTATATGTGAATGACATATTGTTGATCAGAAATGATGTAGAATTTTTTGGAAAGCATAAAGGATACTTGAATAAGAGTTTTTCAATGAAAGACCTCGGTGAAGCTACTTATATATTGGGCATCAAGATCTATAGGGATAGATCGAGACGCTTAATAGGACTTTCACAAAGCACATACCTTGATAAAGTTTTGAAGAAGTTCAAAATGGATCAGTCAAAGAAAGGGTTCTTGCCTGTGTTGCAAGGTGTGAAGTTGAGTAAGACTCAATGCCCGACCACTGCAGAAGATAGAGAGAAAATGAAAGTCATTCCCTATGCTTCAGCCATAGGTTCTATCATGTATGCTATGCTGTGTACCAGACCTGATGTGTGCCTTGCTATAAGTTTAGCAGGGAGGTACCAAAGTAATCCAGGAGTGGATCACTGGACAGCGGTCAAGAACATCCTGAAGTACCTGAAAAGGACTAAGGATATGTTTCTTGTTTATGGAGGTGACAAAGAGCACGTCGTAAATGGTTACGTCGATGCTAGCTTTGACACTGATCCGGATGACTCTAAGTCACAAACCGGATACGTATTTATATTGAATGGTGGAGCTGTAAGTTGGTGCAGTTCCAAGCAGAGCATCGTGGCGGGATCTACGTGTGAAGCGGAGTACATAGCTACTTCGGAAGCAGCAAATGAAGGAGTCTGGATGAAGGAGTTCATATCCGATCTAGGTGTAATACCTAGTGCATCGGGTCCAATGAAAAACTTTTGTGACAATACTGGAGCAATTACCTTAGCGAAGGAATCCAGAATTCACAAAAGAACCAAACACATCAAGAGACGGTTCAACTCCATCCGTGATCAAGTCAAGGAGGGAGACATAGAGATTTGCAAAATACATACGGATCTGAATGTAGCAGACCCGTTGACTAAGCCTCTTCCATGAGCAAAACATGATTAGCACCAAGGCTCCATGGGTGTTAGAATCATTACAATGTAATCTAGACTATTGACCCTAGTGCAAGTGGGAAACTGAAGGAAATATGCCCTAGAGGCAATAATAATAAAGTTGTTATTTTATATTTCCTTATATCATGATAAATGTTTATTATTCATGCTAGAATTGTATTAACCGGAAACTTGATACATGTGTGGATACATAGACAAAACACCGTGTCCCTAGTAAGCCTCTACTAGACTAGCTCGTTAATCAAAGATGGTTAAGTTTCCTAACCATAGACATGTGTTGTCATTTGATGAACGGGATCACATCATTAGGAGAATGATGTGATGGACAAGACCCATCCGTTAGCTTAGCATAATGATCGTTCAGTTTTATTGCTACTGCTTTCTTCATGACAAATGCATATTTCTTCGACTATGAGATTATGCAACTCCCGGATACCGGAGGAGTACCTTGTGTGCTATCAAATGTCACAATGTAACTGGTTGATTATAAAGATGCTCTACAGGTATCTCCGAAGGTGTTTGTTGGGTTGGCATAGATCGAGATTAGGATTTGTCACTCTGAGTATCGGAGAGGTATCTCTGGGCCCTCTCGGTAATGCACATCATAAGAAGCCTTGCAAGCAAAGTGACTAATGAGTTAGTTGCAGGATGATGTATTACGGAACGAGTAAAGAGACTTGCCGGTAACAAGATTGAACTAGGTATGTGGATACCGACGATCGAATCTCGGGCAAGTAACATACCGATGGACAAAGGGAATAACGTATGTTGTCATAACGGTTCGACCGATAAAGATCTTCGTAGAATATGTGGGAACCAATATGAGCATCCAGGTTCCGCTATTGGTTATTGACCGGAGAAGTGTCTCGGTCATGTCTACATAGTTCTCGAACCCGTAGGGTCCGCACGCTTAACGTTCGATGACGATTTTGTATTATATGAGTTATGTGATTTGGTGACCGAATGTTGTTCGGAGTCCCGGATGAGATCACGGACATGACGAGGAGTCTCGAAATGGTCGAGAGGTAAAGATTGATATATATAGGACGATGGTATTCGGACACCGGAAGTGTTTCGGAGGGTACCGGGTACATATCGGGTCACCGGAAGGGGTTCCGGGCACCCCCGGCAAAAGATATGGGCCTAATGGGCCAAGAAGGGAAACACAGCAGCCAGCAGGGGCTGCTGCGCCCCCCATATGGGCCGCACCTGAGGGGAAGGAAAGAGGGGAAGAGAGAAGGAAGGGGAGGGATTCGGCCTCCCCCTTCCTTCCCTCCTCCCTCCTCCTTCCTTTCCCCTCCGGTAATTATGGAAGGGGGGGGCCGAATTGGGATAGGACCCCAAGTAGGATTCCTCCTACTTGGGGCACCCCATGGCTGCTCCCCTCCCCCTCCCACCTATATATACATGGGGAGGGGGCACCTAGAACATACACACCAACAATTGTTAGCCGTGTGCGGCGCCCCCCTCCACAGTTTACGCCTCCGGTCATATTCTCGTAGTGCTTAAGCGAAGCCCTGCGCGGATTACTTCACCATCACCGTCACCACGCCGTTGTGCTGATGGAAATCATCTACTTCCTCGACACTTTGCTGGATCAAGAGTTCGAGGGACGTCATCGAACTGAACGTGTGAAGAACTCGGAGGTGCCGTACGTTCGGTGCTTGATCGGTCGAAACGAGAAGAAGTTCGACTACATCAACCGCGTTGTCAAATGCTTCCGCTTTCGGTCTACGAGGGTACATAGACACACTCTCCCCCTCTCGTTGCTATGCATCTCCTAGATAGATCTTGCGTGAGCGTAGGATTTTTTTTGAAATTGCATGCTACGTTTCCCAACAAACTGAACCCGAGCGATTCCTTCACTACTGCTGCTAACTGAAGCCGATCGAACCTGCTGACTCTTGATGAACAGTGACCGTTGTTGGGGGTTGGATGAACAAGACCCTGTGGTAGTAGAGGTCGTTGCCGCTGGATGAAACGGAACACGATCGAGGAGGTGTGGGGGTGGATGAACAGGACCCCGTGGAGGGCTGGTTGAACAGTAGCCGGTGGAGGCTGGATGAACAGTAACCCGTGGATGAACAGTTGCTGGTGGAGGCACTGGAGGAAGTCGACGGTGGATGAACAGTGCAGGTGGAGACTGGAGGAAGTCGACGATGGATGAACAGTAGCCCGTGGAGGCTGGAGCAAGGCAGTAGACGGTGGATGAACAGTGTCCCGTGGAGTCCCGTTTTGCGGTACGCCACACCCCTCCTGATGAACAGGACCCCGTTTCGACCATAGGTGCTCCAACACAAGTCCGTTTCCTCCGTTTTGCGGTACGCCACACCCCTCCCGATCAACAGGACCCCGTTTCGACCGTAGGCACTCAAACAGAAGGTCGTTTCCTCCGTTCTGCGGTACGCCAGACCCTTCCCGATGAACAGGACCCCGTTTCGACCGTACGCGGTCAAACAGAAGGCCGTTTTCCTCCGTTTTCCGGTATGCTAGACCCCGTTCCGGCTGTTCCGTCCAAGCCGGTTGGCTCCCGATGAACAGGACGTGTTCCGACCCAGTGGCTTCGCTCTCGATGAACAGGACGCGTTTCGACCTAGTCACTTGGCTCCCGGTGAACACGACGTTGTTTCCTTCGTTCCGACCCAGTCGGTTAGCTGCCGATGAACAGGACGACGTCGCTGTCGTCCGTTGCCACTCCATGTACACGAGCCCTGGCCGTAAGTATGCGCGCGTACACGTTCGAGACCCCGCCTGTATGTACGTACATAGCCGTATTTACTTTCTTGCAGCGTGGTTATACGTACGTGTACACGAAATATATAGACGGGACTGCGTGACATGCTACGTCTGCGCCTCTACTACGACACGTGCATCTCGTTACTCGGCCACGGTTCATCGATGCAGAGAGAGCGATCGACCAGTATGTACGTACACGTTCGTGACCAGACAGACAACCCTACGTACGGTTCGACCCGATGGGTCCCAGCTGTCAGGGAGGATAAGGAGGCACTTCCTTGCGTGCAAAGATATAGCTGGTGAGTCCCAGCTGTCAGGGGGAAGAATCATTTTTTTGCCCGTAATATGGACGCACTTCCTTGCGTGCGAAGATGTAGCTGGTGGGTCCCAGCTGTCAGGGGGGAAACATTTTTTTCGCAAAATACGGCGGCCCTTCCGATGGGTCCCTGCTGTCAGGTGGAGGAATCATTATTTTGCGCGTAATAAGGAGGCACTTCCTTGCTGCAGCCGTGGACCCAACTGCCAGCCTCTCCATGTACAGTCCTCTTCCGATGGAAGTTGTTCCTTGACCACGTTGACCACGCCGCGCCAAGAGCACCAAGGCGGTGGACGACGGTGAGGCCTAGGAAGGGAATGACCCGGAGCCAGGGAAGACTCAGCAGTTGTTTCCCACGTGGACGGGAGTATGAGGGTTTCCTGGTTCGGCTGCAGTGTGAGGCTACCGTCGCCGAAGAATAACAGGAGGTCTGGGTGAGTACAGGGATGGCCAGCCAAGCGATGGCAGTAGGGTGGGGCAGTGAGGCCTGCGCGGCAGCACAGCCGGCCACGGGACGCAGGAGCAGGCGGCACGGCCAGCGATGGTTTGGGCGGCTGGAGCAAGAAGACCAGAGGTTGAAGAAACATGACGGCCGTTGGATGGACATCGTACGGTCACTGCAGCTAGAATCGTTTATAGTTACTAAGTTGACAAATCCTGCATCCGCGCCAACTTAGTAGGCCCACAAGTCAGCCTCCAAATATGGTGGGTCCTAGCTAGCAGGGGGAGTATTCATTTTTTTTGTGCATAATAAGAAGGCACTTCCTTGCGTGCGAAGATATAGCTGGTGGGTCCGAGCTGTCAGCGGGAAGAACTTTTTTTCACGAAATACAGAGGTGCTTCCGGTGGGTCCCTATTGTCAGGTGGAGGAATCGTTATTTTACGTGTAATAAGGAGGCACTTCCTTGCGTGCGGCCGTGGACCCAGCTGTCATCCTCTCCACGTACAGTCCTCTTCCGATGGATGTCGTTCGTTGACCATGTTGACCACACCGCGCCGAGAGAACCAGGGCGGTGGACGACAGCGAGGCCTATGAAGGGAACGACCCGGAGCCGGAGAAGACTCGGCAGTTGTTTCCCACACGGAGAGGAGTATGACGGTTTACTGGTTCGTCTGCCGTCGCCGGAGAATAGCAGGAACTGTGGGTGCATAGAGGGATGGCCAGGCCAGCGATGGGAGTAGTGTGGGGCGGTTAGGCCTGCGCGGCAGCACAGCCGGCCACGGGAGGCATGAGCAGGTAGTACGGCCGGCGCTGGTTTGGGCGGCTGGAGCAAGAAGACCAGAGGTTGAAGAAGCAGCACGGCCGTTGGATTAACAATCCAACGGTCACTGCTGCTAGAATCGTTTGTGGACTAAGTTGACAAAGCCTTTCGTACACGTCAACCTTGTAGACCCACAAGTCAGCCTCCAAATCTGTTCCAAACAGCATACAGCCCGAAATTTCTAGCCAGATTCAAATTAATTTAAAAATAATCCAATGAAATTTTACCCGCACAAAAACAATGAAATTTAAAATATCAAAATCGGAAAGAAAAAAGTAATTTGGAACTAATTGCCTGTTTGTTGTATTTTTCATTTTATAGCCCATTTCTTATTACTTATAGCCCATTTTCTGGGCAAGCCGAATGCATTCATCCTCGTCTTGAAAGATTTCAGGCCCAGCAGGGCGTAGAAAAGCAAGTAGGCCTCCGTTGGTTATTCTGCAAAAAAACAAAATAGCTGGGCTAGCCATTTTCAGAAAGAAAAAACAAAACTGGGCTGGTCATGTGGTAAACATATGAAATAAAAGCCTGGGCTAGACGGGCCACAGCTCCCGCACGACCCAGTTGATACCCTGCTCCGTCCCGAAAACAAAAAAATAATACTGCGCGAGCTGCTGTGTCACGGGTGTCAGCCGCTCCTTGTGCAGTTATCTTGCTTATTGACTACATTGACAGCGGCGTGCGACCCAGATGTCAGGAAACCATCAGGAGGAACCATTTTTTTTCTTGTAATAAAGGAGGCACTTGCTTGCCTACTGCCATGATCCTGGTGGGTCCCTACTGTCATCCTCACCATGTACAGTTATCTCCTTATTCCTCTCGGTTGTTGACCATGTTGACAACACCGGAGGGCGGCGCCGCGGCGAGCGAACCAAGGCGGAGGACGATGGCGAGGCCTCAGACGGGAATGAACAGGAGCCAGGGAAGATGCGCAGAGTTTTAGGGTGCGATGTGGCCGCGATGCGTGCGCGGCAGCACAGCCAGCCGTGGGAGGCGGGAGCAGGCGGTCCCGCCGGCGCTGGTTTGGCTTTGGCGGCTGGAGGAAGAAGAGACTAAAGAAACACGATAGACGTTGAATGTCAATCCAACGGTCAAGGTTGGCACAATCGTTTGTTGACTAAGCCGACACCACGTAGCATACTTTTTTATAGGAAGAAAAGAAAAAGTGGGCTCGTTCGCTAGATAACATTCCCGAAACTGCCACGTTTGATCTTGCGTCGCAACTAAAACTGCCAGGAAAATGTGTTCGTTTGCCGTCCTCCTCCGAGGGAACGTTCGCCACATAACATTCCCGAAAATCAAAGACTTGAGAAGGCGTACAGAACAAGCTAGTGTACCAGTAAAGAGACGTTGCTGAGTTTTAGAAAAAAAAAGAGACAAGCTCCTGTAGCTGGTTCGAATCCAAACCAAGACTATGACTATATATAGTGCTATGCTACTCTGCAAGTAATGAAACTGACATATCCAACGTTCGCTTCTCCTCTTCTCTAGTTACTCTGCCTAGCATCAGAAGCTCCAGCCGCAGCAACCATGTCCGCTGGCGGCTCGTCCACCTGCTCTTCAGCAGGCAACAACCAGATATGTGCCAAGTCGCCACCCGTACCATCCCCTGTGGGTCTCATCACACCCCCGTCGGCACACTCACCGCAGCCGGTTGCTCATCACAACCCGCTGTCGTTGGTGTGGTGCCACTGCTGCAAATCACGCAGAGTCATCCGTCGCGTCTCAACTACAATCCTCAACCCTGGCCGAGTCTTCTACAAATGCCCGAATCATGGGGTAACAATATGTTTAAGTGTTGTTCGCCTGCTTTCTGTTACTGATTTTTTTAATAGTTTTGTTGATGATCTTCCAATTTGATTCATGCAGAAAAGGGAAGATTCGTGTGATTTGTATTTCTGGGAAGTTGCCGATGTGGGGGAATGGAACTACGCTGATTATTTGGTTAGCCGAGGAATCCCAATACCAGCAGGTTGGGGTGTTGGACAAGTAACTGAAGGAACGACATAAGAGGAAGATGCAGAGCAGAAGGTTAAAGATGTAGTTCATCTGATCATGGCCAAGCAACAGCTGCTGAACGACCTTGACAGCAATGAGGAGATGAAAGAGCTTGTGAAGATAATGGGCAAGATCGTTGTGCTCTGTAGGATGATTGTCTCTTTATTTGCAGTGTATGTAGCACTCATGATGTATTCAGTGGCTATGACATGAGCACTTTGCTGAAACTAGTAATGAATGAAACCTGTTTAGCAGGTTGGGCGTAGTGTTGTGAACATTTAATGGTTTCTATTAACGGAAATTGGGGGGGTATCCCCTTTTGCTCATAAATAATAAATAATATAGGCCCTTTTGCTAATAAATAAATGAATTAGCACAGGCCCTGTCGGGTCAGCTTTGTTCCCTGATACGTCTCCAACGTATCTATAATTTTTTATTGTTCCATGCTATTATATTATCTGTTTTGGATGTTTTATATGCATTAATATGCTATTTTATATTATTTTTGGGACTAACTTATTAACCTAGAGCCCAGTGCCAGTTTCTGTTTTTTCCTTGTTTTTAAGCCTCCCAGAAAAGGAATACCAAACGGAATAAACTTCACGATGATTTTTCTTCGACCAGAAGACACCCAGGGGACTTGGAGTCCAAGTCAGAAGAGCCACGAGGCGGCGACAAGGGTGGAGGGTGCGCCCCCATACCTTGTGGGCCCCTCGTGACCTCCCTGACCTAGCTCTTCGTCCTATATATTCACAAATATTCCCAAACCACCAGAGGCATCCACGAAAACACTTTTCCACCGCCGCAACCTTCTGTTCCTGTGAGATCCCATCTTGGGGCCTTTTCCGGCATCCTGCCGGAGGGGGAATCGATCACGGAGGGCTTCTACACAACACCATTGCCCTTCCGATGAAGCGTGAGTAGTTTACCTCAGACCTACGGGTCCATAGCTAGTAGCTAGATGGCTTCTTCTCTCTCTTTGATTCTCAATACAACGTTCTCCTTGATGTTCTTGGAGATCTATCCGATGTAATCTTCTTTTGCGGTGTGTTTGTCGAGATCCGATGAATTGTGGATTTATGATCAGCTTATCTATGAATACTATTTGAATCTTCTGTGAATTCTTTTATGCATGATTTAATATCTTTGTATTTCTCTTCGAATTATCGGTTTGGTTTGGCCAACTAGATTGATTTTTCTTGCAATGGGAGAGGTGCTTAGCTTTGGGTTCAATCTTGCATGATTTCACCCAGTGACAAAGTAGGGGTAGCGAGACACATATTGCATTGTTGCCATCGAGGATAAAAAGATGGGGTTTTCATCATATTGTTTGAGTTAATTCCTCTACATCATGTCATCTTACTTAAGGCGTTACTCCGTTCTTTATGAACTTAATACTCTAGATGCATGGTGGATAGCGGTCGATGTGTGGAGTAATAGTAGTAGATGCAGGCAGGAGTCGGTCTACTTGACACGGACATGATGCCTATATGCATAATCATTGCCTTGGATATCGTCATAACTTTGCGCTTTTCTATCAATTGCTCGACAGTAATTTGTTCACCCACCGTATTATTTGCCTTCATGAGAGAAGCCTCTAGTGAAACCTATCGCCCTCGGGTCTATTTGCCATCATATTACTTTCCGATCTACTATTTTGCAATCTTTTATTTTCCTATCTATATACCAAAAAACCCAAAAATATTTTATCTTTTGTTTATCTATCTCTATCAGATCTCACCTTTGCAAGTGACCGTGAAGGGATTGACAACCCCTTTATCGCGTTGGGTGCAAGTGTTTGATTGTTTGTGCAGGTGTTGGTGATTTGTGCATTCTTCTCCTACTAGATTGATACCTTGGTTCTCAACTGAGGGAAATGCTTACCTCTACTGTGCTGCATCACCCTTTCCTCTTCAAGGGAAAACCAACGCAAGCTCAAGAAGTAGCAGGAAGAATTTCTGGCGCCGTTGCCGGGGAGATCTACGCCAAGTCAAGACATACCAAGTACCCATCATAAACTCTCATCACTTGCATTACATTATTCGCCATTTGCCTCTCGTTTTCCTCTCCCTTACTTCTAAAATGATTTTCGAAAAGATTTGCCTTTTTATTCGCCCTTCTTCCGTTCGTCTCTTTCGTTTGCCTTTTGTTTGCTCGTGTGTTAGATTGCTTGCTTTGTCACGATGGCTCAAGAGAATACCAAATTGTGTGACTTTTCCAATACTAATAATAATGATTTTATTAGTACTCCGATTGCTCCCGCCACTAGCGCGGAATCTTATGAAATTAATGTCGCTTTGCTGAATCTTGTTATGAAAGATCAATTTTCTGGCCTTCCTAGTGAAGATGCCGCATCCCATCTAAATAATTTCGTTGAGTTGTGTGATATGCAAAAGAAGAAAGATGTGGATAATGATACTGTTAAATTAAAGCTATTTCCGTTCTCACTACGAGATCGTGCTAAAACTTGGTTTTCATCTTTGCCTAAAAATAGTATTGATTCATGGAACAAGTGTAAAGATGCTTTTATTTCCAAGTATTTTTCTCCCGCTAAGATCATCTCCCTTAGGAACGATATTATGAATTTTAAGCAACTTGATCATGAACATGTTGCACAATCTTGGGATAGGATGAAATTGATGATACGAAATTGCCCTACTCATGGTTTAAATTTGTGGATGATCATACAAAAATTTTATGCCGGATTGAATTTTGCTTCTAGAAATCTTTTAGATTCGGCCGCGGGGGGTACTTTTATGGAAATTACTTTAGGAGAAGCTACTAAACTCCTAGATAATATTATGGTTAATTATTCGCAATGGCACACCGAAAGATCTTCTACTAGTAAAAAGGTGCATGCGATTGAAGAGGTTAATGTTTTGAGTGGAAAGATGGATGAACTTATGAAAATATTTGCTAGAAAGAGTGCTCCTATTGATCCTAATGATATGCCTTTGTTTACTTTGATTAGAACAATAATGAATCTATGGATGTGAATTTTGTTGGTAGGAACAATTTTGGTAATAACGCGTATAGAGGTAATTTTAATCCTAGGCCGTTTCCTAGTAATTCCTCTAATAATTATGGTAATTCCTACAAAAATTCTTATGGAAATTATAATAAGTTTCCCTCTGATTTTGAAAATAGCATTAAAGAATTTATGAGTTCGCAAAAGAATTTCAATGCTAGGATTGAAGAAAAATTGCTTAAGGTTGATGATTTGGCTAGGAACATGGATAGAATTTCTCTTGAGATTGATTCTTTTAAAATTAGAGGTATTCCACCCAAGCATGATATTAATGAGTCTTTAAAAGCTATGAGAATTTCTATTGATGAATGTAAGGAAAGAACTGCTAGGGTTCGTGCTAAGCGAGATTGGTTTGTAAAAGCGTGTTCTTCTAGTTTTTGTGAAAATAATGATGAAGATCTTAAAGTGATTGATGTGACTCCTATTGAATCTTTGTTTTCTAAAATAAATCTTGATAAAGATGGGACTGGAGATGAGTCAACTTTAGTTAGAAGGCGTCCCAATGATTCGGAGTTTATAGATCTTGATGCAAAAATTGATAAAAGTGGGATTGGAGAGGTCAAGACTTTAAGTAGCAATGAACCCACTCTTTTGGATTTCAAGGACTTTAATTATGATAATTGTTCTTTAATAGATTGTATTTCCTTGTTGCAATCCATGTTGAATTCTCCTCATGGTTATAATCAAAATAAAGCTTTTACTAAACATATTGTTGATGCTTTGATGAAATCTTTTGAAGAAAAGCTTGAATTGGAAGTTTCTATCCCTAGAAAACTTTATGATGAGTGGGAACCTACTATTAAGATTAAGATTAAAGATTATGAGTGACATGCTTTGTGTGATTTGGGTGCTAGCATTTCCATGATTCCAAAAACTTTATGTGATGTATTAGGTTTCCGCGAATTGGATGATTGTTCTTTAAATTTGCATCTTGCGGATTCCACTATTAAGAAACCTATGGGAAGGATTAATGATGTTCTTATTGTTGCAAATAGGAATTATGTGCCCGTAGATTTCATTGTTCTTGATATAGATTGGAATCCTACATGTCCTATTATTCTTGGTAGACCTTTCCTTAGAACAATTGGTGCAATTATTGATATAAAAGAAGGAAACATTAGATTTCAATTTCTGTTAAGGAAGGGCATGGAACACTTTCCTAGAAAGAAAATTAAGTTGCCATATGAATCTATTATGAGAGCTACTTATGGATTCCATACCAAAGATGACAATACCTAGATCTATGTGTTTTTATGCCTAGCTAAGGGCGTTAAACAATAGCGCTTGTTGGGAGGCAACCCAATTTTATTTTTGTTCTTATTTTTTTTGGTTCTGTTTTTCAATAAATTTTTCATCTAGCCTCTGGTTAGATGTGTTTTGGTGTTTTAATTAGTGTTTGTGCCAAGTAAGACCTTTGGGATGGCTTACGGTGATAGTTGATTTGATCTTGCTGAAAAACAGAAACTTTTGCGTCCAGTCACAGAATTTTAATAATTTACTGGAGCGTTGCAAAACCATGATTTTTTTACACAGGATTGATATACGAATTTCCTATGTTTTAGTAATGTTTCAGAATTTTTGGAGTTACAGAAGTATTAGAACAATTTAGATCTTCGCAGACTGTTCTGTTTTTGACAGATTCTGTTTTCTTTGTGTTGTTTGCTTATTTTGATGAATCTATGGATAGTATCGGGGGGTATGAACCATGGAGAAGTTGGAATACTGTAGATATTACACCAATATAAATAAAGAATGAGTTCACAACAGTACCAAAAGTGGTGATTTTATTTTGTACTAACGGATCTCACGAGTTTTCTATTGAGTTTTTTGTTGTGAAGTTTTCAAGTTTTGGGTAAAGATTTGATGGACTATGGAATAAGGAGTGGCAAGAGCCTAAGCTTGGGAATTCCCAAGGCACCCCAAGGTAATATTCAAGGACAACCAAGAGCCTAAGCTTGGGGATGCCCCGGAAGGCATCCCCTCTTTCGTCTTCGTCTATCGGTAAATTTACTTGAGGCTATATTTTTATTCACCACATGATATGTGTTTTGCTTGGAGCGTCTTGTATGATATGAGTCTTTGATTTTTAGTTTTACACAATCATCCTTGCTGTACACACCTTTTGAGAGGGACACGCATGAATCGTGATTTATTTGAATACTCTATGTGCTTCACTTATATCTTTTGAGCTAGGCAATTTTGCTCTAGTGCTTCACTTATATCTTTTTAGAGCACGACGGTGGTTTTATTTTATAGAAATTGTTGAACTATCATGCTTCACTTATATTATTTTGAGAGTCTTTCTAAACAGCATGGTAATTTTCTTTGGTTATAAATTTAGTCCTAATATGATAGGCATCCAAGAGGGATATAATAAAAAGTTTCATATAAAGTGCATTGAATACTATGTGAAGTTTGATTCCTTATGATTGTTTTGAGATATAAAGATGGTGATATTAGAGTCATGCTAGTGAGTAATTATGGATTGTAGAAATACTTGTGTTAAAGTTTGTGATTCCCGTAGCATGCACGTATGGTGAACCGTTATGTGATGAAATCGGAGCATGATTTATTTATTGATTGTCTTCCTTATGAGTGGCGGTCGGGGACGAGCGATGGTCTTTTCCTACCAATATATCCCCCTAGGAGCATGCGCGTAATACTTCGTTTTGATGACTAATAGATTTTTGCAATAAGTATGTGAGTTCTTTATGACTAATGTTGAGTCCATGGATTATACGCACTCTCACCCTTCCACCTTTGCTAGCCTCTCTAGTACCATGCAACTTTCGCCGGTGCCATACACCTACCTTTTACCTTCCTCAAAATATCCACCATAACTACCTATTATGGCATTTCCATAGCCATTCCGAGATATATTGCCGTGCAACTTTCCACCATTCCATTTTATTATGACACGTTCCATCATTGTCATATTGCTTTGCATGATCATGTAGTTGAGATAGTATTTGTGGCAAAGCCACCGTTCATAATTTTTATACATGTCACTCTTGAGTCATTGCACATCCCGGTACACCGCCGGAGGCATTCATATAGAGTCATATTTTGTTCTAAGTATCAAGTTGTAATTCTTGAGTTGTAAGTAAATAAAAGTGTGATGATCTTCATTATTAGAGCATTGTCCCATGTGAGAAAAAATAAAATAAAAGAGGCCAACGAAGGCCACAAAAAGAACAAAAGAGGCCAAAGAATCCCACCAAAATAAAAAAATATGAGAGAAAAGAGAGAAGGGGCAATGTTACTATCCTTTTTCTACACTTGTGCTTCAAAGTAGCACCATGATCTTCATGATAGAGAGTCTCCTATGTTGTCACTTTCATATACTAGTGGGAATTTTTTATTATAGAACTTGGCTTGTATATTCCAATGATGGGATTCCTCAAATTTCCCTAGGTCTTCATGAGCAAGCGAGTTGGATGCACACCCACTTAGTTTCTTTTTGAGCTTTCATAAACTTATAGCTCTAGTGCATCTGTTGCATGGCAATCCCTACTCACTCACATTGATATATATTGATGGGCATCTCCATAACCCGTTGATACGCCTAGTTGATGTGAGACTATCTCCTTCTTTTTTGTCTTCTCCACAACCACCATATTCTATTCCACCTATAGTGCTATGTCCATGGCTCATGCTCATGTATTGCGTGAAAGTTGAAAAAGTTTGAGAACATCAAAAGTATGAAACAATTGCTTGGCTTATCATCGGGGTTGTGCATGATTTGAATACTTTGTGTGATGAAGATGGAGTATAGCCAGACTATATGATTTTGTAGGGATAACTTTCTTTGTCCATGTTATTTTGAGAAGACATGATTGCTTTATTAGTATGCTTGAAGTATTATTGTTTTATGTCAATATTAAACTTTTGTTTTCAATCTTATGGATCTGAACATTCATGCCACAATAAAGAAAATTACATGGATAAGTATGTTAGGTAGCATTCCACATCAAAAATTCTGTTTTTTATCATTTACCTACTCGAGGACGAGCAGGAATTAAGCTTAGGGATGCTTGATACGTCTCCAACGTATCTATAATTTTTTATTGTTCCATGCTATTATATTATCTGTTTTGGATGTTTTATATGCATTAATATGCTATTTTATATTATTTTTGGGACTAACTTATTAACCTAGAGCCCAGTGCCAGTTTCTGTTTTTTCCTTGTTTTTAAGCCTCCCAGAAAAGGAATACCAAACGGAATAAACTTCACGATGATTTTTCTTCGACAAGAAGACACCCAGGGGACTTGGAGTCCAAGTCAGAAGAGCCACGAGGCGGCGACAAGGGTGGAGGGTGCGCCCCCATACCTTGTGGGCCCCTCGTGACCTCCCTGACCTAGCTCTTCGTCCTATATATTCACAAATATTCCCAAACCACCAGAGGCATCCACGAAAACACTTTTCCACCGCCGCAACCTTCTGTTCCTGTGAGATCCCATCTTGGGGCCTTTTCCGGCATCCTGCCGGAGGGGGAATCGATCACGGAGGGCTTCTACACAACACCATTGCCCTTCCGATGAAGCGTGAGTAGTTTACCTCAGACCTACGGGTCCATAGCTAGTAGCTAGATGGCTTCTTCTCTCTCTTTGATTCTCAATACAACGTTCTCCTTGATGTTCTTGGAGATCTATCCGATGTAATCTTCTTTTGCGGTGTGTTTGTCGAGATCCGATGAATTGTGGATTTATGATCAGCTTATCTATGAATACTATTTGAATCTTCTGTGAATTCTTTTATGCATGATTTAATATCTTTGTATTTCTCTTCGAATTATCGGTTTGGTTTGGCCAACTAGATTGGTTTTTCTTGCAATGGGAGAGGTGCTTAGCTTTGGGTTCAATCTTGCATGATTTCACCCAGTGACAAAGTAGGGGTAGGGAGACACGTATTGCATTGTTGCCATCGAGGATAAAAAGATGGGGTTTTCATCATATTGTTTGAGTTAATTCCTCTACATCATGTCATCTCACTTAAGGCGTTACTCCGTTCTTTATGAACTTAATACTCTAGATGCATGCTGGATAGCAGTCGATGTGTGGAGTAATAGTAGTAGATGCAGGCAGGAGTCGGTCTACTTGACACAGACGTGATGCCTATATGCATAATCATTGCCTTGGATATCGTCATAACTTTGCGCTTTTCTATCAATTGATCGACAGTAATTTGTTCACCCACCGTATTATTTGCCTTCATGAGAGAAGCCTCTAGTGAAACCTATGGCCCCTGGGTCTATTTTCCATCATATTACTTTCCGATCTACTATTTTGCAATCTTTTATTTTCAGATCTATATACCAAAAAACCCAAAGATATTTTATCTTATGTTTATCTATCTCTATCAGATCTCACCTTTGCAAGTGACCGTGAAGGGATTGACAACCCCTTTATCGCGTTGGGTGCAAGTGTTTGATTGTTTGTGCAGGTGTTGGTGATTTGTGCGTTCTTCTACTACTGGATTGATACCTTAGTTCTTAACTAAGGGAAATGCTTACCTCTACTGTGCTGCATCACCCTTTCCTCTTCAAGGGAAAAACCAACGCAAGCTCAAGAAGTAGCAGGAAGAATTTCTGAGAAAAGAGTCTTGATGACCCACAAGTATAGGGGATCTATTGTAGTCCTTTCGATAAGTAAGAGTGTCGAACCCAACAAGGAGCAGAAGGAAATGACAAGCGGTTTTCAGCAAGGTATTCTCTGCAAGCACTGAAATTATCGGTAACATATAGTTGTGTGATAAGATAATTCGTAACGCGTAACAAGTAACAAAAGTAACTAAGGTGCAGCAAGGTGGCCCAATCCTTTTTGTAGCAAAGGACAAGCCTGGACAAACTCTTATATAAAGCAAAGCGCTCCCGAGGACACATGGGAATTACTGTCAAGCTAGTTTTCATCATGCTCATATGATTCGCATTCGTTACTTTGATAATTTGATATGTGGGTGGACCGGTGCTTGGGTGCTGCCCTTACTTGGACAAGGCTCCCACTTATGATTAACCCCTCTCGCAAGCATCCGCAACTACGAAATAAGAATTAAGATAAATCTAACCATAGCATGAAACATGTGGATCCAAATCAGCCCCTTACAAAGCAACGCATAAACTAGGGTTTAAGCTTCTGTCACTCTAGCAACCCATCATCTACTTATTACTTCCCAATGCCTTCCCCTAGGCCCAAATCACGGTGAAGTGTCATGTAGTCGACGTTCACATAACACCACTAGAGGAAAGACAACATACATCTCATCAAAATATCGAACGAATACCAAATTCACATGATTACTTATAACAAGACTTCTCCCATGTCCTCAGGAACAAACGTAACTACTCACAAAGCATATTCATGTTCATAATCATAGGGGTATTGAATAGCATTAAGGATCTGAACATATGATCTTCCACCGAATAAACCAACTAGCATCAACTACAAGGAGTAATCAACACTACTAGCAACCCACAGGTACCAATCTGAGGTTTTGAGACAAAGATCAGATACAAGAGATGAACTAGGGTTTGAGAGGAGATGGTGCTGGTGAAGCTGTTGATGGAGATTGACCCCCGCTCGATGAGAGGATCGTTGGTGATGACGATGGCTTCGATTTCCCCCTCCCGGAGGGAAGTTTCTCCGGCAGAACGGCTCCGCCGGAGCCCTAGATTGGTTCTACCCAGGTTCCGCCTCGAGACGGCGGCGCTTTGTCCCGAAAGCTTCCTTATGATTTTTTCCAGGTCAAAACACACCATATAGCAGAAGATGGGCATCGGGGGCCTACCAGGTGGCCCACAAGGCAGGGAGACACGCCCTAGGGGGTAGGGCACGCCCCCCACCCTTGTGGCTGCCTGGTGGGTCCCCTCAGGTGCTTTCTTTGCCCAATATTTTTTATATATTCCAAAATAATTCTCCATGAAGTTTCAGGACTTTTGGAGTTGTGCAGAATAGGTCTCTCAGATTTGCTCCTTTTCCAGCCCAGAATTCCAGCTGCCGGCATTCTCCCTCTTCATGTAAACCTTGTAAAATAAGAGAGAAAAGGCATAAGTATTGTGCTAGAATGTGTAATAACAGCCCATAATGCAATAAATATCAATATAAAAAGCATGATGCAAAATGGACGTATCAACTCCCCCAAGCTTAGACCTCGCTTGTCCTCAAGCGAAAGCCGAAATTGAAAAATATGTCCACATGTTTAGAGATAGAGGTGTCGATAAAATTAAATACGGACATGAGGGCATCATGATCATCTTTAGAACAGCAACAAATATTGTCATATAATTTCTTATGCTAAAGTAACAATTCATTCACAAGGTAAAGTATGAATCAGAAATTTCATTGAAACCTAACAAACTATGATCTCAGTCATTGAAGCAATTGCAATTTATCATAACATCGGAAAGAGTCAATTCAAGAGCTTTTCAGCAAGTCCACATACTCAACTATCATTTAATCTTTCACAATTGCTAACACTCACGTGATACTTATGGGTTCAAAGCCTCAGTCGGACACAGAGAAAGATAGGAGCTTATTTTTCGCCTCCCAACCTTTTACCTCAAGGGTAATGTCAACAATAATACTTTATGATAACCTACATCCGAGTGGGTATATATATCCGGATCCTTCTCCAACACATAGTGCTTGCCAAAAGAAAAAGTGTAAAGAGGAAAGGTGAAGATCACCATGACTCTTGTATAAGGGTAGAAAATAAAAGTAAAAGATAGGCCCTTCGCAGAGGGAAGCAGAGGTTGTCATGCGCTTTTATGGTTGGATGCACAAAATCTTAATGCAAAAGAACGTCACTTTATATTGCCGCTTGTGATAAAGAACTTTATTATGCAGTCCGTCGCTTTTATTTCTTCCATATCACAAGTTCGTATAAAGCTTATTTTCTTCACACTAATAGATCATGAATATTGAGAGAGCAATTTTTATGGCTTGCACCGATGACAACTTACTTGAAGGATCTTACTCAATTCATAGGTAGGTATGGCGGACTCTCATGGCAAAACTGGTTTAAGGGATAATTGGATGCACAAGTAGTATCTCTACTTGGTGCAAAGGATTTGGCTAGCAAAAGAGGGAAAAGCAAGCTCAACATGTTGGAGGATCCAAGACACTATAACTTCTATTCGGATATAAGAAAACATAACCCATTATGTTGTCTTCCTTGTCCAACATCAACTCTTTAGCATGTCATATTTTAATGAGTGCTCACAATTACAAAAGATGTCCAAGATAGTATATTTATATGTGAAACCTCTCTTTCTTTATTACTTCCTACTAATTGCAACAATGACCAAAACTATGTTTGTCAACTCAACAACTTTTATTCATCATACTCTTTATATGTGAAGTCGTCACTCTCCATAAGATCATTATACAATCTTTTTATTTCTTTTTATTCTTTCTTTTATTTATTCCCTCAAGATCATAGCAAGAAAGCAAAGCCCTCAACTCAAAACTACTCTTTATTATATATAACTCACGGACTTGATTACATAGAAAGATCTCAAAACAAAACTCAAAGCGAGATCATACTAAAACTTTATTCTACTAGATCAAGATATAACCAAAAGGATTGAACTAAGAAAAATGGTAAAAGTAAAGGTGTGATGGTGATACGATATCGGGGCACCTCCCCTAAGCTTGGCAGTTGCCAAGGGGGGTGCCCATACCCATGTATTTAGATCTCTTTCTTCGAAGGTGGTGATGATGGAGTGGTTGATGATGAAGTTTTATCCTTTCTCCTCAACTTACGCTTGAGGATTAGACTTTCCCCCCTCAGGTCAGAGATCTCCTGTTCCAATGCTAATATATTTTTGCATAATTCTTGCTTGTTCTCCTGCAAAAGATGGAAAGGGATAAACTCGATCTTATGTTTCTTTGTCTTATTAGGGAGACTTGACTTTTTGAACTCC
The DNA here is from genome assembly GCA_011799875.1 of Thinopyrum elongatum. NCBI lineage: Eukaryota > Viridiplantae > Streptophyta > Magnoliopsida > Poales > Poaceae > Thinopyrum > Thinopyrum elongatum. The sequence continues at coordinate 517,736,980 of CM022303.1, forward strand.
ACGTGCATGTCCCCAGGTTGGGGTAATGGAGCTTCATCTTCATCTCAGCTTGTCTCCTCCTTTCCCTTTGGATCATAATCTTCTTCTTCTTCTTCTTCATCTTCTTCTTTTGTAGTCCAACCATAATGCTTCTCATCCACATAAACCTTTGGGTTTATGATATAATCAGCTACATAGCTCTCTCCCTCCGAATCTTGGGACAACATATTTTCAAATCTGCCAGGCAAAACAGCATGAAACAAGAACAGAGGGTTTTGCCATGGTACGGTGGTCAAAACCTTCGGGAGATTATATAATGAATTTTTACCGACTAAAAGAAGTATCGTGCAAGAAAACGGAGTCCGGAGGGCACACGAGGTGGCGGCAAGGGTGGGGGCGCACCCAGGGGGTAGGGCGCGCCTCCCTACCTTGTCGCTTTCTCGTGCACTTTTCGGACTACTTTTAATTTTCCTAATTTTTTAAATATTCCAAAACGGAGAAAATTTGCCACTAGAACAGTTTTGGAGTCAGTTTACTTACCGTACCACATACCTATTCCTTTTCGGAATCTGAAACGTTCTGGAAAGTGTCCCTTATGTACTCCTCCGGTGTTATGGTATTGATAATATTCGTCTCGACATTTATGGGAGTACCTGAAATATAATGTTTGATTCTTTGACCATTTACCACCTTCAGGTTGGTACCTTCGGCGTTGTTGATCTTGATGGCACCGGAACGATAGACCTCCTCGATAATGTAAGGACCTTCCCATTTAGAGAGAAGCTTTCCTGCAAAAAATCTTAAACGAGAGTTGTATAGCAAAACATAATCACCTACATTAAACTCACACTTTTGTATCCTTTTATCATGCCATCTTTTAACTTTTTCTTTAAACAACTTGGCATTCTCATAGGCTTGGGTTCTCCATTGATCAAGTGAGCTAATGTCAAATAACCTCTTCTCACCGGCAAGTTTGAAATCATAGTTGAGCTCTTTAATAGCCCAATAAGCTTTATGTTCTAGTTCAAGAGGTAAGTGACAAGCTTTTCCATAAACCATTTTATACGGAGACATACCCATAGGATTTTTATAAGCAGTTCTATAAGCCCATAATGCATCATCAAGTTTCTTGGACCAATTCTTTCTAGATCTATTAACAGTCATTTGCAAAATCAATTTAATCTCTCTATTGCTCAATTCTACTTGACTACTAGACTGAGGGTGATATGGAGATGCAATTCTATGGTTGACATCATATTTAGCAAGCATTTTACGGAAAGCACCATGAATAAAATGTGAACCACCATCAGTCATTAAATATATAGGGACTCCAAACCTCGGAAAAATAACTTCTTTAAGCATCTTAATAGAAGTGTTATGATCAGCACTACTAGTTGATATAGCTTCTACCCACTTAGTAACGTAATCAACAGCTACTAAAATATGTGTATACCCATTGGAGGAAGGAAAAGGTCCCATATAGTCAAAGCCTCAAACATCAAATGGTTCAATAACAAGTGAATAATTCATAGGCATTTCCTGACGTCTACTAATATTGCCAACTCTCTGGCATTCATCACAAGACAAGACAAACTTACGGGCATCCTTGAAGAGAGTAGGCCAATAAAAACCAGATTGCAATACCTTGTGTGCAGTTCTATCTCCAGCATGGTGCCCTCCGTAAGCTTCGGAGTGGCACTTGCATAGGATCTGTTCCTGTTCATGCTTAGGTACACAACGTCTAATAACACCATCTACTCCTTCTTTGTAAAGGTGTGGGTCATCCCAAAAGTAATGTCTTAAATCATAGAAAAACTTTTTCTTTTGCTGGTATGTGAAACTAGGTGGTATAAATTTAGCAACAATGTAATTAGCATAATCAGCATAGCATGGAGTATTACGAGAAGCATTTATGATAGCTAATTGCTCATCAGGAAAGCTATCATCAATAGGCAGTGGGTCATTAAGAACATTTTCTAACCTAGACAAGTTGTCTGCAACGGGGTTCTCAGCTCCATTTCTATCAATAATATGCAAATCAAATTCTTGCAGTAAAAGAACCCATCTAATAAGTCTAGGTTTAGCATCTTTCTTTTCCATAAGGTATTTAATAGCAGCATGATCAGTGTGCACAGTTACTTTGGAATCAACAATATAAGATCTGAACTTATCACAAGCAAAAACAACTGCTAAAAATTCTTTTTCAGTAGTAGCATAATTTCTCTGGGCACTGTCTAGAGTTTTACTAGCATAATGAATAACATTCAACTTTTTATCAACTCTTTGTCCTGGAACAGCACCAACAGCATAATCACTAGCATCACACATAATTTCAAAGGGTAGATTCCAATCAGGTGGTTGAACAATAGGTGCAGAAATCAAGGCTTTCTTAAGTATTTCAAATGCTTCTACACAATCATCATCAAAAACAAAAGGATCATCTTTTTGCAAGAGATTAGTGAGTGGCCTAGAAATTTTAGAGAAGTCTTTAATAAACCTCCTATAGAAACCAGCATGACCAAGGAAACTTCTTATACCTTTGATATCTTTAGGACACGACATCTTTTCAATAGCATCTACTTTAGCTTTATCAACTTCAATACCTCTTTCACAAATTTTATGCCACAAGACAATACCTTCATTAACCATAAAGTGGCACTTCTCCCAATTCAAGACAAGATTAGTTTCTTTACATCTCTGCAAAACTTGATCAAGGTTGCTTATGCAATCATCAAAAGAAGTTTCGTAAACGGAGAAATCATCCATGAAAACCTCAACAATCTTTTCACAAAAGTCAGAGAATATAGCAGTCATACATCTTTGAAAGGTAGCAGGTGCATTGCATAAACCAAAAGGCATACGTCTATAAGCAAAGGTACCAAAAGGGCACGTAAAAGTGGTCTTTTCTTGGTCCTCTTTTGACACACATATTTGAGAAAAACTAGAATAACCATCTAGAAAGCAAAAATGTGTATGTTTGGATAATCTTTCTAGCATTTGATCAATAAAAGGTAGAGGGTAATGATCTTTTCTAGTAGCTTTGTTTAATTTGCGAAAATCAATTACCATTCTATAACTTGTAACAATTCTTTGTGGAATCAATTCATTCTTATCATTAGGAAAAACAGTAATACCTCCCTTCTTAGGGACACAATGAACAGGACTCACCCATCTACTATCAGCAATAGGATAAATTATACCTGCCTCCAGAAGTTTTAGTATTTCATTTCTTACCACTTCCTTCATCTTAGGATTTAACCGTCGTTGGTGATCAACAACTGGTTTAGCATCAGGTTCCATATTAATTTTGTGCTGACATAGAGTGGGACTAATGCCCTTAAGATCATCAAGAGTATATCCAATAGCAGCATGGTGCTTCCTCAGAGTTTTCAATAATTTCTTTTCTTCATGCTCTGAAAGGTTAGCACTAATAATAACAGGATATATCTTCTTTTCATCAAGATAAGCATATTTCAAAGTATCAGGTAATTGTTTAAGCTCAAACACGGGATCACCTTTGGGTGGAGCAGGATCTCCAAGGATTTCAACAGGCAAATTGTGTTTCAAAACAGGCATTTAGTTAAAGAATATTTCATCTAACTCCTTTCTTTCATTCATAAACATATCATTTTCATGATCTAGCAAATATTGTTCTAAAGGATCAGTAGGAGGTACGGCAATAGAAGCAAGACCAATGATTTCATCCTTACTAGGCAATTCTTTATCATGGGGTTGTCTACGAAATTTGGAGAAATTAAACTCATGAGACACATTCCCAAAACTTACAGTAACAATTTCTTTCTCACAATCTATCTTAGCATTAACAGTATTCAAGAAGGGTCTACCAAATATAATGGGACAAAAATCATCTTGTGGGGAACCAAGAACAAGAAAATCAATAGGGTATTTTATTTTCCCACACAAGACTTCAACATCTCTAACAATCCCAATTGGTGATATAGTATCTCTATTGGCAAGTTTAATAGTAACATCAATATCTTCTAACTCAGCAGGTGCAATATCATTCATAATTTCTTGAAATAAGGTATAAGGAATTGCACTCACACTAGCACCCATATCACATAAACCATGATAACAATGATCTCCTATTTTAACAGAAACAACAGGCATGCCAACAACGGGTTTATGTTTATCTTTAATATCAGGTTTAGCAATTCTAGTAGCTTCACCACAGAAATAAATAACATGCTCATCAATATTATCGACCAAGAGATCTTTAACCATAGCAATACTAGGTTCAACTTTAATTTGTTCAGGGGGTGTAGGTGTTCTAATATTACTCTTACGAACCACAGTTGAAGCTTTAGCATGATCCTTTATTCTAACAGGAAAAGGTGGTTTCTCAATATAAGCAGTAGGAACAATAGGATCAACATTATAAGTAATAGTTTCTTCTTCAACTTTAATAGGTTCTACTACTTTTACTTCAATGGGGGGATGATATTTAAACCACTTCTCCTTAGGGAGATCAACATGAGTAGCAAATGATTCACAAAAGGAAGCTTCTATCTCAGAGTCAAGTCCATATTTAGTGCTAAATTCACGAAAAGCATTGGTATCCATAAAAGATTTAACACAATCAAACTTGAGGTTTATACCTGACTCCTTACCTTCGTCGAGTTCCCAATCTTCAGAGTTGCATTTAATTCTTTCCAATAAATCCCATTTGAATTCAATAGTCTTCTTCATAAACGAACCGGTACAAGAAGTATCGAGCATGGATTGATCATTACGAGAAAGCTGAGCATAAAAATTCTGAATAATAATTTCTCTTGAGAGCTCATGATTGAGGCATGAATATGACATTGATTTAAGCCTCCCCCAAGCTTGAGTGATGCTTTCTCCTTCACGAGGCCAAAAATTATAAATATAATTCTGATCACGATGAACCAGATGCATAGGATAAAACTTCTGATGAAATTTCAATTTCAATCGGTTGTAGTTCCATGATCCAATATCATCACATAGCCTATACCATGTCAATGCCTTTCCCTTAAAAGATAAAGGGAAGACCTTCTTCTTGACATCATCCTCGGGCAAACCTGCAAGCTTAAATAATCCACAAACTTCATCCACATAGATTTGGTGCATATCGGGATGTAATGTTCCATCTCCTGCATAAGGATTAGCTAGCAGTTTCTCTATCATACCCGAAGGAATTTCATAATAAATATTTTCAGTAGGTGTAGTAGGTTGAGGAGCAACTCTTTGCTCTTCCGGTCGAGGTGAAGATACCCGAACAAGCCCCTCAAAGGATTATTTTCCATGGTGACAAGTGACAGTAAATTTCAGCACACTATATAAATGTTTCCTTACCAAATTCCACTCACCAAAGGCGCTTCACTCACGGCAATGGCGCCAGAAAAGACAAGTATAGGGGATCTATCTTAGTCCTTTTGATAAGTAAGAGTGTCGAACCCAACGAGGAGCAGAAGGAAATGACAAGCGGTTTTCAGCAAGGTATTCTCTGCAAGCACTGAAATTATCGGTAACAGATAGTTGTGTGATAAGATAATTCGTAACGGGTAACAAGTAACAAAAGTAACTAAGGTGCAGCAAGGTGGCCCAATCCTTTTTGTAGCAAAGGACAAGCCTGGACAAACTCTTATATAAAGCAAAGCGCTCCCGAGGACACATGGGAATTACTGTCAAGCTAGTTTTCATCATGCTCATATGATTCACGTTCGTTACTTTGATAATTTGATATGTGGGTGGACCGGTGCTTGGGTGCTGCCCTTACTTGGACAAGCCTCCCACTTATGATTAACCCCTCTCGCAAGCATCTGCAACTATGAAAGAAGAATTAAGATAAATCTAACCATAGCATGAAACATGTGGATCCAAATCAGCCCCTTACGAAGCAACGCATAAACTAGGGTTTAAGCTTCTGTCACTCTAGCAACCCATCATCTACTTATTACTTCCCAATGCCTCCCCCTAGGCCCAAATCATGGTGAAGTGTCATGTAGTCGACGTTCACATAACACCACTAGAGGAAAGACAACATACATCACATCAAAATATCGAACGAATACCAAATTCACATGATTACTTATAACAAGACTTCTCCCATGTCCTTAGGAACAAATGTAACTACTCACAAAGCATATTCATGTTCATAATCAGAGGGGTATTGAATAGCATTAAGGATCTGAACATATGATCTGCCACCGAATAAACCAACTAGCATCAACTACAAGGAGTAATCAACACTACTAGCAACCCACAGGTACCAATCTGAGGTTTTGAGACAAAGATCGGATACAAGAGATGAACTAGGGTTTGAGAGGAGATGGTGCTGGTGAAGATGTTGATGGAGATTGACCCCCTCTCGATGAGAGGATCATTGATGATGACGATGGCTTCGAATTCCCCCTCCCGGAGGGAAGTTTCTCCGGCAGAACAGCTCCGCCAGAGCCCTAGATTGGTTCTGCCCAGGTTCCGCCTCGAGACGGCGGTGCTTCATCCCGAAAGCTTCCTTATGATTTTTTCTAGGTCAAAACACACCATATAGCAGAAGATGGGCATCGGGGGCCTGCCAGGTGGCCCACAAGGCAGGGAGGCGCGCCCTGGGGGGTAGGGCGTGCCCCCCACCCTTGTGGCTACCTGGTGGGTCCCCTCAGGTGCTTTCTTCGCCCAATATTTTTTATATATTCCAAAATAATTCTCCGTGAAGTTTCAGGACTTTTGGAGTTGTGCAGAATAGGTCTCTTAGATTTGCTCCTTTTCCAGCCCAGAATTCCAGCTGCCGGCATTCTCCCTCTTCATGTAAACCTTGTAAAATAAGAGAGAAAAGGCATAAGTATTGTGCTAGAATGTGTAATAACAGCCCATAATACAATAAATATCAATATAAAAGCATGATGCAAAATGGACGTATCATTCCCATTCGAAGACGTCGAGCAAATTGCAGTCCAACAACAAACTATGTCATCAAATACAAGTTTCACAGCCAAATATGAGTACAACTAAACAACAATGTCATGATGTTTTAGTCGTCATACAATCACCAAACACAAATCAACATACATAATAAGTGATGTTCTCACAGCAAAATACTAAACAACAACTTCATCAGGTTTCAGTTGTCATAGCAAACACAATTTCACATAGTAGATAAAAAGTCGTCTTCTCACACGCAAATACGACAAAAGCAATCTAATCATCATCCACAGTAGCAGCGTCAACATCTTCGCCATGTGTATTAGTCTGAATCGTAATTCCCCCCAGTGTCATCTTCTTCATCATCCTCAATGTCCTCGAACATTGGTGTCTTATTGATCAACTCTCGTATGTCCACAGCCCGACAGGGAATCTTTTCACCAGCATTATTGACATGATGGTTCTCAAAGATATTAGGAACATCTGTGGAATCTTCTACATCAGGAGCAGTGTAAGCATCATCTTGTTGTGCAACTTCATTAAACGAATTCCTCTGCTCAAACCTTTGCAATACTCTCCAGTCATCGCTACATGCATATGTGTCTTCCAAGAAAAATATCTGTGTTCCTTGATTTGCCAAAATAAAAGGCTCATCGGTCTGGTACGCCGCCTTGACATTGATGGATTTGAAATAATCATCAGCTCTGGGTTTTGCGATCCTGGAAAACAGGTTATACCAACGACAACAGAACTACACACCGATGAACCTCGAAACTGGAGATATACTGCAACTGAACAATGTCTGTTATGTTAGCATACATTTTAGTTGTCTCTTCACCGTACTTATCCATGCTCATGATGGCACTGTTTTGTGTCTTCCTGCCTTCGTCGCGTGCAAGGGTGTTGTAGCGCACATCTCCAACAACGCAAGATTCATAATGTCTTACCCGAGTATCAGGACCCATTGCTAGTGCGTAAAGGGCATCATTAACTGCTTGCCCATCCTCCCGCATCTTCTTAACCTATGGTTAGAAAATAGACAAGCTGAACATCTTATGTACTCAATATATTAAAAAAACTGAAAGTGCAATTTAAAAGCTTACATGGCTCTTGAACCATTTCGCAAATCCTGCCATAACCAGTTTGTCAATGTTTCTTGGATTTTGCGGTAGTAACTCCTTTTTGTAGATGCTGCATAACATAGTGATCGCGTCAAACATCTAAATATATAAGAATGTGCTGCAAGTTTAGTAGATTACGATGTACAAGCTGCAGTACTTAGCACTTACTCGATATAAGGAAGAATCTCAGGACAGTTATTCAACACATACCAAACCATTTTGTCCAAATCTTTAGGTTTGTTGTCTTGTCAACTCTTCCCTATAACTCGAATAGAACAATCAAAAACATTGAGCTCGGGATTGTCTTCACCCACCTCTTTGCTAAGCTGATCAGCTGTTTCAATGTATTTTGAGCAGAATGTCAACGCTTCTGTAGCAATGTAGGCCTCTGCAATGGAACCCTCAGGTCTAGCTCTGTTCCTAACATAGCCCTTGAAAGTGCCTAGCCACCTTTCAATAGGGTACATCCAGCCATACTGTACTGGACCTCTAAGTAGTGCCTCATCAGGTAGATGAACAGCCAAATGCACCATCACATCAAAGAAGGCTGGAGGATATATCTTCTCAAGGTCGCATAGGGTAGTTGGTATCTTGTCTCTAAGACGCTCCAAAGCATCTATCCTGATATTTCTACTGCAGAGTTCCCTGAAGAATTATCCCAACCCTGCAACTGCTCTGTATAAGTCAGGGCGGCCCAATCCTCTAAGGATAATAGGTAAAACCCTTTGAAGTAGGAGGTGGCAGTCATGAGTTTTCAACCCTTGTACCTTGTTTCCATCTGCACTGACTCTCCTTTCAGGGTTGGAAGCAAATTCATGTGGGAATCTCACACGTGACAGGACAGAATTCTTTTCTTTTTACCTTGTCCAAGACGTATACAGCTGGTGCCATATCCCGTGATGCACCATCATCTTCCACCTCCAAATCCTTTCTGATACCCAGGTGTGTCAAATAAATCCTAGATTTTAAGGTATCTTTCATCTTGCCTTCAATATTAAGAAGTGTGCCAACAATGCTATCACATATATTTTTCTCGATGTGCATCACACCAAGATTATGCCGCAGATCCAAATCTTTCCAATACTCCAAGTCCCACAAAGTGGACCTGCGGGTAAACAATAATCTCTCTTCTGCCCTGCCACGCTTCCTTTTCCCGCTACCATTATCAGGATGGTTTCCTGGTGTAACATGCCTGACCTTCTCTAATTCCACTTGCAACTCATCGCCGGTGAGCCTCTTTGGCGCATCACAGTTTTCATGCTTTGCATTGAACACATGTCTTCGGTATTTTGTAGGGCACGGCTTGTCCTTGGCAAGAAAACGACAGTGTCCAATGTAACAGATCTTTCTAAGTATTGCGTATGACAGCGGATTCTTGTCACGGCAAACACATGCATTGTAACCATGTGTCGTTCGCCCTGACATAGTGCCCAAAACCGGATAATCATGGATGCACCAAATTATAACAGCACGCAGAAAGAAATCAGCTGGTGGGCTGCTATATAGGTCTCGAGTGAGAACACCCCTCCATAGCTGTTGAAGTTCCTCCACAAGAGGCTCCATGAATAAATCAAAATCCTTTCCAGGACTTTTTGGACCTGGGATGAGCAAGGCCATCATGTAGTTTGATTCTTTGGTGCAGACATTTGGTGGCATGTTGTAAGGGATAACAAGCACTGGCCACATGCTATATGTGGCGCTCTGGTGGCCAAATGGGTTGAATCCATCTATAGCTAAGCCAAGTCTAATGTTTCTCGGGTCAGCAGCAAACTTTTTGTGTTTCTGATTGAAGCTTTTCCAGTCATTGCCATGAGATGGATGGCTCATTACATTCTGATCTCTGTACTCCTGGTTCCTAGAATGCCACAGTACATCCTCTTTTTTTCCAGCATCATGAAACAACCTCGGCAATCTTGGTATAATTGGAAAATGTCTCAGAACATTATGAGGAATCCTCTTCACAGCATTGCCATCTTTCCATCTTGATGATTTGCATTTTGGGCATTCACTTAAGTTGGCATAATCCTTCTAGAACATAACACAATTATTCTTACAAACATGGATCATATCATATCCAATTCCAACTGCACGAAGGAAATTCTTCATTTTACTGTAGGTGTGTGGCAGCTCAGACGCATCTGGGAAAGATTTGCGGAAAGCAGCCAACATCGCATCGAATGATTTGTTGGTCATCCGCTTAGATGTCTTCACCTGAAGAAAGGTGACCATAGCTAAGAATACTGACAGCTTATTTCCTGGGGTGACTGCCACGTTGCATTGTTTCGACATGCGGGCCCACCGTTTTTTTTTCTGCAGGTGAAAGTTCACGAAATGCGCGAGCATTTCATAGCATTGTTTCAATGTTGTTCAAACTCACTGGCTCTGCCGCCACCACCTCCTCCTCCTCTTCCACCTGAGCATCAGGCAGATAAAGATGGTGATCTGCTGCTTCCACATAGTCAGTAACATTGACGTTCACAGCTTCACCATGATGAACCCACCTAGTATAAGTGACCGACATCCCATACAAGTGTAGATGATTTTGCACAGTTGACTGGCGTCTTGTAACTGAATTCATACAACTGCTACACGGGCAAAGCACATCTAATTTCGGACCACCGTACTCAGCTCTGATAAAGTTCATGAAGTTTTCAACCCCCTCGACATATGCAGCGGAGAATCTTCGAGCAAAAGTTATCCAAGTCCTGTCCATCTGTTAGACATACAAATTAGTTCTTCTACTAGATATTACAGGAAAAACATATATGCTTTTTTATAAAGTCCAGAAAAAATACCTAGGTCGATGTCTAAAGCTATGGCAAGATATTTGGACAAGCAGATCTAAGTAACGAAATATATGTAAAGCTAATTCAGCAAACAAATTTGAGTGCTAAATTATGGCAGGCTATTTCAGCAGTCAATGAGGCCGAGCACACAGCCATCGAAGGCTGTTGGGGATATAACTATTGGGTATGACCCGCCCAGGAGGGGCCGGGTCATACCACTGGCGATTTAAAGATGAAGATGGCGGGTCATCAAGCAAGCCTATTGAAGGCCCAAGACCCAGAGGCGACTTGAGGCCCAAGAGGATGAACCGCCATATGATTAACTTGTATTGTAAGGCAAGCTTAGTTAGTCACCGAGCCGGACACGTTGTGTATGAGCCGGCTGGGACTCTGTAAGCTGCCGGGCATCAACCTGTGTATATAAAGGGGTGACCTGGCGGCTTAACTCAAGAAAAAACAATCAATCGAGAGCTAGGTCAAGCGTATTCGCTCCCTTGTAATCAAAACTCCAGCAATACAACTGAAAGCAGGACGTAGGCTTTTACCTCATTGAGAGGGGCCGAACCTGGGTAAACTCTCTGTGTCCTTTGACTCGTTCAACCCCTTCAAGCTAACCTAGTTGCGATGGCTCCACACCTAAGTCCTTTCACTAGGGCATCTGCCATGTTAAGTCCACGACAGTTGGCGCCCACCATGGGGCCAGCGCATGGTGGTTTCGAGTTCTTGATGAGCAACTTCGCAGGGATCAAGGGATACGATGTGGGCCGGATGACCAAGAGTCGTCGCGGCAAGCTCTACATCAACGATGCTGGCTGGGGCCCCGAGGCTGGCTCAATTGAGTACGGGTACCGGGTCCCCTTCGGCAGAATCCACGTCTTCATCGGCAAGATCGGCGAGTCAGGACCTGAGCCGGACACCTGCACCGACCTCGTCGAGACGGCTCAGCGTGCATGACCCGCCAAGGTTCAAGCCGCTGTGAAGCATGCCTTTGTTGGTTTCATCCATGGGGCAGATCTTGAGGAAGGATCTGTGTCCAGGGGTGAGACGGTGATCTACTCTGATGGTGAGTCCTCAACTGGTGATACCGATTCAATGTATCAACTGCAGGACGGCAGGCTTGGGGGCTGTTCCGATGGTGACAGTATTCTGGACCCCTATGAGCCGCCGTACAGGGTCGCGATCTTCATGGCCGGCACTCAACCGGTGCTCAATTCATCAACTACTGCAGCCATGACTTCCGGTTCAACGGCCGCGGCAACGGCCGCGGCGAGTAACTCTGCGCGCCCGCCGGCTCAAGTTTTATCTGAGCTCTTGGAGGCTTTGGCGACCTTATTAGCTGCAGAGGTAACACTGGAGAATCAAGCACAGCATAAGGTGGATGTCGCGAAGCTGCGAGATGAGATAGCTCAAGCCAAGGAGGAGTTTAATGCTGAAAATACTAGGATGGCAGCAGAACGAGCCGCCCTGGATGCTGCGTCTCAATGGATTCAGGCAGAATCTTTCCGGCTTACCTTGGATCAAAACGCTTCAAACGCCGTCATGAGGAGGAGGTACCAGTCCTGACTGTCTACAGAGTTTGAGGCTAGAAATCTTTTTAACACGCCCGGGGCAGGAACCAGTGACCCGCCCGTGGTAAACCGAGCTGCTGAGGCACCCGTAACCGGAGCGCCGATTCAGCCACGTGCTGCAGACCCGCCTCGTTTGAATTCAACTCTGCCTCAACACATTCCGACGCCACCGGGTCATTATTCTAACCCTCTGGACAACATGATTACTGCGGCAACGCGATTGGCGGCTCTCCCTGTTGAAGGTGAATCCCCAGCTGTGATAGAGATACGGAGAGCCGGCGAGCTCCTTCGGACCGCAGTGGCTCAACAGGTGGCTTATTCATACAATCGCGATTGGATACACTCAACCCCGCGACCAAGCCCGAGTTATAGCAGGCATATTGACTCGCCAGCAGTTTCAAGCAGTGAGCGGCACCATAACCAGCCTCGTAGGCATGACCCTCCGCGTGCTGGTAACGATGCTCAGACTTTGGTAGATCAAGGCAGGGCATGTCGGGAGGCTGAGCTGGCGGCTCAGTTGACAGCTCATCAACAATATCCGGTTTACCCATCGGCGTCCGTGGAGGCAGTCTAGAACCCTTGGTGTGCCATGCTTAGTGTCGGCTTTACGTAATGAGCGCCTGCCCAAGGATTTTAAGGGCCCTCGCAAGGTGCCTAATTACACGGCGGATCAGCCCCCAGAGGCTTGGATTGAGAGTTATGAGATGGCCATGGAGATGTTGGATGTTGGTGATGCTGCGTGTGCTAAGTACTTCACTATGATGTTGGATGGACCGGCGCGCACTTGGCTGAAAAGATTGCCTCCTAACTCCATCAGGTCATGGGCTGAGTTGAAGACGCGTTTTATCCAAAATTTCAAAGACACGTGCAAGCAGCCTATGTCGATTCTTGATTTAGACTCTTGCGTCCAGGGTGAAGGCGAATCAACCACCAATTGGGTGCGCCAGATATCAACTATTATTCACTCATCGGACAGTATCAACGCCGGTTCAGCCGTCCTGATGTTGGAAAAGAATTGCTGTTTCCTTCCCCTTAAGCAGAAGCTGGGGCGGCTTAAGCGCCACTGCAATGATATGGGAGAGCTCATGGCGGCTCTCGTCAAATATGATGATTCTGATAGCACTAAGGACCCCGAGTCCGATGAAGAGAAAGTTGGGAAGGGGAAGAAGAATGGCAATGCAAAGGGACAGCAGCATAGTCCGGCGGGTCAAGGTAACAATGGTAAGCGCAAGCAGTTGGACGGCGGTTCAGATTTTGTGGCGAACACCAATACGCAGAATAATAATCAGCGCCGCAAGGGGAAGTCATCAGTGCCTCGGTTTGGCGGGCCAAAGTTCAACATTGAGGTGATGATGAATCAGCCTTGCCCAAAGCACGGTACGCAGGATAAGCTGGCCAGCCATCTATGGAAAGATTGCTTCATCATGAGGGAATATAGAAATTCCAGTTTTTTCCAGAACAACCACGGCCCGCATGGCGGGTCAGGATCCGGCTCTCACGGACCTGGTTTTGGGCATGGTGGCTCAAGCTCCGGTTTTTAGGGCCAAGGCAATCAAGGTGGTTTTAATCAACAATCTGGTCAAGGGAATCAGCAGCAACAGTCTGGTTATCAAAGTAATCCAAAGCAGTTGAATAGTGGTCAATATCATGTGTTCACCATGAGCTTATGCAAGCGAGACCAAAAGCTTCATAAGCGAGCAGTGAACGCGGTTGAGCCGGTAGTTCCTTGCTACTTGCGATGGTCTGAACAGCCTATTGTGTGGAGTCGTGAGGATCACCCGCCCCGGGTTGACAATCCAAGTCAATTGGCTTTGGTGGTTGCACCTCAGGTTGGAGGGTACAAGTTTACTAAAGCGCTTATGGATGGAGGCAGTAGTATCAATATCCTTTACTATGATACTTTTCGCCGTATGAATTTAACTGACAAGGATCTTAAGCCGTCTTCTACTGTCTTTCATGGGGTGGTGCCTGGTAAGTCGGCGTATCCGGTGGGTAAGATAACTTTGGAGGTAGCTTTTGGCGATGATCACGATTATAGGGCTGAAAAGTTAACTTTCGAAGTGGTCAAGATCAAGAGCCCTTATCATGCCTTGTTTGGGCGGCCGGCTTATGCTAAGTTTATGGCACAGCCTTGTTGTGTTTATTTACAGCTTAAAATGCCGGGTCGCAAGGGCACCATCACGGTGCACGGTGACAGGAAGATAGCTTTGGAGTGTGAAGAGGGTGATGCTACTTATGCTGAGTTTGTTTGTGCAACAGAGGAACTGAAGTTCTACAAAGACAACGTTGACCCGGCAGATATGACCCCCTTGGAAAAGCCAACCACGGAGCATGATCCCTTATTGAAGTTTAAGTCGGCAGATGACACTAAGTTGGTTGATTTTGTTCCTGGCGATTCATCCAGGCAGTTCAGTATCAGTGCAAACATGGATCCGAAATAGGAAGGCGCGCTCATCGAGTTCATCCGTGAGAACCGGGACATCTTTGCATGGAAACCTTCAGACATGCCAGGTGTACCAAGGGAACTCGCTGAGCACACTCTCAATGTTGATCCAAAGTTTAAACCGGTCAAGCAATTCCTTCATCGTTTTAATGAAGAGAGGCGCAAGGCCATTGGTGAGGAAGTGGCCCGGCTCTTGGCGGCTGGGTTTATTGTTGAAGTTTTTCATCCCGAGTGGTTGGCTAACCCAGTGCTGGTACTCAAAAAGAATGGCACTTGGTGTATGTGTGTGGATTACACAGACCTTAACAAGGCCTGTCCGGCTGACCCTTTTGCTCTCCCTCGTATTGATCAGATCATTGATGCTACGGTGGGTTGTGAGCATTTGAGCTTTCTGGATGCTTATTCTGGTTATCATCAGATCAAGATGGCGGTTAAGGACCAGGAGAAGACAACTTTCATCACTCCCTTTGGAGCCTTCTGCTATGTGTCTATGCCTTTTGGGCTCAAGAGTGCCCAGGCGACTTTTCAGCAGTGTGTTCAAAATTGCCTCCATGACCAGATTGGACGCAATGTTCATGCTTATGTGGATGATATTGTTGTGAAATCCAGGAAGAAAGAGACTTTGATAGATGATTTGAAGGATACCTTTGACAATCTCCGGGTCTACAAGATGATGCTTAACCCGGCTAAGTGTGTCTTTGGTGTGCCAGCAGGTAAGCTCTTGGGTTTTTTGGTTTCTGAAAGAGGCATTGAGGCTAACCCGGAGAAAATCAAAGCTATCACTTCTTTGGCTAAGCCGGCGTGTATTAATGACATCCAGCGTCTGGCGGGTCGTATTGCGGCCTTAAGCCAGTTTATAAGCCGTTTGGGCGAAAAGGCTATCCCTCTGTATCAGATGATGAAGAAAACAAATCATTTTGTCTGGAGTGATGCTGCTAATCAGGCATTTGAGGCATTGAAAAAGCAGTTGGCTGAGCCGCCAATCCTTGCAGCTCCTATTGATTAGGAGCCGCTAATCAGGCATTTGAGGCATTGAAGTATGTGCCTCGGATAGCTATCAAGTCTCAAGCACTTGTGGATTTCATTAATGACTGGACAGAGTTGCAGATGCCGGAAGAAAAGCCGGATAGCACATATTGGACTATTCACTTTGATGGATCCAGGCAGTTGGAAGGCTCGGGGGCTGGAGTTATTTTGACTTCCCCACGAGGTCATAAATTTTGTTATATTCTAAGGTTGATGTTCCCTTGTACTAACAATGCAGCTGAGTATGAAGCCTTGCTCCATGGTCTTCGGATGGCTAAAGAGATGAATCTAAGCCGGGTGAGGTGTTTTGGCGACTCAGACTTGGTGGCTCAGCAAGTTTCAGGCACTTGGGATTCCAAGGACCCACTCATGGCGGCTTATCGCCGAGAGGTTGATGCTATTGCTAGTCATTTCAAGGGTTATCAAGTGGAGCATGTTGATCGCAGGAAAACTAAGGCTGCTGATGCTTTAAGCCGGCTAGGGTCCCAGCGTAAGCCGGTACCACCTAATATCTTCCTTGATATCTTGCATAATCCTTTGGTTAAATTGCCTACGGTGTCGAGCTATTTCACCTAACAGATTGGCTACTAGACCATGGCAATCTACTTCACAATAAATATATGGCAGGATATTTTAGCAACTAATCGGGCGTGGCATGCCATCTCAGCAAAGCAGATTGAGTGCAGAACAAGGCAAGGAAGCTTCTTAAGCAGAGCATATTGACTGTAAACTATTTCGGCAAACAGTAAGATTAACAGCATCTATCAGCTAACATTCAATGCTACTCCGACATGCACGGGGCCTCAGTATAGAATGCGCATACCGTGGGAGAAGCTGACCGCCGTGCATCTCCACAAGAACGTCGCCAGCGGTGGCGGCGCGGCTGGAGGATGGCAGTCTACGAGAGCGTACTATGGGAGCGAGAGGATCGTCGTGCGTCCCCTCAATGAATCGCGGCACCGACGTATCGGCGCGGCGGGGAGGGCAGCTTTGGCGGAGCGAATGGAGTGGAGGGGGCCGGTGGGAGGGGGGTTTGGGGGATATTATTGGCTAGTTAGCCGAAGGGTAGTTGAATTTGGGATTTGGGGGGAATTTTGGGGGGGGGGGGATTTAGCGCGGAGGGGGGGGAGTTTGGCGCATGGTCGGTTTCTCCAAATGCGTTCCCACGTGTCAGTGAAGAGGCAAGCCGAAGCGCGTTCCGTTTGCATGAGCCGTGTGCAGGACCGACCGTGTGAGGGGTGCAATGCGACCGCGACAAGCATGCTGTGAGTGTACCACCTTTTTCCTTTTAAACTTGATGCTTCGTGCGATCCATCGATACTACTTCTAGTAATCTGGTAATCCTGACTAAAACGGCGCGGCCGGGTCTTTTCCCGCGCGATATGCTGGGAGGGTAGTTGGTTTTTTTAGGACTTTATTTTTTAGAACAAGGCTTAGTTGGTTTGACAGACAGAGCGAGAGAAAGATGTGAGATGTGTGAATGTGTAGTGGACATACTATTGGAGTGCCTAAGATAAATTGTGTATGTATTACCTATGTGTTTATTTACTTCGCATGTTAGCTTTGTCTTGGGTCAAACCTTCTAAACTTAGACCAAGTTTATACACACAAAAACGAATCATCATTCAATATATTTTCATACAATATATCTTACTATTATTCTGAAAGTTCATATACACCGGACGAGATTCATGCAAACACGGCAGATTTTCATTACATTTCAAACTTTTATAAGACAAAAAGAAAAGAAACCCGACCCTAAACCTATTCTACGTCGGCAACCGACGTCCACTATCCTTTGTACTTCCACATCGGTGACGGCATCCTCCATCTGCTGTCTCCATGAACGGCGGCGGGGTTCAAGACCCGTGAAGTGAAGGTGCGGTCTCCGGCGAGGAAGAGTAGAACACGGGAGACGAACCGGCCAGTTGGCACACCATACCCTGCCGCCTCCCATGCCCTACTCATCCTTGGAGGAGTCCCCGACCACGTGCCGGTGGACGTGAGGTCGATGATGATGGACATGGACAGTCCGTCACTTCACTTGCCACATGCCCCATCGAAAGTTGGAAGGCGGCAAGTAGGACGCGTGGCTCGCGGTGCTCCCGTCATCGGCCGCCAGCGTGGCCACCGCTTGTGCGGTCGCGTCCGTGTCCGGCTACGCCGGTATTGTGTTGCGAGTGGCGAGTTGAGCGAGGGCGGCGACCTCGAGCTTCATCCCCGAAGACAAGCTCTCCCATAGAGCGTTCCCGCTCGCGGTCATGGTGGATGTGGTGCCAGGTAGGAGGATGCGCTATGGTGTGGAGTTTAGCTGGGCATTGCCGCTTTAAGTAGCGCATTCCGGTGAGGCCAAGCGTCCGGGTGCATCTATAAGTCGCCGGAGTTGTTTCCTCAGGCAGCGAGCCTGCTTAATGACGGCATACGGACGGACGGCATGAATGCGGGCAACTGACGCCGGCAAGGAACGCACGCGCGTGACGGCGCTAGGGACGAGGGTTTTTTGTGTGCCAGGGTAGTCAGCTGCGGGCGTGGCAACGTTGGACATGCCCTTTGCTCACATGCGATCCCACATGTCATTGAAAGACGCCCTGGCATGGTCTCAGGTCCTGGGGATGCAGTTGGCCACGCTAGAACACTCCGCGGATGCGTCGTGGCGCGCGCGCACTTTGGCGCCCTGTGCATCCTCGACGAGCTGGGTGTTGATCTGCTCGTCGTGCCACCATGGTAGCGCCAACCTCGGCACCCTGAAGTCAAGCGTGTCCAGCGGCGATGAGCGTGTCGCTCACCGCGGTCGCCGCGTCCAGAGGCGGTGCGGGAGCTACGCCACATTGCTGGCCCCACGACCCACATGAACGGTTGCCGGTGGTGAGGAGGTCGTGGGCCAGCTCCTCCATTGGACTAGTCTGCGCCATGTCATCCCGACAGGTGTGCCCCACATGTCAGTTTCCCTGTTTTCCCGGCCAAATTCGAGCATGAGTATGGCCTCATTAACACTCGGCCGACCTCTCTCTCTTCTAGTCTAGTAGTAAATGACGCAGGCGGGGGAGGGACGTTGGTTTGCTCTCAACTGTGGTCCGACAAGCAAGCGAAAACGCAAGACGAAGCGCGTTCCATTCGGTGAGCGACGTGCAAGGTCCACCGTGCCGGGGTGCAACGCGAACGCGACAAGAGTGATGTACACCATCCGTTCCTTATGAACTTGCATACTTCGAGTACTCCTTTTTTTAACACAGTACAGACGCAAGCGCTCATACATGCGCGCATACACTTACCCCTATGAACGCACACACGCACACCCTACCCCTATGAGCACCTTCGAGAGACTAAGCCATCATATCTTTATATATCTCCTCTACTCTTATCTCTACTCTCGGTGATGATGGTGTGCCTGCCATCTTGCAATATAGACCGTCTGATCTATATCTGATGGATAGAAAGCAAACTATGGCAATTTTGCAAAAGGATACCCGCACCTCTCTCGTTCATCCTTATCTCCCACAACTTCATTGTTGAGTAATTAAAAAAGGAAGCCTCTGGAACAATCTGGCATGGTGGCCGTTGCCGGCGTCGTCCATCCCCATGCCTCCGCTAAGTCCGACCACCAATCACCACCGCGCCCCACTCCTCCTCACCTTATCTCTCATCTTTCTCGAGATATCATTTTTCGATGAAATTCTCGAGATACTATTTTTTCGATGAAATTCTCGAGATATCATTAGTTTTTACACATGGGATTACTCCTGCATGGGTCAATCACAACAGGTGTTTTGTAAAAAAATGCATCTTGATGTTCTGTGCAATGCATGGGCATCTTGCTAGTCATCTTGAGATTTACGAAGTCACCACCTCGTCGTCGGCAGGAACGGTGGGGAGGTCTAGACGTCTGCCACGTGAAACTCCGAAACTTTTGTCCCATCCCACCCCACAACTCTCCACGCTCCAGCCGTCCAGCTTTGCAAACTCCGCACAGTCAAAACCGATTGACCGGTCGTCACCGGAACCACTATTCACACCAGAACCTTCACTGCTCGGCCTACACCAAAACCACACCTCCTCTCCAGCCCA
Organism: Thinopyrum elongatum; assembly: GCA_011799875.1. Lineage (NCBI taxonomy): Eukaryota > Viridiplantae > Streptophyta > Magnoliopsida > Poales > Poaceae > Thinopyrum > Thinopyrum elongatum. The sequence goes on from CM022303.1 coordinate 517,756,871, forward strand.
TTCCCCCACCTTTTGATCCCCTAGCCCGCATCAGCCGTCCCCTAGTTTACCTGAAAGCCATGGTGTGCCACAAGATCACGTACTACAAGATGCTGACGCCGGAGCGCCGCGCAGAAATCGCGGCGGTGGTCGGCACCACAGACCTCCGTTCCCAAGCTCGCTTTGCGGCGGGCCAATCCCCGAGTTCTCTGGAGCCAAGCTCCGAGGAGGAGGAAGCCGATCCAATGTTCATGGCGGAGGTCGCGGCGCAGAAGGCCCCCGATGCGTATGAGACGATGGACGTCGACTTCGAGCCGGCGTCCGGGTCCCCCATGGTGCAGGCGGACCAACGGTTCAACCTGGCGATCCTAAAGGAGGACCGGGAGGTGGAGGCTCAACTCGACGCGGAGCGCGCGGATGCCGCTGCCATCGAGGCCCTCCTGCAGGCGAAACCGGATGTCGTGGATGTGAACCGGGCGGCGGAGGCTCAACTTGATGCGAAGCGCGCGGATGCCGCTGCCATCGAGGCCCTCCTGCAGGCGGAACCGGACATCCTGGACTTGAACCGGGCGGCGGAGGCTCAACTTGATGCGGAGCGCCCGGATGCCGCTGCCATCGAGGCCCTCCTGCAGGCGAAACCGGACGTCCTGGACTTGAACCGGGCGGCGAAGGCTCAAGTCGACGTGGAGCGCGTGGATGCCGCTGGCATCGAGGCCCTCCTGTAGGCAGAACCGAACGTCGTGGACGTGAACCGGGTGGTGCTTGCGTCCGTGCAGAGCACCTGCACGCTCCACGTGAACGAGTAGCTGGAGGCCGAGGACAACCAACGTGCGGATACACACGTCGGCAGCTACGGCTAGTTCGCGCCGGCAGCCAAAGACGACGAGGCCATCTTGTTCCGCGAGCAGTGATAGTTTTTCTTTATGTTGTTGTTTTTAGGGATCTTTTGCTTTGTAAAAACATATATTTATGCAAGTCACCTGACTTTCATCATTTGGGTCAGTCGACCATTTCAGGCGGTTGGATGAATATCCTACGTCTCCTAACCCTTCTTCTTCCTCACCTCTTCTTCTTCCCCAATAGTCCACCGCACGGGCCGCACGGATCTTCCCCAACATGCGGTTGGATAAACATACTGTATGAACAAAAATTATGTGTCAGCGGTAGGATGGCTGAGTTTGGTTTGATCACATGCGGTAGCACGTGTCAGTGAGGGTGTGTTCCCTTGGTTGGGTTTGCGGCGTGCAGGAGCGACTGTGTGAGGGTGCGGTGCGACCGCGACAGCCATGCGCAAGTGTACCTCCTTTTCATTTTGAAAAACTTTAGGCAAGCTTGGCAAAAATGTGTGGCAAAGTATGGCAATGCAAGGCCTAGACCCAAACAGGATACAAGTACGTACTACTTGTGTTAAAAAAGAAAGGCGGGGTTTTCCTTCACGGGATTGATCGATACAAATCCTCGTTTGACGTGTAAATTAATGCGTATTTTTTTCTCCAACGCCCAAAGAACTAACCATCTCACTCCTCATTGCTTGATTAATGCAGCGCCATGCAAACCAACCTTCTCACTTCCGCATGCATGCAAGGGTATATTAATGTCCTTGGTTGCTAGTACGAGGCAAACCCCATCAATTTTGCCTCGATTAGTGTTAGTGGCCTTCTGCAAATTGTAATTTTGATACTAGCCTTGTATACAAAAAAATGGAGGTAGTAACTATTTGACTTCCTTCCCCATTGCGGTGGCATCTACGATATCTCGAACGTTGTGGCTTTGGCGAAGTGCATTCGACGGAGCACACCATTGAGGGAGACCACGGTAAGTCGTTCGCAAGTGTCGCCTGCAAGCCGAGACAACCGCCTTCTTTGCATCCAGGAAGTTCGTTGAACCAAAGGAGGCGTAAATGTACTACTACTACACAATAGCGTCGTCCGTCCAGCTTAGTGCGGTAAGGTGGTTTCTCGAAGAAGACGATGAAGAAGCGGAGTCAGCGAAGAGTGAAATGATGGTTGCTTCGTCCGTGCTTTGTGATTTGACGTGTCACTGCTTTGTGATTTGTGATAGAAGGGACAGGGGAATAGACTCTGTGCTCTATAATGTACATGCGTCCAAGCACGGGAGAAAGAGGAGAGAGGTTGCATTTTTCTATTCCTTCAATCAATCAATCAGGGAGCTTTGGTTCCCTCTTTTTGGCTTTGGCAGCATCCTCCACAATGGTTCCCATCGATGCCAAAAGCTATTTTCACATTTGGCTACACATTGTGGATGCCCTTAACTGTACCACTTGGTTTTGTTCCTGTGTGCTATCTATACAAATCTCAATTACATTGATCTAAAAAATTATATCAAGATTAGTAAAAAGGAGGAGATTTTGCCGCGCGGAAGGCGGGGGAGGTTTATTATTTTTAGAGGACGTTGGCCTGGCGGTTTGCTAACATGCGGTCCCATGTGTCAGTGATTTACCAAGCCGATCCACGTCCCACATGAGGCAGAACAACGGTAGAAGCAACACGTGGTTAACATGAAGAAGACGAGGGAGAAGTGGATTCAGCAACGAATGAAATGGTGGTTGCTTCGTCCCTCCAACTTCTTTTTTTAGACTTCGTCCCTCCTACTTAACTGCGGGAAAGGTGCAGCTTTGCGATTTGACGCCTCATTGCTCATTACTACGCCGGTGCCATTACCGGGGTGCTTCACCCCTGCTGCTCTGCACTGTTATTTCGGTATGGCACATGGACCAGGTTGCTTGATGTCCCACATGTCAGCGAAAGGGACTAGAACATTTATGAAAGCGAGCGCTCCACTCTTACGACGGAGTACACGACATGACGGCCCAGTGAACTGTTACTTGTACTGTAGTACTACTATAGTTTTGCTGTTTCGCACGATCCATCGATACAAATCTGATTAAACAGGCAAGGGCGGGATTTTTCCCGCGCGGTAGATGATACTAGCCATACATTTCAAAGGCAATTTTAATGTATGCAAACTGAATAATTAAGTAACAATATGAGATCTAGTAAAACTAAAAACACATATGATTTATTGTGTTAGAGTGTAGTAGTAGTGCTGTATTGCATAGTTGTTAGATGTAACATGCGAGAACGTGTAGAGATGTACTTTTGGAGGGCCTACAGAGAGAAATTGGGCATAAAGTGGATTAAAATATTTGTATTTGTCTTCATAGCATTTGCAACTCATATCTACAGTTTGTCCAGTAGACGTGAATGCTTGTTCGCTCTTACGAAACCAGTACAGCAATAATGGGGTGGCGTGCGCCAATTTAGGCACTGGCATGTTGGCCTACTCGGCTCCATAGAGAGAGCGAGAGAAGAGATAAATACACTGGCGGTCAATGTATTTCAAGCGAAAAGCGTAATACGGTCACCGGACTTCACAATACGCTCATTACAGTCACTATATACGTTTTGCGGTGATTATACGGTCACTTGCTTACCGTTCAGCATCGGATTGCACTCTATTGACCGGCCAAATAGTCTGCGTGGCACTATGTTGACTGGTTAAATTGACCATGTTCCTTGTGGGTCCCACATGTCAGTTCGCATATGAAAAAAGTAAGATAAACACAAATTTACGCAGGCGCGACAAGACTCCAACCCGTGCGCGGGAACCACCTGGTTGTGTATGTGTCTGTCAGGGCCTGATGTGTGCACATGCACGTGTAGGTTGAGCACTTGAGCATGAGCGTGTGTGTTGGTCGTGTGGCATGTGCATGCATGCATGCGTGTGTGCGTGTGAGTGTTGCGTGCGTGCGTGGCTGCGTGTGTACGTGTGAGTGTTGCATGCATGCAGTTCGTGTGCATGCGTGCGTGTGTGTATAATCACCACACCAGCTCAGCATACCAATACAAGGCCACCTTGTCCGCTGTGCCCGCGGTCATGACTTCGAACCACCATCCAATATTTTTTTATCGTTTGTTTTCATTCTTATACACGCCGACAGGTGGGCCCAATGGTAGTGAGATAATGTGATACAACACTAGAGGTGCCACGTGGAGCGTTTAACTGGTCAACTAGTCATGTCTTGAACAAATACAGAGTTGTACGGTGAGCCTGTGACTGTATAATAACCACAAAACGTAAATGGTGACCGTAATGAGTGGATTCTGAAGTCCAGTGTACGTATCGTACTTTCGCTTCAAATACAATGATCGTCACTGTATATATCGCGAGAGAAAGATGAAACATGCGTGAATGTGCTGGGGGCGTACTTTTAGAGGACCTGGAGATAGTTTGTGTGTGTACGTGAAAGGGGCGTAGAGGGGGTGTGTGCGATGGAGAGAGAGATGCTCTTCGTTTCTCTTTATTATGACTAACTTTATATATGGTATAAAAATATAAAAATTCACAGTGCGGAATAAATATCATTGGGTGCACCATGCAATGCAAATTAACTTTCATACTCCATATAACTTTGTAATGTTATATATATGTAGAAATTCTAAAATAAATTTTTGGTTCAAAAGGAATGTTGTATGTGAAGTAAACATGAAGAGAGGGCTTTTTAGATCAATGGGGTACGTGATAAGATGTAACATGTGTGAATGTGTAGTTGACGTATTTGGCAGGGCCTAGAGAGGGTATGTGTACGTATTCGAGAGAGGCATGGATAGAGGGGCCGGCGGGGGGGAGGGGGGGGCGACGTGGGAGAGATAGCACGAGAAATGAGACAGGTCTAGAGAGAGAGGGAGAGACGAATAGGATGTCACGGTGAGAGATGCCCTTGAGTGTGTACATGCAAGAGGGGAGGGGATAGAGGCATGAGGAGAAAATATTTTGTGTGGTGTCTGTGTTGGTATGTGTGGGTGTGAGAAGATAACGAGACCTAGGGGCAGAGGGTGTGTCACCGCGTGAGGTCCGGTGGGCCGAGGTGAGGCCCTTGGGTCGGTTCCGTCTTGCGCCACATTGGTTGTCCCGTGACGCATTCAGTGAGACACATGGAGGACTAGTCGTACAAGACAAAGATACCAGAGTCGTGAAGGACTCCGTGTCCACTGTCAAAGCCGGCTAGGATTTGTAACCCTAGGTCCTCGGACTAAGGTAACCCCTTGTCTCTGATATTACCATTCATCCAACCTAACTTTAAGGGGCATCCTACAGAATGCTCTGCTGGAATCATATTCGCAATTAGGAAGAGAGGTGGAGACAATGCGTGCGAGACAGGCCTAAAGATAATGTGCGTGCGGGAGACACATAGGCAGGTCTATGTATAGAGAAAGGGTCGATGGGGATTGTGTGTGCGTATGCGTGTGAGAGGAAGAGTGCTTGTGATAAATGTTAGTGAAAACAGTCGTAGATGGTTGTGAGAGGGAGGGAGGGTGATATCGAGAGCATGTGTGCGAGAAAGACACCTCGGGAGAGAGTGTGTGAGCATGTGTGAGAGACCACCGATGGATATACACCGTGTGCGCGTATGTGTGAGAGAGAAAGTTAGCACGTTTGTGAGGAGGGGCCTATGGAGAGTGAAACTACACGTAAAAGACTGATGTACACATTGATTAAAAATATAAATTGTATCCAAATATTATGATGGGATCATGATATTTGCATTTCGCATAAGGAACGGTCATTGATCCATCAGACATCTGTATTCTATCGAATTTGAGCATGTCTATGTTATTATTCGACATAATTGATCCATAGAGTCAGTATTTTGAACTCCAGACAATGCATCGCTTTAGCAATTCGAATATAAACGTGAGTATAGTTCATGTTGTGTGTGTAAAGCACATTATACATACAAAAGTTGCACAATGAACATTATAAATAGCTAGCTAGGAACTAGCATACATTTGAATTCAACTTAAGGTGGTTTAAAAAAATTGAATTCAACATGAAGTCCATTCAATTATTTGAATTCGAGATCATGGCATTTGTAAATCATACCTAAATTATGGGGGCACCAATCTTTGCTCTGCTTTTGTACATAATAGCATATATAGTCGTGTACAAAATAGAATCAAATTTACCTCCTCCATTCCAAAATAATCGTAGTTATAGGATTTTCAAGTGTCAAAATTTCAAAAAGAAGCGCATAATTTAATGAGGTTTTCAAACATACAAGGTCAAATTTAACGTTGTCTATTTAGGTCAATCCTCAAAGTTCAAGAGTACTCTAAACGTGAATGCTTCTGTTTCAAAATTTCGAACGAAGCGCCAAAAGAGCCTCTACTCGCCCGAAACCGCGTGAGACCAATGTTTGGTGGAATGAAATTACTTTTCTAACTCCGACCCGTGAAACCTACCAGCCCGATGTCCAAAGGTCTAAATCGGGGTAGGTTTGTAACTTCATCTAGATGCCACGCAACTGCCTCCGAAAAACATTCATACACCGTGGTCGCCTAAACACACATGCGCTCGACCGAAATCGCTCCCGCCCACTATTTGGGACACCTGGGATTACCGTCCTACCCCCGAACAGCAGTAGGTCCAAAATTTAAGAGGGGGGCAAAGTTTGTACTTCCCCCAAATTTCAAACAAGCGCGTCCCATCTGTTCAAAAAAACAAAAACAAGCGCGTCCCAGACCAAAACATGGTTCCCCCTTAGCTCCCCCTCGTCTGATTCCCCATTCGTACTCCGTGGGCGCCAAAACTACCTCTCCACCAGCCGCGAAACCCCGGCGTCCTCCGTTCGCCACCCCATCCCACCCATCAACCGCCGCCCTCCTCCATCACACCGGAGCCGATACCCCGACGTCGCCGTCCACCGCAACCGCAACTGCAACGCCCTCCACGGCTAGTACTTGAAGCCGAGGCCGAGCTGCCTCCATGATGCCGACGTGCGCCGTACCCGAGCCAGTTCAACCACGCCGTCCTGCGCCTCACCGCTGCTGCTCCAACGTCGCAACCGTCCACCGCACCGGAGCTGTTCCCGCTACGCCGTCCTTGGCCGCCTCGGATCTGCTTCCCCTCCATCGACAGACGGCCACCGCAACACAGTCAACAATTTGGCCATGGGTTCGTCCAAGGCTCCATCCTCCTCCAAAACATTGGTTCCCCCAGTAAAAAGAAGAACATCGCTGCGAAATAAGTTGGGCACATCACTGGCAACCGGAACTGGTACTCCTCTTCCCTTATTCGTGCAAATCTTACGTGTCTGCTTGCACGGTATTCATCCCACAAAAGACACTACTTGACCGCTTCTTCCTACACCTTCTTCCTGATACTAGATGTTCCTACTAACTCGCAATGCACAAGGTTTCTCCTCATATACTATTTCACCTTAGCTAGAGGTCCATCGCCCCCCTGGATTTCAATTCCTGGTCAGTTGATTCCCAATTAAAGGAAGCATTCCCCGGTGTAACAGGCGCTAGTCCGCCTATTACGCCAGGGAAGCAGCGCCTCGGTGTTTATCTTAGGGGTGTGTGGGGCCTAGGAGCTGCTGGCGCCCGATCTGGAGGTCGACCGGGCTTAAAGGGATGGCTGGGGGGCGTTGCCAAGCATGGCGGTGGTGTGAGGTCGAGGGGAGGGCGGGGCGGCGGAGGTAGGGATCTGGGCCAGTGGTCGCTGGCGGTTCGAGAAAGATCGTCAACAGTGACTGGCGGGAGGTAGACGAAGGCCATCTGCCCGTTCCTTGTAGATCGGACAGTTCATAAAAAAATCGACTGACCTATTTATTTTCAGTCGACTGTTATTTTGATAGGACCACATGTGGTGGTGTGCTAGAGGAGTACCTGCATTTCCTAGCCATCCCTGTGCTCATATATTACAAAATCATACGGAGTAGAATCTAATTTTTTTTGCCATGCAATGTTGTAGAGCTATCATATGTCTCCTGTCATTTATTTTTTAGCCACCTGCTATCTGCTACTTTTACAGTGCACTAGTTCTGCACACACTTCACCCATACTCTCACTATTGATTTTCTATGCATGGGTATTTCAGCCTCTGCCAAACTATTGAGAGAAGCACGAAATAAAAGAGAGAAGTCGCTCCTGCTTTCTTCGTGGGCAGGAAAGACACGTCTCGGCACTTTAAAGGTTGCATGTTCAACAGATGGAGACGGTAAACGTAGCTCTGGAGTTGATGATCTCGCTCGCCATGAACCACCATCACAGGTGCTTGCTTTAACTTCGCGGTGTCATATGTGGTTGCATGTTGCATATGGTGTCTACCTTGTATTCGAAAGGCCGAAGTCGGTCTTTATTAAGATAAGGAAAGATATTTTTTACATGAACCACCATCCCGGGAGCACCAGAAGCCAAATAGCTAGTCAGGGCACTGGCCGAGCCAGTGACAAGCCCAACACAGACATGCATCACCTGCAAGCCAACTAAAAAGCCACGATGGTGGCGAAGCAGCCCGCCTCCCACCAGGCTCTCAGGTCCTCGATGATCATGCTCACCACTCCAGCCGGGTCTCTAGCTTGTATTGCTTCCAATTTGGTTAAATTGCATCTGCTTAGCTTACACATTATACCTTTGAATATGACATGCCTTCCTGTTTTTGGTACATACTACTACATCTGTCTATTAACCATGTTCTTACATCAAACTAATGTTCTTGTGTATCCCTCATCAATCACTTATGATGAGACAGGCAAGCCCGTGGATTACTATGAGAAAAGATCCTCTTTTAAATAATGCAGTGTCAGCCTCCCCACATTATTCTCAAGAAACAACAATGCTAGATGAAGATAGTCAATGTAGCTCTGTAGTTGATCACCGCATTTCCCCTAGACCACCATCGCAAGTGCTTGCTCTAACTTGGCGGCGTGATATGTGGTTGCATGTTGCATATGGTGTCTACATTGTAATTCTTCCAATCTGGTTAAATTGCATGTGCTATTCTGCTTAGTTTATACATTATACCTGTTAATGTGACATGCCTTCCTGTTTTTGGTACATAGTACATCTGTCTATTAAGCATGTCCTTACATAAAACTACTATTTTTTTGTATCCCGCATCAATCAATTATGACGAGACACCTTTAGTATATGCAGTGTGATATTGGTTGCATCTTTCATATGATTTATAGCATGCACTGCTTCTAATTTGTTGAAATGCCATTTATGATGGGACGCTTTTAACTTGGCAGAGTCATATTGGTTACATCTTTCATGTGGTGTCTAGCTTGCATTGCTTTTAATTTGTTGAAATGGCTTCTGTTTAGTTTACACAAATAGTTGTGAATATGCCATGCCGTCCTGTTTTTCGTACATATTCCATCCTCGTATCATGTGTTTGCCTTACATCAAAGTAGTGATTGTCAGTATCATGCATGAATGAGTTCTGAAGAGTGAAATTTATTGCTTTTTCTTGTCGGTTTTACTTGACAATACAAAATCAATAAAGCGGAAGGAAATTAGCAAGGCAGCGGATAAAGGTGCTCCTTCCAAACAACTGAAACGGAGGGCCTCTACAGATTCTACTCCGTCATCCCCCCAACAAGATTTGGAAGACAACACATGCATGACACTCAACGTAGCTGTGTTGATGATGAGCACGTATCCCCTAGTCCAGCATCACAGGTGCTCCCTCTAACATGGCACTGTTATATGTGGTTGCATGGTATGTATGATGTCTAGCTTGTATTGCTTCTAATTTTGTTGAATTCCATTTGCTTACTTTACACATTATACTCGTGAATAAGACACGTGTTTCTGTTTCTAGAACATACAATATCTGTCTATCACACCATGTTCTTACATCAAAGTACTACTGTTGTGTAACCTGCAACAATCACTTTTCACAAGACACGTTTAACTTGGGAGTCTGATATAGTTTACATCTCGCATTATTTTCTAGCTTGTACTACTAATGTAACACCCCTGTGTAATAAGCACTGTGTCATAATGCTAATCATGCCAAGTCATCATCATTTGCATTGCTTGATCATAGTGGTTAAACACCTCAATTCAAATCCCTCTCTGAAAATCAACTCAAATTCAAAAGTGCAAAATGAAGTTGTTTAAATCCAGGAACTAAAATGTTCCTAATATTGTAAATAATTCAGAGACAATTCTAAAATTATATTCAACATCTACTAAATTAGTTAAGTGACTCTATCATTAAGAAACAGTACCAAACCAGCACCCTTTTAATCCATTTCATTTATTAAAAATTCTTATGAAATCATATTTTGCCCAAACCAATTTCTGGAGGTAGGTAACATTGCACTGTAAGTTTTTGGACCAAGTCTCATATTTTGTAAAAGTATACAAATGACTAAACAATTGACAAATAGAAAGAATAAAGAAAAACAGAGAGAAGAAATGAAAGAAAATGAAAAGGGCCACTGTTGGCTGGGCCTTAGTGCACAGTAAGCAGGCCCAGCCCAATAGAGCCGGCCCACCTTAGTCGTCTACCTCCTTCGTCGCCGTGTCGACGCCGCGGATGGCCACGCGCCGGCCATCCGCCGCCTCCCCGGGGTGGATAAGGACCCCCAGTGGCCTCCTGAAACCCTAGCTACCCCCAGTCTCCCCCTCGCTCTCTCCCTCGCCTGCTTTCTTTCTTCCCCACGAGCACCCGTCGTCGCCGCCGCCATGACCGTGTCTTAGCGCGGCCGCCGAGCCCCGAGTGCCTCTCCGACGAGCCCGACCGCTCCGCCTGCTTCCTCTACTACCTCTCCGCCCTCTGGATCGAGCCCGGCGCCACCATAGCTTCGGGATCGAGCTCCTCCCCGACACCGGCCGTCGCCGATCGCCGCCACCGTACGCCTCTGACAAGCCTCCCCGAGCACGCTGCCACTTCCCTACGGCTCCCGGTGAGCCACCGCGTCTCTCCCCTCGCTTCCCCGCACGGATCCATCGCCGTAGCCACCGCTGCCATCGCCGCCCGAAGCTCACTCCGTAGCAGAGCTCGCCACCGTCGTCCTCGTCGATGTCATGCTCATCCGAGCTCGCCTTCGTGCTCTAGGCCTCGCCAGGACCCTGTAGAGCCACCCCGCTGGTCCTGCCGTGCCCTCTAGCCGCCGTTCGCATTGTGGCCGAACTCCGGCGCCGGCGCGATCGTCGTAGCGCTCCACTCCGGCCGAACTAGCCCGCGGGACCGCTGTAGATCGATGCGGCGTCAAACGCCCGTTCGAACGAGATCGGCTGCACCCCCTCCCGCGCACTGTACGCGATTTTCGGCCATCTCCGGCGAACTTCCGCCACGAGAGTGGTCGCCGGCGCGGCTCCGGTCGCCGTCCGATGTGGCGCCGACGCGGCAACGCGGGCCCCACCGCTCCGCCACTGACCCTGGGTCCCACTGGGCCCATTGACCTAGTCAACGCTGACTGGGCTTGCCCCATGTCACTGACGTGTGGGTCCCCTGCGTTAGTTAGGATAATTAGGTAATTGAGTTAATTCTATTATTTAGTTTAGCCACTGACAGACCGGGCCCACTAGTTAATTAGTCTGTTAGATTAGTTTAATTCACTGTTAGTCATAACAGAGGCTGACATGTGGGTCCCACTGGACCCACAGGTCAGGTTTGACTCTGGTCAGCCAGAGTTGACCTGCTGATGTCATATTGAGGTCATGCTAATGTCACCTTTCACTGTTCTGGATAATATTGGATTAAATAATTAAATAAATTCAGAAAATGTCTAAAATCTTTGAAAATTCATAGAAAATAAACCGTAGCTCAGATCGAAAAACTTTATACATGAAAGTTGCTCAAAACAACGAGACGAATCTGATCGTGTCGTCTGTTTCCATGTCAAAACCCCCTACGTAGGAGAACCCGTAACTTTTCATCCGTTTCCAGTATATGAATAGTGCATATTCACCGGTTAATAAATCCAACCTAAATCCTAAAATAACTAATATGACTTAGACATGTTTTTAGACAACCCTGCACTGCACGTTAGCGTAGCCTGCTCTGTGTTTCTTTGTCTGCCTTGTATTTATCTGTTTCCTCCCCCTCTTCTCTCTTGATAGAGCCCGGTACCGACGCAGCTCCGGAGATCGACGACCCCTGACGACCCTGCCTTTGCCCCCGAGCAACCAGGCAAGCCCCCCCTTTGATCATCCCGATATCGCCCATTCTATTCTCTCCTACTTGCATTAGATTTTGCTACTGTTACTGTTATCCTATTTCTGCTGCATAGCCTGTTTATTGTAACCTGCTGTTGATACCTTCCAATTCATCCTAACTATTTAGAATAGACTGGGTAGAGCCCCATCAGTGACCCCCACTTATCCCGACTGCCCCGCTGGAGTATCAGAAGACCCGATCAACGGGATCGAAGACCAGGACCCGGCACCGCACCTCACTTCCTCCTTAGTTGCTCGACACTACTGGGTTACTATCGAGTGCCGAGGGTGATACCTCATCAGCACTTCTGATGATAACCTTGTAGGTTAGTTATTTGGTCGTGGTCAGCGAGGGTGATTCCTCCTACACCACCCCCGATAACGACGAAGTCGTGCAACACCTCAAGTGTGGACCTCGAGGGTGATTCCTCCTGCGTCCACCTTGATATTACATCAGGTGGGAATCCAACGAGAGTGATGCCTTTGATTCCCCCTTGATATGGTAGCCACACGGATGTCTTACATTACCGTTGATACTGATACTTGGAAAGGCGGGTCGACCCTGAGGGGTACCCGCGAATGATGGATATTTACCCGTGATTTAATTTACGAGGCGCGGCCGGGCATTCTTAGCCCTTGCAGCAAGTCCTCGAGACGGGGCGACGGGGTCACATCGACTGTGAGTCTCTGCTCGTTACCGCAAGCCCCTAGTCCTCTAACGATTTGGATATTTGATCCGAGCAGGCCTCCGGCCTGATAGCACTAACCATCACGTGGGATAGTTATGGGCACTCTGCATCGTAGCATCAGCCGAAAGCTCTGTCAGACGTCCAGTTCAGCCTGGCGGCCGGGCTGGGCCGGCACCATCCGGTAGTGGTGGAGCCTGGTTCGCCCTGCACGCAACGACCCAGAGGGTGAGGGGCGATGGCCCAAGACCCCCTTGCACTTAGGAGGTAGACCGACGGGGACCTCTCTGCTGAGCTGTAGGTAGGGTTGCGGTGTATCGTTTGGCCGAGGCCGGGCATGACCTAGAAAAGTGTGTCCGGCCAGAGTTAATCGAGCGTGGTGGGTAAGTTGGTGCACCCCTGCAGGGAAGAATTAATCTATCGATAGCCTGTCCTATGGTAACGGACACTCGGAGTTGTATCCCAATCGATACAACTAGAACTTGAGATGATAACTGGATATGATGGCTCCAGGATCGCTTTCTCACAGGGAGTCGAGAAAGGATCTCTGGGCGAGACTATTACTTGACACAACCACTACTATGTTATACTGTGCTGCTCTACTCTCTTCTATTTCTGCAAGACCGCTGAAGATGATAGTCTTCGATAGGACTAGGCCTTCTCCCTATTCTGGCATTTCTGCGGCCCAGTCCACATATACAGCCTCCCTTTGATAATGTTGCATATGTAGTGTAGATCCTTGCTTGCTGAGTACTTCGGAGTACTCACGGTTGCTTTGCTTTCTTTTTCTCCCCATATCAGTTTGTCGTGACCAGATGACGGAGCCCCTGAGACAGTTGTTCCCGCCAATGACTACTACTACTACCCCGAGGATGGCTACTACTTCGAGATGGCCGACGACCAGGAGTAGGTTCGGAGGGTCCCAGGCAGGAGGCCTGCGCCTTTCGATCGTAGCTTTTGTTTTGCCCCGCCTTCTTAAGGCTACTCTATCTTTCTTTTTTTATATCTGTACTCAGATATCTGATGCTTCCACTGACGCTTGTATGCCATCGAGCTATGTATTCGAGCCCTCGAGGCCCCTGGCTTGTAATATAAAGCTTGTATGACTTTATTTTGTTTTAGAGTTGTGTTGTGATATCTTCAAGTGAGTCCTTGGGCTTGATCGTGTGCATTTGCGTGTATGATTAGTGCATGATTAAGCCGGGGGCGTCACAACTAATTTGTTGAAATGGCACTAATGACGAGACAATTTTAACTTGGTAGAGTGATATTCATTGCGTCTTACATATGGTGTCTAGCTTTCATTGCTTCTAATTTGTTGAAATGCCTTCTGCTTAGTTTACACATCATAGCTGTGAATATGCAATGTTGTGAATATGCAATGGCACTAATGACGAGAGACCTTTAACTTGGTAGTGTGATGTTGTTTGCATCTTGCATATGATTTATTTCTTGTACTGCTTCACATTTGTTTAAATGCCAGTTATGACGAGACACTATTAACTTGGCAGAGCGATATTTGTAGCATCTTTCATATGGTGTCTACCTTCCATTGCATTGCTTCTAATTTATTGAAATGCCTTCTGCTTAGTTTACACATCATAGTTCTGATTATCTCATGCCGTCTTGTTTTTCGTACATATTACATCCTCCTATCATGCGGTTGTCTAACATCAAAGTTTAGTTCGTCTGTATCATGCATCAATTTCTTCTGAAGAACTAAATTTTTATTCCTTTTTCTTGTCGGCTTGACTTGACATGGCACAGAGAAAGAGGAAGGGACACAGAATGATAGGGGATGGTGTTAGTACTTAGGACGCACGGAAACGGAAGCGGAAGAATTATGCAGTTTCTACTGGTACTGATGGTGCAATAGAAGGTCAAAGTCCACCGGAAAATTATACAAACACGGTATCCCATGCTACACCAGCTGCAAAACAATCCAAACAGAAACTAATAGCTGCCACCAAACAAGTAGCGACAGCCCTAGTTGTTGCAACACCTTCCACAGTACCAACAGCTGCACGAGTTACTCGTTTGTCAACTCAGCTAGCGGCAAGTTCCCAAGCTCCCTTGCCACCTGACACTACTTCCGAAGCACTCTTGACACAAGACGAGTTGGCAAGATCAGATGAACCTTGTGAGCTTCAATAGCTAGAAGGTAGTTGCTGGAGTTAAGTTACAGTTGCATGCTTCTTTATATGTAGTCTCATAGTTTGATATACACTAACACTTCCTATGTTCGTTGTTGGACTAGCACCTAGGCGCAAGAGGAAACAGACATCAGGGATAATGGTCGATAGGTTAACTAAATCTAGAGGAGGAAGAATGGAGATCCGTTTTGAGGCAGGTTTAAAAAGGCCACGTGATGCTACAGAGTCAGCCAAGTTAGTATCAGAGGTAGCGGTTGCCGTTAGGTGTCATGCACGTATCCTCCCAACATGGATTCAGTATAGGAATGACAAAGACGAAACCCAGTTCAACACCTTCCTCGACCATTTATCTGTAAGTATGGTTATGTATGGAAATTAGTAATATCGTCTTGCTCTATCCCATACTTTCTAGGTTGCTGGTAATGAGACTCCCATAATTTTCAACAGATGAGGTTCAAGTTGGATAGCCAAGATGATGCAACCAGACAAGCATGCACCCATGTTTTCAAGTCTGCTCTGCGACAGTATCGGTATAACTTGAGGAAAACTCACTTTGAAGGCAAGGCTAACAGTGAACTTGCCCAAACATCTCCAGTGGAAAATATATCGGATGAAGACTGAAGAGGCCTCGTTAAACACTGGTCTGATCCAAAGTATCAAGTACGTTATATATATGTGATCAGATCACATGTTGAACTCCTATTTACGCATGTGCCTCACAAATCTATCTTATTGTAGGTGAACTGTTCAAAGAACAAGGCCAACCATACGAAAGTGAAATTCCAACAGACGACATGATCTCATAGCTATATTGCACACTGCGAGGCTGTTGTAATTAGTTGTTGTTTCACTCTTTTCGTTGTGCCATATTATTAGATCTATATTGACTTGTTCCAAATGCAGAGGAAAGCCCGCAAGGACCAAAAAGTACCTGAACCAAATGCTGTGGAAATCTTCAAGGACTGTCACACCAGCAAGACGATGAGCATGACTACACCAGTCAAAGCCGCTGTTGTAAGTCCTTCATCCTCATGCCTTTTAACTACTACTTACTCTGACTTGTGCATTGAACTGCACGGTTTGCAGCCAATGTCTATTACTCTTTTCAATTTTATACACAATTGTCTTAGCATATCATTGCACCTTACAAGGTTTAAAAGAGAGGAGTGATGTTCCTTTGATCCTGATCTATAATCTAGTTCCATGCTGGACTTGTCTACACAACATTACAATTGCCTGTTTGTCTGTTCTCAGTTGTTTTGTGATATGAATGATGTCATACTATGCTTACCGTATTATAAACTTTGTCTCTTTATCCTTAGCTGTCAATACAATGTGAAGAAATAGACAATACATTAGCCATGGTACATGGTCATATGTTTGGAACCTGATTTTATCATGTACTTTGCAGTAAAATACAACTAATATTTTACACGGGTTCACCAGAATAAGTTCTGTATATAGACCAAAGCTATTTTGTTTGGTTTTGCTGCCTCCTTAATATCTTCTGTTCTGGTACTACTAATGTAAAAACTCAACTTTTCAGCAAGCTATGGAACAAATGGTGGAACCGCCACCTAATGAAGGTGACAAGGCAACTATAACCGCAATGTCACCTCTTGCTGAAGTGGGTCAGTACCTGCCCACTAACAGTGCCAAAAGCATGTTCCTGCGTAATACTGGGTTGGTTGTTAAGGCAATCTTGTCCAAACTGCCTCATGATCAAGATATGCAAGCTCAAAACAATGTTATATCTGCGCTCCAGACACAAGTCCATTCCCTAACAGAGACCCTTTGTGAAACAAGGACAGCCATTGTTCGATGCCGTCAAGATATGCATGCTTTTGATACCAGACTATCAGACATTTGCTATGTTGTTCAGGAGCCTAGGAGAAATGAAGGCGAAGGTTATGGTGCTCCATCAGACAGTACAGCATGAAAACGTAACAGTCAGGTCAAATGAAGTGAGCTTCTGAACTTCTGGTGGTGCATTTATCTGTCGGATTGTTAACTTTTATGCCAACCTTCCTTTTGTTTTATGGTTGTAATTTGTTTTGTTGCGATACAAAATTTGTTCTTAACGTGCAGCGACCGGCTCAAGAAAACAGCAAGCCATTTTTGTATAGTGTAGGGTATTCCCTATATTTGCACTGGTGGCGAACTTTGATGCCTAGTGGATGTAATCTGTGCAATCGCCTTAATAGCCTAGCGTTAGTTTCGGGCTTATTTATTTCCCTAGTATTCTTTTTCCTTTGTTTGCTAGTGGCCGCAACAACCATGGGCCAGATACGAACCATGGTAACCTTGAACCTGCTATGGGCCGTAGGATCCATGGGCCTCCTATGGGCCGTCAGATAAATGGGCCTCCAACGGGCCGTCGGATAAATGGGCCGACATGGGCCGTAAACGGGCATAATTGGTATCGGGCCAGCACGGTAACGGGCTGTTAACAGGCCGTTAACAGGCCGAAAGACAGCAAAGGCTTAATTCTGTCACAGGTATAACGGGTCATTAATGGGCCAAAATATAGGACGGGCTGGAAACAGCGCAACGGGTTAACAGGCCACAAACGGGCCGATTCTAACCACGGGCCGAATTTGGCCCATTAGGGGAACAGGCCAGTAACGGGCCGGAAGTAATCGAGGGCCGGAAAGGAGCCCAAGAATGTATGGGCCGTCATTAGGCCGAAAGCTAACACGGGCTGGAAACGGCCCATGTGAATCATGGGCCGTTACTGGGCATAAAGATATTTACTGTTTATTATGGGCCAGAATCACCGCGGCCCACTGATACGTCTCCAACGTATCTATAATTTTTGATTGTTCCATGCTGTTATATTATCATTCTTGGATGTTTTACAATCATTTTATAGCAACTTTATATCATTTTTTGGGACTAACCTATTGACATAGTGCCCAGTGCCAGTTGCTGTTTTTTGCTTGTTTTTTACTTCGTAGAAAATCAATACCAAACGGAGTCCAAACGCAGCGAAACTTTTTGGTGATTTTTTCTGGACCAGAAGACACACGATGGGCCAAGAAAGTACCTGAGGGGGGCTCCGAGGGGAGCACAACCCACCAGGGCGAGCCTGGGGGCCCAGGCGCGCCCAGGTGGGTTGTGCCCACCTCGGCCGCCTCCCGCACCGCCTCTTTGCTCTATAAATACCCTGGACGTCCAAAAACCCTAGGGGAGTCGACGAAAAACAATTCCAGCCGCCGCAAGTTCCAGAAACCACAGATCCAACCTAGACACCATCACGGAGGGGTTCATCATCCTCATTGGTGCCTCTCCGATGATGCGTGAATAGTTCATTGTAGACCTTCGGGTCCGTAGTTAGTAGCTAGATGGCTTCCTCTCTCTTTTTTGATTATCAATACAATGGTCTCTTGGAGATCTATTTGATGTAACTCTTTTTGCGGTGTGTTTATTGGGATCCGATGAACTTTGAGTTTATGATCAGATCTATCTTTTTATCCATGAAAGTTATTTGAATCTTTTTATCTCTTATATGCATGATTACTTATAGCCTCGTATTTCTTCTTCGAATCTTTGGTTTAGTTAGGCCAACTAGATCGATTTTTCTTGCCATGGGAAGAGGTGCTTTGTGATGGGTTCGGTCTTACGGTGCTCGATCCCAGTGACAGAAGGGGAAACGACACGTATGTATCGTTGCCATTAAGGATAACAAGATGGGGTCTAATTCCTACATGAATAGATCTTGTCTACATCATGTCATCATTCTTATTGCATTACTCCGTTTTTCCATGAACTTAATACACTAGATGCATGCTGGATAGCGGTCGATGTGTGGAGTAATAGTAGTAGATGCAGGCAGGAGTCGGTCTACTAATCTTGGACGTGATGCCTATATAATGATCATTGCCTAGATATCGTCATGATTATTTGAAGTTCTATCAATTGCCCAACAGTAATTTGTTTACCCACCGTATGCTATTTTTCTCGAGAGAAGCCACTAGTGAAATCTACGGCCCCCGGGTCTATTTTCCCATCATATATTTTCAGATCTATATTGCTATTTGCCTTTTTATTTATCTGCATCTTTTATTTTCATATCTATATTATCAAAAACCCAAAAATACCTCGCTGAATTTTATTTGCATCTATCAATCTATTACAAGTTTCTCCCGTCCACGTGCCAATTTCTAGCGCCGTTACCCGAAAGGGATTGACAACCCCTTTAACACGTCGGGTTGCAAGTATTTGTTCTTTATGTGCAGGTACTGTTTACGTAGTGTTGCGTGGTTCTCCTACTGGTTCGATAACCTTGGTCTCATCACTGAGGGAAATACCTACCGTTGTTGTGCTGCATCATCCCTTCCTCTTTGGGGAAATACTGACGTAGTTCAAGCCCCATCACCCACTAAAGGGCCCGAAGATACGAAAGGCCTTGTATGGGCCGAAAGACGTCGTGGGCCATACATGGGCCGAAAATGAAACGGCCTGGTATTATACTGGATGGCCCACATGCCGCTGTTGGGCCGATTTCGGGAACGCCATAATGGGCCGTGAGGTACCGGGCCGTAAAATGGGCTATATGCGAACAGACCGTTAACAGGCTTTTCATGGGCCGGCCCGCTAGCTTTTGACCAAGTCAAACGGGCCGGCCTTTGTAAGCTAAATGGGCCAGTGTTGGGCCGTCGCACGTGTCGACATATCATAGGTGCCTATCTGACCCAATGACGAGCCGACACGTGTTTCCTCCGGCCAATGAGAATTTTACACGTGGAAAATCGCCATTGGTCGTTGCTGTTAACGGGTTATCGGATCCAAAACCGGACCCTATAGCTTAACAGCGCCCCGTTACGGTGGATGCCATGTGTCGGTTACCCTTAACGAAAGCACTTCCATGATGCGTCATTTATCGTCATGGAAGTGAACACTTCCATGATGATAATTTTGGTATTGTCATGGAACACTTCTACAACAGCACAGGTATGGCTATCTTGATTCTATCATAAAATGGTCATGGATGTACATGCATGACAGAAAACGTGACCTATTGTGACAAACACGTATCATCACGGAAGTATATATTTTTTGTAGTGCATGCTCAAGATCGGAGGGGTATTAAATAGCATAATGGATCTGAACATATAATCTTCCACCAAATAAACCATATAGTAATCAACTACAAGATATAATCAACACTACTAGTCACCCACAAGCACCAATCTAAGGTTCCGGTACAAAGATTGAACACAAGAGATGAACTAGGGTTTGAGAGGAGATGGTGATGTTGAAGATGTTGATGGAGATGGCCCTCCCAAAGATGGGAGAGTTGTTGGTGATGACGATGGCGATGATTTCCCCCTCCGGGAGGGAAGTTCCCCTGGCGGAATCGCTCCGCCGGAGGGCAAAAGTGCTCCTGCCCAAGTTCCTCCTCGAGACGGTGGCGCTTCGTCCCGAAAGTCCGCCCCTTATTTTTTCTAGGTCAAAATGACTTATATACCAGAAGAGGGGCACCGGAGGTGGGCCGAGGAGGGCACAACCCACCAGGGCACGCGTGGGCTCCCTAGCGCGCCCAGGTGGGTTGTGCCCACCTGGTGGGGCCCCTCTGGTAGTTATTTTCTCCAATATTCTTCATATATTGCAAAACAATTCTCCGTAAATTTTCAGCTCATTTGGAGATGTGCAGAATAGGTAACTCTGACGTAGCTTTTTCAGGTCCAGAATTTCAGCTGCCGGCATTCTCCCTCTTTGTGTAAACCTTGCATATTATGAGAGAAAATGCATTAGAATTACTCCCAAAAGCATTATTATGCATAAAAAACATTATAAATAACAGTAGGAAAACATGATGCAAAATGGACGTATCATAAGGTAAAGGGAATAGCACTCACACTAGCACCTAAATCACATAAACCATGATAACAATCATCTCCTATTTTAACTGAGACAACAGACATGCCAACAACAGGTCTATGTTTATCTTTTTTCATCGGGTTTGGCAATTCTAGCAGCTTCATCACAGAAGTAAATAACATGCCCATCAATATTTTCTACTAGGAGACCTTTAACCACAGCAACACTAGGTTCTACTTTAATTTGTTCAGCATGTTTAGGTGCTCTAATATTACTTTTGAGAACCACAGTTGAAACCTTAGCATGTTCCTTTATCCTAACAGGGAAAGGTGGTTTTTCAATATAAGCAGTAGGCACAACTGGATCAATATTATAAATAATAATTTCATCTTTAGCTATGTCGGGTTCTTTAATTTTTTCTTTGATAGGGGGATGATATTTAAACCACTTCTCCTTAGGGAGATCAACATGAGTAGCAAATGATTCACAGAAAGAGGCTACTATCTCAGAGTCAAGTCCATATTTAGTGCTAAATTTCTGAAAAGCATCGGTATTTATAAAAGATTTAACACAATCAAATTCAAGCTTAATACCTGACTCTTTACCTTCGTCGAGTTCCCAATCTTCAGAGTTGCGTTTAATTCTTTCTAAAAGATCCCACCTGAATTCAATAGTCTTCTTCATAAAAGAACCAGTACAAGAAGTATCGAGCATGGATTGATCATCACGAGAAAGCCGAGCATAAAAATTCTGAATAATAATTTCTCTTGAGAGCTCATGATTGGGGCATGAGTATAACATTGACTTAAGCCTCCCCCAAGCTAGAGCGATACTTTCTCCTTCACGAGGCCAAAAATTATATATATAATTCCGATCACGATGAACTAGATGCATAGGATAATTTTTTTGGTGAAATTCCAATTTCAATCGATTCCAGTTCCAAGATCCAATACCATCGCATAGCCTATACCATGCCAATGCCCTTCAAAGATAAAGGAAAAAACTTCTTCTTAGCTTCATCTCCGGGCAAACCTGCAAGCTTAAATAATCCACAAATTTCATCCACATACATCAAGTGCATATCAGGATGTTCGGTTCCATCTCCTGCATAAGGATTAGCTAGCAGTTGTTCTATCATACCCGAAGGAATTTCATAACCAATATTTTTAGTAGGTGCAGTAGATTGAGGGGCAACTAATTGTGGTTCCGGTCGAGGTGAAGATACCCCGAACAAACCTCTCAAAGGATGGTTCTCCATAGTAACAAGTGACAATAAATTTCAGCACGTAGTAATAATTTTTCCTTACCAATTTTCACTTACCAAGAGCGCTTCACTCCCCGGCAACAGCGCCAGAAAAGAGCCTTGATGACCCACAAGTATAGGGGATCAATCGTAGTCCTT
The DNA here is from genome assembly GCA_011799875.1 of Thinopyrum elongatum. Taxonomy (NCBI): domain Eukaryota; kingdom Viridiplantae; phylum Streptophyta; class Magnoliopsida; order Poales; family Poaceae; genus Thinopyrum; species Thinopyrum elongatum. The sequence goes on from CM022303.1 coordinate 517,778,892, forward strand.
TAGATAAGTAAGAGTGTCGAACCCAACGAGGAGCAGAAGGAAATGACAAGTGGTTCTCAGCAAGGTATTTTCTGCAAGCACTGAAATAGTCGGTAACAGATAGTTTGATAGCAAGATAATTTGTAACGAGCAAGTAACGATAACGGTAAATAAAGTGCAGCAAGGTAGTCCAATCCTTTTGTGGCAAAGGACATGCCAAAACGGTCTCTTATGATAAGCAAAGCGTTCTTGAGGGTACACGGAAATTTCATCATATCACTTTCATCATGTTGGTTTGATTCGTGTTCGCTACTTTGATAATTTGATATGTGGGTGGACCGTTGCTTAGGTGTTGTTCTTACTTGAACAAACCTCCTACTTATGATTAACCCCCTCGCAAGCCTCTGCAACTACGAGAAAAGTATTAAGATAAAATCTAACCATAGCATTAAACTTTTGGATCCAAATCGGTCCCTTACGAAGTAGCGCATAAACTAGGGTTTAAGCTTCTGTCACTCTAGCAACCCATCATCTAATAACTACTTCAGAATGCATTCCCTTAGGCCCAAATATGGTGAAGTGCCATGTAGTCGACGTTCACATGACACCACTAAGGAAATCACAACATACATATCATCAAAATATCGAACACATATCAAGTTCACATGATTACTTGCACCATGACTTCTCCCGTGACCACAAGCACCAATCTAAGGTTCCGGTACAAAGATTGAACACAAGATATGAACTAGGGTTTGAGAGGAGATGGTGCTGTTGAAGATGTTGATGAAGATGGCCCTCCCAAAGATGGAAGAGTTGTTGGTGATGACGATGGCGATGATTTCCCCCTCTGGGAGGGAAGTTCCCCCGGCGAAATCGCTCCGCCGAAGGGCAAAAGTGCTCCTGCCCAAGTTCTGCCCCGAGATGGCGGCGCTTCGTCCCGAAAGTCCTCTCCTTATTTTTTTCTAGGTCAAAAATGACTTATATACCAGAAGAGGGGCACCAGAGGTGGGCCGAGGAGGCACAACCCAATAGGGCGCGCCTGGGCTCCCTGACGCGCCCAGGTGGGTTGTGCCCACTTGGTGGGCCCCCTCTGGTAGTTATTTGCTCCAATATTCTTCATATATTGCAAAACAATTCTTCGTAAATTTCCAGCTCATTTGGAGATGTGCAGAATAGGTAACTCTAACGTAGCTTTTTCAGGTCCAGAATTCCAGCTGCCGGCATTCTCCCTCTTTGTGTAAACCTTGCATATTATGAGAGAAAAGGCATTAGAAATACTCCAAAAAGCATTATTATGCATAAAAACATTATAAATAACAGTAGGAAAACATGATGCAAAATGGACGTATCAGTAGCCCCCAAGGGCCGGGTCATTATGCAATAATGAACAGGGACTTTTGCAGATCTGATTATATAATCTTGAGAAGCAATGTGTAGCCCCCAAGGGCCGGCTCGGTAAGATAATACTGGGCTGGGACTTTAGAAATTGATGGAAGCTGGCTCATCTCCCCAAGATAACCGGGTCTGTTGACAATGTAATGATTTGAAAAGCAACTTGCATTAGCCCCCAGGTGTCGTGGTGCATGCTTGAAGTGACATGGGACTTGTATACTTGATATAATCGTGATTTGAATAATGTAGTCCCCAAGTGCCGGGTCGTGTGCCTGCAGCGACTCGGGACTATTCCTTCCATTCTAGAATAAAATCATATCCACTGTCTGGATGATGTTACTGAATGCTTTTCATATCAATATTGAACCATGCTCCTTGCTGTAAGCTGGTATTTTTGGATGAGGAAATAATAGCCATTTTTCTGAAGTGGCTTTGAAACCCTCAATCATTAAATACTGGTTATGATAACCATAATGAAAATCCAGCCATGTTGGCTATTAAAGATTTGAATAATGTAACCCGGTTTGAAAACCGATGCCTGCAACATAAACCAGTTTATCCATGCATATATGATGCATGGTATGATGATGCAAGGATGATGCAATGTATAATGATGTATGTGTATGATAACAAAGTATAAAAATGCCAGTTTTTGAGGCTCGAGTCTTACTTCAATGAAACTAGCATGATAGCCACTAGTTTATCCTCGCTTTCTGTAAGCCGGCTCTCACATGACCCAATCGATGTTTTAACCTGGATAAGTTCAGGGTCCATATGGATTGACTTATCGAGAGTACACGGGGTCGGAGTAGCATCTTGCAAATAGGCAGGTTTAACCAAGTTTCAATGAAGCTGATTTAATAGACTTGGTTTATCCTCGCTATCAGTAAGCTGGCTCTCACATGACTTAAGCCGCCGTTTTAACCTTGACAAGTTCAGGGTCATGAAGATTGACTTGTCAAGAGTACAGCGGGTCATCTTGTTCGGAGTAGCATCAAGCATACATGCAGGTTTAACCAATAATGTGGCATTTTTGCCGGGTCAAAAGGGTTTTGTAAGCTAAACTCAGTGAGTTGGAAGCCCCCTAGTGCCCTTATGATCAATTAATAAAGACTCATGCTCAGTAAATATGAGATGAAACGACATACGCCCCGAGTTTCGGGGATGCCGGCTTTATTACGTTAATCATAATATGATAAGCCAATAAGGCAGGATATCCATGTGCGAACCGCGCATCATAGCAGCAAGTTCTCTTTGGCAACCTTTAATTTTTGTCTTCTGAAAACTCGCACTTGCGAGAGATGGATTCATCTTGAACCGGACTTTTAATCGGACATTGAGAGCTCAAAACTTTGCGAGAGATAGATTTCCCTTGAGTCGGATTTTAAACCGGAACCTTTTATGACAATCCGGAATCTTTCTTTTGAGCCAGAACTTTCTGATTGCCCGACACTTTTTGAACTGGAAATTTTCTGACAACTTTGAATTTTTCACTTATGTGGCAGCAGTCTTCCGGGACCTGGTTGTCTTCCCATTGATGAACGGGGTTCTTGAATTTGTGACAACGGCCAATTCTGCCGAGTCATGTCTGTGTAGCCCCCGAGTCTTAAGACGACTCGAGGAGTTGGCTTGAGATTTTCCATACTTGACCGTGATATAAACCGGCATATAATTTGAACAGCGGAACGCTGAAATTTATGTAAACTAGAGGCTTGAGGCGAGTTGATGATCCTCGCAATACTTGTTGTATACTCCCAGCATAAGTCATTCAACAAACTCCGTGACATGACGGTCACCTTTGCAGTAGACAATTGTCCTACATTAAAGAGATTGCAAACCAGAATAATTGCTCTTGGATGAATTAATATACACATGGATAAAATATATAGGAAGGATATCACCTGATTTTTTGCCAAGTAGTTAAGCTAGTCGTGATGACGAGGCGACTATAAAGATGAGTTGCCAGCTACAGTGAGCCGACCGGGAAGAAAATCTTGATGAATATGGCCTGTCGGCCAGTCGGAGGTATCTCAGCATGAGGTCGCACCGGCGACGGTGGTGGCCGGCGGGGGCGGCGGCTTGAAGCACGACCACAGCAGAGTCGGAGCTGGGCGGCTCAGAACGGACCCTCCGGGTCATGTTGACCAATTCATCTTTTTTTTCTTTCTTTTTTTACACACCCTGCCACTTGACTTTTCTGTCCTCCAGCCGGCCCCTCGCTTGCGCTTTCTGAAGCAGCAGCCTGCAGGAGGGCGTGCGGGGGCGTAGCCGAAGGCGGGATATGGCAGCGGCCGACCGGGGACAGGCCGGGCGGAGCCGGCCAGGGTGCGAGGGCGGCGGCTCGGTGCCGCACCGGTGGGGGTGGCTTGCAGGCTCGGGGCGGCAGATCGATGGAGGTAGGCCACAGCGGCGGCTGAGGCCGTCAGCCGGAGTGGCTCGATTCGAGCGCGCAGACGGCAGTTCAGAGGTGGGCGAGCCACGACAGCTCAAGGCCGTGGGGGCCTGTTCGGAGGCGGCTCTTGGCGACCGGGGCAGAGGCGGAGTCTGGCGGGTCAAAGCCCGCGGGCGAGCGAGGGAGCGGAGCAAGCGGGGTCAACATGGGAGGCCGGGCTGATGCGGAAGGAGACATCAGCTCGAGGGCACAGTGGCGGGGGCGGGTTGAAGCCACGGCGGCAGGGCCGGTTCGGCAAGCGTCGGAGCCAGGTCGCGGGGCAACTGAGGTGGCAGAGTTGGAGCCGGAGCCGGACTGCGCGTGGCAGGAGGTGACTCGGAGCGACAGTGACTCGGCAGCAGCAGGGCCGGCTCAGCATGGGCTCCGGTAGCGAGGCGGCAGACCGGCAGAGGCGACATCAACTTGGCGGCGGCTCGCAGGCATTTTGAGGCGGAGCCGCAAGCAGGCGGGTCGCGCGTGGCGACTTGACGAGGCGGGTCAGAGGGGACACGGCAACAGCCGGTTGGAGCGGGGCGAAGCAGGGTCGGCGGCTTAGCGCGGGTGCGGCTGAGGGAAGCGGGGCCCGTGCTTGGGGGCGGAGCGGCCAGCCGCCGTGGAGCGGGCGTCGGCGGGATGGATGCGAGACGCGGCTTGACAGCAACCTTGAGGGCGTGGTAATCATGGCGACGGAGCGGCCAGCGGAGGCAGCTTGGATGCACGTCCATGACGGCAAGGCAGCTCGAGGCTGCGGCTGAGACTTGATGCGAGGGCGGCTCAGGCGCACAGCGGGTTCGCGGGGCTCAAAGCAGGAAAAACCGACGCGTGGCGGCGGTCTGGTGGCGAGGGCGACCCAGCGGGGTGAGGCGAGTCAAGGCAGCTCGGTCGTAGTAGCGGCAGGGCCGGCGATGTGGAGGCGCTTGGAGGTGGAGGCGAGCCACACGTGATCGCTCGGAGGTGAGATGGCAGCAGCGAAAACCAGTGGAGGCGGCTTCAAGGCCGAGGCGGGTGCATCGGGGAGAGCCGGCGAGGTGTGGGCGGCCTGCGGCGGTGACTCACCTGCGGCGGGTCACAGTGGTGGACGGGGCGGAAGCAGCTCGTTGGTCTAGTCGCCGGCGGCTTGAGGTGTGGGCGCCGGTGTTTTGCGGAGGGAGCAGCGGCTGACCACGACCGCGGTGGAGCCAGCGCGGGCGGGTCACGCGCAGGGCAAGGCAGCCGGTGGCGGAGGCAGCTGAGCGAGGCCATGGCTGCGGGGCGAGGCGGCTCGACGTCGCCGGCTTTAAAGAAGGTCGGCAAAGGCGACCCGTGGCGGAAGAATCCGGCGGCCCGAGGCGGCGGGGTCGCGGCCACTACAGCAGAGGAGTCTGGCGGCTCGAGGCCAGCCACGGCGGGAGTAGCGATCAGAGACCCAGCGGAGGCGATTTGCAGGTAAGCGGCCACAGAAGTGACCCGCGGTGGATTCGGGCGGTTTGTCCACGGTAGAGGCGGAGCGCGGCCGCGGCGGCTCGGAGGTGCAGACCCGTGGCAGAGGCGGAGGTGCGGCCGGCGAGTCCGAGTCCGGCTCAAGTTGGAGTCTGATACGGTGCTTCATAAGATTCCTTTTCTTGCTATGGTAGTGTTGGAAGGAAGAAACAGAGCCGTCCCTTGGCGTTTGTCAACAGCCAGCGAAAGTGGCTTGTGGAGGCGAAGGCAGCTTGAGGTCATAGCGGCGATTCGGCAATGAATTTGCTCGGGGTCAACCCAGAGCAGAAGCGGCTTGACGAAAAACCACAGTAGCGAATCCGGGTCAGGACAGAGGCTCGACTTGTAGCCTGCAGCTGTAGTAAAAACACCGGCTCCCTCGGAGTTTCAGAAATCCGTCGGTTTCAGGCGACTCGAAATCCACCGAACAAATCGCAGGATAGCGACAGCGAACATACCATAACCCTAATTCCTCTCAAACTTTAAATCTCACATATTGTAAATCTGGACTGGTGAATTTGAAGCTGATGTAGATCCTTCCAGACCGGTTATTTTTCATCCGAAAAATTGCGAACTTCTCGATCCCTGAGAGAGATCCCTCCAAGAACTCAACACCACCATGCGCTGGCCCCACGGTGGGCACCAACTGTCGTGGTTTTGTCACGGCAGATGTCCTAGTGTGAGGACTTAGTCGTGAGGCCAACACATCTAAGTGGTAGCTTGAACGGGGTTGAGCGGAATCGAGAGACGCGAGTTTTACCCAGGTTCGGCCCCTCGCTGTGGAGGTAAAAGCCTACATCCTGCTTGATTGATATTGATGATGATGACGATCTCGGTTACAAGGGCGGTGTTTCGCTACCTCTATCTCGAGAGCATCTATTTGATCTTGTCTAGGACTTATCTATCTATTTTCTAACTCCCCCCTCTTGGGGTGCCCTGCCCCTCCTTATATAAGTTGAAGGGACGGCTTACATGTAGAGTCCAAGTCGGATTAGTACTAACCTATTCTAACTTCCCATCGCGGGCTTCTTATCACGGGCTTCTCACCGTGGGCTTCTGAACCCTGGGCTTCTTATCTCTAGATGGGCGGCTTACAGCCAGACAGCTTACGCCGGGTGGCTTACACCCGGGCGGCTTACACCCAGGCGGCTTACAGCCGGGCGGCTTACCTCCAGGACTTACCTTCAGGGCTCATCTTCAGGGCTTATCTTCAGGCGTCTCATCTTCCGGGACTCATCATGGCGGGTTAAGATGGCTGGTTAAGATGACTGCTTAAGTCCAAAGATGACTTAACATGGCTGCTTAAGTTCGGAAAGGACTTAACATGGCTGCTTAAGCCCAGAGATGACTTAGCATCAGGGCGACTTAAGCCCAGAGATGACTTAACGTCAGGGCGACTTAAGCCCAGAGATGACTTAAACCTCAGGGTGGCTTACCCTTATGAGCCGGGTCTTGGTCGTGGGGAATATCCCCAACGCACGTGGACACAATATTATAAAACTTATATTTGACCTTGGTCAAATTGAGTAGACACTCGTTTCGGATTTGGTTACTTCTTTTGCGAATCAAGAACTTTCATTCACTAATCAACGGGATTATAATCATCTTGCAGACAATCAACTAAAAATGAAGGTACATAATTAATCCAAAGACATCTCTGTCTACTAGCTGAAGTGTGCTGGGCACAAAGATGTGCCCCTTCACTAGCATCTCGACCAATGAAGTTCACATGGAAGAACTGCAAGTCCCCGCCAAGCTCTTCAATCTCATTGAGATTTGAAGCAATCTCACATCCTTCATGTTCTCTTTCTCTCCAAAGTGTGACCACCTCCTTAGCATCAAAGTAATGTGCGATAATCCTAGATCGCAAGACGCCATCATGAACTCCAAGGTCTCTACATTGCATTGGCAGCTTGGCCGTACCAAATAGCTTGACCCTGTAGTAATGAACCGGTATTGTGTGGTAACACCAGTCCAATGGCACCTTCTAATGTGCGCTACAAGAAGCTAGCATCAACATTGATTTTAAGCATACCTTCAACTGATGCTTCCCACTTGGCTTTAATCTTCTCGGCACACAATCCAAAAAAATTTCCTATGTTACTAAGGTCCATAGCTAGATTAGTTGTACATTTGACTGATTAGGAGACAGAGCGAACACGTTCATCATGGTGCCGTGCAGTCCTCTTTGACCACAAAAACCATCCTCCACATAAAATGACGACCACATCTTTAGCTGACATCTTGTTGCTATCTATTATATTCGTCATCCATTCCGACTTTCACTTCTATTACTTTCATGAGCTATTGCCAGAAAAGTTTCGTCCGCGTACACTCAGACATTGCGTGCTTGATGATTTCCTCTTGGCCACATGACTAATGAAATGGAATATGTTCAATGTGTCATCTCCGGGTATGGAATGACACGGTATAACCTTCTTTATCACCCTCCACCAGAAGTTACAGACTATTCGGGGCACTTGCATCCTTTCATAGCTTTGTCCAGAAAGCACATTTAGATCCACTCAAGCTCACTAGTTGGACTGATCAAAGTGTTAGCCTCAAGAAGTACTCTATAGACCGATCTTACTGAAAATTATCATTTCTCTCCAACTGCCAAACCCACAGGTACTTTGCAAGTTGTTCCGTAGGACCCCTCCCCCTCGCAAGGCGAGCAAGGAAAGCCTTTCTCCCCTCGATCTCCACCGGCGAGTCCGTGGATTCGCCTCCCCTCCGCCCGCCGCTCAGGCGACCGGTGGTGGGGAGGGCATTTCTGGTGCCTCGAATCCAGCTAGTAGATAGGTAGGGTTTTAGTCCTTGAAGAGGCGACGTTTGGACGGGTGGCGACGCTTCTTCTTCGAGTCAGTCTTCCGGGCTCCGATCCTCCTCAAGTTCGTCCGTTGGGATGGATTAGACAGAGCTCCGGCGTAGATTCCTGCCAGCTTCTCGGGGCGGCGAGATTAGGGTTTCTTGTCTTGCGTACGCAACGGCGATATTTGGTGTCAGGTTCTTCAGATCTATTCAAGGGCTCAACATCGACGACTGCGGCTTCAGGGCGCTGGTCCTTAGGGGCACGTGCACGAAGACTTACTGGCTGTCATCGACAAGGTCAGACTGGCTCCGGTATGGGAGCGTCGACAACGGCGCGTCGGCGACTCGTTCTAGTGGCGGCAATGGTCCATGGACCTCGATGTAATTTTTATTATGTTTGAGATGTTTTGTACTTCTGGTGAATCTTTATAATAGATTTGATCCTTTTCACAAAAAAATTGTTTTGTGGGAATCTGCATAATGGCTTGGGCATTCAGAGAAACAAAATTAGCTTTCACTACATTCTTCATCGAGAAGATATCACATGATTCCACGTTTAAAAACTCAAAATTTGATGTTTCAAAAAATTCAGAAAAAATCATGAATGTGCACAAGACATGTTCCTACAATCCCTAAAAATTTCAAATCCAAAATCAAAATATACATGGAGAACAATAAGATAAATCCACACGTGAAGTGACATTTCTGCTTTTGTCTTTTTGTTACACTATTCATACTGAATTTGTCTTTTTTATTTCTCAATGTGTATTTCGATTTTGAATCTGAATTTTTTAGGGCCAGTAAACATATGTCTTGTGAACATTCATAATTTTTCTTAGAATTTTTTGAAACATGTAAATTTGATTTTTATGGCATGGTATCATGATCACAGGATATTTTCCCCTTCTTCATCTCATTCAGCAGTGTCCGGATATTCGATTAGTGTTTTAGGTGGTTTTCGAGTAGTATAATATTGAGGTCCATATTCATCTCGTCGTGATAAATTCCAACACGAGCACTTAGACTATACGTTTTACAGATAACCCCTCATCCAGCATACCGAACCCCAAATCGAGCCGAGCCGCTCGGCCTCGCTCGATCTGCCCCGCCCCTCGCGCCGCCGTCCTCCGCCCCATCTCCTCGCCTTCCTCCGCCCCGCTCCGGCATCGAGCTCCGCCGCGCCGCCGTCCGCGCGTACAAAGCAGACCTAAAATCCAATCACCCCGTCCCTGGCCCCCTCCTCCCATTGTTCTCCTGATCCCAAAACCCTAACCCTAGCACAGACACCAGCCGCCATGGCGCTCACCACCCGCGGCGGCGGCGGCGCCGACCAGGCGCAGCCTCCTCCGGCTCCCGACGCGAGCCTCGGCTTCCTCACGAAGCGCGACACGGAGGTCAAGCTCCCCCGCGCGACGCGGGTGAAGAACAAGACGCCCGCGGGGGTCCAGATTACCGCCGAGCAGATCCTCCGGGAGGCCCGGGAGCGGCAGGAGCCCGAGATCCGCCCGCCCAAGCAGAAGATAACCGACGTCCACGAGCTCGCGGACTACCGGCTCCGCGAGCGCAAGAGGTTCGAGGACCTCATTCGCCGCGTCCGCTGGAGCGTCTCGGCGTGGGTCAAGTATGCCAAGTGGGAGGAGGGGCAGAAGGACTTCGCCCGGGCTCGCTCCGTCTACGAGCGCGCCCTGGACGTCGCCCACCGCGACCACACCCTGTGGCTCAAGTATGCCGAGTTCGAGATGCGCAACCGCTGTGTCAACCATGCCAGGAACGTCTGGGACCGTGCCGTCTCGCTCCTGCCCCGCATCGACCAGCTGTGGTACAAGTATATCCACATGGAGGAGCTGCTTGGTGCCGTCGCCAATGCTCGGCAGGTCTTTGAGCGCTGGATGGGATGGCGTCCCGATATTGCTGGGTGGAACTCGTACATCAAGTTTGAGCTGCGATATGGAGAGGTTGAGCGCGCTAGGGCAATCTATGAGCGGTTTGTCGCCGAGCACCCGCGGCCCGATACGTTCATCCGATATGCAAAGTTTGAGATGAAACGTGGAGAAGTAGAGCGGGCGCGACGTGTGTATGAGCGTGCAGCGGACCTGCTTGTGGATGATGAAGATGCCGAGGTGCTGTTTGTAGCATTTGCTGAGTTTGAGGAAAAGTGTCGGGAGGTGGAGCGTGCTCGTGCGATATACAAGTATGCGCTTGACAGAGTGCCTAAGGGCAGGGCTGAGGATCTTTACAGGAAGTTCCTGGCATTTGAGAAACAATTTGGTGACCGTGAGGGGATTGAGGATGCCATTGTGGGCAAGCGGAGATTCCAATATGAAGATGAGGTGAGGAAGAACCCACTGAACTACGACTCATGGTTTGATTACATCAGGCTGGAGGAGAGCGTCGGGAATAAGGACAGGATCAGAGATGTGTACGAGAGGAGTATCGCAAATGTTCCTCCTGCAGAAGAGAAGCGATACTGGCAGAGGTATATCTACCTTTGGATAAACTATGCTTTGTATGAGGAGCTTGATGCACAGGACATGGAAAGGACCCGGGAGGTCTATAGGGAATGCCTGAAACTCATTCCACACAAGAAATTTACCTTTGCTAAGCTGTGGCTGATGGCCGCGCAGTTTGAGATAAGACAGAAGAACATAAAGGCTGCACGGCAGATTCTTGGTAATGCAATAGGTATGGCACCGAAGGGGAAAATATTTAAGAAGTACATTGAGATCGAGCTTTATCTGGGCAACTTTGACCGCTGTAGAACTCTGTATGAAAAATACATCGAATGGTCTCCAGCAAATTGTTATGCCTGGAGGAAGTATGCCGAACTGGAAAAGAACCTTAGTGAGACTGATCGTGCTCGATCAATATATGAGCTTGCTATCGCTCAGCCAGCCCTTGATACGCCTGAAGTTCTATGGAAGGTATGTTGTCCTTGCCGTCCTCTTAATTGTTCCAAGTTTTATGTTTTGTTGAATTGAAGTATTGAATATATTTTCCTATGCATTCTTATTCCTCAAATAAGCTCATGAAGTTCTATGTTAACGTTGATTTATATCATATTTAATCTGCCCACATATCTAAATAGTTTTTGTGTTTATGCATGGGAGTATGTTGGTATTATTTGCCACCTTTGTTCATGTGTGCTGTGATGTGATATGATGTTAATTTTGTAACATGTTAGCACGCCACCTAGAGAGTAGACAGTAGAGATCAGAGATCGATCTTTGCCGGGTGTGTTATTGAGCTCTGCACTATTTCGAGGGTTACCTGAACTTGTTTATTTCATGGAAAAAGGGGTTGTGCTTCATTATTTATTCTGGAAAACTGAAGACCGGTCTTAGCTATTTTTTCTTACAAAATTCAACTTATGAGTGTTAGTTGATTACTCTGGATCTGTTCTTCCGTTGCAGTATATCCTGCCCACTAAAAATTATCTGGTATTACCGTATTAGTAACTATGAAAGCATTTTTAAACTATGTCTTTTCAGTCTCTGCGCTCTATCAGAGTTGCTTGAATGGTTAATAACTTACTCTGTCTGTTCACAAATATAAAATGTTTTGGATATTTCAATACGGACTATATATACAGACTGAAATGAGTGAACAAACACACTAAAACGTGTTCATAACTTCGTATACATTTGATTCTGAAAAAAGTTAGAACATCTTATATTTGTTAACAGAGGGAGTATTTGTGAAACAACTGCTAGACAATGTTCAGAATCGTCATAGTTGAGCCCCCCTTTGTGTAGGTCTAGGTGGGACTTTGTTGACTTGTATTCTTCAGTCTTCTCCCTGGCAAAGCAGAGCCATTGGAACTATATGTGTCCAGTCATCAACTGAAAACACACGTGTGCTGCTATATGCTTTTGATCTCTTAGCTACAGTTCTAAGAGAGAGAAAACCCAGTGTGCTGTCATCTGATATATTATGTCCAAATAATGCATTTTATAACATGTGCCTTTTATTCTTAGGAAATGTTTCTGATATTTTATCTATATAAGATGCAGCACTGATACTTGTTAGATGTTACTGTTACATTTGTTAATGTTACATTTGAGACATCTAGAAAAATCTCGCATTTAAGAAAATTGACATATGCTTAACTGAATCATTTTTAGTACTCCTACCTTTTACTTCCAGATCTACTTGTGATTTTTGTTATTACGGGTGCTTACTAAATTTCCTTTTAACTTCCACAGGAGTACTTGCAGTTTGAAATTGATGAAGATGAGTTCGATAGAGCAAGAGAACTCTATGAGAGATTGCTTGATAGAACAAAGCATTTGAAGGTATGGATCAGCTTTGCTGAATTCGAGGCCTCAGCTGGCTTGGGAGAAGACGATGGAAGTGAGGAGAACAAGAATGATGCTGGTTATCAGGAACAGCAGATTGAGCGGGTCCGGAGGTGTAGAGGTGAGTAACGAGTTAGAGAACCTACTTTGGGCAAGTATAAATCCTTTTTATGTTCATTTTGCGATTCATGGTGTACTAAATCTGACATTGCTGTGTTATGGTGGTCAGCTGTCTTTGAAAGGGCATTCGACTACTTCAGGACCAATGCTGCAGAACTAAAAGAAGAAAGAGCAATGCTCCTGGAAGAGTGGCTCAAAAAAGAGTTGAGCTTTGGTGATCTTGGTGATGTCACGTTAGTGCAGAAGAAGGCGCCAAGGAAAGTGAAGAGGAAGAGACCACTCCCCACAGACGATGGCTCCAATATTGCGTATGCTATTTACTCTGTTCTTTATCTTGGTACTATTGTATTTTCAGAAGTTGGTGGCCATGCGCGGTCCGAATTCTTTTAAGAATTTAGAACCCAGGATAAAATAACTAGCGCTAACAATATTAGTACTCCCTCCGATCCAAATTGATTGACGCTGGTTTAGTACAAAGTTAGTACAACTTTGTACTAAGGCAGTGTCAATTAATATGGATCGGAGGGAGTAATACTTTTGTGCCTGGTTCCCGGCAATTTAGGAAGATACTGACATCATTTGCTCTACCAGGTACGAGGAGTACATTGATTATATCTTCCCTGATGAAGTCACGCTGGCACCGAACCTCAAGATACTGGAAGCTGCTTACAAGTGGAAGAAGCAGAAGGCAAACGACACAGAGGATGACTGATCTGAACATCGAAAGGCTGCCTGTTGTGAATGGTTTTCTCACCGTCAGAGATGAGTGCCACCATGCCAAAATCAGACGTAGAGAAGGTTTCCAATACGTTGGGTGGATGCGTGGAGTTTGCGCTGCCTCTTACCCTACATATCGCCTTTTTGCGGCTTGTTCAGTTGAGTTATCAAAGCTGTATCTCTGACGGATGGATGCTGAATTATCCGGGTTCTGTTACCCCTGGATTGAACGGTATGTTCGTTGTTAGGAGTCAATTTATCTTGGTTTTGTTACCCCGGTTCCTTGGGTTGAATGTAACTCAACATGTATTATTTGAGCTTTAGTATTATATCATGTTCCCCCCATTTGGTACTTGGTGCTAAATTGCCAGACGAGTGTTTCGTTAACAACGAAACACAGACGTCTGCAGTCAGATATTTCCTTTGGGGGAAACTGTACGAGCCGATGGGCCTGAAATATTATTATGGGCTTTTAGTTTGGCCCGGAGATTGAACCTTTTTTTTTCTCTGGGCATTTATTTAAATTCTTTCATACATTAGTTACAAACGTTTACAGTTTTCTAAGAAAAAGACGATTACTATAGTGATCTAAAAGATCTTATATTAGTTTACAAGAGGTTGTACTACTTTAGTGCCTGTCTCATCTGTGTCTTTGATTGTTTCACTATTTAGTTTGAATTTGAACCAAACGCCATAGTTAATCAGAGGAATATCCCCACCAAGCTTTTAGCTGGCGTGAACTTCCCGGGAAATGTATGAACATTTGTCTCATTGCCTGCAACTCTGCAACCACGAAATTGGCCAGACACATTTAAAAACCTCATGTATACTGTAGCTGTCGAAGTGCATTGGATTCTCGTTTGCCAGTTGGTCATAATCATAGTACAGTACAACAACACATGGACTTATTATTTACTGAAGGGTCAGAACACAAAAACACAAGGAACTGACTGAAAGAGAGGCATTCTGGACAGTTACCGGCGATATAATATCCTCGGCGACTTGTGTACGATATTAGCAATGCACACCAAGTATATCAGTGAAAACTCAGCGAAACCATCTTCCGCCATTTGCCACAACAAGCACAAGAGAGCTCGAACCAGGCTGCATCTGCGAGCACGCTCGCATCCCAGCCTCGAAGTCGAAGACACACAGAAGATGACACCGAGTCCATCATGTTCACACGCACTGTTTTGCCACTGACACGGTGGCAGTCAGTGAGTGCGCTAAGCTACACTGCCATTGCCACTGGTGCAACGAACTGGGCGGAGCAGTGCCCACTGGTTGCAGCAGCAGCAGTGTCGCTGACTGCCATGCCAGCTTTCGGAGATCCAAGACCAATCTAAACACCGTCTTTTTTTCTTCTTCTTTTCGAAACGGACTAAACGTCAGCTTTGAGGCCAAAGCAAAGCCGCAAGCAAAGACCTAAAGCGCAAAAGACCATAAAGGCCTTGCATGATTGATTCATACAGTGCACTGGTGAGAACTGAGAAGAACAAGAGCTACAGCCTACACCAGAGGCACCTTTGAGGCAGAGCAATGCTGCGTCGGTCTCTGTGCGTGAAGGAACCAAGGAATGCTCATGAGATGATGAGGCGGGCACCGGACCGGATCACCGGGTGAGCGGCTGGATAGCTAGCTGGGACGTCCTCTTTTCCCGTGTCATCATCTTTCATGCGCGGAAGTTTCCCAGGGCGTCTCCAAGGCAGAAAATGGCGCGCCAAATTGAAGCAAAAGTTGAGGCTTCAAAGTGGTTCTCCTGTCGATTTCGTTAATGTCGAAATGTGCCAGGAGTTTTCGTCCTTTGGGATCCTAGATGGGCCGGCCCATCATCTTTTGCCCAAAGATGAGTGTGTCGTTTGCTTTGGTCTTTTGCCCTTCTTTTGATGGCGGCCGTTGCCTTGTTTAAAAATAAAATAAAAATGGCGGCCGTTGCCGCAGCACTGTACCAACGGCACTTAATAAGGGTATGCTATGTACTCCTAATATTGGATATCTCTTTTGTCATAATTAACGCCCCTTGGTGTATGTTGAAAAATCGAAACGACGCTTCTGTAGCCGCTCAGGTTACTGCCACCTGAATCATAATGCCAAGGGAATCACCAAGCCCCTGCTGCCTCCACGTGAGGAAGTTTCCGCGGGAATCACCGACGAATTTTCTTAGTGGCAAAAATGGGAGCGGTACTACCCAAGAGCTGCACTCTCAAAGTGGATATGGTGTTGAATCCCTTGCAACTCTCTACTAATGTTTGGGGAGTTTTCTTGCTTGGAGAGCCTGAAAGAGAGGAGGGCGCATCGGGGCGGTTAATCTTTTGGTCAAAGATGATTGTCTCTTCTTTAGCTTTGTCCCATACTACCATCATTCTTTTGATGCAACAAATTGCGGCATCATCGTCGCTTTTAGAGCGACATGCATGCTGATGCTATACCAGGAGGGTTGGTGGTCTATACCGTGCTAGGTGTAGATGCAGTGACATGGGAAACACAGTTTTACTAACAGACCTGGGACGGATATCGGCCATGCATACATTCAGAGGATGAGTGAACGGCCTGTGCTCTCGCATTAAAACCTGATGAAACCGGTAGGTTTCAGTTACCGGGTAAGTGCAGAACATTCAAAGCCTCAGAAGCAGGCCAGGAACCACCGGGCACATTTGAGAGGACAATACTACAACGGACCGCAGGAAGGAGGCGTACACATACACATTGCGTTTGCGATCCCATCAGCCGCGACATCCGCATCGCCGGAGATCCTTTTCGGGGATCACAGTGGCAATGCGAGTGCTTTCGCTTTGTTCCCGTTATTGAACTTGGCCAGACGGTGCCTTTCTACCCTTTTGATGCAGGATCAGCTTCCCCTTTTTACCATCATGTAACAGATGTAGTGCCTCTGCCTGCCTGCCTGCCTGCAGAGTTTAATGGTCTCGGAGGATCGATACTACGAATTGCTACTAGATCGAACGTTCATCATGTGTTGGTGTTGGTCTGATGAGATCACTGCTGCTATAGGGGTGCTCATTATTAGGCGCCCGCATGTGCCTTTTCTCCTGCAATTAAGGACATAATGATTTTTCTGAAACAAAGTTAAGGACATGGTGATATTAAGCCACTTGATTGCTTCGTGATTCATGCTACTCCAGTAGCATCAGGTTCGGAGATGCTAAGCTGTGCGCTCCTGACCATGTGGTTGTGAATTGTGACAGACATCCAATTTCATGATGCATTGTATTTTGGTCACACGATAATTTAGTAGTAACGAGAGCAACGTTGAGGCGCGCAGGGGGTGGTCAGAGACATTTATGTACGTCACTGTTGAGAGCAGGAGCGAGCGTCCGTTCCAGTTTGGCACAGTGGACAGACGTGATCACGTGTGCAGTGGAGTGGAATGGCAGCAGCGAGGCCGCGCGCAATGGAGCAGCAGCGCATCAGCGGCTGTATGACTGTGGGGGTGGGACAGCGACAGTAAACCGCAGCAAATACTGGACGGAGCCGAAAGGAGAACTGAAACCGGTGTCGTCTTCTTCCTCCTGGCTGTCCTCAAAATGATCTGGGGATGGACCAGCACCAGCACCAGCACGCCCCTGCCTGCTAGGTGCTAGCGAATAGCGGTGCTGTGTCTCAGAGCGCATGGTGACGCGAATGAGATACTGTGAGTACCGCTGCACATGCGTGCATGCATCAATTGCGGGATCAAAGCACCGAGCTAGGGTTAACCTAGAGAGTAAGAAGTGATCGATGAACCAGAAACTCACCATGGACCCAGGGCAGCGGTGCTCCAGCCGGCAAATTTGTTTTCTTTACAAAATACTAATTCTGTTTGACAGAAAATCACAACACGTCAAGTATTTTCTGCATGTCTGTTGAACGGATAAATTTTCATCATAAAATGATTCAAACAAACGGTGTGGTGGGAAAAAGAATATGACAGCAAGAGAGGTAGGGAAAAGGAGCTTGATCTTATGAGACGCAGTGACAATTTGTATATAAGTCCAGGCCCCTCAACAATGAGGTAACAAACATTGTCGACAAATGAAAATGTAATAAAAAAAATGAATGTCAAGATATAATTCAAATATATGATGTCTGGCTAAACAAGATGACATTGCATATTTCACATATATTATGGCTTGCTAAAAAAGATGAGATTGCATAATTCACATATATGATATAGAAACTAAACATGTGGCATTACAGAACATGTCTAAACTAAGCAGATGACATATATGATGTCGAAAGTAAGCACAGCAAGGCAACATATACATGATATGACCAACATCATCATGCCAAGTTAGAACAAACACCTCGGGGGGTAAATATGAGTGGTCAACTCCCATGGAATCCGCCTCTGAACAGAAATCTTTCTCTGGATTAAAATCTGGAGGGGGGAGGGTTTGACATTGCACCCACCATGGAGCGATGTTTGCATGACATTGTATTGCCGTGCAAAACTTTTCTCTTTTTCTCTACATGTTCAGCATGACTGTGTACAATATCTGACATGCATATGAAAAAAATATAGTGAGATTATGTAAGGAGAACCTGCAGAAATCTAGAGTGATGGTAACAACCACTGGATAGATACAAAAATAATGATAGCAGGCTGATGATAATTTTAATTTAATAAAAAGACAGATGATGATTGCTTTACTGTTTGTTTCCCATCCAAGATGAACAACATAGACATACCTTAGATGAACCAGATAATAGATAGAGATACTATTCATTGCTGCCTCGATATGTGCCCCACAAGCATTTTAAAACTCAAGTTTGAACATTAATTTGGACCTTACTTGGAGCCTAAGAGGTGAACAGGACGATAAAGTAGCAGGTAATATTAAGCAATGCATAACATAAGTAGAAACAAAAGAGTGTGACCTCTCTTGCGGACCCGTGTACTCCTCAGGTTCATCAGCTGAGTCGATGATGGTGATGCAGTTGCGGTTGGTGTCGGCGACAGGGAAGGAGATTTGAGGCGGCGAAAGATGGTCAGGAGTCGTGATGTCTGTTATGGTGGACGCTTTTGTCGATGGAGCTGCTCAGGTGAGGTGGACAATGTAGCGGCAGGAGCAGGGCAAACCACACAAAGTTTTCTTCGACACCTATCTGTAACTGAAGTAATTCTGTAAGGGCTCATTTGGCTTGCGAGATTCTAAAAACGCAGAGATAGGAAAAACACTGGAATAAGATAGGAATGCACGTGGGAAACAGAGCATTTGTAAACACAGGATTTCTGTCAACTTGGGTGTTTGGTTCACAGGAATTGGAAGAGATGAGGAATACAAAGAAACATGACCAAATTAAAGTGAAACCATATAAAAATATGTACAGTTAGAATGTTATTCTGCCACTAATGCACTTAGTCTTGTTTCCATGCATAGGATTTTGAAAAGTAGGTCCAGGTGGATATTTTGCTCCATTCCTTTCAACCAAATGCATCAATAATTAAATAGTAGAGTACCATAGGAAAATTTAGGATTGCTATGTTTTTCCTTCACCTTTTCCTTTGAACCAAAATAGCCCTAATGGATTGACATGAATGTAGAGTAATAAGTGACGCGACAAGTGTACAACCTCCTTGGCGTAGCCGTGTCGACCTCAGCATCATTGGGTTGGCCGCTGAAGAAATTGCGGCAGAGGTGGCTGTCGGAGGTGTGGAAGAAGATCTGAGGCGTCTGTAGACGTCGTCGAGGGTACTGCTCTGTTGTGATGGATGGTTTCGTCGTTGGAGCAGCTCCGACAAGCGGTAAGACGTCGAGGCCGAAGCAGTACAAGACAGACATCGTTAATCTCAAGTGGAATTCTAATAGCATTTCCAATAGATGATGTAAAATACATTACCAAAAAATGGTATATGTAAAATTTACATCACCAAAAAACACGTGACTCTAATAGATGAGGTAAATGTTGGGGAACGTTGCATGGAAAACAAAAAAAATTCTACGCACACGCAAGATCTATCAAGGAGATGCATAGCAACGAGAGGGGAGAGTGTGTCTACGTACCCTCGTAGACCGTAAGAGGAAGCGTTTGTTAATGCGGTTAATGTAGTCGAACTTCTTCGCGCTCCAACCGATCGAGTACCGAACGTACGACACCTCCGCGTTCAGCACACGTTCAGCTCGGTGACGTCCTCGCCTTCTTGATCCAGCAAGACGACGAAGTAGTGGATGAGTTCCGGCAGCACGACGGCATGGTGACGGTGATGATGGAGCTATCTCCGCAGGGCTTCACCTAAGCACTACGAAAATATGACTGAGGGACGAAACTGTGGAGAGGGGCGCCGCACACGGCTAAGACAATGTTGTGTCCCTTGTGTGACGGCCCCTCCCACATATATATAGGTGGGGGGAGAGGGGAAGCAGCCAGGCGCACCACAAAGGTGGCCGGCCAGCCCTAGGGCTCCTGCCCTGGCCTGCGCCCCCCTTGCCATAATTCCCCAAAGGGGGAAGGAAAGAGGAGGAGAGGGAAGGAAGGAGGGGGCCTACTCCCCTCTTTCCTTCTCTCCCTTAGGGCCGGCTGCCATAGAGGGGCGCACCAGCCCCTTGTGGGCTGGTGTGCTCCTTTCTCTTGGCCCATATGGCCCATAGACCTCCCGGGGTTGTCCGGAACCCCTTCCGGTGCCTCGATGACTACCCGGTGCACTCCGAAACTCTTCCGGTGTCCGAATATCATCGTCCTATATATTAATCTTTACCTCCGGACCATTCCGGAGCTCCTCGTCATGTCCGTGATCTCACCCGGAACTCCGAACAACATTCGGTCACCAAATCATATAACTCATATAACACTATATCGTCAACGAACGTTAAGCATGCGGACCCTACGGGTTCGAGAACTATGTAGACATGACCGAGACACCTCTCCGGTCAATAACCAATAGCGGAACCTGGATGCCCATATTGGCTCCTACATATTCTACGAAGATCTTTATCGGTGGAATCTTATGACAACAAACGTAATTCTCTTTGTCCATCGGTATGTTACTTGCTCGAGATTCGATCATCGGTATCTTCATACCTAGTTCAATATCGTTACCGGCAAGTCTCTTTAGTTGTTCCGTAATACATCATCTCATAACTAACTCATTAGTCATTTGCTTGCAAGGCTTATTATGATGTGTATTACCGAGAGGGCCCAGAGATACCTCTCCGATACTCGGAGTGACAAATCCCAATCTCGATCCATGCCAACTCAGTAGACACCTTCGGAGATGCCTGTAGAGCATCTTTATGATCACCCAGTTATGTTGTGACGTTTGATAGCACACAAGGCATTCCTCCGGTATCCGGGAGTTGCATGATCTCATAGTCGAAGGAATATGTATTTGACATTAAGAAAGCAATAGCAATAAACTGAACGATCATATGCTAAGCTAACGGATGGGTCTTGTCCATCACATCATTCTCCTAATGATGTGATCCTATTATCAAATGACAACTCATGTCTATGGTTAGTAAACCTTAACCATCTTTTGATCAATGAGTTAGTCTAGTAGAGGCTCACTAGGGACACGGTATTTGTTTATGTATCCACACATGTATTTAAGTTTCCGGTCAATACAATTCTAGCATGAATAATAAACCTTTTATCATGATTAATGAAATATAATAATAACCATTTTAGTATTGCCTCTAGGGCATATTTCCATCAGTCTCCCACTTGCATTAGAGTCAATAATCTAGTTCACATCGCCATGTGATTAACACTCATAGTTCACATCGCCATGTGACCAACACCCAAAGAGTTTACTAGAGTCAATAATCTAGTTCACATCGTCATGTGATTAACACCCAAAGAGTACCAAGGCGTGATCATGTTTTGCTTGTGAGAGAAGTTTAGTCAACGGGTCTGTCACATTCAGATCCGTATGTATTTTGCAAATTTCTATGTCTACAATGCTCTGCATGGAGCTACTCTATCTAATTGCTCCCACTTTCAATATGTATCCAGATTGAGACTCAGAGTCATCCGAATCGGTGTCAAAGCTTGCATCGACGTAACCCTTTACGACGAATTCTTTATCACCTCCATAATCGAGAAATATTTCCTTAGTCCTCTTAGGTAACTAAGGCTAATTTTGACCGCTGTCCTATGATCTACACCTGGATCACTATTGTACCCCCTTGCCAAACTCATGGCAAGGTACACAATAGGTCTGGTACACAGTATGGCATACTTTATAGAACCTATGGCTGAGGCATAGGGAATGACTTTCATTCTCTCTCTATCTTCTGCCATGGTCGGGCTTTGAGTCTTACTCAACTTCACCCCTTGCAATACAGGCAAGAACTCTTTCTTTGACTGACCTATTTTGAACTTCTTCAAAACTTTGCCAAGGTATGTACTTTGTGAAAGTCCTATTAAGCGTCTCGATCTATCCCTATAGATCTTGATGCCTAATATGTAAGTAGCTTCACTGAGGTCTTTCATTGAAAAATTCTTATTCAAGTATCCTTTTATGCTATCCAGAAATTCTATATCATTTCCAATCAGCAATATGTCATCCACATATAATATCAGAAATGCTATAGAGCTCCCACTCACTTTCTTGTAAATACAGGCTTCACCGTAAGTCTGTATAAAACCATATGCTTTGATCACCTCATCAAAGCATATATTCAAACTCCGAGATGCTTGCACCAGTCCATAGATGGATCGCTGGAGCTTGCACACTTTGTTAGCACCTTTAGGACCGACAAAACCTTTCGGTTGCATCATATACAACTCTTCTTTAAGAAATCTATTAAGGAATGCAGTTTTGACGTCCATTTGCCAGATTTCATAATTATAAAATGCGGCAATTGCCAACATGATTCGGACAGACTTAAGCATCACTACGGGTGAGAAGGTCTCATCGTAGTCAACCCCTTGAACTTGTCGAAAACCTTTTGCGACAAGTCGAGCTTTGTAGATAGTAACATTACCATCAGCGTCAGTCTTCTTCTTGAAGATCCATTTATTCTCAATGGCTTGCCGATCATCGGGCAAGTCCACCAAAGTCCATACTTTGTTCTCATACATGGATCCTATCTCAGATTTCATGGCCTTAAGCAATTTATCGGAATCTGTGCTCATCATAGCTTCTTCATAGTTCATAGGTTCGCCATGGTCTAATAACATAACTTCCAGGACAGGATTATCGTACCACTCTGGTGCGGATTGTGCTCTGGTCGACCTACGAGGTTCAGTAATAACTTGATCTAAAGTTTCATGATTATCATCATTTGCTTCCTCTCTGGTTGGTGTAGGCACCACGGGAACGGCTTTCTCTGATGTACTACTTTCCAATTTGAGAGAAGGTGCAATTACCTCATCAAGTTCTACTTTCCTCCCACTCACTTCTTTCGAGAGAAACTTCTTCTCTAGAAATGACCCATTCTTAGCAACAAAGATTTTGCCTTCGGATCTGTGGTAGAAGGTATACCCAATAGTTTCTTTCGGGTATCCTATGAAGACGCACTTCTCCGCTTTGGGTTCGAGCTTATCAGGCTGAAGCCTTTTTGACATAAGCGTCGCACCCCCAAACTTTTAAGAAACGACAGCTTAGGTTTCTTGCCAAACCACAGTTCATACGGTGTCGTCTCAACGGATTTAGACGATGCCCTGTTTAACGTGAATGCGGCTGTCTCTAATGCATAACCCCAAAACGATAGTGGTAAATCGGTAAGAGACATCATAGGTCGCACCATATCTAAGAAAGTACGGTTACGACATTCGGACACACCATTACGCTGTGGTGTTCCAGATGGCGTGAGTTGTGAAACAATTCCATATTGTTTTTAAATGAAGGCCAAACTCGTAACTCAAATATTCGCCTCCGCGATCAGATCATAGAAACTTTATTTTCTTGTTACGATGATTCTCCACCTCACTATGAAATTCTTTAAACTTTTCAAATGTCTCAGACTTGTGTTTCATCAAGTAGATATACCCATACCTACTCAAATCATATGGGAAGGTCAGAAAATAACGATACCCACCACGTGCTTCAACACTCATCAGACCGCATACATCGGTATGTATTATTTCCAATAAGTCATTAGCTCGCTCCATTGTTCCGGAGAACGGAGTTTTAGTCATCTTGCCCATGAGGCATGGTTCGCAAGTATCAAATGATTCATAATCAAGTGATTCCAAAAGTCCATCCGCATGGAGTTTCTTCATGCGCTTTACACCAATATGACCTAAACAGCAGTGCCACAAGTATGTTGCACTATCATTATCAATTTTGCATCTTTTGGCATCAATATTATGAATATGTGTATCACTACGATCGAGATTCAATAAACCATTCACATTGGGTGTATGACCATAGAAAGTTTTATTCATGTAAACAAAACAACACTTATTCTCTAACTTAAATGAAGAACCGTATTGCAATAAACAAGATCTAATCATATTCATGCTCAACGCAAACACCAAATAACATTTATTTAGGTTCAACACTAATCCCGAAGGTAGAGGGAGTGTGCGATGGTGATCGTATCAACCTTGGAATCACTTCCAATACACATCGTCACCTCGCACTTAACTAGTCTCTGTTTATTCTGCAACTCCTGTTTCGAGTTACTAATCTTAGCAACTGAACCGGGATTGAATACCCAGGGGCTACTACGAATACTAGTAAGGTACACATCAATAACATGTATATCAAATATACTTTTGTTCACTTTGCCATCCTTATCCGCCAAGTATTTGGGGTAGTTCCGCTTTCAGTGACTATTTCCTTTGTAGTAGAAGCACTCAGTTTCAGGCTTGGGTCCAGCTTTGGGCTTCTTCATGGGAGCGACAACTTGCTTGCCATTCTTCTTGAAGTTCCCTTTCTTTCCCTTGCCCTTTTTCTTGAAACTAGTGGTCTTTCTAACCATCAACACTTGATGCTCTTTCTTGATTTCTACCTCCGCTGATTTCAGCATCGTGAAGAGCTCAGAAATCGTTTTAGTCATTCCTTGAATATTATAGTTCATCGCGAAGTTCTAGGAGCTTGGTGATAGTGACTAGAGAACTCTGTCAATCACTATCTTATCTAGAAGATTAACTCCCACTTGATTCAAGCGATTGTAGTACCCAGACATTCTGAGCACATGCTCACTGGCTGAGCTATTCTCCTCCATCTTGTAGGCAAAGTAGTTGTCAGAGGTCTCATACCTCTCGACACGGGCATGAGTCTGAAATACCAATTTCAGCTCTTGGAACATCTCATATGCTCCGTGGCGTTCAAAACATTTTTGAAGTCCCGGTTCTAAGCCGTAAAGCATGGCGCACTAAACTATCAAGTAGTCATCATATCGAGCTTGCCAAACGTTCATAACATCTGCATCTGCTCCTGCAACAGGTCTGTCACCTATCGGTGCATCAAGGACATAATTCTGTGCAGCAATGAGGATAATCCTCAGATCACGAACCCAGTCCGCATCATTGCTACTATCATCTTTCAACTTAGTTTTCTCTAGGAACATATCAAAAAATATAGGGGAGCTACATCGCGAGCTATTGATCTACGACATAATTATGCAAAAACTACTAAGACTAAATTCATGATGAACTTAAGTTCAATTAATCAAATTACTAATGAACTCCCACTTAAATTAACATCCCTCAAGTTATCTAAGTGATACATGATCCAAATCAACTAACCCATGTCTGATCATCATGTGGGATGGGGTAGTCATCAATGGTGAACATCTCTATGTTGATCATATCTACTATATGACTCATGTTCGACCTTTCGGTCTCCAGTGTTCCGAGACCATGTCTGTACATGCTAGGCTCGTCAAGTTTAACCCAAGTATTCTGCATGTGCAAAACTGTCTTACACCTGTTGTATGTGAACGTAGAGTCTATCACACCCGATCATCACGAGATGCTTCGAAACGACGAACTTTGGCAACGGCGCATACTCGGGGAGAACACTTTTATCTTGAAATTTAGTGAAGGGATCATCTTATAATGCTACCGTCGTACTAAGAAAAATAAGATGCACAAAGGATAAACATCACATGCAATCAAAATATGTGACATGATATGGGCATCATCATCTTGTGCTTTTGATCTCCATATCCAAAGCATCGTCATGATCTCCATTGTCACCGGCTCGACACCTTGATCTCCATCATTGCGTCGGGGTCGTCTCGCCAACTATTGCTTCTACAACTATTGCTAACGCATAGCGATAAAGTAAAGCAATTACATGGCGCGTGCATTTCATACAATAAAGAGACAACCCTTAGGCTCCTGCTGGTTGTCGATATTACAAAACATGATCATCTCATACATCAACATATATCACATCATATCTTGACCATATCACATCACAACATGCCCTGCAAAAACAAGTTAGACGTCCTCTACTTTGTTGTTGCAAGTTTTACGTGGCTGCTACAGTTCTAGCAAGAACCGTTCTTAACTACGCAAAAACCACAACGGTGATTATCATGTTTGCTGTTTTAACCTTCTTCAAGGACCGGCCGTAGTCAAATTCGATTCAACTAAAGTAGGAGAAACAGACACCCGCCAGCCACCTTTATGCAAAACTAGTTGCATGTCACTCGGTGGAACCGGTCTCATGTGCGTGGACATGTAAGGTTGGTCCGGGCCGCTTCATCCCACAATACCGCCGAATCAAAATAAGACGTTGGTGGTAAGCAGTATGACTATCACCGCCCACAACCTTTTGTGTTCTACTCGTGCATATCATCTACGCATAGACCTGGCTCGGATGCCACTGTTGGGGAACGTTGCATGGAAAACAAAAAAAATTCTACGCACACGCAAGATCTATCAAGGAGATGCATATCAACGAGAGGGGAGAGTGTGTCTACGTACCCTCGTAGACCATAAGCGGAAGCATTTGTTAACGCGGTTGATGTAGTTGAACTTCTTCGTGCTCCAATCGATCGAGTACCGAACGTACGACACCTCCGCGTTCAGCACACATTTGGCTCAGTGACGTCCTCGCCTTCTTGATCCAGCAAGACGGCGAAGTAGTGTATGAGTTGCGGTAGCACGACGGCGTGGTGACGGTGATGGTGGAGCTATCTCCGTAGGGCTTCGCCTAAGCACTACGAAAATATGACCGAGGGACGAAACTGTGGAGAGGGGCGCCGCACACGGCTAAGACAATGTTGTGTCCCTTGTGTGGCGCCCCCTCCCACATATATATAGGTGGGGGGGAGAGGGGAAGCAGCCAGGCGCACCACAAAGGTAGCCGGCCAGCCCTAGGGCTCCTGCCCTGGCCTGCGCCCCCTTGCCATAATTCCCCAAAGGGGGAAGGAAAGAGGAGGAGAGGGAAGGAAGGAGGAGGCCTACTCCCCTCTTTCCTTCTCTCCCTTAGGGCCAGCTGCCATAGAGGGGCGCACCAGCCCCTTGTGGGCTGGTGTGCTCCCTTCTCTTGGCCCATATGGCCCATAGACCTCCTGGGGTTGTCTGGAACCCCTTCTGGTGCCCCGATGACTACCCGATGCACTCCGAAACTCTTTCGGTGTCCGAATATCATCGTCCTATATATCAATCTTTACCTCCGGACCATTCCGGAGCTCCTCGTCATGTCCGTGATCTCATCCGGGACTCCGAACAACATTCGGTCACCAAATCATATAACTCATATAACACTATATCGTCAACGAACGTTAAGCGTGCGGACCCTACGGGTTCGAGAACTATGTAGACATGACCGAGACACCTCTCCGGTCAATAACCAATAGTGGAACCTGGATGCCCATATTGGCTCCTACATATTCTACAAAGATCTTTATCGGTCGAACCTTACGACAACATACGTAATTCCCTTTGTCCATCGGTATGTTACTTGCCCGAGATTCGATCGTCGGTATCTTCATACCTAGTTCAATCTCGTTACCGGCAAGTCTCTTTACTTGTTCCGTAATACATCATCTCATAACTAACTCATTAGTCATTTGCTTGCAAGGCTTATTATGAGTGTATTACCGAGAGGGCCTAGAGATACCTCTCCGATACTCGGAGTGACAAATCCCAATCTCGATCCATGCCAACTCAATAGACACCTTCGAAGATACCTGTAGAGCATCTTTATGATCACCCAGTTACGTTGTGACGTTTGATAGCACACAAGGCATTCCTCCGGTATCTGGGAGTTGCATGATCTCATAGTCGAAGGAATATGTATTTGACATTAAGAAAGCAATAGCAATAAACTGAACGATCATATGCTAAGCTAACGGATGGGTCTTGTCCATCACATCATTCTCCTAATGATGTGATCCCGTTATCAAATGACAACTCATGTCTATGGTTAGGAAACCTTAACCATCTTTTGATCAACGAGCTAGTCTAGTAGAGGTTCACTAGGGACACGGTATTTGTTTATGTATCCACACATGTATTTAAGTTTCCGGTCAATACAATTCTAGCATGAATAATAAATCTTTTATCATGATTAAGGAAATATAATAATAACAATTTTATTATTGCCTCTAGGGCATATTTCCTTCAGTAAAAACTGCTGACTCTGAACTTAACTGTCGACTCTGAACTTAGCTGTCGAAACTGAAATTTACTGTCGAATCTGAATGTTACTGTCGAAACTGAACGCACTAGTAGCAGAGAAGCACTTCACATGTGTAGTTTTGGCCGGTCGAGCACTAGTAGTAGAGAAACGGTGATCTAAATTAGCAGGCGATCGGCAAGGAACACACTAGCAGATAGCAGCCGGAGCAGCATCGCGAACTAGAGCCAGGGCAGCAACTCGTGTAGCTACAGCAGACCGTGTACCAACATCAGCAGCGCGAGCGAGAGCAAGAGCAGAGCAGCAACACGAGCAAGAGAAAGAGCAGAGCAACGATGCGAGTGAGCGAGAGGAAGAGCAGAGCAGCAGCGCGAGCGAGCGAGCGAGAGCCGGAGCAGTAGCAGCAACTCCGGCTAGTATGGACGCCGCCGCCGAGGGAGCCTCGCACTGGGGGAGAGCCGCCGTGGAGATGTCACCGGCGGCGAGGTAGCCACACCATGGGGGAGCGGGATCGAGCACCGACGGCACCGTGAGGTCGAGTTAAGGAGAAGGTGCGATGCAATGAGTGTAAAACCTCTTTGGTGGCGCCAAGTAGGCCTCGGCTTCGTCCGAGGAGTCAGTGAGGATGTTGCGGTTCCGGTGGAGCAGGTTAAGGCGGCGCTGTGGGGATGGAGCAGTCATGATAGACGAGGCAATCGTCGGAGCAGCTCCTTGCAGGTGGAGGACGGGGTAGCTGAACAGACGGGACGACGAGATCGACGACGGATCCTCATCCGGGGCGGTGGATGAGGGACGTCGAGCTGTTGCGGTGGATGATGTCATCGGGGAGGAGGCTTTGCCTGGGCAGCGATGGGGTGGCGGACGGAGGAGTGTGGGGTTTCGCGGCTGGAGCAGAGAGGTTATGGCGGCTTGGGTTTTTGAATGGTGAAAAGGAGGTGATGGGAGGAGGGGCATGACTTAGGGACGCGCTTGTCCGAAATGTAGGGTGTGTTACAAAAGTACCCCCACCGATTTGAACTAGCGGCCCTTTAGGCTCAGGATTAGAACTGGGATTTCGCGTGTCGGGATTTGGCAGCAGGAGGGAGTTTTCACGCACGTTGTAATTTCGGGATAGCAAGGCGCGGGTTGAGAAGAAGCGAGTTTTCGGAGCACAAAGAGACAGAGCGATATCTGAATTTTCGGAATAACAAGGCGCGGGTTGAAATTTCAGGACAAGCTTAGCGTGTACTATACCAAATCAATTTGCACTTCCCTCAAAGAAATAAACAAAAAAAGCTATTCGCACCACACAAACAGAGAGTCTTGTCCCGTTTTACTGTATGGATTATTACAGATGCTATTCAAAACTTTGAATCCATGTTATGTCCAATTAAATTTTTTCGCTAGCTGTATAATGCACGTAACCTACTCATACTAACATTTTAGTGCATTCCAAATGTATATACTACCGCTGCAATTCGATCTAAATTTGAATATGTTTCTCTATTTGAATAAGAATCTACAATCATGATTTTTGCCAAGTTAAACCATCATCTGTATATTATCTTAACAACACACCACATGATTACTGTAGAGTTAGATATGAACTATGTGTGCTATATGAACTCGAATTCAAAATTTTGAATCCACTTGATGTTGATTACAAATAATAGTACATTTGAAGTGCTACCTAGATCTTCGTAATCTAAAACATGTTTCATATGCATACTGTGTTTATCACATGCCCCACCCCCTACATTATGACAAGTATTTAGCCGTGAGCTACAAAAGCCACACATTATCACAAATTCAAATAAAATTTAATATAGTATAACATGTTCATAACCACACCATGTGTATCACCATTATATTCATGCATGAGTGGGTTTAAAACACTCTGATCTCTTATTCAAATATCTGAATCCACTCTTATAAAAATTATGATCTCTGTTAGTCTTTTACACCTATACAATGCTCTTCTCTTTGTAGCTAGTACTAACTTTCTCTCGTGCATGTACACGTCCGCCTAGCCATCACCCTCCCTCAGCATTCTCTCCATCGCGTCCATTCGTTATTTTTCTTTAGGTCGTTGTCCCACGGTGTTTGCAGGTCTCCCCAACCCCTTCTTTCTGGCACACACCGATCGATATACCTCTCTAGCCAGGTCTGCCTGCCACAAACACACGCTTTCCCTCTTCTCTTCTCACCGTCCATGCCTCCCTATGTCTAATACAGTCCCACACACATGCACACTCCCGCCCCTCTTTTCATCGATCTCGCACTCACACACTCCTTCCCCTCTCGACATAGTAGGCCTCTCGCACCACCTTCTAGCCGCATACCCCCCTCTCTCTCTCTCTCTCTCTGCCCCTCCGGGCCTTATTTGCCTCTAACACATGCATGTATACCGATCGATCTCCCTACATATAGCTAGGTCGACTATAACTTGTCTTCCCCAGGCACCGATGATGACCCACAAGTATAGGGGATCAATCGTAGTCCTTTTGATAAGTAAGGGTGTCGAACCCAATGAGGAGCAGAAGGAAATGACAAGCGGTTTTCAGCAAGGTAATTTCTGCAAGCACTGAAATTGTCGGTAACAGGTAGTTTGATAGCAAGATAATTTGTAACGAGCAAGTAACGGTAACGGTAACAAAAGTGCAGCAAGGTAGCCCAATCCCTTTTGTAGCAAAGGACAGGCTGGAACGGTCTCTTATAATAAGCAAAGCGTTCTTGAGGACACACAGGAATTTCATCTAGTCACTTTCATCATGTTGGCTTGATTCGCGTTCGCTACTTTGCTAATTTGATATGTGGGTGGACCGGTGCTTGGGTGTTGTTCTTACTTGAACAAGCCTCCCACTTATGATTAACTCCCTTGCAAGCATCCACAACTACAAAAGAAGAATTAAGATAACATCTAACCATAGCATTAAACATATGGATTCAAATCAGCCCCTTACGGAATAGCGCATAAACTAGGGTTTAAGTTTCTGTCACTCTAGCAACCCATCATCTAATAACTACTCCAGAATGCATCCCCTTAGGCCCAAAGATGGTGAAGTTTCATGTAGTCGATGTTCACATAACACCACTAAGGGAATCACAACATACATATCATCAAAATATTGAACGAATATCAATTTCACATGATTACTTGCAACATGACTTCTCCTGTGGCCTCAAGAACAAGGGCAACTACTCACAAATAATATTCATGCTCATGATCAGAGGGGTAATAAATATCATAATGGATCTGAACATATGATCTTCCACCAAATAAAACGGCTAGCATCAACTACAAGATGTAATCGACACTACTAGTCACTCACAGGTACCAATCTGAGGTTTTGACACAAGATTGAACACATGAGATGAATTAGGGCTTTGAGATGAGATGGTGATGTTGAAGATGTTGATTAAGATTGGCCTCCACAAGATGAGAGGGTTGTTGGTGATGACGATGGCTTCGATTTCCCCCTCCCGAAGGGAAGTTCCCCCGGCAGAATCGCTCCGTCGGAGGGCAAAAGTGCTCCTGCCCAAGTTCCACCTCGAGACGGCGGCGCTCCGTCCCGGAATTCCTCTCTTTATTTTTTTTCTAGGTCAAAAGACCTTATGTACCAGAAGATGGGCTCCGGAGGTGGGCCAGGGGCCCCACTACCCACTAGGGCGCGCCTGGAGGGGGTGGCGCTCCCTGGTGCCTAGTGGGCACCTGGGTGCCCCCCTCAGGAGTTTCTTTTCTCCAGTATTTTTTATATATTCCAAAGTAATTCTCCGTAAAAGTTCAGCTCATTTGGAGATGTGCAGAGTAGGTATCTCTGACATATCTTTTTCAGGTCCAGAATTCCAGCTGCCGGTATTCTCCCTCTTTGTGTAAACCTTGCATATTATGAGAGAAAATGCATTAGAATTACTCCACAAAGTATTATATTGCATAAAAACACTATAAATAACAGTAGGAAAACATGATGCAAAATGGATGTATCAACCGATCGATGTACCCTACTAGTTATGTCTCTCACTTTCTCCGACACACGACGATTGATTTACCTATCTAGTTAGGTCTGCTTACCACAGACATATCATCCCCCCTCATCATCCATGCGTGCCTCCCGACCTGCCTCTCACACGCACGTGCACACAGACACGCATCCCCTCTTTTATTGTTATTGCAGTCGTACCCTCCGTTTGTCTAGTAGGCCTCTCCAACCCTCTCTAAGAAGCAACTCCACCACCAATCCTCGGACACTCTAGCTCTGTCTCTCTCCCAACCTTGTTCCTCTCCTACACATATGAATGGATGTCGATCGATCTCCCTCGATACATAGCTAGGTCTCTCTCCTTCTCCACACATATACTAGTCGATCTACCTCTCTATAGTTAGGTCTCTGCCCCCCACACACACCGATAGTCGAACATTGTAGGTAGGTATCCACGCCACAGAGACAAACTGCAGCTCTCCCCTCTCACATTCCAGTAGGCCAACCGCCCTATATCTTTGACGTGGGCACACACAATTTCGCTGGCTCTCTTTATCCATCACGCACCCATACACTTCATCCCTCTCTTCGATTCTATCGATATCTCACGCTGATGATCCCTCCACTCTCTTCTCGTGGATCGCCCCCTCTATATATGATATGTCTAGGCCTCTGTTTCACACACATTGCATATGTTACATTTTTTTTGTTTGAGATATCATGGACACATATTCCCTGTCTATCTCTCACGCACCCACAAAAACACTCACGAATCCACACACCATCTCTCTCTAGGTTTGTATCTCTCTCACACACACCCACGTAGGTGGTGTACGTACACGAGGAGAATAGGTGCACGCACGACACATGTACTCACGTCTCGTTCCCAGCCACACCCGCGCGGGTACACGGTGGAGCTCATTTCTGTATGAAAAGGCAACCCACATGCTAATTTGACGCGTGTAGCGGTTGTTTACTTGAAGGAGGGTCGTGTACCACGCGTGCATGAAACAAAGTTTGATGCGTTATTTTTAAATAAAGTTATATTGCTCAATGGCACATACAGAATATAAAATGATTGTTATCGAGAAAAAAATAATCGGCTCCACTATATACAATGGAGCTTGCCTGCTGGGGTTAGTCTGTCTTCACACTCTCTCACACAAGATGGCGGCAACCTCTCTCTCTCTCTCACCGCTGGTCACTGATCCGGCCCGATCCCGTTCGTCGGTGAAAAGGGAGGACGTGCATTGTTGATCCGTTCGACAGTGTCAAGACAGCAGGTCCCGATCTGCGGTACCCGCCGTTCTCTCTGACCAAGGCCAGGCGCGGTCGGGCAGATCCCGCCCGCCGGCGCCCTCCTAGTTACATCCCGACGACCACCAGGTACAGCTTCCTCCCCTACAGCCTTGCTCCACTGCCCATCTGTAACACCCCATGTATTAAGCTACAGTGATCACCCTTTTGATTATGCCTCATCATGATTAATAGTGCTTAATCATCATTAGTAACATATCTCCTTCCATAATTCAAATTCAAATTGGAAATTCAAACTAAAGTGAAAATAAAAGTTGTTCAAATTTGAAAACAAAATTGTTCATCATGGTGCCAATATTCCCAAAGCATTTATAAAAATAATGGCAACATTAATTGAAATACTTAAGTGGCTCTATCAACCAAAAACAGGACCAAACAGCACTAATTAAAGCCTTTTGTAATAAAATAAAATAAAATACAAATGAAATCATTTATGCTCCAAACCATTTTCTATCAGTGTTAAATTTTGCACTATATTTATTGGACCAAGTCACCATTTTACAAAATTAAGTTTGGGGCCACACAATTTGCAAAGACAGGAAAGAAAAGGAAAGCAGAAAAGAAATAAAGAAAAAGAAAAAGGCCTACACGGCTGGGCCTAAGTCAGCCAGCCGGCCCAGCCCACCTCGCCACCCCGTCCCCTTTCTACTGCTCATGCCAGGGCTCACTGTCGAACACCTGCCGCGCGCTCCTCGCCCGAGCTGGCCCCCCCTCTCCTCGCGGTTGACAGCGCGCCTGTGCCCGCCTGGTGGGTAAAGAGCAGCTCCCGCGCCCCCTGGCTCTCCCTCGCTCTCCCTCTCGTTCCCCACCTCGCCGACGCAGCCATGGTGCCGCCGCCGTAGCACACGCGGCCACCGTGCTTGCCTCGCCTCGCCTCTGCGCCAGAGAGGACCGCCTCGACCTCCTCTTCCTCTCCGACGAGTCACCCGAGCCGGAGAGCCACTGCATCGCCTCCAAGCCACCCTCTCCCTCCTCGGATCGCCGCCGCACGCCGTCGCCGATTCCGGCGACCTCGAGCTTCCCCGAGCCCTCTGCCACTTCCCTACAGCTCCGCGATGAGCAGCCGCACCGGAACCCCCTCCTCCCTGTCCTTCCCCATAGCCATAGCTAGCCGCCGCCGTGCTCGTGCTCTGTCCGCTGCCGTCGCTGCCATTGTCGTGCTCCCAGAGCCGCTCGGCTCGGTCCAGCAGCACCGGCGTGCTCCTGGTGAGCTGCAGAGGCCGCCCCGCCCTTTACTTTGCTTGCTAGCCCACCGCAGCCACACGCCCGAGCTCCACCCGAGAGCCCCGCCGCCAACCGTCGTCGCCGGCGTCATTCCGGCCACCCCCGAGTCCGACCACCACCACCACCACGCGATGCGGCTCGCCGCGCCCGTTCTAACGGGCCAAACCACAGCCCCGGGGACACCCTGTGGGTGAATCCCGAGCCTCGCCGGCGCGCTCCGCCGCATTCGGGTTCGCCGGAGCAACTCCGGCGGCCGACTCCGACGTGGCACGCGGGCCCCAGCCCCAGTGTCACTGACCACGGGCCCCACTGGGCCCTGTTGACCGGTTAGCGTGCTGACTGGGCACAGTGGCCCACTGACATGTGGGTCCTGCTAATAAAACATTTTTTTAAATAAATAAAAACACTAATTAAAATGTTAATTAACCTAATTAGTTAATTAGTTAAATTAACAGACACTGACAGTAGGCCCCACCCACTAATTAATCCTATTTAGTTTAAATTAACTCTGTTTAAACTAAACAGAGGCTGACATGTGGGTCCCACTGGACCCACACGTCAGGTTTGACCTGGTCAACTACACAGTTGACTGCTGACGTCATCAATGCGTAATGCTGACATCATCATTCACTATTCTGGATAATTTGAATTTAATTAAATAATTAAATTCCAAAAAATACTAGAAATCTTTAGAAAATCATATAAACTAATCCATAGCTCAGATCGAAAAACTTTGTACATGAAAGTTGCTCAGAATTTTGAGACGAATCCGAATACACGGTCCGTTCGTCCGTCACACGACCCTAACTATCCGAACATGGAACTGTTCCCCTCCGGTCATCTGTCTGACAAATGTCCAGATCCGGGAAAACATTCCCGGATGGATTCCCCCTTCCTCGGTGACGTGCAACCATACGTTAGGACACATCCGACACTGCATACTGTCATGTCGTACATTGTGTTGCTCATGTTTGCTGTGTATTTATATTGTTTCCTCCCCCTCTTCTCTCTCGTTAGACCCTGACACAGTTCCCGGTACCGACGCAACTCCGGAGATTGACGACACCGTTGACGACCTTGCCTTTGCCGCAGAGCAACCAGGCAAGCCCCCCCTTTGATCATCCCGATATCGCCCAATTCTATTTTCTCATGCTTGCATTAGAATTGCTGCTGCTACTGCTTTACCTATTCTGATGCATAGCTTGTTTATTGTAACCTGCTATTGATACCTTACCTGCTTATCCTAAACTGCTTAGTATAGGCTGGGTAGAGACCCACTAGAGAACCCCACTTTGTCCCTTGTTGCCCCGCTGGATTAACAGAAGACCCGATCAACGGGATTGAAGACCAGGTCCCGGCACCGCACATCACCCCCTTAGTTGTACGCCGCTACTGGGTTACTATTGAGTGCCGAGGGTGATACCTAGTGTAGCACTTCTGATGTTAACTCTGTAGAGTAGCTATTCGGTCGTGGTCATCGAGGGTGATTCCTCCTTCACCACTTCCGATAACGACGCCGTCGTACAACACCTCAAGTGTGAACCCATTGAGGGTGATTCCTCCGAGTTCACCTTGATGGATACATCGAGTAGGAATCCAATGAGGGTGATACCTCAGATTCCCTTGATGTTATGGACACACGGATACTTGGACTGTATTATTGTTACTTGGAAAGGCGGGTCGACCCTGAGGGGTACCCGCGGGTGATGTGAAGACGGGTTGCCTGGATGGTGCCCGAGTGAGAATACGAGGCGTGGCCGGGCATTCTTGGCCCTTGCCGCAAGTCCTCGAGACGGGGCGACGGGGTCACATCTTTCGTGAGTCTCTGCTCGTTACCGCACTACCAACACACTACGATTTGGATATTTGATTCGAGTGGGCCTCTGGCCCGATAGCACTAACCATCACGCGGGAATAAATATGGGCACTCTGCATCGTATGCATCAGCCGAAAGCTTTGTCAGACGTCTAGTTCAGCATTGCGGCCGGGACGGACCGGCGCCCCCCTGGTGCCTGGCTTCCCCCTGCACGCAATGACTCGGAGTGCACAGGGCGATGGCCCAAGACCTCAGAGCACTTAGGATGTAGACCGACGGGGACCTCTCTGCTGAGCTCTAGGTAGGGTTGCGGTGTGTTGTTTGGCCGAGGCCGGGCATGACCCAGAAAGTGTGTCCGGCCGGAGTTAAGCGAGCGTGGTGGGTAAGTTGGTGCACCCCTGCAGGGAAGAACTAATCTATGCATAGCCGGATCCTCGGTAACGGACATTCGGAGTTGTATCCCGATCGATACAACTAGAATTGGATACTATGGCTCTGGGATTGCTTCTCGCAGGGAGTCGAGAAGGGATCTCCGGACGAGGTTGATGACAGTATGGCTCTGGGATTGCTTTCTCGCAGGGAGTCGAGAAAGGATCTCTGGGTGAGGTTGAGACTTAATGATACTACTACTTTATATTATACTAATCTACACTCTTCTAATGCTGCAAGACCTCTGAAGATGCTAGTCTTCAATAGGACTAGGCTTTCCTCTCTATTCTGGCATTTCTGCAGCCTAGTCCACATATACAGCCGTTCTTTGATAATGTTGCATATGTAGAGTAGATCCTTGCTTGCTGAGTACTTCGGATGAGTACTCACGGTTGCTTTGCTTTCTTTTTCCCCATATCCGTTTGGTGCAACCAGATGACGGAGCCCCGGATACAGCTGCCCCCGCCGACGATCGCTACTACTACCCCGAGGGTGGATACTACTACGAGTTGGCTGACGACCAGGAGTAGGTTCGGAGGGTCCCAGGCAGGAGGCCTGCGCCTTTCGATCTTAGCTTTTGTTTTGCCCCGCCTTTCTAGAGGTTTATCTGTTTCTGTTTCATATCTGTACTCAGATATCTTATGCTTCCGCTGACGCTTGTACGCAAGCTTATGTATTCGAGCCCTCGAGGCCCCTGGCTTGTAATATAAAGCTTGTATGACTTTATTTATGTTTTAGAGTTGTGTTGTGATATCTTCCCGTGAGTCCTTAGGCTTGATCGTGTGCATTAGCGTGTATGATTAGTGCACGATTGAGCCGGGGGCGTCACAAGTTGGTATCAGAGCCGACTGACCCTAGGAACCCCCTTTCCAACTCCTTGGCCGAAGTTGAGTCTAGTGGTCCAAAAACTAATTTACTAACTTGGCTGTGTGGCTTACGGGCCCACGTCGCCAATTGGGTGGTATTAGGATCTTTTACTCCTCGACCTTTACTCTGGGACTCTGATCTCTCTCCTAGTCGGGTTAAAATTTTACTAACTCCAACATTAGGTTCTCGTGATCACATCCACCCGGTGATCTAAAAATCCCCCCCTTCCTTCAAGATTGCGGGCCAGGTTCTGCTTGCAGGATCCTCTTATCGAGGGCACCCTGTGTTGTCACTTGCAGATTCCTCGCTCCAGCAGTTTTCTCTGACATGATGTAGCCTTTGCTATGTCACATTGTTGTAATCCTCACCGCGTGACTGCGCATCGCCTAGTTTGTCTAGCTGCGAGCAATCCCAAGCGCGTACTATCCGTTTGAATCTAACTCTGTGCATGGATTGGTATGTCTTTAACGACTACTATCCAATATCTAATGCCCTTCTTATTCATTACTCATGTTACATCGTGAATGGCCTCATACACATGCAGTTTTTCTTGCTAAACTGCCCCTGTTGAATTTGGCAGGATGGCTGACGATCCTCCACCTCCACCCTATATTGCCGAAATGATGCAACAGTTTGAATTGAACCGTCAGGTTATGACTGGGATATTGGCTCAGTTCCCAAATCAGAATGCTCATCAACAACCTACACCAATAACTCTGCCGGAATTCGTGCGCCTCAATCCGTCCACTTTTCACAGTTCGACTGATCCAATGGATGCTGATGATTGGCTCCGTGACATTGCCTTCCAGATGAAGTCGGCCAATGTTATCCCTGACAGTTACATCACCTATGCGACGTATCACCTGAGGGGATCAGCTGCTCAATGGTGGGAAAGCCACAAGGGTATGCTGCCTGCTGAAACTGTAACCACTTGGCAGGAATTTCAGTCAGCTTTTTGTGCACGGTACATTCCTCAAGGTCTGATGGACCAGAAGAAGCAGGAGTTCCGCAAACTCTCACAGGGCACAATGACTGTGGATGAATATCAGAGGAAATTCCTTGAATTATCCCGCTATGCTGCGGATGACGTCTGCACTGACGCACGCAAGCAGGAGAAATTCCGTGAAGGACTGCGTACTGATATAAACCTTGCACTTGCTGTCCATGAGTGCGCAGACTTCACAACGCTTGTCAGCCAATCTTTCCAAGTTGAAATGGCTCTGACTAAATACCAGGAGTCGCTCAAGCGTACTCGAGACGTCGGCTCATCTTCGGGTCGACCTGTTCAGAAACGTCAAGTCTGGATTCCCCACAATGTTTACCACCGACCTGCTCCAACACCAAGGCCGTCATATGTTGCACCTCGTCTGCCTTCACCCCCGAGACAGCTAACGGTTCATGATGGACCGCCTGCTGCTATGGCTTCTCCTCAGGTTGCACCACATCCTCCTAATGGTCGTACGAAGGGCCATCGAACCCATCATTGCAGAAATCGTAAGGCCAGGATGTCTGCTATGGACCGAGGCCAGGTCACTCACGTCAAAATGGGAGAAGCTCGTGAGTCTCCAAAAATCGTGATGGGTACTCTGCCAGTTAATTCAGTTGCAGCTTCTGTTCTCTTTGATTCCGGGGCATCACATTCCTTTGTGTCTCAAAAATTTGCTCAGCGGCATGAGCTACCTCTAGAGTTATTGCCCACACCATTAGAGATTATCACTCCCCGTTCCAGGTGGCAAACCAAGATGGTAAGTCACAACAATCAGATTAGAATTGAAAGGTTGATGTTCTCTGCTTCCCTTATCGCTCTTGGACCTTCCGACATAGACATCATTCTCGGAATGGACTGGTTGACAGCCCATAATGCTTTGATTGACTGTGCTACTAAGACAGTCCAGCTCACACACCCTTCTGGTCAGGTGATCAACTACTCAGCCAAGATAATACAGAATGCCGAGAGCCAGATATATGCTCTGAATGCATTAAATGCCTCACCTCTTGAAGGCATCGAGAACGTTCCAGTTGTTTGTGATTTTCAAAATGTCTTTCCAGAAGAACTTCCAGGAATACCCCCTGCTAGAGCTGTCGAGTTTGTCATTGACTTGAAACCAGGCACAACTCCTATTGCGAAGCGTCCTTATAAAATGCCTCCGCACCATCTTCTTGAGCTTAAGGAAGAAATCGACAAGTCACTTAAGAAGGGTTTCATCTGCCCCAGTACCTCTGCTTGGGGAGCACCTTCACTCTTTGTTAAGAAGAAGGATGGAACTAACCGATTGGTTCAGGATTATCGGCCCATTAACCAAGCCACCATCCAGAACAAATATCCGCTTCCTAGGATCAATGATTTGTATGATCAACTTGCTGGGTCATCGGTGTTTTCTAAACTTGACTTGATATTGGGATACCACCAGATCCGAGTTCGCGAAGAGGATATTCCAAAGACTGCATTTGTTACCCGTTATGGCTCCTATGAGTACACTGTCATGTCATTTGGCTTAACAAATGCTCCAGCCACATTCTCCCGTCTAATGAATTACATCTTCATGGATTACCTCAACAAGTTCGTCGTGGTATATCTGGATGATATTCTGGTCTATTCTAAGAATGAAGAAGAACATGATGAACACCTCCGTCTTGTACTGGAAAGGCTCCGAGAACACCAGTTGTATGCCAAATACTCCAAATGTGAATTTTGGCTTTCTGAAGTAACCTAACTTGGTCATGTAATTTCCAAGGATGGAATTGGCGTTAACCCATAACGAGTGCAGGCTATTCTTGACTGGACTCCTCCGAAGAACGTCAAGCAAGTGAGAAGTTTTCTTGGCCTTGCAAGCTATTGCCATCAATTTGTCGAGAACTTTTCAAAGATTGCTAAGCCTTTGACTGATCTGCTTCACAAAGGCATTAAGTTTGAGTGGACAGAAAAATGTCAGGAGAGTTTTCAAACACTCAAAGACAAGCTAACATCTGCCCCAGTACTTGCTCCACCAGATTCTCGCAAAGACTTCGTGATTTATTGTGACGCATCCCGTGAAGGATTAGGCTGTGTCCTAATGCAAGAGCGTAAA
Source organism: Thinopyrum elongatum (assembly GCA_011799875.1). Lineage (NCBI taxonomy): Eukaryota > Viridiplantae > Streptophyta > Magnoliopsida > Poales > Poaceae > Thinopyrum > Thinopyrum elongatum. Next base: position 517,819,263 of record CM022303.1, read on the forward strand.
GTGATTGCTTATGGCTCTCGACAGTTGTGCCCGCATGAAGAGAATTATCCGGTGCATGATCTAGAACTAGCTACTGTCATCTATGCACTGCAGTTGTGCCGACATTACCTTCTCGGTAATCGTTGCGAGATATACATGGATCATAAAAGTCTGAAGTACTTGTTCACTCAGCCATCTCTAAACCTCCGTCAGCAAAGATGGATGGAGGCCATTACGGACTATGATTTGGGTATTTCCTATACCCCTGGCAAGGCTAACGTGATGGCTGATGCCTTAAGCCGCAAGTCCTATTGCGACAACCTCATGGTTAAGCAAGCTCAACCTCGTCTTTTTGAAGAACTGTGCAAGCTGAATCTGCGTATTGTTCCACAGGGTTTTCTTAATAACCTTGTGATACAACCAGATCTTGAGAAAGATGTTAAGAATGCACAAGCTAAAGATGCAGAAGTTGATCTGATGAAGAAAGATCTTCACCTTGAAAAGTACAGGGATTTCTCGCTGTCTGAAGATGGAACTTTGTGTTTCAGAAACCGCATTGTCGTACCTCGCTTCGAACTCATGACTGACAAGGTCATGAAGGAGGCACATGATACACCATTGTCTATTCATCCGGGTAGCACCAAGATGTATCGTGATCTCTGACAAAGGTACTGGTGGTCCAAAATGAAGCAGGATATTGCTCGATATGTTGCTGAATGTGATGTGTGTCGTCGCGTTAAAGCAGAACATCAGAAGCCTGCTGGAATTCTGCAACCACTTCCTATTCCTTTATGGAAATGGGATAAGGTTTAGATGGATTTCATTACTGGCCTTCCCAAGTCACAGAAGGGACACGATGCTATTCTTGTCGTCGTCGACCAACTCTCTAAAGTTGCACACTTTTTGCCTGTCAAGGAGATTATCACTGCTAGCCAGTTAGCAGAGCTGTATATCTCCAGAATTGTTTCACTCCACGGCATTCCGAAGGAGATCAGTTTGGACCGTGGTGGCCTTTTCACTTCAAAGTTTTGGGAAAGTTTCCAAGAAGCTATGGGAACTCATATTACCTGGAGTTCAGCTTATCACCCTAAATCCCAAGGCCAAGTCGAGCGAGTTAATCAAGTGCTTGAAGACATGCTTCGGGCTTGTGTTATATCGATCGGCAAGAAGTGGGAAGAATCTCTTCCTTATGCGGAATTCTTATATAACAACAGCTATCAAGCCAACTTGAAAATGGCCCCATTCGAAGTACTTTATGGATGTAAGTGTCGAACCCCTCTGAATTGGTCAAAAACTGGGGAACGACCGCTCGTGGGTCCGGATATTATTCAACACGCCGAAGAACAAGTCCGTATCGTTCGAGAAAATCTTAAGGCGGCTCAGGACCGTCAGAAGAGCAATTATGATCGCAAACGATGGGGTTTAACTTATCAACCTGGTGATCAAGCTTATCTGCGTGTCACTCCTATGAAGGGCACTCACTGCTTCGGAATTAAGGGCAAGTTAGTTCCATGCTACATTGGTCCTTTCCTCATAGTTTCTAGACATGGTCAGGTGGCGTATAAATTGGAGTTGCCACCGCAATTCTCTCATATCCACGACGTCTTCCATGTGTCGCAACTTCGTAAATGCTTCAAGGAATCTCCGCACCGAGCAGTGGACCATGAAATGCTCGAATTGCAAGATGATCTATCTTATAAGGAACATCCGATTCGCATTCTCAATGAAGCTAAACGTCGGACCCGTCAGAAGGTTACCAAGTTCCTCAAAGTGCAGTGGTCAAATCATACTGAAGATGAAGCCACTTGGGAACGCGAGGACAACCTCCGTGCTGAATACCCCGATCTTTTCCCTTCTACCTCTTAATTCTCGGGACGAGAATTCTTGTTAGTGGAGGAATTTTATTGAAACAAAAGCTATAAAACATGATTACTACAGTAGCTTAATCATGTGAACACACAAAAACATTAAGGGTAAATGTTGGGTTGTCTCCCAACAAGCGCTTTTCTTTAATGCCTTTTTAGCTAGGCATGATGATTTTAATGATGCTCACATAAAAGATAAGAATTGAAACACAAAAGAGAGCATCATCAAGCATATGACTAGCACATTTAAGTCTAACCCACTTCCTATGCATAGGGATTTTGTGAGCAAACAATTCATGGGAGCAAGAATCAACTAGCATAGGAAGGCAAAACAAGTGCAACTTCAAAACTTTCAACATATAGAGAGGAAACTTTATATTATTGAAATATGTAAAAGCATATGTTCCTCTCTCATAATAATTTTCAGTAGCATCATGAATGAATTCAACAGTATAACTATCACATAAATCATTCTTTTCAAGATCCACAATCATAGAAATTTTCTTACTCTCCACATAAGCAAATTTATTCTCATGAATAGTAGTGGGAGCAAACTCAACAAAATAACTATCATGTGAGGCATAATCCAATTGAAAATAAAAACCATGATGACAAGTTTCATGGTTATCATTATTCTTTATAGCATACATGTCATCACCATAATCATCATATATAGCAACTTTGTTTTCATAATCAATTGAAACCTCTTCCAAAATAGTGGATTCATCACTAAATAAAGTCATGACCTCTCCAAATCCACTTTTATCAAAATTGTGAAAAGATTCAACACCCTCCAAAATAGTGGGATCATTCTTATCTAAAGTTGACACTCTTCCAAACCCACTTTCATCAATATAATCATCATAAATAGGAGGCATGCTACCATTATAACAAATTTACACATCAAAACTTGGGGGACTAAAAATATCATCTTCATCAAACATAGCATCCCCAAGCTTGTAACTTTGCATATCATTAGCATCATGGATATTCATAGAGTTCATACCAACAATATTGCAATCATGCTCATCACTTATGCCAAACATTTTATTGAATTCTTCTTCTATCAATTGAGCACAAATTTCCTTTCCATCATTTTCACGAAAGACATTATAAAGATGAATAATATGATGCAATATCAATTCCATTTTTTTAGTTTTCTTTTTATAAACCAAACTAGTGATAAAACAAGAAACTAAAAGATTCAATTGCAAGATCTAAAGATATACCTTCATGCACTCACCTCCCCGGCAATGGCGCCAGAAAAGAGCATGACGTCTACTACGCAACTTTATTCTTGTAGACTCATGTTGGGCCTCCAAGCGCAGAGTTTTATAGGACAGTAGCAATTTTCCCTCAAGTGGATGACCTAAGGTTTATCAATCCGTGGGAGGCGTAGGATGAAGATGGTCTCTCTCAAACAACCCTGCAACCAAATAACAAAAAGTCTCTTGTGTCCCCAACACACCCAATACAATGGCAAATTGTATAGGTGCACTAGTTCGGCGAAGAGATGGTGATAAAAGTGTAATATGGATGATAGAAATATATTTTTATAATCTGAATAAATAAAAACAGCAAGGTAGCAAGTGATAAAACGGAGCACAAACAGTATTTTAATGCTTGAAAATAAGGCCTAGGGTCCGTACTTTCGCTAGTGCAATCTCTCAACAGTGCTAATATAATTGGATCATATAACCATCCCTCAACGTGCGATGAAGAATCACTCCAAAGTTCCTATCTAGCGGAGAACATAAGAATAAATTGTTTGTAGGGTACGAAACCAACTCAAAGCTATTCTTTCCGATCGATCTATCAAGAGTTCGTACTAACATAACATCAAGTTATCCTTTCCGATCAATCTATCAAGAGTTCGTACTAAAATAACACCATATGATACACATCAACCAACTCTAATGTCACCTAGATACCCCAATGTCACAGCGAGTACCCGTGAGTTAATTATACGATATGCATCGAACAATTTCAGATTCATCATACTCAATCCAACACAAAGAACCTCAAAGAGTGCCCCAAGATTTCTACCGAAGAAACAAAGACAAGAACATGCATCAACCCCTATGCATAGATTACCCCAATGTCACCTCGGGAATCCGCGAGTTGAGTGCCAAAACATATATCAAGTGAATCAAAATAATACCCCATAGTCACCACGGGTATCCATATGCAAGACATATATCAAGTGCTCTCAAATCCATAAAAGTATTCAATCCGATAAAACGATATCTCAAAGGGAAAACTCAATTCACAACAAGATAGAGAGGGGAAAACACCATATGATCCGACTATATTAACAAAGCCCGCGATACATCAAGATCGTGAAATCTCAAGAACACGAGAGAGAGAGATTAAACACATAGCTACTGGTACAAACCCTCAGCCCCGAGGGTGGACTACTCCCTCCTCATCGTGGTGGCCGCCGGGATGATGAAGATGGCCACCGGTGATGATCTCCCCCTCCGGCAGGGTGCCGGAACGGGGTCTAGATTGGATCTCGTGGATACAGAGGCCTTGCGGCGGCGGAACTTCTGATCTAGGGCTGCCCCCAAGGGTTTTGGAATATTTGACAATTTATAGGGCGAAGAGGGGGTACGGGAGGCCACCGAGGTGGGCACAACCCACCGGGGCACGCCTGGGGGCCCAGGCGGGCCCTTGTGGGTTGTGCCCCCCTCAGGGCACCCCCCAGGTGCTACTCTGGCCCAATGGATGTCTTCTGGTCCATAAAAAATCCACAAAAATTTTCGCGGTGTTTGGACTCCGTTTGATATTGATTTCCTGCGATGTAAAAAACAAGCAAAAAACAGCTACTGGCACTGGGCACTGGGTCAATAGGTTAGTCCCAAAAAATGATATAAAGTTGCTATAAAATGATTGTAAAACATCCAAGAATGATAATATAACAGCATGAATACTTCATAAATTATAGATACGTTGGAGACGTATCATGCTTCTACGCTCGTAGAGCTCTTCCCTCTATCTGTCTCTATCGATATCTCGCGCGGTCGACCCCTCCCCTCCCTTCTCGTATATCACCCCCGCCCCATGCACATACATGTATGTATATAGGCCTCTCCTTCACACAAATTGCATTGACACGTATTCCCTCCCCATATCTCAGTATCTCTCACATACACGGACTACGTGTACGAAATAGAAGAGGTGCACACACGCACTCGTTCCCACATACAAACGCGCGGGTGCACGGTGGAGCACATTTATACAAAAAATGATCGTGTAGAAAGGCTTTAAATGATGTGCCACTAGTCTATATATCTATATCTATACCCCTATACAGTGTGCGAATAATTTTGAAAGATGGTCGTTGGATGAAGCCAATCCGACAGTGCAGAGATGGCAAATCTGAGCACTGCCGGCAGTTGGATATCATCTACATTCCACCAGATTCTGTCACATGTACAATCTAGAATACTCCATGGTTGAACTTAAGCATAATGCACAAACCTCAAAACACAAGCACTTCTCCTTTGTTCTAGAATCTTCCGTATCATAATTGCCCAATATTTTTTTAGTTGAATTGCCATTATTTGTTTTTACTTTATGCTTTACAACGCACAATTCCATGAATCTTAAAATAGATTAATTTTTTTAATAAAAACTAATTGGTTTTGAATGGGATGAACTATAAGAATTAATCGAACATCTACATCATGCATATATGACTCAAAGCTTACATGCTATAGTGTGGTGTTTATTCCTAATTTGGTTGCCAAATCTCATGCGTGCAATGCACGTGTACCTTACTAGTACTTCCAGTATGTGCAAAACACGTAAAATTAGAATTCCAATGGCACGCTACACAGTGTCTCTCCCTTTTTCATTAAAATGATGTGGGGGGCATCCATGAAGCCACGTGGCACATGTGGAGGCGTCATCACGACCTTCTTGTGTGGATTGATCACAGTGACGTGCCGCTAGTTCCAGAAAATGTACTCGTCCTCTCTCACGCACACTGGCAGTACGTGCACGAAGCGAAGATGTGCACGCACGCACTCATTCCCTCGCAAGCACAGGCGGGTACACGGTGGGACGCATTTTTGTACGAAGATCCACCCCATGTGATAATTTGACGCGTGTAAAGTCGTTCACTTAATTGATGGTCAATTAATACAGTGCATGCAAATTGAGTGGGCGTGAGGGAGGAAGTAGTTGAGAAAGACATTACTACTCCACTGTGTGCATGCGAGTAGTTAAATCATGGGTTGCTACTTCCATTGATCTCCTTCGTATTTTGTGCCAATTTTTGACCATATTTTTAAGTAACATAATATTTATGCATGTCATAAAAAGTATATCATTGAAAACTATGTTCAAATGTGATTCCAATGATATAATTTTTGGTGACATGCATTAACATTTTCTTAGTTAAATTTTTGGTCAAAAATTGTCACAAAATAAAAAGGGGGCCAATAAACCAGGACGCAGGCAGCATGATCAATTTTTGTCTGGGCTACTGTTGGTGGCCTTTGTATTTAAATATGGACGGAGTGGAGTAGTACTATCTTTATCTTAGCCTCATAGGGCTCTCCCAGCGCCTAGGCTCGCCTCCACGCCTCGCCCACCGGATCCCACCATGGAGGATCCCGCCATGGATAATCCCTTAGATCCCAGGATCCCGCGGGCTGCCCTCTCGCTGCAGCCCGCAGCACTGCCGCCTTTGAGCGAAACCCACATGTGTTTCAGAGGGGATCCATTGCTTTGGAATCACAGATCGGTGGCACCGGAGGACATGCCAGGGCTGCGTTTTAGGTGGTGGGCAGCAAGGGCAAATCGGATCGAGGAAGCGTCGCATCGACTGGAGACAAGTTCGAAGGAGTTGCGCCTGGCGAAGCACAAGGCGGAGGCGCAAGTCGATCTTAGGGGAGAGATGCTGAGGGATGTCAGCATCTGGCAGCGTCGCGTTGATTTCGAGCTGGGGCTAATGGCAGAGGTCATATTCACGGAGTTGACTGCGGAGGAGAGAATGCGCATGCCTGCGGGATGGGATGAGCAGCCGGTGGAACTGTTCAAATGGGCGGTAGGAGAAGCCAAATCGCGGAGCCAACTGCGGCGGCGGCGCTGGGCATGCATCGTAGGCGAGGTGAGCTGCCCTCCTTTCCCGCCAGTGATGCAGTGACCTACTCGGTTGCTGCTGCAGTGAACTTGCGGCGCCATGGCGGTTTGCAACCGTGACAATCACTCCATCTATATGTATTGTATTCCTATGAAAATACTTGGTCGTTTGGAAAAAGATGGTAGGAGTAATTGATTTATCACTAGTTTTTGAATGCTTGGTCGTGACAATCACCCGAAGCCACAACCACAAGTCTCCATTGCGTAATACTTACGGTCGGTCACACCAATAGACAGTCGGTTGGACCCGCGTCTCACCGAAGGGACACGCATCGGCTTGGTCTGACATGTACGACCAGTTACATCACTGACTTGTGCGACTGCATTTGAGCAGTAGTACTTGAAATTTGTGTTCCGGGAAACTCATCGGGAGCCGTTTCGTGCCTCGAAACCAAAACCATCAATTAATCTTTAGCTTGTTCCCATCACATTCCAAAGTAGTACTATCCAGGAGTAGCATGTTCCCACTATGCAGGTTTTAGTACTAGTGCTAGTACTAGGTTATAAAAAGGGGAACTACCTAGCCAAAAATTACTCTACTTTCCTCCTCATAAGTCTTTCTTGTTCGTCCTTCCCTGTCATGGCCGGTGTGCAGAGCTCTAGGTCGAGAACTACTAGTAAGAAGGGAGTGGCGACCAAGGCGGCAGAAAAAAAAGAGAGGGCTCGCCGCCTCGCGGGGGGCTCGAAAGATCTCTCACGGCCAGGTGAGGGCTCCCAGGAGCGCCCTAACCACGGAGGTGAACATGCCGAGCTGGCGGTGCTGGAGTCGTTATCCATTGACGACATGCCCGCTCAGCTCAATAAGCAGAAGGAGTTGACCGACGGCTTAGTGAAGCTGCTGAAGGAGAGCCTCGACGACATGCCCGCTGAGCTCAATAACCAGGAGGAGTTGACCGCCGGCTTGGTGAAGCTGCTGAAGGAGAGCATTGCCTCAGGTAAGAAGGCGACCAGCGAAATCCTGCAACTTCAGGAGGACAAGGCGAATCTCCGCCACGAGCTCGACCTGCTGAAGGAGGAGAATGCCGGCTGGAAGAAGCTGCATGAGAAGAGTAGTTCCTCGGTGAAGATGCTACACGCCCTCGTCATCGAACAGATGGAGGAGTTGGCGAAGCGACGCATCGAGCACCCGGCTGCTGTCGAGGTACGTAATGCGGCCGTGTAAGAGATGATGAACGCTCACGTTGAGAAATCCCGCGTCATGGACAGAATGAAGAAGATGGCGGAGGAGACGAGGAAGGAGACGAAGGTCGTGGAGCGATGAAGAAGCAGTTAGGACTCCGCGGTCAACTCTTCATGAAGTAGAGAGCAGCGCCCCAGACTTGTGTCTGCGTCTTCCTTCTTTTTTTTGGGGGGTTGGGGTAATCTTCCTTCTTCTTTTGCTCCTGTGTTTCTTCTTTTGCTTCGGGTGTTTCGCCGCATGTGTCACGTTCTCTGCGAGGCACGAATAGAACAATGCTAACGATGAGCGGCGCCGTGGGATCGATGACTAGCAAATTTGATCATTTTTTATCGCCATATCGCACTGGGCTGCCGTGTTTCGCGCTCCTCTATCGTACTAGTACCCCAGTGGAAAACTTGAGTATACCGCATGGTTCTTTGCTCCTCCTCAGGTCGTCGACAACATTTATACGAGCAGTCAAATCACAAGGCCCCACCTTCCAACAGTAATGAGCCGTCAAATCACAAAGGCCCTCGCTTCTCGTGAAACCGACCAAGCGAGACTGCCCCGCCCTCTAGCCTTTTAAATGTACTACTTTTGTACAGTAGTAGTATCGATGGATTGCGCCATGGAGCAAAACTAACAAGATGAAATTAAAGAAAAAAGGTGGTACATATAGAGAGCGCTCGTCACCAAATTATGCATATAGTACTATTAAAAAAGCTATTACGTGCTTAGATGGAGTGCTAAAGTCTATTAAAGAAATTAGCATATGTATTTAATTATTTTACAACTAAACTCCTTCATGCTTTGGGTAAACTTCTCTCATTTAAGTTTTTTTTTAAATTACTTATCTCATTTAAGTGTTTTGCGTATGTGCCATGCTTAGAGCGTGTTTATAGTATAGCCAATATGATGTTGGCCATATCATATATAGTACATATATAATGTGAAGAAATGAGTGGTAGTACTACCAACTACAAGATGAACTGTAAGAAATACTAGTATGTACGTACTGAAGAGTTAAAGTAACGAGAAGGAACATAACATAGTTCTGCTGGGGGCTCAGCACAACACACCCCTCAAATAAAACTAAGCACCCTGAAATTAAACTAAGCAACTAATCCGGTAGACACTGCATTAGAACCACCATGAGCAACGACACTGCCACCTTACTCGGACTCCTCGTCCACGTGCTCGACTTCATCCTTGTCCCTCTTCCTCTTGGCCGATACTTCTTTGCTTGAATCGCACACTTGGCTCTCGCTCTTCATCCAACCCTTGTAGATATTGAAACAAAGGTAGGCATCCATTGCAGCGTACTGGATGTGGTCTCAATCTAGTACATTCCACTGCCACGCAAGATGAAACTTGGGCGTTGGTTTCGTCAGTTTACCGTATGAAGGATCGACCATGGCTCCTGCCAGGGTCAGCATTGAAGGCTGACGGGAGGAAACCAGCCCATTCTTCTGGAGGTCGAAGGCCTAGCCTACAACGAGGCCTATCCGATCCAGGACTCTTCTATCATTCGTAAAGTCTATAGTAACGAATTTGACTTTGCCGCCCACGAGGAAGTTCTTAAAATCCTCGCACTCAACGTCAGCATGGCATATGTGGTAGACCAAGCACAAGTTATGCACGCAAACCTGCATCACGGCAGGCTTCTTCCTCTCTTCCTCCTTTAGATTCTTTTCTTTTCCCAGGACTGTGGTGTACTCAACATCTAGCCCAGCGACCCACTCATCACCATTTGACTTTTTGAACATGCGTCTGAAGCGAGCAAGGCATCCTTTCACCGTCGCGGAAGAACGGGTGTAGATGACGTCAAACTCGTCACCGGTGATGGTTCTAACCTTGTACTCCCCGCCGATCATGGAGATTTGGGACGCCATGGATTTGGGAGGAGGGTTAGGATTAGTGGAACTGCTGTAATGTGAAAGGGCGGGACGACTAGGAGCAAACTGCCGTAATGTTAAAGGACGGCCGGGGACGAGTAGGAGCGAACTGCTAGCATTTTTCCGATTGTAAAAATGTTGAATAGGGCATGCGAACGGCAGGGTAGTGGCTTGCCCGGTGGATAAATGGCTTCATGCACAGTACTATGGGGGCCCAATTAGATGTCATGTCTACTAGATGCCCAATTAAATGGCTTCATGCATCTGCGTGTTCACACGTCAAGCGTCGGGAAAATTACAGGTGATACAAAGCTTTCCATGCTCCCATGATACGAGCTTCCGAGAGCCCTTGGATCTGAGATCGAACGGTTGCATGGCGTGATTATAGACCTATGGGTGAATATCCTATCCTGGAGGGTTATTCTGCAAATTTTTAGCAACTTAGCATGCGACCGTTCGATCTCAGATCCAAGGGCTGTCAGCAGTCCATATCATGATCGCGCCTACCACGACCGTCGCCTCGCTCGTGCGGTCGCGCCCTTGGAGATTTCAGACGGCTATAAATGAGCATTTTTTCCTACAGTACTTTGCATGCATGAAACTACTTCCTCCGTCGGTCCGTCCAAGTGCGTTAGGCTATCTGATGTTGGCATGGCACCTATATACCATGGAGGGGATCAGGGGAGACTCACCCTGGTTGTAGCGCTGCAGTGAGTAATAATGATAATGTCAAGTCAAATCACAGGGCCCCACCTGTCCAGCAGTAACGAGCCGTCAAATCACACAGCCCTACGTTTGCAGCAGTCTACTCCCTCATCTTCTCGCCTCTCTGTCAAACCGACTAGGCAGAACTGCCCCGCCTACCGCGCAGGAAAAGCCCCGCCGTCGACTTTTAAATATAATTTTGTATCCATGGATTGCGCCATGGAGCAAAGCTTGAAGAAAACGGCGGTACACATGTATACAACACGTCCGTCGCGTTCGCATCGCACCCCAGATGGTCCGTCGGTTAGGCACGCCGCTCACCAAATGGAACGCGCGTCAGATTGCATTTGCACACGCATGTGGGACTACAATTGAGAACCGACCATAGGCACACCCCCCTCCCCGCAAGTCGGCTGAGTTAATAGAAGAGAGAGACAAGCAATAGTACTGGAGCAGTGTTGTACACACGTCGGTGCCTGGAAGATCCCTGCAGGACACGGGAGATCAGTTCGTGCAGGCTGTGTTGTACAGGGCTATAGTTCTGATGAGAAATCTAAAAAAAGGTTTCTTGTCATCTCGCAATAATAGTTGTCATGTGCTTCGGATCACCGCGAGGGTTAAACAGCGACAACTGCGTTCCTCCAAGGTGCTGGCCATTGGGGGCACATGCACTCGGCTGCCATCTAGGTCAAGCCGGCTATGTTAACTAACTTCTCTATGAGTTTGTCTTTTAATTTGAGCTTTGATCCTCGTCTAGTTTGTCCGTCGGGATTCATGTTTTCTCCTTGGGGCAGTGAGGTTATGGTTTCTTGTCATGTGGCATTTTTTCGTGTTATATGTTAATCCGGTGCTTCAGATCAAAATGATGACAACTGCGCCTCCGGGGCACGTGCATGAAGACTTCTCGACAGTCATTGATGAGGTCAAGCCGGCTCTGGTAGAAAAAACAAAACTACTACACTATATAGGCAGGAGCCTCCGCGCTTGCTTGCTAGTGTTGCTCTCTTCACACTCTCTCGTCCTCTCCAGATCTAAACACGACAGCGGTGGCCACACTCTCTCTCTCTGCTCATCGCTGGTCACAGATCCGGGCGGGCCCCCTCCGCCAGGGAAGGTGAGAAGGTGCAACGTTCACGCGGTTGTCCTCGGCGGCGGCTCTTACCCACTGCCGGTGCGTCCCGATCAGCGTGCCTTGCCGTTCTCTCCCACACAGCGCCGGCTAGGGAGGGCCTCCGACCCCTTCTTCCTCGCTGCCGTAGTGTGGGCAGATCCGGCCTCCCGCCGCCCACCTAGCGACATCCCGGCAACCCTCAGGTATAACTTCCTTCGAAACCGGCCTTGCTCTACTGCCCCAGCTCCTCACATCGCTGCATTTGTATCTTTTACTATTTCTCAGGCCCTCGTAGATAGGATCGATCGGCTGTTCGAAAGCCACCTAAATTTTTACTGTTAAGAGGTAAAACTGCTTCATGCAGTCGAATCTAGTAGTACTACTTCATGGAGTCGAATCTAGTACTACTTGGTTCAAACAGGGAAGAAAGGGGGTGGGGTTGGGGGAAGATTTGTTACCTGAATCTAGGACTTGGTCGAAAGAGGAAATAATGGGGGCGAAAAGTAGCAGAGACTGGCTATCCAACTGGTCTCTTGGTCTAATAGGGAAATAAAGGGAAATGCAGTACAAACTCGACATAAACCAATCTATTGGTTGAAAAAGGAAAGAAAGTGGGGACTAGGAGACAAATCAACAGAGTATGTCCGGCACTAGATTTGCTAGCCTCACACAGTATAAGGTGGCTATACCAAACAAAAATGGGACCAACCCAGATATCCTTTTGGATGTTTGTTGCCCCGAGCCCCTCTTATGTAATGCCACTGGTAAAATGTAGCAGTCCCACTGTTAAAGTAAGGACACGTTAAACCAATGTTGTTTTCAATGTAATGCCTCCAGTAATATGAATCAATGGCACTGTTTTTCATGTCCTGCTAAATTTCCCATTAAGATAAGTTGCTTCTTTTTGTTAGAAATGCAACTGTCATGGTCCTCCTACTCTCCCGTGCCCAAATACCAACTCTTTAGCAGCTGTTAATGTAATGTTGCTGGTAAAATGAAGCAATGGCACCATTAAAGTTAATCCTAATGCCCACACTAATATCTAGCAATGCTGCTGCTTTAGAAATTGCTACTGTCCTTGTAGGATCGCCATTCAGATAAGTAACATGCTTCTTTTCATTTGATGTATGTTTCATCACTTGTTAGTCACCCTCCTTTCCACCTTTTTGTCCAAACAGAGATATACATTTCACGCTTGATCTTAGTTGAACTGCACAAAATGATCTCCAAATTATAGTTGAACATTCCACGAGCTTCATGACCAACCTTGATGTTGCTCAATTTTATTGCAACTAATGAAGAAGAAGCTGCTAGCTCATGGGACCAAGTACTCATTACTAGGAAAAGGGCTATAGCTAATATGGACATTAATGGCGCACCACATATGTGGTGCGCCACTGCTATATAGCAGTGGCGTACCTTGAAAAGGGCTATAGCTAATATGGACATTAATGGCGCACCACATATGTGGTGCGCCACTGCTATATAGCAGTGGCGCACCATGTGTAGGTACGCCATTAGTGTCCATATCACTAATGGCGCACCACACCCACGGTGCGCCACTACTAACAATTTTTTTTTCCAAAACTAGTAATGGCGCACCAGGGCATAGTGCGCCATTACTAGTTTTAACTAGTAATGGCGCACCACACACTCTGTGCGCCACTACTAACAAATTTTTTTTTACTTTTTTTTGAAAACTAGTAATGGCGCACCCGGGTATAGTGCGCCATTACTAGTTCAAACTAGTAATGGCGCACCACAACCACGGTGCGCCACTACTAACAATTTTTTTTATTTTTTTTTGCAAAACTAGTAATGGCGCACCACGTAATAGGTGCGCCATTAGTAACCAGGGTTACTAATGGCGCATTGTTAGGTGGTGCGCCATTGGTAACCTGAGAGCAGCTAGATATTTTGGACAGCCACCTACCACACTCACTTTCCCCACTTCATTCTCTCCACCTCCTCCTCCAAGCTTGTCTCGGCTGCCTCCTCCTCCTCACCTCATTTGCACCTTAGATTCACCCAAATTAAGTGGTTAAATTTCCTTTTTTTGATAGGTAAGTAAGGGGAAAGCTTTCTTTATGTTGTAGATCTACTTTTTTCTCCCTCCAACAACGTGCACATGCACTTTTTATGGCCTAGATCTACGTATGTTTGTGGTGTTGCATATGTTTGTGTTTGCAGGTACCGGTATTTGAAATGCGATAGTTGCCAATATTTTGCCGGAATGTTGATTCATTTCCGTTTCGGCAAGAATTTGGCACTATGCATTCTTTTTGGTCCTATTTTTAGGTAAAGTCATGCCAATTTTTTTTTTTGGTTCTAAAATATCGTTTTGCTCTACCCCGCAGGCGCCCATGGTCCGCACGATGACCGAAGGCATCGTGAATAGGGTTTTGAGCTCTGCGAAGGCCGAGATGCTTCAAAAGAACGAGACGGAGATAAGATGTCCGTGTCGAAGATGCAAGCTGAAGAGCCTTATGGACCCGGATTCCGTACAGGTGCGGGACCACCTGCTCTTGCGTGGTTTCATGGATGGCTATCGGTGGCAAGGTGATGAAGATGATTATGAAGTCGTCCATGGGGGCCGGGCAAGAAATGAGGAAGGGCAGCAAGACAACCGCGGCGAGGGAGGGCGAGAAGACGAAGAATCTCTAGGACATGATCACGAAGTAGATGCAGTACACAGTCATCATGTAGAAGATGCCGGACATGATGATGAGGAAGATCAAGACGAAGGGCATGATCATGAAGATGAAGATGCCGGAGCAGACGACGATGGACCATCGATGGGCTGGGTGCAGGACCCTCATATTCAAGAGCTGCTTCTCAAGCAGACGGATAATGCAAGAGCTGCCGCCCGAGAGAAAGCCAAGCTGGATCAACTGGAGATAGACGCGGTTACTCCATTGTATGAAGGATGTAGGCCCGAGGATACCCGCCTGAAAGTAACGCTCATGGCTCTGGAGATGAAGGTAAAACACAAAATGACCGACGCATGCTTCGACGAGAACATGTCATTCTGGCACGAACGTCTTCCCAAGGGGAACAAGTGCCCGACCAGTTTCGAGGAGGCGAAGAAAATCATGTGTCCTCTGGATTTACCGCACGTGAAATACCATGTGTGCATGAATGATTGCATCATTTATCGGGACGAGCACGCGGAGTCTACCATATGTCCGGTGTGCGGCGTCACTCGATACAAGAAGAGGAAGAAAGCTCCTCGAAAAGTGGTGTGGTACTTTCCGATCACTCCTCGTCTGCAGCGGTATTTCGCGGACCCTAAGGCAGCAAAGCTCCTGCGTTGGCACGCGGATAGGGAGGAGAAGAAGCAAGAAGATGACGGAAATGATCCGGAGATAAATAAAAAAGACAAGATGCTGAGTCACCCTAAGGATGCGAGCCAGTGGCAAGCGTTGAACTTCGAACACCCAGAATTTGGGGACGATCCAAGGAACATCATGCTGGGCGCGAGCACCGATGGAGTCAGTCCGTTTGGCAGCCAGAGAAGCACACATAGCACCTGACCTGTGTTTGTGTGGATGTACAACCTTCCCCCCTGGAAGTGCATGAAGAGGAAGTACATTCACATGAGTATGCTAATTGAAGGGCCGAAACAACCAGGGAACGACATCAATCTGTATCTGGGGCTGCTGAAAGAGGAGCTAGACATGCTGTGGAAAACGCCAGCCAATATGTGGGACGCCGCAGAGAAAGAATATTTCCCTATGAGAGCCGCACTGCTCACGACGGTGCAAGACTATCTCGGTTACGGATATGTCGCGGGGCAGGTGGTCCACGGATTTCGTGCATGCGTCAGGTGCATGGATGACACAACGTATCGCCAGCTAGATAGAGATCCCGGGTCTTCAAAAACTGTGTTCATGGGACATCGAAGGTGGCTTCTTGACGATGACTCATGGAGAAAACGCAAGGATCTGTTCGATGGTGAAACCGAACCCCGAAGACGCCCGCGTACGAGGAGCGGCGAGGAAATAGACGAGCTGTTGAAAAATTGGAAAGAGTGCCCACCGCCGGGAAAGAAGCGAAAGACGCCAGAGCCGCTACTGAAGGTATGGAAAACGAGGTCGGTTTTCTGGGACTTGCCGTACTGGAAGATCCTCCGTGTGCCTCACAGCCTTGATGTCATGCATATCACGAAGAACGTGTGCGAGAGTCTGCTTGGTACCCTGCTCAACATGCCAGAGAGGACCAAAGATGGGCCGAAAGAAAGGGCGGACTTGAAATCAATGGGCATCAGGGAGGAGCTTCACGCTAATGATGATGATGATGATGATGATGATGATGATGAGGCGAAGGACACGGAAAGTCGTCGCAAAGGCAAAAAGGCCAAGAAGATCGGAAATGACTGCCCTCCCGCGTGCTTCACTCTAAGTCAGGAGGAGATCGAGCAGTTTTTCACCTGCCTAGTAGGAGTAAAACTTCCTTACGGTTACGCGGGGAAGATAAGCAGATACCTAGACTCAGCGAAGCAGAAGTTCAGCGGGATGAAGTCTCACGACTGTCACGTGCTGATGACGCAGATACTTCCAGTTGCAATCCGTGGGATCATGGACGCGCACGTCCGTGAAACGCTATTTGGCCTATGCAACTTTTTTGACGTCATCTCTCGGAAGTCGGTTGGCGTGAGGCAACTCAGAAGGCTACATGAAGAGATCGTGGTGATACTATGCGAGCTTGAGATGTACTTCCCGCCCACATTCTTCGACGTTATGGTGCATCTGCTGGTCCATATCGTGGAGGATATCATCCAACTCGGGCCGACGTTCCTGCACAGCATGATGCCATTCGAAAGGATGAATGGTGTCATCAAAGGATACGTTCACAACATGTCACGTCCAGAGGGAAGCATAGCCAGGGGCTTTCTGACCGAAGAGTGCATCTCCTACTGCACGAATTATCTAGGCATCGAGAACCCCGTTGGTCTGCCCGTCAACAGGCACCTCGGCAGGCTCGCTGGATGGGGTCACCGCGAGGGTCGCCGCGAAATGCATGTCGACTTCGAGGGTCGACTCGCCGACTTTGAAAGAGCAAACCTAGTCGCGCTACAACACATAGACGTGGTCGATCCTTGGGTGGTAGAGCACAAAACCTTTATTGAGAAGATGTACAATGACCGAGGCCAACAGAGGACGGACGGAGATATAATCAAAGAGCACAACTCATGTTTCACGCGTTGGTTCAAGGAGAAGCTTCTGTCGTACCCTTTACATGAGGATTCTTCCGCGGAAGAAAAACTCATATTCGCCTTGTCACAGGGCGCCGAGCATAACCTGATGACCTATGAGGCGTACGATATCAACGGCTACACATTCTACACCGAGGAAAAGACATGAAGAGCGATGGTTATCAGAACTCTGGGGTAACAATGGAATCCTACACCGGTAACGACAAGGACAGATACTACGGAAGGATCGAGGAGATCTGGGAGCTGAGCTACGCTGGAGAGAAGGTCCCGATGTTCCGTGTCAGATGGGCCAAGAGCGTCCTAAAAGAAGACCGGTATTTCACCACCATGGTTATACCCGAAGCCAAATCCAAGACCGCGGGCGCAAACGTCACCACGAAAAATGAGCCATGGGTACTGGCTTCCCAAGTGGACCAATGCTTCTTCATTACCGACCCGTCAAAGCCCAGTCGTGTTGTCGTGAGGAGAGGCAAAAGGAAGATCATCGGAATGGATGGAGTCGCCAATGAGCAAGACTTCGACAAGTACGGCGACCCGAAGATGGAACATGACGACGACGATGAAGTGCCATACACCACAAGAAGAAGCAGGACCACCCTACCTAAAGGACGTCCGTTCAAGAGAAGAACTCCATTTGCGAAAAAGAAGGGCAAGAAGATTGTGAAAAGATAGCTAGCTAAGATCGATTGTATTTAAATTGTAGTCTTCATTTCTCGATTGTATTTCGACATATGGAAATGACATTTCTTCTGTTCTAGTCCTCATGAATATTTATTTATGTTTATTCTGGTATTGAATTTCTAACTCACAAAAAGTATTGAATTTGTTAATATTTTTTCAAATTTGATGATATTTTTTCATATTCATAAATGTTTTACCAATTCACAAATGAATGCAACTAAAAATCCAAAAAAAAAGTTACTAATGGCGCACCAAGGGAAGGTGCACCATTGCTATCACTGTGTTTATGGCGCACCCCCAGATGGTGCGCCATTGCTAACCTTCCCCCCTCTGTATGTAAGTGTGTGCTGTCCATGTCGCCAGCCGTTCGTCCTTCTCCCAATCTCACATCTCTCTCAGCCGGAGCAGCGCCCGACCCACTACGCCGCCGCCCCACCCACTGCGCCGCCGCCCCTACTGTGCCGCCGCCCTCGCCCGTGGGACGTGTCCGCTCCCAATCCGCGCCCCCGCCGCCTCCCTCTCCCCATCCTCCCCTTCCTCCCCCTCCGACCCCACCCCGCTCGCTCGCTCGCGCGCCAGGACGACGACGACAACCTCGCCTCCGCGTGCCTGTGCTCACGAACGGCCGACCAGATCGAGCGCGCCAGCCTGATTGCTCCGTCGCGCCGTCATCGAGGTATGCACTCTCTCGCCCAATCTTCTCCTCTTCCCTTCCCTTCCCTTCCCTTCCCTCCCCTCATGCCCTTGGTTTGCTTCTTCAGGCAGGTGCACTCACGCGTCCAGCGGCGAACCCTAGCCGTACCTCGGAGCGGAGACGGCGCCTTCCCCAACACCTCTTTCTGGCACTAGCCCCTCTGGTAAAACTGCATCTTTGCCACTTAGTGATGCTCTGTGTGCTTGTTTTCTCGATCCAAATGGGTTACCAAGTTGGAAGTTAATTGCAGACAGATGAGGAAGTTGAAGTATTCAGTGCTATCTTGTGATCATTTCCTTCACACCATCCTGTAGGATGTTTAAGATGTTTTTAAAATGGGCAGTAAAATGACCAAATAATCAGATGTACAGTTTTTCATGATGTACACTCAAAACTAATGACTCTGAATCTCTGCTACTGAACATCATTGCCAATTGTGCAAGGTCTTTGTAAAAATACTTGCTTGCAACTGTACATTTGCTTGCAACTGTACATTTGCTTAACTATGGGATCATTTGCTTGCAACTGTCCAAATGGTTTTACTGTCCAAAAAACAGCATAAATTGGAAAACAAGCAATACTTCTAAACCATTTGCTTGCAACTGTCCAAATGGAAATGCCCTACATTTTATGCCCATCTCCAAAGTTCCAATCCAAATATCCCATTTCATTCCATCCATAAGTCCCAGAACAACAAGTCTGGCTGGGGCCTCCACTCTGAGATCACAGCAATGCAGATGGATGGATGGATAGAGCAGTTCAGTGGAATCTATCTATACTCCTCAAAGTAATACTACTGGTAACAACAAATGGAGTGACAAGAGAAAAGAATAATAGTACTACTAGTTGTACTAATTACCATTATCAGATGGCTAAGTGCTAGCTCAGATCTGTCATAAAAACAAATGCAGTATAGGGTTATCTCGGTTTGTCGTCACAATCAGAATTACAATGTGCAATGCAATGCAATGCTATAAGGAATGGTCAGATGAGCTGCTCCAGTTGTACTGGTTTTAGAAGTATTGCTTGTTTTCCAATTTATGCTGTTTTTTGATCTTTTATGCCAATTAAGTGTATTACTTGTGATGCTGCTGCTCCTGCTGTACTACTTGTGATGCTGCTGCTGCTGTACTACTTATGATGCTGCTGCTACTTGTGATTTTGTCAAGTGATGCTGTTGCTACTTGTGATCTTCTGAAATGACCCCTTTCTCCTGAAATGTTGATTAATTTCCATTTCGGTTGAGAATGGGGCACTCCTAGGTCAAGAAAATTAGCAAAGGTCATGCCCAATTTTCTTGACCTAGAAGGTGCCCGATTCTCAACCGAAACAAAAATTAATCAGCATGTATCTTGACATCAACCAACTTTCTGGACACATCCCTCGACAACTAGGTTATCTTGAGAACTTAGAGGAGTTGTGGCTTTGGAAAGAGGCCTTGGAAAGCTACTCCTACTAGCTAGATGGAGATCTGTGCTCTGCTGTGGCACACACTAGTTAATTAATTAACCAAAACTAATCTCTGGTCAAAATGATGGGCTAATCATGATTAAATGATAGGAGAGGGATGCATGGCAGTGGCACCCATTGGAGCCATACATATATACAAAGCTATAAAAATATTATACAATAGTAGTGATCTAGTGCTTTAGTGGTTGGATTAGTTTAGTATTTTTTCACACACTCAGACACCCTTGCTTGCCATGTGTGTGAGAGAGATAGTGAGAGGATACAAGAAGAAGGGGGTTAGGAATAACTCTAGTAGCACCCTCTACAAGCTGCTACTGCTTCCGAATAACCTAACAGCCATCGAAATCTAGTTTGAATCAGAAAAATGTGAGAAAACCCATCGATTGAGGCGGACAACTAGTTCTCGATGAGGAAGGGCATTTGAGGCCCCATCGAGTCTATGAAGATGTGATGGGTCCTGATATATTGACTTGTGGATTTATTTTTTCCTAGAGTGCATTTAAGAAATAACTCTAGTAGCCTTTTTTCCTATTTAGAGCGAACATGGCCCACAACGATGAGGCCGGCGGTTCGGGCGGCAAGGCATTCTGGGAGCTGTCCCAGGAGATGGAGGAAGAACCTCAGCGCTATGAGGACGCCGTGGAAGACACCGATCCTGACTACACAACCCCTAGTGGCGTCGGGGATGACACCGCTGATGGTGCCGCCGAGGATGCCACCACTGATGATGGCAGCGCACGCACAGATGGCAGCCAACCGAAGAGGCAACAGAAGGACCGGCGCCCGAACGTGCTCGGCACCGTCAAGGAGGAATTTACTGAAGTGTCCTCCGGTGGGCATCCAACGGCACCCAAAGAATTAGTCAAGGGGTACGCGGGACAGCTCGGGTGCATTCTCCGGAGCACCGTCTCGATCAACACCGAGAACCTAAGGCATCGTGACAGAGGGAATTTGCGCAACCTCCTCTTCACGAAGCTGCACGAACGATACAAGTTCCCCGGTGACTGCGCAAACACACGCCTCTCAGGGAATAAAGTGAACAGTGCCGCCCTCACGAAGATGAGCATGGCCCTGGCTACTTGGAGAGCCGCGGTGAAGAGTAGGATTCTAAGAGGTGATAGTTATGAGAAGATCAAGGAGAAAAATCCTTCGATCAGCGAAGCTAACTACCTGGAGTTCAAGATCAAGTGCGAGAGCAACGCATCTGAGGAATCAAGTCAGTGGGGGAAAGATATGCGGGACTTGAACTTAGGGGTCCACACACTCGGTCCCGGCGGTTACAGAGTGGCGGAACCTATATGGGACAAGGAGGACGCGGAGCGTGCCGAGCAAGGCCTACCGCCCCGCTTCAATAAATACCGTGACAAGCAGACCAGGAACTATGTCAGGGCCCGGTACAAGGTGGACCCGGTAACAAAGGAGCTTACCACGGATGCGAAGACCAAGGCGCTTGAGCTTGTTCTGGTAAGGAATACACCCCCGCGTAATTAGCTCCATATGGTTGCATTCTAATTAATGAAGCCAAATTTCTAAATGGTTCACGTTCCTTCCGCAGGAAACTGAAAGCAGTAGCGCGGGGTCGTCTAAGAGCTCCCCTTGGGACACCACTTTAAATAGGGTGTTGAACGTAATGAAACACAAGGATAAGCTCAGTAAGCCGTCGTCAGCTGGTCGTGTGGCCGGCAAAGGCTTGTCCACGAAATGGTCGGATTACTACACCGCTGGGCGAAAGGAGAGAAAGACTAGCTCGGAAAGCCAGGAGCGTGAGGTTCAAGAACTCAAGGCACAAGTGGCGCGGATTCCGGAGATAGTCGAAGAGCAAGTGCGAGACCAACTGGGAGCGACGATCACCGCCATTGTGCCTACCTTGATTGAGGGGCTACAGGCGTGGATGGCGGGCGGCCAACAGGGGCCGCCCCCGATTCCCAGCTTCACGGGCAGCAACTCGCACAATGCGCCGGTGGCGCCATTGGTGTCTCCGGCGGAGGCGGCATTGGTGTCTCCGTCGTCGGCGGAGGCATTGGAGCTTAATGCACCCGGGTGTGGGAAGAATACGCCGGCCGGCACCTCGGCAGCAAGCGGCCCCTCCGTCACTTGCACGCCCGCCGTTGGCGGTGCCTCGACATTAGCCGAGCTCGACGCCATCACGGTAACTAATTAAGCCTCTCGGCCGATGACTTCATCTCCTTGCCTTTGACTGGGCATCCCTGACGCCCTACATGTTTTCGCAGGGCGCCGCCGACGTTCCATGCACTCTCCTGCACTTCGTGGACGGCCAGTTGATCGATGTCACCAAGGCCAGAATCGTTCAACCGGGCAGCCGCGTCCACGGTAATCCGATGCCACCCACCGTGTATAGGGTTCAACTGGTTCGGGTGCTGCCGGGCTGCGACGACTTGTTACCTCCATTTCGACCCCCTGGGGCCGACGAAGATGATGTGATGACCCGCAGCGCCTGCTTAAGCTGGCCCCTGCTTTGGCCGAAGAGCCAGATTCGTTTGGGGGCGGGGGACACCACCCCACAGACAACACCGCCAGTCGTGCCGGCGCCAAGCCATGGCAAGACCGCCGCAACGCTACCGGACATGCCGGACATGCATATGGCACAGGATCCGGACATGCATATGGCACAGGATCCGGACGACGACGACGGTACATTTACCAATGTCGATAAGTACTTCAACGAACATGGGTACGGTGACGAATTCTTGGGGCCTCCTTCTCAAGAACCCAACCCTGCAAAAGATGATCGCGATCTAGCTGGTACCGCGGAGAAACCCAATTGCAACAGGCGTCGTCTGGCATTCAGTTCTCAGGAGACGCCTCCAGCTGCCGCCTTCACCGAGCCTCAGATAGCCGAGGTGCAAAATATTATCAGCCCCAACACACTCAAGAAGGCGGTCTCTGAGCAGAACTCGATCCCATTACAACAGAAGAAGAAGGGACGGAAAAGAAAGAATAACAAGCAGGGTGCGAGCCAGCCGGCACCGAGTACGATCCGTGCTCAGGACGGGCCACCTTCACCTAAGGATATCTCGAGGAGGGTGCATGTGGCGGGTAGGCCGATGCTACCGACTAATCTGCTCAATGCTGCAACCGGTGCTATGCGGAGTCTGCATGACAGTGTTCTTTCTTTGGAGAAGCGGCGTCTCTCCGAGAATGATGTGGCATACCCGGTTTTCGTGGCCAAGGTGCCAGAGGGCAAGGGCTTTGTCGATAGCACCATCGGGGGTATGATCGTCCTGCGGTTTGATGACATCTTCGCTATGTTTAACCTTCATTCGCTGCACTACACCTTCATTCGGCTATTTTCGCTGAGTATGGAGATGCGGATCATTAGAGACAAGACCCAGGACATCGTGATAGTCGACCCCTTCTACATGTGTGCCAAGATCTTGGGCAGCGCTGGGGACCGGCAAGTAGCGAGTTCATACCTCGAAGGCGTCATTCTGGCAAACCCAGATAAGGATAACTTCCTCGTGCCTTACTTTCCTGAGTAAGTCATCCCCTCACTGCCCCGTAACATATGATTTCTTAGATTTCGATCGTTCTTTTTTTTCTTTCTAACATTCCGTGTTTTGTGCAGTGACACACATTGCACACTCATCCTCTTAAGCCTGAAATATTCCACGGCCATGTATTTCGACTCGGACCGTCAGTCGAAGAAAGACTACACAAATATCAAGAAAGTTCTTGATGAAGCTCTTCCCGGCTACGCCAGATCTGGAGGCACCTTCAGCAGGCCAATTCGTAGGTACGGCAAGCACGTGTTCACCCACAATACGATGTTCCCCTGCGTCAAGCAGCCGCCTGGCGGTCAGAAGGATGCCTACTACGCCCTCCATCACATGCGGGCGATCGTACGGGACCATAATCACCTTCTGCTACCAAATAATCTCAAAGATTGGGCCGCACGCTTGTCGGCAATCCAGGACGCGGACATCAGACAAGAATTCTTTCGCATCCAATCAGAGTTTGCGGAAATCATCCATCAAGATGTCCTTCGTACCTCGGGGCAGTTCTACCTCAGATATCAACCGTCCAACAGTGAGATAGAAACAACACTACAAATGCAGGCTGACAACGCCCGCGA
The DNA here is from genome assembly GCA_011799875.1 of Thinopyrum elongatum. NCBI lineage: Eukaryota > Viridiplantae > Streptophyta > Magnoliopsida > Poales > Poaceae > Thinopyrum > Thinopyrum elongatum. The sequence goes on from CM022303.1 coordinate 517,843,281, forward strand.
TTTCATGACCATCACGAAAGACGGCGGCTTCATCCACGCTTCGGTCCCTGAGTCGAGTCGAAAGTAGTGATGCTATGTAGTTCTGAAATATCGATTAGCTCATGTTGTAATTAAACTTTAATGAACTTGTATGTCTCTTTAGTTTGGACAGTCGTTCAACTTATATGTAATCAATGCTATTTATTAGTAGGACCATGAATCGTGCTATTAATGTGTTTCTTTTCTCTTCCGATCCTTTTGTTGCATACTTATATATTGCTTATGTATTGTCTGTGAATTGCTACTAACGTTTTGTTTGTCTAGTGCATAGAGATGCCGTCGTATGTCGTGTACAAGGGTAAGGTTCCCGGAGTCTACGACGACTGGGAGGAGTGTCAGAGACAGGTTCACCGTTTCAGTGGTAACAGTTACAAAGGGTACACCACTAGGGCGGAGGCGGAAGCTAGATACGCGCGCTATCTAGCGGGAGAGAGGAGGGAGCGGAGGAGGAACCGGATGAAGACCAGTTTCATCGCGATGATGCTCATCATGACCGCAGCTCTCTTCTATGTGATGGTAGTTTAGATGATCGATATCGACTTGTAATGTGAAGACAAACTCGCTACTCGCGGCCTCGAGACTTGTAATGTTCTAACTTTGTTCGGTATTTTGAATTCGGAGACTAATATGATGAATTGTATTCGGAGACTAATCTTCTATTGTATTCGATAAATCTGCTGTTTATATGTTGTGTTGTCTATATTCTGTGCAGTAATATATTTTGTAACCTGTGCAAATATCAGAAAAGAAAAAAAAATTAATTCCTAATATTCATACTAGCGGCGCACCATACTGCACTTTAGTGGCGCACTGCAATAAACACACTAGTGGCGCATTATCTAGAAGTGCGCCATTAGTAACCCAGAGCACAAGGTAAATATGGCCCCCTAGGAGGCATAGTAATGGCGCACCGTTTGACATATTAATGGCGCACTGCCAGGTGCGCCACTATTGTCTGGTATACTAATGGCGCACCAGGGGTGCGCCATTAGTATTTGTTACTAGTGGCGTGATGATAGTGGCGCACCTATAGTGCGCCATTAATGGCCAAAACAGGTGCGCCACTAATTAGCCTTTTCCTAGTAGTGACTTGCTAACTGCATGATGCAAACATTGCTTCATTTTAGGTGAACTACACAAAAAGGTCCCATGAATTGAATCATCCATGTTGGTGACTGGTGTCATCCCTTCTACGATGGCGTTGACTGCAGATATGGTTCCCATCACGAGGTATGTTCCTTTTTGGTCCGACTGTTTGCCAAAGATCCTGCATGTTGACTCTGCTCTTGTGCTACTGTTTTGGCACTGCCATGATAAGGCAGTAATGTTATTATTTTGCACCTTAATCTAGTGGCACTATTAATTTGAGGCAATGTTTTGGCATCGCTAGTGCCACTGATTTTTTTATATCAAAAGAGGGGGTTTCCTCCGATTTCATTAAAGAAACCCAACCATAGAGAACCATTATCCAACAACATCTCAGTGTAAACGGCCAGTTATGCAACTACTACTAGAACAGACTGAGTACTAGCAGGAGACAAGTTCGCCACATAAGCTAGGCAGGTAGGGGGACGCAGCCCCAGCTCGACCAAGTTTGGATTACAACCCAAAAGCTACCACAGAAACATCAGGGGGAAGATAGGGACTGAAAGAGCGAGCTTCAGCATCCCAGTCTAAGCACTCCCGGCCTCCATCCTTGCAACGCACGGTACACCTCGCTTGCCACCTGCTCGACCCTAGTGCCACTGATAAAATGAAGTAATAATACCGTTAAAATAGAGATAGTGTCCTCTCTATCATTTCAATTCCAATGTAGATAAAGAAAGTGCTTCTCTTTGTTAGTATATGTTTCATCAACTAGTCCCATTGTTAATGTTTAAGTGTTTCTGCAAACTGGGGTGCTTAATTTTAGTTGATCTGCACAAAAATAGAGATTGGAATGTCTCAAGGCCCCTCTTTGTACTACCGCGGTACACTGATGTTCATCACTGGCAGAAGGTGTATCGGGGAGAATTGGGTCGATTTCCAGTATGAGGCATACCGTATGAGGCGTTGTAGGGCCCATCTCGCCCTCGCAGCATGGCATACTGTGATACTATCGCAATATTTTCCCATTAAGAAAATTAAATTTCTTCTATTTATTAGTGTATGCTTCATCAACTAGTGCCACTATAATGTAATCACGCTTTTTCATTATCTGTGCAAACAGGGTTATTCAGCTGCATTTTGGTGGAACTGCACAAATGTACGGATGGAACCGGCATATATGCAGAGTGCGATGTGCCAAGTGAAAATTACCGACACCAACCATGCTCCATCTAAGCATTGGCATCCACCACCGGTGGGATGGGTGGCGCTCCCTGTGGATGGATCTTTCTCGGCAGCAAATCCTCTAATCAAATACTAGTAGCTTATATTGGCACTTTTCTAGGGAGTACTCTTTTCTAAAAGAAGCACCAATCAATTTTTCTTTGTTTGTACACATTTTCACAACTTTATTTTTGGTCCAAAGCTATTTTAGGGTGATTGGTGTAGTACTCGGAGACTCGGAGTACTACCCAGTACTTACCCATATGATTTTCATTAGCCGTCACACTGATTGTAAGCATGAGCAGATGGAAGATTAGACTAGTGCGAAGCTTACCTTAAACCCTACCGCCGCCGTTGAAACAAGGCAAGCGGCGAGGGAACCGTGGAGAACGGCAGGGAAGCGACGTTGCGTCATCCGGCCTCCTCTTGCGGTGGGAGAACGAATACTCCTGTGGCTCCGGCTGGCACTGCGCCCTCACGAATGGCACACCGTACTCGATCGATTTGTTATCCTCTGGATGCTCGATCTTCGACTTGTACGCCCACCACCTCCACCTGACTTTCGCCTCAGGCGAATTTGTCTGCTCCATCGCCCAGAGGAGATACTCTATGAACTCGAAGGACTGCGGCGTGACTGCCGCCGGGGACTACATCGCCGCCGTCTCGCTCTTTCGCATACATTGCCACATGGCCCTCACTGTCCTCAAAATCTCCCACTCGTTGTCAAACCAAGTAAAGATCTCCTTCAACCTATCTAACTTCGCCTGGTCGCCGCCAGTGATCTCCCCGATTCACTGCTGCATCCTCTGCATAGATGTCCTTCTGAGAGGTCCGGTGCTAGCTTTGGAAGATGGGAGGAGAGACGATGGTCTTTCAATGGAGAAGAGGGAGAGGCGAGACAGTGGTTTGCAATGGAGAAGATGGAGAGGAGAGGGGGTGGTTTTGCAATGGAGAAGAGGGAGAGGCGAGACGGTGGTTTTGGAATGGAGAAGATGGAGAGGAGAGGGGGTGGTTTTGCAATGGAGAAGAGGGAGAGGAGCGTGCGGCAGCATTTACATGATTGGATGAGAGGGCCGGTGTGCTGTGAGTGGATCAAAAACAAAATCAATTTACCCTTCAATTAAGAAAGTGACCCCACATTAACTAGTCTCCCTTGTATTCTGGGTCATATTTGACCATGATTTTAACAAATAAAATATATGTTATACGTTGCAAAAGTAATATAATTTGAAAGTACATTCAGATATGAACCAAACGATACAATTTTTTATGACATGCATTCACATTTTGCTTGTGAAATACAGTACGTGGTCAAACTTTGACCCAAAATACGCAAAACAAAAAAAATACTTCCAAGACCAGCGCCGCTCCTCTCCCCTTAAACCACCGCCACTCCTCTCCTATTCCAATCCAAAACCAGCGCCGCTCCTCTCCTCTTCCATTTTAAAACCACCGCCGTTCCTCTCCTGTTCCAGTCCAAAACCAGCGCCGCTCCTCTCCTCTTCCATTTCAAAACCACCGCTGCTCCTCTCCTGTTCCAATCCAAAACCAGCGCCGCTCCTCTCCTCTTCCATTTCAAAACCACCGCCGCTCCTCTCCCATTCTAATCCAAAACCAGCGCCGCTCCTCTCCTCTTCCATTCAAAAACCACCACCGGCGAGTGAAGGTGCTGTGGAGAAGTAGATCGATGGAGGAGTACAACTGATATGTGTGGCTCACAGGTGGCGACCCTGTGAAGCTAGCTAGGATGTTGGAGATACAGTCTTGGTTTGACAACCCGGAGCAATTAGCGGCGACGGCAACAGCAATGGCCAAATATCTGGAAAAGAGCGAAAAGGAGGCGATACACCGGGAGGGAGTCGCGCGGGAGTACATAGAGCTGCTCCTCTGGGCCATGGAGCAAACAGATTCACCAGATCCGACCGTGAGGCTGCGGTGGTGGGAGTATCGATCCAAGATGGAGCATCCACCCGTGATTGAAGGATTGAGCATCTACACGGTGCCGTTTGTGAGGGCGCCGTGGCAGAGCGAGCCGGTGGAGACTTCGTCGACGGAACCCAACTGCAAGAGGAGAAAAACAGTTGGCGCGACGACGCTTCCCCGCCAACCTCTCCCTCGCCGTTCACCTCGTCCCACGGGGCGGCTGTCTGCCGCCGAGGAATAGGAGGGGACTCCCCCCCCCCCCCCAAATAGTCTGAGGAGGAGCTTAGGGTTGTGAGTATTTGCAGGTTGTGAATTGTGTTTTGTGTTGTGTATTTCGAGAGTACTTTCAGATATGAATGTCTTTTGAATTTCAGATTTGCCGTATTGAGCATATGAAGTATTTTATGAATTCTAGGGATCTATTTTTAGCACTTTAAAAAATGTAGTTTCATATAAAAGTGCAGACAATGTGATTCTCAGAGAAGAAACTGCCAGTTTCAGTTTTAGATAAGAAACTACAAGTTTCAGAGGCAGAGCATTTATATTAACACGCCCTTTTCAAACAGGGATAACATCATGTTGGAAGTTTTATTCATGGTCAAAAATGGAACTACCAGCCAGTTAACATCATGCTGATCAACATTCATGCATAGCACATCTTCATCTGATGCACAATCAAAAAGATATGCTATTTTCAAAATGCCCACACAATGTTGAGTGTGCGAAAGATAGAAACCGAGGGACAAAATTTTGGCAAGTGTTGAAGGTGGTGTGCATAGATGACAATGGGCACCCACATGTTAGAGGCAGAGGCAAAAATTTGTGGATATTTTCACTGCATCAGGTGGAATCGAACCCGGGCGGAGCAACGGTTGGGGAGTGGAACTTGACCACTGGGCTACTCCAGTACTTTCTCTAGAAATTAGGCACAACATCTACCACTACTGTAGCACGTCTTCCCCGGCTCCGGTGCGTTCTCGTCCGGGGCCTGGACGTCATGCTCCGCCTTTGTGCGCTCTCCGCGGCGCCGCTATGTGCCGTTGCGGACATGCTCAACAACCGAGAGGAATCTGGAGAGGACTGTACGTGGAGAGGTGGACAGTCGGGACCCACCAGGTCCATGGCCGTACGCAAGCAAGTGCCTCATTGAAAAAATATACTTCCTCCTAATGCTATACTGACATTGGGGGCCACTGGTTTGTCAACGTAGTTACTAAAGGAAATAAATTTACAATGAAGCTAGTAATCGGGGAGTGATACGTCTCCAACGTATCTATAATTTATGAAGTATTCATGCTCTTATATTATCATTCTTGGATGTTTTACAATCATTTTATAGCAACTTTATATTATTTTTTGGGACTAACCTATTGACCCAGTGCCCAGTGTCAGTTGCTGTTTTTTGCTTGTTTTTTACATCGTAGGAAATCAATATCAAATGGAGTCCAAACACCGCGAACCTTTTTGTGGATTTTTTATGGACCAGAAGACATCCAATGGGCCAGAGCAGCACCTCGGGGGTGCCCCGAGGGGGGCACAACCCACCAGGGCGCGCCTGGGGTGGCCTCCCGTACCCCGTCTTTGCCCTATAAATTGTCAAATATTCCAAAACCCTCGGGGGTAGCCCTAGATCAGAAGTTCCGCCACCGCAAGGCCTCTGTATCCACGAGATCCAATCTAGACCCCGTTCCGGCACCCTGCCGGAGGGGGAGATCATCACCGGTGGCCATCTTCATCATCCCGGCGGCCACCACGATGAGGAGGGAGTAGTCCACCCTCGGGGCTGAGGGTTTGTACCAGTAGCTATGTGTTTAATCTCTCTCTCTCTTGTGTTCTCGAGATTTCATGATCTTGATGTATCGCGGGCTTTGTTAATATAGTCGGATCATATGGTGTTTCCCCCTCTCTATCTTGTTGTGAATTGAGTTTTCCCTTTGAGATTTCGTTTTATCGGATTGAATACTTTTATGGATTTGAGAGCACTTGATATATGTCTTGCTTATGGATACCCGTGGTGACAATGGGGTATTATTTTGATTCACTTTATATATGTTTTGGCACTCAACTCGCGGATTCCCGAGGTGACATTGGGGTAATCTATGCATAGGGGTTGATGCACGTTTTTGTCTTTGTTTCTCCGGTAGAAATCTTCGGGCACTCTTTGAGGTTCTTTGTGTTGGATTGAGTATGATGAATCTGAAATTGTTCGATGCATATCGTATAATTAACTCACGGGTACTCGCGGTGACATTGGGGTATCTAGGTGACATTAGAGTTGGTTGATGTGTATCATATGGTGTTATTTTAGTACGAACTCTTGATAGATTGATCAGAAAGGATAACTTGATGTTATGTTAGTACGAACTCTTGATAGATCGATCGGAAAGAACAGCTTTGAGGTGGTTTCGTACCCTACAAACAATTTATTCTTATGTTCTCCGCTAGATAGGAACTTTGGAGTGATTCTTCATCGCACGTTGAGGGATGGTTATATGATCCAATTATATTAGCACTGTTGAGAGATTGCACTAGCGAAAGTACGGACCCTAGGCCTTGTTTTCAAGCATTGCAATACCGTTTGTGCTCCGTTTTATCACTTGCTACCTTGCTGTTTTTATTTATTCAGATTATAAAAATATATTTCTACCATCCATATTACACTTTATCACCATCTCTTCGCCGAACTAGTGCACCTATACAATTTGCCATTGTATTAGGTGTGTTGGGGACACAAGAGACTTTTTGTTATTTGGTTGCAGGGTTGTTTGAGAGAGACCATCTTCATCCTACGCCTCCCATGGATTGATAAACCTTAGGTCATCCACTTGAGGGAAAATTGCTATTGTCCTACAAAACTCTGCGCTTGGAGGCCCAACACGAGTCTACAAGAATAAAGTTGCGTAGTAGACATCAAGCTCTTTTCTGGCGCCGTTGCCGGGGAGGTGAGTGCATGAAGGTATATCTTTAGATCTTGCAATCGAATCTTTTAGTTTCTTGATTTATCACTAGTTTAGTTTATAAAAGAAAACTACAAAAAAAATGGAGATTGGGTTACCTTAGGTTTATGTTTATCTTTATAATGTCTATCTTGAGAATAAGGATTCCGATAATTCTGCTCAATTGCTAGAAAAAGAATTCAACAAAATTTATGGCATAAAAACGTTGGATGATGGGCGTGATTGCAATATTGCTGGTATGAATTCTTTGAATATCCATGATGATAATGATATGCAAAGTCATAAGCTTGGGGATGCTATGTTTGATGAAGATGATATTTTTAGTCCCCCAAGATTTGATGTGCAAATTTGTTATAATGATTTCATGCCTCCTATTTATGATGATTATAATGATGAAAGTGGGTTTGGAAGAGTGTCGACTTTATGTAATGATGATCCCACTATTTTGGAGGGTGTTGAATCTTATTGTGATAATTATGAAAGTGGATTTGGAGAGGTCATGACTTTATTTAGTGATGAATCCACTATTTTGGAAGAGGTTTCAATTGATTATGACAACAAAGTTGCTATCTATGATGATTATGGTAATGACATGTATGCTATAAAGAATAATGATAACCATGAAACTTGTCATCATGATTTTAATTTTCAATCCCATGATAGTTATTTTGTTGAGTTTGCTCCCACTACTATTCATGAGAATAAATTTGCTTATGTGGAGAGTAATAAAATTTCTATGCTTGTGGATCATGAAAAGAATGCTTTATGTGATAGTTATATTGTTGAATTCATTCATGATGCCACTGAAAATTATTATGAGAGAGGAACATATGCATCTACATATCTCAATAATATCAAGTTTTCTCTCTATGTGTTGAAAATTTCGAAGTTATGCATGTTTTGCCTTCCTATGCTAGTTGAAAGGATCGATATAGTTGACTAGAGGGGGGGGGGGGGATGAATAGGCAACTAACAATTTTTAGCTTTTCTTTACCAATTTAAACTTTGCATCAAAGTAGGTTGTCTAGATATGCAACTAGGTGAGCAACCTATATGATGCAACAACAACAAGCACACAAGCAAGCAAGGGATACAACACAAAATAAGCTTGCACAAGTAAAGGTAAGAGATAACCAAAAGTGGAGCCGGTGGAGACGAGGATGTGTTACCGAAGTTCCTTCCCTTTGAGAGGAAGTACGTCTCCGTTGGAGCGGTGTGGAGGCACAATGCTCCCCAAGAAGCCACTAGGGCCACCGTATTCTCCTCACACCCTCACATAATGCGAGATGCCGTGATTCCACTATTGGTGCCCTTGGAGGCAGCGACCGAACCTTTACAAACAAGGTTGGGGCAATCTCCACAACTTAATTGGAGGCTCCCAACGACACCACGAAGCTTCACCACAATGGAATATGGCTCCGCGGTGACCTCAACCGTCCAGGGTGCTCAAACACCCAAGAGTAACAAGATCCGCAAGGGATTAGTGGGGGGAATCAAATTTCTCTTGGTGGAAGTGTAGATCGGGGCCTTCTCAACCAATCCCTAGAAAATCAACAAGTTTGATTGGCTAGGGAGAGAGATCGGGCGAAAATGGAGCTTTGAGCAACAATGGTGCTTAGGAAGGGAAGAGGTGGTCAACTTGGGGAAGAAGACCCCCCTTTTATAGTGGGAGGAAAGATCCAACCGTTACCCACTTATTCAGCCCGCGACAGGCGGTACTACCGCACAAAGCCGTGGTAGTACTACCGCACAAAGCCGCGGTAGTACTACCGCTCTACGATGCGGTACTACCGCTCCCGCGGCATAGACTAGATGAGGCCCTGTTGTGTTAAAACAACGAGCGATAGAACCGCCGGAGCGGTACTACCGCGCGCCCTTGCGGTACTACTGCAAGGCAGGGTTCGACTAGGCAGGGAAGGCACGGACTAATAAAATTACATCCGTGGCTACTTCTGCTGATTCTCGGTCTGTGCAAAAATCCGGCACGGTACTACTGCACGCTGAGAGCGTTACTACCGCGTAGGGCGCGGATGTAAAAAATTACTTCGCTCCTACTTCCGCGCATGCCAGTGTTCTGGGCTAGAGGCCACGGTACTACCGCACCTGAGGAGCGGTACTACCACATAGCGCGGTACTACCGCTTCCCTGGCCGGTACTACCGTGGGCCACTGCGGTACTACTGCTCCGTTGAGCAGTACTACCGCACGCCACAGAACTATAGCACTTGGAGGCCTTCATTTTGTAAAGACACGGAAAAACGGACGGTGCTCCAAAGAAGCAAAGGAACGGTGGTGCAAAGGAACAGACGTGTACGTGTTGATTCCACCCTAACCTTTTCGAAGCGGACCCCCTCTTAATAGTACGTCTTTCCTACGACTCAAATCCACCGAAAAGAAACGTAGAGAAATGCCATCTTCACTAGGCTCCGAGGGGCACCGAATCGTCTTGTGCCTAGACATAAGATATCTGAAATTCTCAATGCACACGATTAGTCCGCAAAAGCATTGTCATCAATCACCAAAACCACATAGGGAGAAATATGCCCTTACACTAGTTGATTCTTGTTCTCATAATTTGTTTGATCACAAAATCCCTATGCATAGGAAGTGGGTTAGACTTAAATGTGCTAGTCATATGCTTCATGATGCTCTTGTTATGTTTCAATCCTTATCTTTTATGCGAGCATCATTGAAATCATCATGCCTAGCTAAAAGGCATTAAAGAAAAGCGCTTGTTGGGAGACAACCCAACATTTACCCCTACTATTTTTGTATGTTCACATAATTAAGCTACTGTAGTAGTCTTATTTTATAGCTTTTTTTTCAATAAAGTGCCAAGTAAAGCCTTTGGGATAGTGTGGATGATAGTTGACTTGATTCTGTGCAAAAACAGAAACTTTTGCGTCTAGTGCAGAAATTCCTGTCTTTTACTGGAACGTGGAAAAATTCTGAATTCTTTACAGTTGTTGGGTATACAAATTTCCTACGTTTTCCTAATTTTTCAGAATTTTTGGAGTTACAGAAGTATGACCTTAATTTCTGGAGTTACAAGTCTTCGAGATCAAGAGGTGCAGGTATGGTCCATAGATGGGAACTTTGCGATTGAAGACCGCGACCCGGAGCTCAACCCACATGATATGAGAGATATCAAGTTGTCCGGGAACTTGACGACGCGCCTCCTCACAAAGAAGCATCATATCCACGAGATAAGCATGCACCTTGTCCTTGTCACCAATGCGCGGAAAGAGAGTGTTGCAGAAGATCCGATGCATGACGTCAAGGAAAGGGTTGAGCACCCAAGTCTTCTTGCCATTGGCTAACGTCTTCTCCACAAGGAACGGTTGAAGCTTGTTCTTGTTGGCGGACTCTGGGTTGCCATGAGGGCAGACACCAATGGGCACATTGAGCCCCTCATCACGAATGTGCAGCATCTCCATGAATTCCTTCCACTTAGCAGACATCCTGTTCCCATTGGTCATCCAAGTCATAGTCCGCTCCTCATCCGTGTGGAAGTGGACGGAAGCAAAGAACTGAGCCACGATCTCCGGGTCAAAGTCCATGTGGAACGTGATAAATTCTTCAATGCCAAACTACTCCACCAAATCCAACGGCTCGCCAAAGTATGCCCGGTCCTTCTTCAGATGATCCATATCAATCCACTGAACTGGAACATAGATGTTCTGCTTGGACTTGATCACATCGAGGTATATGAGATTCTGCTGCTTGGTCCAGAAAAAATCATTCCCTCTAACATTCTCACGAGGCTTCACATAGGGGTTGAGCCTCCTTCGAGTGATGAACTCGGCTAGAGGCATCTCATCCATGCCCATATTTGGCTCGTTAAACTTGCTAGCTGTGGACTTGACGTTGCGTTGGGGGTTGGAGCCCTCAGGTGCTTCTTGGTTGCGAAGCCGCTTGGAGCTCGTGTCGCGGCTAGGATTCGAGCGACGGACATTGGAGCCACCACCTATGACACACAACACAAACACACGAGAAGAGCGAGAAGGGTCATTGCAAAGTCCAAGGCCAAAACCAAACGAAACACGTAGAAAGGAGATTGAGTGGATAAAACAAGGCAATTGTTAACTAAACGGTAGTACCGGGCCAGATCACGGATGTAAAATTTTACAGCCGCTCCAGCCGCGGTAGTACTGTGCCGGGGAGGCACGGTAGTACCGCGCCTGGAGCGGAAGTACAATTTTACTTCCGCGCCCGGGCGGTAGTACCGCGCGGGGCGGTTCACGAGCGAGTGAGCGGTAGTACCGCTCTAGGAGGAACGGTAGTACCGCACGGAACCAAATCGCAGATGAACAGCCTCTACGGATCTAAAAACATCCGTAAAAGTAGATCGGTACTACCGTTGATCAAAACTACACTGTTGTATCACACCAAATAGCATATCTACTGCACTAGCACTCTCCTACAATCTCCTCTTGCAAAGATTTAGCCGAAAATCACACGAACTACACATGCATCTCCCCAAGACCTAGAAGCACAAAAACGGGGCAAAAAGGAGAGGGACTAGGGGAGATACCGGGGTCCATGGCAAGAGGGCGAGGTGGGGAACGATCCCACCGGTCGGAATGCGAGGAGAGCGGCCGGAGACGGAGATCCGGCGAGGTCCTCCGGCGCCATTTTTGGGCAGGAGAGAGAGAGAGAGAGAGAGAGAGAGAGAGACGAAGTGGGGAAAAGAGATGAATGGGTATGGGGGAGTTGGAACTCCCCCTCCCCGCTCTTAACTCCCACGCGCTAGCGACAGCGCGGTAGTACCGCGGGTCATCACGGTATTACCGCCCGGGCGGAAGTACCGCTCTTCCAGCGGCAGTAAAAAATTACTGCCACGATGGAAGCGGTAGTACCGTGCCTGGGATGAAGCTGTGCATGCACAGGGCAACCCATCTCCTGCGGTAGTACCGTGGCTCACCACGGTAGTACCGTAAACCCAAGAAAGTGCAAGTTTTGACAAAAACAGAAAAACACGGCCTTTGCAATGCAACCTTCAAGCAACCGGACACGCATAAGAGCACACACACGAGGCAACTCAACCACAAACGTGGCTCAAGGGAAGGCAAAAGACAACAAGGACCAACCAAACATGAAACACAACCTCTTCAAAGAGAGGGCGGTGGCCGGAGCCACCTATGTTTGAGTCAATTGGTATGGCACCGCGAAGAATTATCCTTGGGCCCATGACCAAAACTCGTCTATGAAACACAAGTACCATCAAAAATGGCTAATGTGAAAGAGTTGATCAATTTATGCATAATGGGGGAGGGAGAGTTCATTGAGAGAACAACACTCCCCCTATGTCCATGCCTACACCTAAACAAGACATCAAGATGAGTATGGTGGGGTGTGCAAGGGTTCAAGCCACATTGCTCGAATCAATGATATTAGGTCATGCCTCAACTCGTGAAATCTTGCTTCATCCAAGGGCTTCGTGAAGATATCTGCAAGGTTATCATGAGTGTTGACATAGTTGAGCTCGATCTCCCCTCGCCTAATATGATCCCGGATAAAGTGATACCGAATCTCAATATGCTTCATCTTGAAGTGTTGCACCGGGTTGAGAGAGATCTTGATGGCACTTTCATTGTCACACCAAAGAGGCACTTTGTCACAAATGACACCGTAATCCTTTAAAGTTTGCCTCATCCAAAGAAGTTGAGCACAACAACTACCGGCGGCCACATACTCTGCTTCGGTGGACGAGAGAGACACACAACTTTGCTTCTTAGAAGACCAACTCACCAAAGAGCAACCAAGAAATTGGCACCGTCCGGAAGTTGACTTCCTATCCACTTTGTCTCCCACCCAATCCGAGTTCGAAAATCCCACAAGGTTGAAGTTTGCTCCTCTTGGGTACCATAAGCCAAAGTTTGGGGTATGAGCCAAATGTCGAAAGATTCGCTTGACCGCCACATAGTGGCTTTCCTTAGGTGCGGCTTGAAACTGAGCACAAATTCCCACACTCAACATGATATCCGGTCTAGATGCACAAAGGTAAAGCAAGGAGCCAATCATGGAGCGATATACCTTTTGATCCACCGCTTTACAATTGGGATCTATGTCAAGTTGGCATTTGACAGGCATTGGAGTGCAAGCCGGCTTGACATCACTTAGCTTGAATCTCTTGAGCATGTCTTGAGTGTATTTGGCTTGGTTGATGAATTTTCCTTCTCTTCTTTGCTTGATTTCGAACCCGAGAAAGAACTTCAACTCTCCCATCATGGACATCTTGAACTTCGAGGTCATGAGAGCGGCAAATTCCTCATTGAAAGCTTTGTTAGGGGAACCAAAGATAATATCATCAACATATAGTTGGCATACAAACAACTCCCCTTTGACCTTCTTAGTAAAAAGAGTGGGGTCGATTTTCCCAATTTCAAACCCACGATCTTGCAACAACTTGGTAAGGTGCTCATACCATGCACGTGGGGCTTGTTTAAGGCCATAGAGTGCCTTATCGAGTTGGTATACATGATTGGGGAAATCGGGATCCTCGAACCCCGGGGGTTGTTTGACATACACCAACTCATTAATAGGACCATTAAGAAAAGCACTCTTCACATCCATTTGTTGCAACTTGAAGTTATGATGAGAGGCATAAGCAATCAACAAACGAATAGATTCAAGGCGAGCAATGGGAGCAAAGGTTTCACCGTAGTCGATACCCTCGACTTGGGAGTAGCCTTGTGCTACCAACCGAGCCTTGTTGCGAACGATAATCCCATGAGCATCTTGCTTGTTCTTGAAAATCCACTTGGTTCCAATGACATTATGGTTCCCCGTTGGCCTTGGCACCAATCTCCACACCTTGTTGTGCTCGAAGTTGTTGAGTTCTTCATGCATGGCATTAAGCCAATCCGGATCCTCGAGCGCCTCATAGACCTTTTGGGGTTCAACACAAGAAACAAACGCGTGATGTTCACAATAGTTTGCTAATTGTCTACGAGTGGTTACCCCCTTTCTTAAGCTTCCAAGCACATTCGTCATGAGATGATTTTTGGTAGTGAGCTTGGATGCAATCTTAGCGGCACGACGCTCCAATTCCTCCTCAGGAGAGAGTTGAGGAGCGGTAACTTGATCATCTTGAGCGTCGTCTTGAGCTTGTTCTTGATCTTGAGCTTGCTCTTGATCTTGAACTTGCTCGGTGGTGAGAACTTGACCTTGGGCATCACTTGGTGGTTCACCACCATCTTGAGGTTGATCTTGCCCTTGATCTTGTTCATTTGGTTGAGGGCCTTCACTTTGTTCTTCGGAAGCGTGTGGGTCTTGGGTTGGTGATGGTTCCACTTGAGTGGAACATTGTCCTTCTCCTTCGGCCACAAGGGGTTCCTCAATGAGTAGGATATGACCAACACCCATTCTTCTTATGGCTTGGGGAGGAATTTCATCACCTACATCACAAGTACCACTTTGCTCCACTTGGGAGCCGTTATTCTCATCAAACTCCACGTTACACGTCTCCTCAATGAGTCCGGTGGACTTGTTGAGGACACGGTAAGCATGAGAGTTTGTAGCATAACCAACAAATATGCCCTCATGAGCTCTAGCCTCAAATTTAGACAAACAAACACCTTTCTTGAGAATGAAACACTTACACCCGAACACCCGGAAGTACTTGAGGTTAGGCTTGTTACCGGTGAGTATCTCATATGGAGTCTTGTTCAAGCCTTTGCGGAGATAGAGCCGATTGGATGCATGACAAGTGGTGTTGATGGATTCAGCCCAAAAGTTGTACGGACACTTGAACTCCGCCATCATGGTCCTTGCTGCATCCATCAACGTCCGGTTCTTCCTCTCCGCTACACCATTTTGTTGAGGGGTGTAAGGTGCGGAATATTGATGCTTGATCCCCTCATCACTAAGAAACTCATCCAAGGTGTAGTTCTTGAACTCGGTGCCGTTGTCACTTCTTATCGTCAAGATCTTTGCATTGTGTTGGCGTTGAGCTTCATTTGCAAAGTCGATGACGGTTTGTTGGGTCTCGCTCTTCCTCTTGAAGAAATATACCCAAATGTATCTTGAATAATCATCCACAATCACCAAGCAATACTTTCTACCCCCAAGACTATCAAAGTATGGAGGTCCAAAGAGATCCAAGTGAAGGAGCTCCAAGGGCCTCTTCGAGTAGATGATAGTCATGGGAGGGTGAGCCTTCTCATGTAGCTTTCCTTCGATACAAGCACTGCAAGCACTATCTTTGGCAAAACTAACATTTGTTAGTCCACGGACATGGTCCCCCTTGAGAAGACTTTGCAAGGATCTCATATTGACATGGGCTAAACGGCGATGCCAAAGCCAACCCACGTCAACTTTAGCCATTAGGCATGTCGCGGTCTTAGTGGGTCGCTCCGAAAAGTTAATCACATAAAGACCGTTCTCGACATGCCCAACAAAGGCTACTTTAAGAGTCTTGCTCCACAAGAGGGCCACGGTATCAATATCAAAGAAAGTGGCAAAGCCCATGAGTGCAAGTTGACGAACGGAAAGTAAATTGTATGCAAGGGACTCAACAAGCATGACTTTCTCGATCGTGAGATCATGAGAAATGACAACCTTGCCATGACCCAATACCCTAGAAGACGAGGCATCACCCCACTCGACATTGGTGGGCATAGATGAAATCTTGTGCACGTCCACCACCAAGTCCTTGCTTCCGGTCATATGATTTGTGGCTCCACTATCGAGCAACCATGATCCCCCACCGGAAGCAAACACCTACAAGAGATCAATGCTTGGTTTTAGGTACCCATTTTGTAATGGGTCCTTTGATGTTAGCAACAAGGGTCTTGGGAACCCAAATAGACCATTCAATGTACTCATAAGAAGAACCAACAAATTTGGCATAAACATGGCCATCACTAGCATGGCATAACACATAAGAAGGGTTAAAGTCGCCGGCTTTGTTGGAAGGAGTGGCATTGCCCTTCTTGACACCACCACCCTTCGCATTGTTCTTCTTCTCCTTAGGAGTACCCTCTCCCTCATTCACAAATGTTTGCTTGAGAGAAGAAGGTTGTTTGGTCTTGTTATTCTTCTTCTTCTTCTTGGACTTGGGTGCAAACCCAATCCCCTCCTTGCCCACGGTGAAAGGTCGGAGATGCGCAATATCTTCGGGAGTGAAGTTGCTTGGGTTGTGCGGGTAGAAACCATGCTCAATAATTCTCCAAAGATTAGTAGAACTATGATTTAAATGGCGTTTAAAGCGATAGACCCAAGAGGCAAAATCCTCATTTTTCACAAGCTTAGGAGGAGGACCAACATGATTCATATGCGTGGAGGGAACCGGTCCTCCATAAGTAATTGGAGGTTCAACATTGGCAAAGATGCCATTTTTACTTCTACCACTAGGCAAAGGAACTTGTTCACTAGTAGCTTCCCCCTTATTGGAGTTAGCATCCGTCACCTTGTTAGCGGGTTCAACCACTTTCAACGGTGCAGTGGATAATTTAAGGCCTTCTAAAAACTTATTGAACATGCCTTCAACCTCGGTCATCATGGAGGTTTTCAATGTGTCCAAAGCCGCATTGAACTCCTCACGAGAGACCGAGGATCCCCCATCGGCCGTAGGCGAGAACGGATTCACACCGGAGTGCTCCTCCCCACCTTCTACGGTGTCAACCATACTCTTCGGACGACAAAGTCCTTAATAAAGAGACGAGGCTCTGATACCAATTGAAAGGATCGATATAGTTGACTAGAGGGGGGGGGGTGAATAGGTAACTAACAATTTTTAGCTTTTCTTTACCAATTTAAACTTTGCATCAAAGTAGGTTGTCTAGATATGCAACTAGGTGAGCAACCTATATGATGCAACAACAACAAGCACTCAAGCAAGCAAGGGATACAACACAAAATAAGCTTGCACAAGTAAAGGTAAGAGATAACCAAAAGTGGAGCCGATGGAGACAAGGATATATTACCAAAGTTCCTTCCCTTTGAGAGGAAGTACGTCTCCGTTGGAGCGGTGTGGAGGCACAATGCTCCCCAAGAAGCCACTAGGGCCACCGTATTCTCCTCATACCCTCACATAATGCGAGATGCCGTGATTCCACTATTGGTGCCCTTGGAGGCGGCGACCGAACCTTTACAAACAAGGTTGGGGCAATCTCCACAACTTAATTGGAGGCTCCCAACGACACCACGAAGCTTCATCACAATGGAATATGGCTCCGCGGTGACCTCAACCGTCTAGGGTGCTCAAACACCCAAGAGTAACAAGATCTGCAAGGGATTAGTGGGGGGAATCAAATTTCTCTTGGTGGAAGTGTAGATCGGGGCCTTCTCAACCAATCCCTAGAAAATCAACAAGTTTGATTGGCTAGGGAGAGAGATCGGGCGAAAATGGAGCTTTGAGCAACAATGGAGCTTAGGAAGGGAAGAGGTGGTCAACTTGGGGAAGAAGACCCCCCTTTTATAGTGGGAGGAAAGATCCAACCGTTACCCACTTATTCAGCCCGCGACAGGCGGTACTACCGCACAAAGCCGCGGTAGTACTACCGCTCTACGATGCGGTACTACCGCTCCCGCGGCAGAGACTAGATGAGGCCCTGTTGTGTTAAAACAACGAGCGGTAGAACCGCCGGAGCGGTACTACCCCGCGCCCTTGCGGTACTACCGCAAGGCAGGGTTTGACTAGGCAGGGAAGGCACGGACTAATAAAATTACATCCATGGCTACTTCCGCTGATTCTCGGTCTGTGCAAAAATCCGGCACGGTACTACCACACGCTGAGAGCGGTACTACCGCGTAGGGCTCGGATGTAAAAAATTACTTTCGCTCCTACTTCCGCGCATGCCAGTGTTCTGGGCTAGAGGCCACGGTACTACCGCACCTGAGGAGTGGTACTACCGCATAGCGCGGTACTACCGCTTCCCTGGCCGGTACTACGATGGGCCACTGCGGTACTACTTCTCCGTTGAGCAGTACTACTACACGCCACAGAACTATAGCACTTGGAGGCCTTCATTTTGTAAAGACACGGATAAACGGACGGTGCTCCAAAGAAGCAAAGGAAAGGTGGTGCAAAGGAACAGACGTGTACGTGTTGATTCCACCCTAACCTTTCTGAAGCGGACCCCCTCTTAATAGTATGGCTTTCCTACGACTCAAATCCACCGAAAAGAAACATAGAGAAACGCCGTCTTCACTAGGCTCTGAGGGACACCGAATCGTCTTGTGCCTAGACATGAGATATCTGAAATGCTCAATGCACACGATTAGTCCGCAAAAGCATTGTCATCAATCACCAAAACCACATAGGGAGAAATATGCCCTTACACTAGTTGATTCTTGTTCCCATAATTTGTTTGCTCACAAAATCCCTAAGCATAGGAAGTGGGTTAGACTTAAATGTGCTAGTCATATGCTTCATGATGCTCTTGTTATGTTTCAATCCTTATCTTTTATGCGAGCATCATTGAAATCATCATGCCTAGCTAAAAGGCATTAAAGAAAAGCGCTTGTTGGGAGACAACCCAATATTTACCCCTACTGTTTTTTATGTTCACATAATTAAGCTACTGTAGTAGTCTTGTTTTATAGCTTTTTTTTCAATAAAGTGCCAAGTAAAGCCTTTGGGATAGTGTGGATGATAGTTGACTTGATTCTGTGCAAAAACAGAAACTTTTGCGTCCAGTGCAGAAGTTCCTGTCTTTTACTGGAACGTGTAAAAATTCTAATTTTTTTACAGTTGATGGGTATACAAATTTCCTACGTATTCCTAATTTTTCAGAATTTCTGGAATTACAAAGTATGACCTTAATTCAGATCTTTACGTACTGTTCTATTTTTGATAGATTCTGTTTGCAATGCATGGTTTGCTTATTTTATGGTTTCTATGGCTTATATTGCTTAATATAAATTGTGAAAATTGTAGAGTACAGTAGGCATTGTGTGAGAACAATTATGAATCTTATCTTGACAGTACCAAAGTGAATGATTTGTCTTTATCATACTAACCCATCTCACGAAGTTCCGTTAAGTTTTGTGTGATTGAAGTTTTCAAGTTTTGCGTGAGATATTGAAATGAGGAGAATAAGGAGTGACAAGACCCTAAGCTTGGGGATGCCCAAGGCACCTCAAGTTAATTGTTGACACCTGATTTTGGCACAATGCAGAATGCAATAGAGATGGCCTCAAATGACAAGATATTCTACATGAGAAACTTCACATTGCTGAGTGGAACGACTTTGATGTTTGGACCATAATCATTCGGCATCATATCAAAGACCAAAACTACACTCGGATTGTCATGTTTAGGTGTTCTGAGTGCTTTTTGGTCGATTACGCCTCCAAGACAATCTCGGATGAAGGAATGCTCTACATGAGTTGTCTTCGTCTCATCGAATCGGTTGATTTTCATATAAAATCGTCTCAATCCGAGTTCGTATGTAAAAGTTAGAGCTATCTGAATGCAGCCCTGTCAAGAGGCAAAATATGGCGCGCCCCATCAGACACATGTCTGATGGGTGTCTGATGCAATGCGTGAGTAATTAGCCCTTCAAGATGGCCTCGAATCGAAAAACGTTCAATATAAAAGTTGTTCGTCTCGTCGAAACGGTCAACTTTGCTTTTGGGCACATTTCCATCCGAGGTCGTTTACTGCCTCAAAAAAGACCCGCAAGGTGCAGCCAGAAAACTTGCCGGGATGGAAACCTTGTCGGAGAAATCTTGCCGGGAACAGTAACCTTGCCGGGGTGAGAAAACTTGACGGGATGGAAACCTTGCCGGGGAAATCTTGCCGGGAACAGTAACCTTGTCGGGGTGAGAAAACTGCCAGGATGGAAACCTTGCCGGAGAAATCTTGCCGGGAACAGTAACCTTGCCGGGGTGAGAAAACTTGATGGGATGAAAACCTTGCCGGGGAAATCTTGCCGGGAATAGTAACCTTGTCGGGGTGAGAAAACTGCTAGGATGGAAACCTTGCCGGAGAAATCTTGCCGGGAACAGTAGAAACTGTCAAGGCCAATCCGACCAGATGCTGAAGATGGGCTTAAATACTTATCTTGATGGCCTCGGATGAAAAAGTGTTCAACATGAAAGTTGTTCGTAACGTCGAAATGGTCAACTTTGCTTTTGGAGTCATCATCATCCGACGTAGTATACGACCTGCAGAGACGCTACAAGAGTCAGGCGGTCCAGTCAGCTACATGAACGAGTCCGACCCAAAATTAAAGATGACCCCGTGGAGTATTCAAGATGGCCTTATTTGGGAAAGCGATCAACATACAGATTGTCGGCCTCGTCGAAACACACAAAATTGATATTTGGACCGTCTCCATCGGAAGTCATATGCAGGTCCACAGCCCACGCAAGGAAGACAGAAGATTGGACCAGATTCGGGATGGATCCGAGTGGGACCAGAACTAGGACTCTAGGACGTGAATTGATGTAATTTTCTTGTAAGGAAAGCCTAGATTGAATCCTTTGCTTGTACGAGAAGTCCAGCCGCCTCTTATATGTGTTGGGGGTGACGGCCGATTGAACAACACACAATCGAACAAATCAATAGACTACTTTTTATCTACGTTTTATCTCTCCATCGTTTTTCTTCCTCGTTCTTCGCTGTTCCTCGAGTTTGAGAGCTGCGAATCCCGAGGCTCTAGGGGTGAGCGAATCGACCTAGGGCAGCCCATTGCCGCCGCGTGCCCTGACGGGGTCCCTCCCGGGCGTGTGGGGTTTTGGGTCTCCAAAAGCGCCCGCCGACTGTCCTGCGTATCGCGCTGTCGGTCGGGTCTCCTTCGACGTGAGCTGCGGTGCATCACCCCCAGCATCGAGGGTACACGTGACGTGTTCGTGTGTCAACATTAATATTCAAGGAAGATCCAAGCAACTAAGCTTGGGGATGCCCCGGAAGGCATCCCCTCTTTCGTCTCCAACATTATCGGTAATCTTACTTGGGGCTATATTTTCATTCGTCACATGATATGAGTTTTGCTTAGAGCGTCATTTTATTTTATTTTGATTTGCTTGCTGTTATTTACAATAATGTTTTGCATCTTTCATTTCAATAAAAATGCCAAGGATAGCCTTTACCATGCTTATCTTGCAAGTATATGAGTTGCTGTTTCAAAACAGAAAGTTTATCGCTGTTGCAAAAATTCTCCAGAAAAGTAAGAATATGATAAAATTTTGAATTTTTTTGCACAATAAGCTATGATAAATTTTTTACAGTGTGGAAATTTACAGAATTTTTGGAGTTAGGTAAGTATGAGTACAATTGCACTCTTTACAGACTGTCCTGTTTACATAGTCATCATATATTTGAATTATATCATGCCAAGATGTTTACATAGACAGCATGTATCTGAATTATGGCATGCCAACCCATTTTCTAAAGACATAATATAGTTATATCATCTCATCCTGTTTACATAGTCATCATATTTTGAATTATGTCATTCTATCCGTGAATTATATCATGCCATCATGTTTCCATCGACGGCATGTATGTGAATTATGGCATGCCAACTACTTTAATAGACACATCGTATAGTTATATCATGTCATCCTGTTTACATAGTCATCATATTTTGAAGTATGTCATTCTGTCCTGTTTAGTTAACTATCATATATGTGAAATTGTGTCATGCTATCTGATACGTCTCCAACGCATCTATAATTTATGAAGTATTCATGCTGTTATATTATCATTCTTGGGTGTTTTACAATCATTTTATAGCAACTTTATATCATTTTTTAGGACTAACCTATTGACCCAGTGCCCAGTGCCAGTTGCTGCTTTTTGCTTGTTTTTTACATTGCAGGAAATCAATATCAAATGGAGTCCAAACACCGCGAAACTTTTTGTGGATTTTTTATGGACCAAAAGACATCCAATGGGCTAGAGCAGCATTTGGGGGGTGCCCCGAGGGGAGCACAACCCACCAGGGCGCGCCCCAGTGGGTTGTGCCCACCTCGGTGGCCTCCCGTACCCCCTCTTCGCCCTATAAATTGTCAAATACTCCAAAACCCTCGGGGGCAGCCCTAGATCAGAAGTTCCGCCGCCGCAAGGCCTCTGTATCCACGAGATCCAATCTAGACCCCGTTTCGGCACCCTGCCGGAGGGGGAGATCATCACCGGTGGCTATCTTCATCATCCCGGCGGCCACCGCGATGAGGAGGGAGTAGTCCACCCTCGGGGCTGAGGGTTTGTACCAGTAGCTATGTGTTTAATCTCTCTCTCTCGTGTTCTTGAGATTTCACGATCTTGATGTATCACGGGCTTTGTTAATATAGTCGGATCATATGGTGTTTTCCCCTCTCTATCTTGTTGTGAATTGAGTTTTCCCTTTGAGATTTCGTTTTATCGGATTGAATACTTTTATGGATTTGAGAGCACTTGATATATGTCTTGCATATGGATACCCGTGGTGACAATGGGGTATTATTTTGATTCACTTGATATATGTTTTGGCACTCAACTCGCGGATTCCCGAGGTGACATTGGGGTAATCTATGCATATGGGTTGATGCACGTTCTTGTCTTTGTTTCTCCGGTAGAAATCTTGGGGCACTCTTTGAGGTTCTTTGTGTTGGATTGAGTATGATGAATCTGAAATTGTTCGATGCATATCGTATAATTAACTCACGAGTACTCGCGGTGACATTGGGGTATCTAGGTGACATTAGAGTTGGTTGATGTGTATCATATGGTGTTATTTTAGTACGAACTCTTGATAGATTGATCGGAAAGGATAACTTGATGTTATGTTAGTACGAACTCTTGATAGATCGATCGGAAAGAATAGCTTTGAGGTGGTTTCGTACCCTACAAACAATTTATTCTTATGTTCTCCGCTAGATAGGACTTTGGTGTGATTCTTCATCGCACGTTGAGGGATAGTTATATGATCCAATTAGATTAGCATTGTTGAGAGATTGCACTAGCGAAAGTACGGACCCTAGGCCTTGTTTTCAAGCATTGCAATACCGTTTGTGCCCTGTTTTATCACTTGCTACCTTGCTGTTTTTATTTATTCAGATTATAAAAATATATTTCTACCATCCATATTACACTTTTATCACCATCTCTTCGCCGAACTAGTGCATCTATACAATTTGCCATTGTAGGGTGTGTTGGGGACACAAGAGACTTTTTGTTATTTGGTTGCAGGGTTGTCTGAGAGAGACCATCTTCATCCTACGCCTCCCACGGATTGATAAACCTTAGGTCATTCACTTGAGGGAAAATAGCTACTGTCCTACAAAACTCTGCGTTTGGAGGCCCAACACGAGTCTACAAGAATAAAGTTGCGTAGTAGACATCAAGCTCTTTTCTGGCGCCGTTGCTGGGGAGCTGAGTGCATGAAGGTATATCTTTAGATCTTGCAATCGAATCTTTTAGTTTCTTGTTTTATCACTAGTTTGGTTTATAAAAAGAAAACTAAAAAAATGGAATTGAGATTGCATCATATTATTCATCTTTATAATGTCTTTCGGTAAAATGATGAAAAGGAAAATTGTGCTCAATTGATAGAAGAAGAATTCAATAAAATGTTTGGCATAAGTGATAAGCATGATTGCAGTATTGTTGGTATGAACTCTATGAATATCCATGATGCTAATGATATGCAAAGTTACAAGCTTGGGGATGCTATGTTTGATGAAGATGATATTTTTAGTCCCCCAAGTTTTGATGTGTAAATTTGTTATAATGGTAGCATGCCTCCTATTTATGATGATTATATTGATGAAAGTGGGTTTGGAAGAGTGTCAACTTTAGATAAGAATGATCCCACTATTTTGGAGGGTGTTGAATCTTTTCACAATTTTGATAAAATTGGATTTGGAGAGGTCATGACTTTATTTAGTGATGAATCCACGATTTTGGAAGAGGTTTCAATTGATTATGAAAACAAAGTTGCTATATATGATGATTATGGTGATGACATGTATGCTATAAAGAATAATGATAACCATGAAACTTGTCATCATGATTTTTATTTTCAATTGGATTATGCCTCGCATGATAGTTATTTTGTTGAGTTTGCTCCCACTACTATTCATGACAATAAATTTGCTTATGTGGAGAGTAAGAAAATTTCTATGCTTGTGGATCATGAAAAGAATGATTTATGTGATAGTTATACTGTTGAATTCATTCATGATGCTACTAAAAATTATTATGAGAGAGGAACATATGCTTTTACATATTTCAATAATATCAAGTTTCCTCTCTATATGTTGAAAGTTTTGAAGTTGCACTTGTTTTGCCTTCCTATGCTAGTTGATTCTTGCTCCCATGAATTGTTTGCTCACAAAATTCCTATTCATAGGAAGCGGGCTAGACTTAAATGTGCTAGCCATATGCTTGATGATGCTCTCTTTTGTGTTTCAATTCTTATCTTTTATGTGAGCATCATTAAAATCATCATGCCTAGCTAAAAAGGCATTAAAGAAAAGCGCTTGTTGGGAGACAACCCAACATTTACCCTTAATGTTTTTGTGTGTTCACATGATTAAGTTACTGTATTAATCATGTTTTATTGCTTTTGTTTCAATAAAATGCCAAGTAAAGCCTTTGGGATAGTGTGAGTGATAGTTGACTTGATTCTGTGCAAAAGCAGAAACTTTTGCGTCCAGTGCAGAAATTCTTATCTTTTACTTGAACGCGAAAAAACTCTGAATTTTTTACAGTTGATGGGTACATAAATTTTCTACGTTTTCCTAATTTTTTAGAATTTTTGGAATTACATAAGTATGGCGTTAATTCAGATCTTTACATACTGGTCTGTTTTTGACAGATTCTGTTTTCAATGCATAGTTTGCTTGTTTCCTAGTTTCTATGGCTTATATTGCTCAATATAAATTTTAGAAATGATAAGTTACAGTAGGCATTGTGCGAAATTTTTTAAATAAGAGAGAGTCCTCAAATTTCTACCCATTTACTTAACTACTCGTTTGATCTTCACTTATATCTTTTTGGAGTAGCTTGTCATTTACTCTTGTGCTTCACTTATATCCTATGAGTAAATTGTTGAATAAATTGAATATAATGAAGTTGAAATTATATGTTCATATCATGCCTAGTGGTACCTTCATATTGGGTTTAGAAAGTGAAATCTTTTGAAGCTTGACAATCACAATATTGGTCATACAAGCAATTCATGAATGATTACTATAAGGAAGAGAACTTTCACATGCAAATACACTATCTTGGAAATCTTTTGTGATTGTGAGCCCCCATCAAAATATTATATGCCAAAATTGTTGACGTTGGACAAGGAAGACAATGTAATGATTTATGTTTGTTCATATTCACATAGAAGTTATATTGTCATAGATCCTTCAACATGTGGTGCTTGCCCCCCCATCCTTGCTAGCCAAAAATTCTACACCAAGTAGAGATACTACTTGTGCATCCAAAAACCCTTAAACCCAAATCTTATTTTCAAGAGTCCACCATACCTACCTAAGGATTGAGCAAGATCCTTCAAGTAAGTTGTCATCGGTGCAATAAGGCAATAAAAATTGCTTCTAAAAGTGTTAGATCATTTAGTGTAAGAGAAAATTGAGCGTTGTACGAACTTGTGATGGCAAAGAATAAAAGCGACAGACTGCATAATAAAGGTTGCTATCATAAGGGGCAATATAACGTGACATTCTTTTGCACTAAGGGGTTGAGCATACAAACAAAAAGCGCATGGCAACCTCTGCTTCCCTCTACGAAGGGCCTACCTTTTACTTTTATGTATTTACTTTCATGCAAGAGTCAAAGTTTTTCTTTCTATTCCTTTTTATTTTTCTCTTTTGGCAAGCATCATGTGGTGAGGAAAGATATAGGCACATATATCCAGTTGGATATGGGTAGCATGAGTTATTATTGTTGACATCACCCTTGAGATGAATACGTTGGGAGGCGAAATTATAAGCCCCTATCTTTCTATGTGTCCGGTTGAAACGTTTTGCTCATGTGTATGCGGTGAGTGTTAGCAATCATAGAAGACTACCTAATGGTTGAGTATGTGGAGCTCTTACTTAGACTTTGTTGAATAAGTTGAATTGCAATTGCTTGGTGACTGAGAACATAGGTTGTTGAGTTTCAAGAGAATTTATTGTTTGAACCTTAACATGTGAATTGGTTGCTACTTTAATATGAGAAATTTTATAAGAAAGAATTGCTATTATGATGCTAGGAAAAGTGATTGAAATTGTCATTGATCAAACTTGTGCACTTTGCTAGCATTCACACTTCATAAATTATTTCTTTTACATTTACCTACTCGAGGACAAGTAGGAATTAAGCTTGGGGATGCTGATACGTCTCCAACGTATCTATAATTTATGAAGTATTCATGCTGTTATATTATCATTCTTGGATGTTTTACAATCATTTTATAGCAACTTTATATCATTTTTTGGGACTAACCTATTGACCCAGTGCTCAGTGCCAGTTGCTGTTTTTTGCTTGTTTTTTACATCACAGGAAATCAATATCAAACGGAGTCCAAACACCGCGAAACTTTTTGTGGATTTTTTATGGACCAGAAGACATCCAATGGGCCAGAGCAGCACCTGGGGGGTACCCCGAGGGGGGCACAACCCACCAGGGCGCGCCTGGGCCCCCAGGCACGCCCCGGTGGGTTGTGCCCACCTCGATGGCCTCCCGTACCCCCTCTTCGCCCTATAAATTGTCAAATATTCCAAAACCCTTGGGGGAAGCCCTAGATCAGAAGTTTCGCCGCCGCAAGGCCTCTGTATCCACGAGATCCAATCTAGACCCCGTTCCGGCACCCTGCCGGAGGGGGAGATCATCACCGGTGGCCATCTTCATCATCCCGGCGGCCACCACGATGAGGAGGGAGTAGTCCACCCTCGGGGATGAGGGTTTGTACCAGTAGCTATGTGTTTAATCTCTCTCTCTCTCGTGTTCTTGAGATTTCACGATCTTGATGTATCGCGGGCTTTGTTAATATAGTCGGATCATATGGTGTTTTCCCCTCTCTATCTTGTTGTGAATTGAGTTTTCCCTTTGAGATTTCGTTTTATCGGATTGAATACTTTTATGGATTTGAGAGCACTTGATATATGTGTTGCATATGGATACCCGTGGTGACTATGGGGTATTATTTTGATTCACTTGATATATGTTTTGGCACTCAACTCGCGGATTCCCGAGGTGACATTGGGGTAATCTATGCATATGGGTTGATGCACGTTCTTGTCTTTGTTTCTCCGGTAGAAATCTTGGGGCACTCTTTGAGGTTCTTTGTGTTGGATTGAGTATGATGAATCTGAAATTGTTCGATGCATATCGTATAATTAACTCACGGGTACTCGCGGTGACATTGGGGTATCTAGGTGACATTAGAGTTGGTTGATGTGTATCATATGGTGTTATTTTAGTACGAACTCTTGATAGATTGATCGGAAAGGTAACTTGATGTTATGTTAGTACGAACTCTTGATAGATCGATCGGAAAGAATAGCTTTGAGGTGGTTTCGTACCCTACAAACAATTTATTCTTATGTTCTCCGCTAGATAGGAACTTTGGAGTGATTCTTCATCGCACGTTGAGTGATGGTTATATGATCCAATTATATTAGCACTGTTGAGAGATTGCACTAGCGAAAGTACGGACCCTAGGCCTTGTTTTCAAGCATTGCAATACCGTTTGTGCTCCGTTTTATCACTTGCTACCTTGCTGTTTTTATTTATTCAGATTATAAAAATATATTTCTACCATCCATATTACACTTTTATCACCATCTCTTCGCCGAACTAGTGCACCTATACAATTTGCAATTGTATTGGGTCTGTTGGGGACACAAGAGACTTTTTGTTATTTGGTTGCAGGGTTGTTTGAGAGAGATCTTCTTCCTCACTTGTACGGAAAACCCCCACTCCTCTTCTCCCTCACTCGTACAGAAAACCCCAGCCCTCCTTCTTCCTCGCTCCTACAAAAAAAAACCATCCCTCCTTCCCCACTCGCACAACCACTAGGTTCGTCTCTCGCTACTATTCTCAAACCCGTGAGCTCGATGCGACAACCATAAGGAAAATGGAGTCGGCTGGCCCTAGCGCCAAGAAGATGAGGCTCCCGGCAGCGGCGATGCTAGTTGTAGATCCAGCACCCGGCAGCGCGGGGAGAAGCGGCGAGCGCCCCCGGATCTAAGGAACCCGTAGAATCTCGGGTGGACCGCATCAGCGATCTCCTGGACGCCATCCTTGGGGAGATCATCCCCTTCTCCCCACCAAGGATGGCTGCCGCACACAAGTCCTCGCATCTCGGTGGCGCACTCTCTGGTGCACCGCGCCTCTTAATCTCGACTGTCGTCAGCTATCTGTCGTTCATGATTTTGAACTCCTCAGAACCGTCATCTCCTCCCACCAGGGCTCCATTCAACGCCTTTGCATCCCGACACACTACTTGCTATCTATACCCTCTACGGTGGACGCCTGGCTGACATCCCCTGATTCGAAAAACTCCAGCAGCTTGAGTTCTACCATTACTACGAAAATTGCATACCACAAACCTAACGCCATGTATTTGTGCCCACAACACTGTTGTCCATCGCGTGGTTTTCCTCATCTCTCCACACTGCCACCTTCGCCCAGTGCCATCTACCAGACAATCTGGTACAAA
This sequence comes from Thinopyrum elongatum, assembly GCA_011799875.1. NCBI lineage: Eukaryota > Viridiplantae > Streptophyta > Magnoliopsida > Poales > Poaceae > Thinopyrum > Thinopyrum elongatum. The sequence continues at coordinate 517,872,105 of CM022303.1, forward strand.
TGCTTCAACTCCCATTGCTAAAAAAACTTTTGCTTGTGGTGGTTGATCTGTCGGAGGCCTCTCTGCACAACATCATCCACTCCACTTGCCCTTCCCTGGAGCGCTTGCTGCTTGTTTTGGGAATAGAAATCCGTATCGGTTGTCTCCAAATAATGTCGCCTCACCTTAAAAGCATCTATTATATACATAAAATAGAAGTCAAACGAGCCATCGTATTAATCCACATAGCCTAAAATTATATCGTCCCTTTGATTATAATAATAACGATTGAGATTAAAAGATATTACGTAACATCCAAAAACATAGCATATTGATCTGTGTCATGTGTACACAAGCATAAGCTATAGGCGTGGAAGGACTTGCATCGTGTCCAAAAAAAGAAAAGACTACCATCACGTCAAAAAAGGACATCCATATACATAACAGATTGATCTGTCATGTTTCTCTAAAAAAAAAAGATTGATCTGTCACGTGTACACATCCAGAAGGTGTAGGCCTGGACGGACCCCTAAAAAGTGGACTTGCATTGTGTCAAAAAAAAGACTACCATCACGTACAAAAAACAAAACTTGCAGTAATTGTACTTGGTGTCCTACAAGGCTTGCTGTTACCTCAAAAAAGGTAATACCCCAGTTTTTAGCTGGAATTAAAATAAAAAACAGGAGCATACTAATATTTTGTTTTTGTTTTTTTAAACTAGGATCACAAGGAATACAACCAAATTACTAGGCTAAAAGATCTATCTATTATATAATTATTAAAATGATAGAAAACTAGGAAATATAAGTACATATGCATGTCTCCTTATCCGGTATGATTTCTAGTTGGAATTTGTTTTGAAGGACAACAACTCATCGTCGAAGATGCCCCTTCACTTCAAAGGTTGTGATATGTCTCCAACGTATCTATAATTTATGAAGTATTCATGCTGTTATATTATCATTCTTGGATGTTTTACAATCATTTTATAGCAACTTTATATCATTTTTGGGACTAACCTATTGACATAGTGTCCCGTGCCAGTTGTTGTTTTTTGCTTGTGTTTTTACATCGCAGAAAATCAATACCAAACGGAGTCCAAACGCAATGAAACTTTTTGGAGATTTTTTCCGGACCAGAAGACACCCGGTGGGCCAAAGAAGTACCAAAGGGGAGCTCCGAGGAGAGCACAACCCACCAGGGCGTGCCTGTGGGCCCAGGCGCGCCCAGGTGGGTTGTGCCCACCTTGGTGGCCTCCCGCACTGCCTCTTCGCCCTATAAATTCCCAAATATTCCAAAAACCCTTGGGGTAACCCTAGATCAGAAGTTCCGCCGCCGCGGGCGTCTGTAGCCACGAAAAACTAATCTAGACCCCTTTCCGGCACCCTGTCGGAGGGGGAAATCATCACCAGTGGCCATCTTCATCATCCCGGCGGCCACCATGATGAGGAGGGAGTAGTACACCCTTCGGGCCGAGGGTTTGTACCAGTAGCTATGTGTTTAATCTCTCTCTCTTGTGTTCTTGAGATGGCATGATCTTGATGTATCGCGGGCTTTGTTAATATAGTCGGATCATATGGTGTTTTCCCCTCTCTATCTTGTTGTGAATTGAGTTTTCCCTTTGAGATTTCATTCTTATCGGATTGAATACTTTTATGGATTTGAGAACACATTATGTATGTCTTGCTATGAATACCCGTGGTGACAATGGGGTATCATATTGATTCACTTGATATATGTTTTGGCACTCAACTCGCGGATTCCCGAGGTGACATTGGGGTAATCTAAGCATAGGGGTTGATTCATGTTTTCATCCTTGTTTCTCCGGTAGAAATCTTGGGGCACTCTTTGAGGTTCTTTGTGTTGGATTGAGTATTATGAATCTGAAATTGTTTGATGCATATCGCATAATCAACTAAGGGATACTCGCGGTGACATTGGAGTATCTAGGTGACATTAGAGTTGGTTGATGTGTATCATATGGTGTTATTTTAGTACGAACTCTTGGTTAGATCGATCAGAAAGAATAGCTTGGTGTTATTTTAGTACGAACTCTAGGATAGATTGATCGGAAAGAATAGCTTTGAGGTGGTTTCGTACCCTACAAACAATTTCTTCTTATGTTCTCCGCTAGATAAGAACTTTGGAGTGATTCTTCGTCGCACGTTGAGGGATGGTTATATGATCCAATTATATTAGCATTGTTTAGAGATTGCACTAGCGAAAGTATGGACCCTAGGCCTCATTTTCAAGCATTGCAATACCATTTGTGCTCCATTTTATCAATTGCTACCTTGCTGTTTTTTATTGTTCCTATTAGAAAAATCAATATCTACTATCATTACTACACTTGTATCACCATCTCTTCGCCGAACTAGTGCACCTATACAAATTACCATTGTATTTGGTGTGTTGGGGACACAAGAGACTCTTTGTTATTTGGTTGCAGGGTTGTTTGAGAGAGACCATCTTCATCCTACGCCTCCCACGGATTGATAAACCTTAGGTCATCCACTTGAGGGAAAATTGCTACTGTCCTACAAAACTCTGCGCTTGGAGGCCCAACACGAGTCTACAAGAATAAAGTTGCGTAGTATACATCAGGTTGCCCCTTGATTATTGTTATATACCTTCGCAAATAACTGGCGTCTATGCACCTAAGCTGGAGACCTTGGGTGTAATTCATGATCCATTTAAATATAACAAGATGGTGTTTGGCTCCACACTTATTCATGTACTGTATATTATCATCTACACTTTTGTAATCATAAGCTGCATTTTTCATTTGTGCACATAAGTTTTATATCATCTTGGAGTACACCTTGGATACTAATATTATGTTATATGCGCAATGAAGAGTTCATCCATGGATAGCCTATCAAAGGTGCTGGATTCTGTCAAGATCTTATATATCGAAATGTTTAGTATTGATCTGAACACAATTATTGGCTTGCTGTGATGCTTTCCATGTCTGGAGAATTTGTATATAAAGGTGATTACTTCATGCACACAGAAAGCCCATATATATTGTACTAGAATTACCGTTCAGTTGTTGCTCTTTCGACATACTCTTTTTTTAGACCTTAACTATTTTCAATCCTCATGTCTACGTAGGCACTAACACATGGAGAAAAACATATAACCAATCGGTGGCATAATAAGCACCATGATTTTCTCAGTTCTCATGACATTCGTTTGAGGACATTAACGATGGAAGGATATGCATCCAACCAGGCAAACAGAAGCTTTGTCACATTCTTCCTATTGAATGCGAGGTTACTATTGTCAATGAGGCTTAAGATTTTCAACAAGAAATTTCTCACGGATGGATATGTTGAACAGCAAAAAAAGAAGTTCCAGGTGGACAAATGGGATTCTGAACGTGCTCGGCTTCTATTTACAACAACTTGTGGTCATATTCCAGTAAACTTTTTGGCACAGGATGTTGATTTTATGGATCAGACCAAACCATTTGTTTGTGACTACCAAAAATAGTGACTGGGTTAGATGTTATTGCCATGTTCAATTTGGGTTTTGTCTAAACCTAAAGAACAATTAATCCTTGTGCTTTTGTACTGTTTGTAAGCTTGAGTTAGATGTTGTTGCCCTTTTTAACTCGGCTGTGACTGTCATATTTTCTTTGAAACAAGGCAAATGGCTTTCCATTTCCTTAATTAAGACAGAAATATTGTAACAAATACCAACCAAGGGAAATAACATCACTCTCGCCGGCTGCTTGAGCTCATTGTTCATTACAGAACCCAAGTGCATAGCGCCCGCCAGCACCCACAAACTTATTTTGAGCTAGCACACCAAATAGGATGTAATTCTTCATAAGAAAGGCTGCATGCACATTACAGGTTTGGATTCTGACATTTGGGACCCACGAGTAAAAAGCCTATCCAAGGTGGTGTCAACTTAGTCAACAAACGATTCTGCCTACCAGCCGTTGGATTGACATCCAACATCCATCGTGTTTGTTCTATCTCTTGTCTTTTTCCTCCAGCTGTCCAAACCAAATCATACCGTCGGTCCCGCCTGCTCTCGTCTCACACTGCTGGTGATACGTCCATTTTGCATGATGCTTTTATGTTGATATTTATTGCATTATGGCCTGTTGTTACACATTATGGTACAATACTTATGCCTTTTCTCTCTTATTTTACAAGGTTTACACAAAGAGGGAGAATGCCAGCAGCTGGAATTCTGGACCGGAAAGGAGCAAATATGAGAGACCTATTCTGCACAACTCCAAAAGTCCTGAAAATTTACGGAGAATTATTTTGGAATATATAAGAATTATTAGGCAAAGAAAATACCAGAGGGAACCCACCAGGTGGCCAGAAGCCTGGGGGCGTGCCCTACCCCCTGGGCGCGCCCCTAGGGCTTGTGGGCCCCCTAGCAGGTCTCCGGTGTCCATCTTCTGCTATATGAAGGGTTTTTACCTGGAAAAAATCATAAGGAAGCTTTCGGGACGAAGCGCCACCGTCTCGAGGCGAAACCTGGGTAGAAGCAATCTAGGGCTCCGGTGGAGCTGTTCTGCCGGGGAAACTTCCCTCCCGGAGGGGGAAATCGAAGCCATCATCATCACCAATGATCCTCTCATCGAGAGGGGGTCAATCTCCATCAACATCTTCACCAGCACCATCTCCTCTCCAGACCCTAGTTCATCTCTTGTATTCAATCTTTGTCCCAAAACCTCAGATTGGTACCTGTGGGTTGCTAGTAGTGTTGATTACTCCTTGTAGTTGATGCTTGTTGGTTTATTCGGTGGAAGATCATATGTTTAGATCCTTAATGATATTCGATACCCCTCTGATCTTGAACATGAATATGCTTTGTGAGTAGTTACGTTTGTTCCTGAGGACATGGGAGAAGTCTTGTTATAAGTAATCATGTGAATTTGGCATTCGTTCGATATTTTGATGAGATGTATGTGGTTTTTCCTCTAGTGGTGTTATGTGAACGTCGACTACATGACACTTCACCATGATTTGGGCCTAAGGGAAGGCATTGGGAAGTAATAAGTAGATGATGGGTTGCTAGAGTGACAGAAGCTTAAACCCTAGTTTATGCATTGCTTCGTAAGGGGCTGCTTTGGATCCACATGTTTCATGCTATGGTTAGATTTATCTTAATTCTTCTTTCGTAGTTGCGGATGCTTGCGAGAGGGGTTAATCCTAAGTGGGAGGCTTGTCCAAGTAAGGACAACACCCAAGCACCGGTCCACCCAAATATCAAATTATCAAATTACCGACCGCGAATCATATGAGCTTGATGAAAACTAACTTGACAATAATTCCCATGTGTCCTCGGGAGCGCTTTGCTTTACATAAGAGTTCGTCCAGGCTTATCCTTTGCTACAAAAAGGATTGGGCCACCTTGCTACACCTTTGTTACGCTTGTTACTTGTTACCCGTTACGAATTATCTTATCACAAAACTATCTGTTACCGATAATTTCAGTGCTTGCACAGAGTACCTTGCTGAAAACCGCTTGTCATTTCCTTCTGCTCCTCGTTGGGTTCAACACTCTTACTTATCAAAAGGACTACTGTAGGATCGAAAGTAGGTCTAGAGGGGGGTGATTAGACTACTTGACCAAATAAAAGAGGCTATATATACCCCTCCACCCCCTTCTCCATCAGAGAGAGAGCCATCAGAACATGCCTACACTTCCACTACACATTTTCTGAGAGAGAACCACCTACTCATGTGTTGAGACCAAGACATTCCAATCCTACCACAAGAATCTTGATCTCTAGCCTTCCCCAAGTTGCTTTCCACTCAAATCATCTTTCCACCATAGCCAAATTTGTGTGAGAGAGTTGAGTGTTGGGGAGACTATCATTTGAAGCACAAGAGCAAGGAGCTCATCATTAACACACCGTCTATTACCTTTTGGAGAGTGGTGTCTCCTAGATTGGTTAGGTGTCGCTTGGGAGCCTCCGACAAATTGTGGAGTTGACCCAAGAAGTTTGTAAGGGCAAGGAGATCGCCTACTTCGTGAAGATCTACCCGAGTGAGGCAAGTCCTTCGTGGGCGATGGCCATGGTGGGATAGACAAGGTTGCTTCTTCGTGGACCCTTCGTGGGTGGAGCCCTCCGTGGACTCGCGCAACCGTTACCCTTCGTGGGTTGAAGTCTCCATCAACGTGGACGTACGATAGCACCACCTATCAGAACCATGCCAAAAATCTCTGTGTCTACATTGCGTTTGCCTTCTCCAAACCCTTCCCTTTACCTTCATATGCAATGTTTTACTTTCCACTACTACACTCTTAGAATTGCATGTGTAGGTTGATTTCTTGACTTGTGCTAAGTTGCTAAAATCTGCCAACACTTAAAATTGGGAAAAGGTTAGATTTTTATTTGGTCAAGTAGTCTAATCACCCCCCTCTAGACCTACTTTCGATCCTACAGTAGTCCTTTTGATAAGTAAGAGTGTCGAACCCAACGAGGAGCAGAAGGAAATGACAAGCGGTTTTCAGCAAGGTACTCTCTGCAAGCACTGAAATTATCGGTAACAGATAGTTTTGTGATAAGATAATTCGTAATGGGTAACAAGTAACAAATGTAACAAAGGTGCAGCAAGGTGGCCCAATCTTTTTTGTAGCAAAGGACAAGCCTGGACGAACTCTTATATAAAGCAAAGCGCTCCCGAGGTAACATGGGAATTATTGTCAAGTTAGTTTTCATCATGCTCATATGATTCGCGTTCGTTACTTTGATAATTTGATATGTGAATGGACCGGTGCTTGGGTGCTATCCTTACTTGGACAAGCCTCCCACTTATGATTAACCACTCTCGCAAGCATCCGTAACTATGAAAAAAGAATTAAGATAAATCTAACCATAGCATGAAACATATGGATCCAAATCAGCCCCTTACGAAGCAACGCATAAACTAGGGTTTAAGCTTCTATCACTCTAGCAACCCATCATCTACTTATTACTTCCCAATGCCTTCCCCTAGGCCCAAATCATGGTGAAGTGTCATGTAGTCGACGTTCACATAACACCACTAGAGGAAAGACAACATACATCTCATCAAAATATCGAACGAATACCAAATTCACATGATTACTTATAACAAGACTTCTCCCATGTCCTCAGGAACAAACGTAACTACTCACAAAGCATATTCATGTTCATAATCAGAGGGGTAATAAATATCATTAAGGATCTGAACATATGATCTTCCACCGAATAAACCAACTAGCATCAACTACAAGGAGTAATCAACACTACTAGAAACCCACAGGTACCAATCTAAGGTTTTGAGACAAAGATAGGATACAAGAGATGAACTAGGGTTTGAGAGGAGATGGTGCTGGTGAAGAAGTTGATGGAAATTGACCCCCTCTTGATGAGAGGATCATTGGTGATGACGATGGCTTCGATTTCCCCCTCCCGGAGGGAAGTTTCCTCGGCAGAACAGCTCCACCGGAGCCCAAGATTGGTTCTGCCCAGGTTCCGCCTCGAGACGGCGGCGCTTCGTCCCGAAAGCTTCCTTTTGATTTTTTTTCCAGGTCAAAACCCTCCATATAGCAGAAGATGGGCACCGGAGACCTGCCAGGGGGCCCACTGGCCCTAGGGGCGCGCCCCCCAGGCTTGTGGCCACCTGGTGGGTCCCCTCTGGTATTTTCTTCGCCCAATATTTTTTATATATTCCAAAATAATTCTCCGTAAATTTTCAGGACTTTTGGAGTTGTGCAGAATAGGTCTCTCAGATTTTCTCCTTTCCGGTCTAGAATTCCAGCTGCCGGCATTCTCCCTCTTTGTGTAAACCTTGTAAAATAAGAGAGAAAAGGCATAAGTATTGTACCATAATGTGTAATAACAACCCATAATGCAATAAATATCAATATAAAAGCATGATGCAAAATGGACGTATCAACTCCCCCAAGCTTAGACCTCGCTTGTCCTCAAGCGGAAGTCGAAATCGATAATCATGTCCACATGTTTAGAGATAGAGGTGTCGATAGAAGAAAATACGGACATGAAGGCATCATGATCATCTTTAGAACAGCAACATATTTTGTCATATAATTTCTTATGCCAAAGTAACAATTCATTCACAAGGTAAAGTATGGAACAAGAACTTTATTGAAAACTAACAAACTATTATTTCAGTCATTGGAGCAATTGCAATTTATCATAACGTAGGAAAGAGTCAATGTAAGAGCTTTTCAGCTAGTTCACATACTCAACTATCATTTAGTCTTTCATAATTGCTAACACTCACGTGATACTTATGAGATCAAAGTTTCAATCGGACACAGAGAAAGATAAGGGCTTATGGTTTCGCCTCCCAACCTTTTACCTCAAGGGTAATGTCAACAATAATAGTTTATGAATATCTACATCCGAGTGGATATATATATCTGGATCTTCCCCAACATATAGTGCTTGCCAAAAAGAAAAAGTGTAAAAATAATAGGTGATGATCACCATGACTCTTGCATTAAGGTAGAGGGTAAATAAAAGATAGGCCCTTCGCAGAGGGAAGCAAAGGTTGTCATGCACTTTTATGGTTGGATGCACAAAATCTTAATGCGAAAGAACGTCACTTTATATTGCCGCTTGTGATAAAGAACTTTATTATGCAGTCTGTTGCTTTCATTTCTTCCATATCACAAGTTCATATAAAGCTTATTTTCCTCACACTAATAGATCATACATATTTAGAGAGCAATTTTTATTGCTTGCACCGATGACAACTTACTTGAAGGATCTTACTCAATCCATAGGTAGGTATGGTGGACTCTCGTGGCAAAACTGGGTTAAGGGATTTTGGATGCACAAGTAGTATCTCTATTTGGTGCAAAAAAATTGGCTAGCATGGGATGAGAAGCAAGCTCAACATGTTGGAGGATCCATGACAATATTACTTCTATTCGGATATAAAGAAACATAACCCATTAAGTTGTCTTCCTTGTCCAACATCAACCTTTTAGCATATAATATTTTAATGAGTGCTCACAATCACAAAAGATGTCAGGATAGTATATCTATATGTGAGACCTCTCTTTCTTTATTACTTCCTATTAATTGCAACAATGACCAAAACTATGTTTGTCAACTCCCAACAAATTTCGTGCGACATACTTCTTATATGTGAAGTCATCACTTCCCATAAGATCATTATATAATCTTTTTATTTCTTTTATTCTTTTTCTCAAGATCATAGCAAGAAAGCAAAGCCCTCAACTCAAAACTAATCTTTATTATATAACTCTCAGACTCGATTACATAGAGGGAACACAAAGCAAAACTCAAAGCTAGATCATACTAAAACTTTATTCTACTAAATCGAGATATAACCAAAAGGATCGAACTAAGAAAAACGATAAAGGTAAAGATGTGATGGTGATACGATACCGGGGCACCTCCCCCAAGCTTGGCAATTGCCAAGGGGAGTGCCCATACCCATGTATTTAATTCTCTTTCTTCGGAGGTGGTGATGATGGAGTTGTTGATGATGAAAGAATCTTATCCTCCGTCTTCAAAGGCATAGGTTCACCATCGTAAAAATATGAACGAGTCTCCGGGATCCTCAAATCTGCAGCCAAACTCATCCTCTTAAATCCGTATTCATACTCACAGTTCTGGTTTTGCAGGTCATAGATCTGGGCTTGGAGATGCTCGATTTTCTCATGAAGCTTGAAGATGGCCTCTCCAATGTTCTTGGCATCCAGCTTGTGGTCACGGGTAAATTCCGTGATCATGGAGTGATTGGAGTTGAGTCCGCATTCCATCATCCCTTGGCACTTGAAGACTTGCTGCTCCATTGCTTCGAGCCTTGTCTCCATGCTTCTGGTCCTCTTTGGCCCTTGAACATCGCGGATGTGCAGCACACCCTCACGCATCTCAATAGTTTGCGGGTGTTGCAGCACCTCCGCGAGGTAGGGGTTGATGACCTTCTCGAAGAACTTGTCCTTCGGAGCACTTGGGGACGTCATAGCGATCTAGATCTGTCAGAAAAACAGCTCGAAACAAGAACAAAGGATTTTGTCGTGGTACGGTGGTCAAAACCTTCGGAAGATTATATAATGAATTTTTACTGACCAAAAGGAGTGTACTACAAGAAAATGGAGTCCGGAAGGCACACGAGGTGGCCACAAGCCTCGGAGGCACGCCCAGGGGGGTAGGGCGCGCCCCCAAGGCTTGTCGCCTCCTCGTGCACTTTTCGGACTACTTTTTATTTTCCTAATTTTTTAAATATTCCAAAACGGAGTAAAATTGCCATTGGAAAAGTTTTGGAGTCGGTTTACTTACCGTACCACATACCTATTCCTTTTCAGAGTCTGAAACGTTCTGGTAGGTCTCCCTTATGTACTCCTCCGGTGTTATGGTATTAATAATATTGGTCTCAACATTTATGGGAGTACCTGAGATATAATGTTTGATTCTTTGCCCATTTACCACCTTCGAGTTAGTGCCTTCGGCGTTGTTGATTTTGATGGCACCGGAACGATAAACTTCCTCAATAATGTAAGGGCCCTCCCATTTAGAGAGAAGCTTTCCAGCAAAAAATCTTAAACGAGAATTGTATAGCAAGACATGGTCACCTACATTAAATTCACATTTTTGTATCCTTTTATCATGCCATCTTTTAACTTTCTCTTTAAACAATTTGGCATTCTCATAGGCTTGGGTTCTCCATTCATCAAGATAGGTAATGTCAAATAACCTCTTCTCACCGGCAAGTTTGAAATCATAGTTGAGCTCTTTAATTTCCCAATAAGCTTTATGTTCTAGTTCGAGAAGTAAGTGACATGCTTTTCCATAGACCATTTTATATGGAGACATACCCATAGGGTTTTTATAAGCAGTTCTATAAGCCCATAATGCATCATCAAGTTTCTTAGACCAATTCTTTCTGGATCTATTAACAGTCTTTTGTAAAATCAACTTTATTTCTCGATTACTCAATTCTACTTGACCACTAGACTGAGGATGATATGGAGATGCAATTCTATGGTTAACATCATATTTAGCAAGCAATTTATGGAATGCACCATGAATAAAGTGTGAACCACCATCAGTCATTAAATATCTAGGGACTCCAAACCTCAGAAAAATAACTTCTTTAAGCATTTTAATGGAGGTGTTATGATCAACACTACTAGTTGGAATAGCTTCTACCCACTTAGTAACATAATCAACAGCAACCAAAATATATGTATACCCATTAGAGGAAGGAAAAGGTCCCATATAATCAAATCCCTAAACATCAAATGGTTCAATAACAAGTGAATAATTCATAGGCATTTCCTGACGTCTACTAATATTACCAATTCTTTGACATTCATCACAAGACAAGACAAACTTACGAGCATCCTTAAAAAGAGTAGGCCAATAAAAACCATATTGCAATACCTTGTGTGCAGTTCTATCTCCAGCATGGTGCCCTCCGTAGGCCTCAGAGTGACACTTGCGTAGGATCTGTTCCTGTTCATGCTCAGGTACACAATGTCTAATAACACCATCTACTCCTTTATAAAGCTGTGGGTCATCCTAGAAGTAATGTCTTAAATGATAGAAAAACTTTTTCTTTTGTTGGTATGTGAAGCTAGGTGGTATAAATTTAGCAACAATATAATTGGCATAATCAGCATACCATGGAGTACTACGAGAAGCATTTATGACAGCTAATTATTCATCAGGAAAGCTATCATCAGTAGGTAGTGGGTCATCAAGAACATTTTCTAACCTAGACAAGTTGTCTGCTACGGGGTTCTCAGCTCCCTTTCTATCAATAATATGCACATCAAATTCTTGCAGCAAGATAACCCATCTAATAAGTCTAGGTTTAGCATCTTTCTTTTCCATAAGGTATTTAATAGCAGCATGGTCGGTGTGAACAGTTACTTTGGAATCAACAATATAAGATCTGAACTTATCACAAGAAAAGACAACTGCTAAAAATTCTTTTTCAGTAGTAGCATAATTTCTTTGAGCACTGTCTAGAGTTTTACTAGCATAATGGATAACATTTAATTTCTTATCAACTCTTTATCCTAGAATAGCACCAACAACATAATCACTAGCATCACACATAATTTCAAAGGGTAGGTTCCATCAGGTGGTTGAACAATAGGTGCAAAAATCAAGGCTTTCTTAAGTATTTGAAATGCTTCTACACAATCATCATTAAAAATAAATGGAACATCTTTTTGCAAGAGATTAGTGAGAGGCCTAGAAATTTTAGAGAAGTCTTTAATAAACCTCCTATAGAAACCAGCATGACCAAGGAAACTTCTTATACCTTTGATATCTTTAGGACACGACATCTTTTCAATGGCATCAACTTTAGCTTTATCAACTTCAATACCTCTTTCAGAAATTTTATGCCCCAAGACAATACCTTCATTAACCATAAAGTGGCACTTCTACCAATTCAAGACAAGATTAGTTTCTTCACATCTCTGCAAAACTTGATCAAGGTTGCTTAAGCAATCATCAAAAGAAGTTCCATAAACGGAGAAATCATCCATGAAAACCTCAACAATCTTTTCACAAAAGTAAGAGAATATAGCAGTCATACATCTTTGAAAAGTAGCAGGTGCATTACATAAACCAAAAGGCATACTTATATAAGCAAAGGTACTGAAAGGGCAAGTAAAAGTAGTTTTTTCTTGATCCTCTTGTGACACGGGTATCTGGGATAAACCAGAGTAACCATCTAGAAAGCAAAAGTGTGTATGTTTGGATAGTCTTTCTAGCATTTGTTCAATAAATGGTAGAGGATAATGATCTTTCCTAGTAGCTTTGTTCAACTTTCTAAAATCAATAACCATTCTATAACTTGTGACAATTCTTTATGGAATCAATTCATTTTTATCATTAGGAACAACAGTAATACCTCCCTTCTTGGGGACACAATGAACAGGACTTACCCATCTACTATCAGCAACATGATAAATTATACCTGCTTCCAGAAGCTTTATTATTTCATTTCTTACCACTTCTTTCATTTTAGGATTCAACCGTCGCTGGTGATAAACAACTGGTTTAGCATCGGGTTCCATATTAATTTTGTGCTGACATAGAGTGGGACTAATGCCCTTAAGATCATCTAGAGTATATCCAATAGTTGCACGGTGCTTCTTCAGAATTTTCAGTAATTTCTTTTCTTCATGCTCTGAAAGGTTACCACTAATAATAATAGGATATATCTTTTTCTCATCAAGATAAGCATGTTTCAGAGTATCAGGTAATTGTTTAAGATCGAACACAGGATCACTCTTGGGTGGTAAAGGATCTCCAAGAGTCTCAACAGGCAAATTGTGTTTCAAAACAGGCATCTGTTTAAAGAAAATCTCATCTAATTCCTTTCTTTCATTTATGAACATATCATTTTCATGGTCTAGCAAATATTGTTCTAAAGGATCAGTAGGAGGCACAACAATAGAAGCAAGACCAATAATTTCATCTTTACTAGGCAATTCTTTATCATGGGGTTGTCTACGAAATTTGGAGAAATTAAACTCATGAGGCACATCCCCAAAGCTTACAGTAACAGTTTCTTTCTCACAATCTATTTTGGCATTAACAGTGTTCAAGAAAGGTCTACCAAATATAATGGGATAAAAATCATCTTGTGGGGACCCAAGAACTAGAAAATCAGTAGGGTATTTTATTTTCCCACACAAGACTTCAACATCTCTAACAATTCCAATTGGTAAAATAGTATCCCTATTGGCAAGCTTAATAGTGACATCAATATCTTCTATTTCAGCAGGTGCAATATCATTCATAATTTCTTGATATAAAGTAAAGGGAATTGCCCTCACACTAGCACCCAAATCACATAAGCCATGATAACAATGATCTCCAATTTTAACAGAAACAACAGGCATGCCAACAACAGGTCTATGTTTTTCTTTATCATCAGGTCTAGCAATTCTAGCTGCTTCATCACATAAGTAAATAACATGCCCATCAATATTATCAACCAAGAGATCTTTAACCATAGCAATACTAGATTCAACAATAATTTGTTCAGGAGGTGTAGGTGTTCTATTATAACTCTTACGAACTACAGCTGAAGCTTTAGCATGTTCCTTTATCCTAACAGGGAAAGGTGGTTTCTCAACATAAGCAGTAGGAACAATAGGATCAACATTATAAGTAATAGTTTCCTCTTCAGCTTTAATAGGTTCTACCATTTTCACTTCAATGGGAGGATGATATTTAAACCACTTCTCCTTAGGGAGATCAACATGAGTAGAAAATGATTCACAGAAAGAAGCTACTATCTCAAAGTCAAGTCCATATTTAGTGCTAAATTCACGAAAAGCATCGGTATCCATAAAAGATTTAACACAATCAAACTTAAGGTTTATACCTGACTCTTTACCTTTGTCAAGTTCCCAATCTTCAGAGTTGCATTTAATTCTTTCCAATAAATCCCATTTGAATTCAATAGTCTTGTTCATAAAAGAACCAGTACAAGAAGTATCGAGCATGGATTGATCATTACAAGAAAGCCGAGCATAAAAATTCTGAATAATAATTTCTCTTGAGAGCTCATGATTGGGGCATGAATATAACATTGACTTAAGCCTCCCCCAAGCTGGAGCAATACTTTCTCCTTCACGAGGCCAAAAATTATAAATATAATTTTGATCACGATGAACTAGATGCATAGGATAAAACTTCTAATGAAATTCCAGTTTCAATCGGTTGTAATTCCAAGTCCCAATATCATCACATAGCCTATACCATGTCAATGCCTTCTCCTTCAAAGATAAAGGGAAGACCTTCTTCTTGACTTCATCCTCGGGCAAACCTGCAAGCTTAAATAATCGACAAACTTCATCCACATCGATTAGATGCAAATCAGGATGTAGAGTTCCATCTCCTGCATAAGGATTAGCTAGCAGTTTCTCTATCATACCTGAAGGAATTTCATAATAAATATTTTCAGTAGGTGCAGTAGGTTGAGGGGAAACTCTTTGATCTTCCGGTCGGGGTGAAGATACCCCAAACAAACCCCTCAAAGGATGGTGTTCCATAGTAACAAGTGATAGTAAATTTCAGCACACTATATCAATTTTTCCTTACCAAATTCCACTTACCAAAGGCGCCAGAAAAGAGTCTTGATGACCCACAAGTATAGGGGATCTATCGTAGTCCTTTTGATAAGTAAGAGAGTCAAACCCAACGAGGAGCAGAAGGAAATGACAAGCGGTTTTCAGCAAGGTATTCTCTGCAAGCACTGAAATTATCGGTAACCGATAGTTTTGTGATAAGATAATTAGTAACGGGTAACAAGTAACAAATGTAACAAAGGTGCAGCAAGGTGGCCCAATCCTTTTTGTAGCAAAGGACAAGCCTGGACGAACTCTTATATAAAGCAAAGCGCTCCCGAGGACACATGGGAATTATTGTCAAGTTAGTGTTCATCATGCTCATATGATTCGCGTTCGTTACTTTGATAATTTGATATGTGGGTGGACCGGTGCTTGGGTGCTGTCCTTACTTGGACAAGCCTCCCACTTATGATTAACCACTCTCGCAAGCATCCGCAACTACGAAAGAAGAATTAAGATAAATCTAACCATAGCATGAAACATATGGATCCAAATCAGCCCCTTACGAAGCAACGCATAAACTAGGGTTTAAGCTTCTGTCACTCTAGCAACCCATCATCTACTTATTACTTCCCAATGCCTTCCCCTATGCCCAAATCATGGTGAAGTGCCATGTAGTCGACGTTCACATAACACCACTAGAGGAAAGACAACATACATCTCATCAAAATATCGAACGAATACCAAATTCACATGATTACTTATAACAAGATTTCTCCCATGTCCTTAGGAACAAACGTAACTACTCACAAAGCATATTCATGTTCATAATCAGAGGGCTAATAATTATCATTAAGGATCTGAACATATGATCTTCCACCGAATAAACCAACTAGAATCAACTACAAGGAGTAATCAACATTACTAGCAACCCACAGGTACCAATCTGAGGTTTTGAGACAAAGATCGGATACAAGAGATGAACTAGGGTTTGAGAGGAGATGGTGCTGGTGAAGATGTTGATGGACATTGACCCCCTCTCGATGAGAGGATCGTTGGTGATGACGATGGCTTCGATTTCCCCATCCCGGAGGAAAGTTTCCCCGGCAGAACAGCTCCACCGGAGCCCTAGATTGCTTCTGCCCAGGTTCCGCCTCGCGACGGCGGCGCTTCGTCCCGAAAGCTTCCTTCTGATTTTTTTTCAGGTCAAAACCCTCCATATAGCAAAAGATGGGCACCGGAGACCTGCCAGGGGGCCCACAAGCCCTAGTTGCGCGCCCAGGGGGTAGGGCGCGCCCCCCAGGTTTGTGGCCACCTAATGGGTCCCCTCTGGTATTTTCTTTGCCCAATATTTTTTATATATTCCAAAATAATTCTCCGTAAATTTTCAGGACTTTTGGAGTTGTGCAGAATAGGTCTCTCAGATTTGCTCCTTTCCGGTCTAGAATTCCAGCTGCCGGCATTCTCCCTCTTTGTGTAAACCTTGTAAAATAAGAGAGAAAATGCATAAGTATTGTACCATAATGTGTAATAACAGCCATAATGCAATAAATATCAATATAAAAGCATGATGCAAAATGGACGTATCAACCTACTAAACCTACTGAAACTATTTATTATGAAATTCCTTCGGGTATGATAGAGAAACTGCTAGCTAATCCTTATGCAGGGGATGGAACACTACATCCTGATATGCATCTGATCTATGTGGATGAAGTTTGTGGATTATTTAAACTTGCAGGTTTTCCCGAGGATGAAGTCAAGAAGAAGGTCTTCCCTTTATCTTTGAAGGAGAAGGCATTGACATGGTATAAGCTATGCGATGATATTGGGACTTGGAATTACAACCGATTGAAATTGGAATTTCATCAGAAGTTTTATCCTATGCATCTGGTTCATCATGATCGAAATTATATATATAATTTTTGGCCTCGTGAAGTAGAAAGTATGGCTCAAGCTTGGGGGAGGCTTAAGTCAATTTTATATTCATGCCGCAATCATGAGCTCTCAAGAGAAATTATTATTTAGAACTTTTATGCTCGGCTTTCTCGGAATGATCAATCCATGCTCGATACTTCTTGCACTCGTTCTTTTATGAAGAAGACTATTGAATTCAAATGGGATCTCTTGGAAAGAATTAAACGCAACTCTGAATATTGGGAGCTCAATGAAGGTAAGGAGTCAAATATAAACCTAAAGTTTGATTGTGTTAAATCTTTTATGGATACCGATGCTTTTCATGAATTTAGCACTAAGTATGGACTTGACTATGAGATAGTAGCTTCTTTCTGTGAATCTTTTGCTACTCATGTTGATCTCCCTAAGGAGAAGTGGTTTAAATATCATCCTCCCATTGAAGTAAAGATAGTAGAACCTATTAAAGCTGAAGAGGAAACTATTACTTATAATGTTGATCTTGTTATTCCTACTGTTTATATTGAGAAACCACCTTTCCCTGTTAGGATCAAAGAACATGCTAAAGCTTCGGCTGTGGTTCGTAAGAGTTATACTAGAACACCTACACACCTTGAACAAATTAAAGCAGAACCTAGTATTGCTATGGTTAAAGATCTCTTGGTCGATGATATTGATGGGCATGTTATTTATTTCGGTGATGAAGCTGCTAGAATTGCTAAACCCGATGAAAAAGATAAAACATAGACCTGTTGTTGGCATGCCTGTTGTTTCTGTTAAAATAGGAGATCATTGTTACCATGGCTTATGTGATTTGGGTACTAGTGTGAGTGCAATTCCCTTTACTTTATACCAAGAAATTATGAATGATATTGCACCTGCTGAAATAGAAGATATTGATGTTACTATTAAGCTTGCTAATAGAGATACTATGTCACCAATTGGGATTGTTAGAGATGTTGAAGTCTTGTGTGGGAAAATAAAATACCCTACTGATTTTATAGTTCTTGGTTCCCCACAAGATGATTTTTGTCCCATTATATTTGGTAGACCTTTCTTGAACACCGTTAATGCTAAAATAGATTGTGAGAAAGAAACTGTTAGTGTAAGTTTCGGGGATGTGTCTCATGAGTTTAATTTCTCCAAATTTCGTAGACAACCCCATGATAAAGAATTGCCTAATAAAGATTAAATTATTGGTCTTGCTTCTATTGTCGTGCCTCCTACTGATCCTTTAGAACAATATTTGCTAGACCATGAAAATGATATGTTCATGAATGCAAGAAAGGAATTAGACGAGATTTTGGTTAAACAAATGCATGTTTTGAAACACAATTTGCCTGTTGAGACTCTTGGAGATCCTCTACCACCCAAGAGTGATTCTGTGTTTGATCTTAAACAATTACCTGATACTTTGTAATATGCTTATCTCGATGAGAAAAAGATATATCCTGTTATTATTAGTCCTAACCTTTCAGAGCATGAGGAAAAGAAATTATTGAAAACTCTAAGGAAGCACTGTGCAACTATCGGATATACTCTGGATGATCTTAAGGGCATTAGTCCCACTCTATGTCAGCACAAAATTAATATGGAACCTGATGCTAAACCAGTTGTTGATCATTAGCGACGGTTGAATCCAAAAATGAAAGAAGTGGTAAGAAATGAAATATTAAAGCTTATGGAAGCAGGTATAATCTATCCTATTGCTGATAGTAGATGGGTAAGTCCTGTTCATTGTGTCCCTAAGAAGGGAGGTATTACCGTTGTTCCTAATGATAAAAATGAGTTGATTCCGCAAAGAATTGTCACAGGTTATAGAATGGTAATTGATTTTAGAAAATTAAACAAAGCTACTAGGAAAGATCATTATCCTTTACCTTTCATTGATCAAATGCTAGAAAGACTATCAAAACATACACACTTCTGCTTTCTAGATGGTTATTCTGGTTTTTCCCAAATACCTGTGCCACAAGAGGATCAAGAAAAAACTACTTTTACTTGCCCTTTTGATACCTTTGCTTATAGATGTATGCCTTTTGGTTTATGTAATGCACCCGCTACCTTTCAAAGATGTATGACTGCTATATTCTCTGACTTTTGTGAAAAGATTGTTGAGGTTTTCATGGATGATTTCTCCGTTTACGGAACTTCTTTTGATGATTGCTTAAGCAACCTTGATCGAGTTTTGTAGAGATCTGAAGAAACTAATCTTGCCTTGAATTGGGAGAAGTGTCACTTTATGGTTAATGAAGGTATTGTCTTGGGGCATAAAATCTCCGAAAGAGGTATTGAAGTTGATAAAGCTAAAGTTGATGCTATTGAAAAAATGCCGTGTCCTAAAGATATCAAAGGTATAAGAAGTTTCCTTGGTCATGCTGGTTTCTATAGGAGATTTATTAAAGACTTCCCTAAAATTCCTAGGCCTCTTACTAATCTCTTGCAAAAAGATGTTCCATTTTTTTATGAAGATTGTGTAGAAGCATTTGAAATACTTAAGAAAGCCTTAATTTCTGCACCTATTGTTCAACCTCCTGATTGGAACCTACCCTTTGAAATTATGTGTGATGCTAGTGATTATGCTATTGGTGCTGTTCTAGGACAAAGAGTTGATAAGAAATTAAATGTTATCCATTATGCTAGTAAAACTCTAGACAGTGCTCAAAGGAATTATGCTACTACTAAAAAAGAATTTTTAGCAGTTGTATTTGCTTGTGACTAGTTCAGATCTTATATTGTTAATTCCAAAGTAACTGTTCACACCGATCATGCTGCTATTAAATATCTTATGGAAAAGAAAGATGCTAAACCTAGACTTATTAGATGGGTTCTCTTGCTGCAAGAATTTGATTTACATATTATTGATAGAAAGGGAGCTGAGAAGCCCGTAGCAGATAACTTGTCTAGGTTAGAAAATATTCTTGATGACCCACTACCTATTGATGATAGCTTTCCTGATGAACAATTAGCTGTCATAAATGCTTCTCGTAGTACTCCATGGTATGCAGACTATGCTAATTATATTGTTGCTAAATTTATACCACCTACTTTCACATACCAACAAAAAAAAGTTTTTCTATGATTTAAGACATTACTTCTGGGATGACCCACACCTTTATAAAGGAGTAGATGGTGTTATTAGATGTTGTGTACCTGAGCATGAACAGGAACAGATCCTACGCAAGTGTCACTCCGAGGCCTACGGAGGACAC
The DNA here is from genome assembly GCA_011799875.1 of Thinopyrum elongatum. NCBI lineage: Eukaryota > Viridiplantae > Streptophyta > Magnoliopsida > Poales > Poaceae > Thinopyrum > Thinopyrum elongatum. Next base: position 517,892,252 of record CM022303.1, read on the forward strand.
CATGCTGGTGATAGAAGTGCACACAAGGTATGACAATCTGGTTTTTATTGGCCTACTCTTTTTAAGGATGCTCGTAAGTTTGTCTTGTCTTGTGATGAATGTCAAAGAATTGGTAATATTAGTAGATGCCAGGAAATGCCTATGAATTATTCACTTGTTATTGAACCATTTGATGTTTGGGGATTTGATTATATGGGACCTTTTCCTTCCTCCAATGGGTATACACATATTTTGGTTGCTGTTGATTATGTTACTAAGTGGGTAGAAGCTATTCCAACTAGTAGTGCTGATCATAACACCTCCATTAAAATGCTTAAAGAAGTTATTTTCCCGAGGTTTGGAGTCCCTAGATATTTAATGACTGATGGTGGTTCACACTTTATTCATGGTGCTTTTCGTAAATTGCTTGCTAAGTATGATGTTAACCATAGAATTGCATCTCCATATCACCCTCAGTCTAGTGGTCAAGTAGAGTTAAATAACCAAGAAATAAAGTTGATCTTGCAAAAGGCTGTTAATAGATCCAGAAACAATTGGTGTAAAAAACTTGATGATGCACTATGGGCTTAGAACTGCTTATAAGAATCCTATGGGTATGTCTCCATATAAAATGGTTTATGGAAAAGCATGTCACTTACCTCTCGAACTAGAACATAAAGCTTATTGGGCAATTAAAGAGCTCAACTATGATTTCAAACTTGCCGGTGAGAAGAGGTTATTTGACATTGGCTCACTTGATGAATGGAGATCCCAAGCCTATGAGAATGCCAAATTGTTTAAAGAAAAAGTTAAAAGATGGCATCACAAGAGGACACAAAAGCGTGAATTTAATGTAGGTGACCATGTCTTGCTATACAATTCTCGTTTAAGATTTTTTGCAGGAAAGCTTCTATCTAAATGGTAAGGGCCTTACATTATCGAGGAAGTTTATCGTTCCGGCGCCATCAAGATCAACAACGCCGAAGGCAATAACCCGAAGGTGGTAAACGGGCAAAGAATCAAACATTTTTTCTCAGGTACTCCCATAAATGTTGAAACCAATATTATTAATACCATAACACTGAAGGAGTACCTAAGGGATATCTACCATAACGCTCCAGACTCCGAAAAGGAATAGGTATGTGATACGGTAAGTAAACTGACTTCAAAAAATTTCCAAAAGCAATTTTACTCCGTTTTGGAATATTTAAAACTTTTGGAAAATAAAAAGTAGTCCAAAAAGTGCATGAGGAGGCGACAAGCCTTGGGGGCGGGCCCTACCCCCCCTGGGCGCGCCTCCCAAGCTTGTGGCCACCTCGTGTGCCCTCCGGACTTCATTTTCTTGCAGTACACTTCTTTTGGTTGGTAAAAATTCATTATACAATCTCCCAAAGGTTTTGACCACCGTACCACGGCAATATCCTCTGTTATTGTTTCGAGCTGTTTTTCCTGACAAATCTAGATCGCCATGACATCTCCAAGCGCCCCCAAGGACAATTTTTTTTGAGAAGGTCATCAACCCTTACCTTGCAGAGGTGCTGCAACACCCTCAAACCATCGAGATACATGAGGGGGTGCTTCACATCCATGATGTTCAAGGGCCAAGGAGGACTGGAAGCGTGGAGTCCAGGCTCGAAGCGGTGGAGCAAGAGGTGTTCAAGTGCAAAGGGATGGTGGAGCGCGGGCTCAACGCCAATCACTCCATGTTCACGGATTTTACCCGTGACCACAAGCTAGATGCTAGTGAGATTGGGAAGGCCATCTTCAAGCTTCATGAGAAAAAATGAGCATCTCCAAGCCCAGATCTATGATCTGCAGAACCAGAACTGTGAGTATGAATATAGATTTAAGAGGATGAGTTTGGCTGCAGATTTGTGGATTCCGGAGACTCGTTCATCTTTCTGTGATAGTGAACCTATGCCCTGGAAGATGGAGGACAAGCCCACAACATCATCAACTCCATCATCACCACCTCCGAAGAAAGAGACCTAAGTACATGGGTATGGGCACTCCCCTTGGCTAGTGCCAAGCTTGGGGGAGGTGCCCCGGTATCGTATCACCATCACATCTTTACCTTTATCATTTTTCTTAGTTTGATCCTTTTGGTTATATCTTGGTTTAGTAGAATAAAGTTTTAGTATGATCTAGCTTTGAGTTTTGCTTTGTGTTCCCTCTATGTAATCGAGTCCAAGAGTTATATAATAAATATTAGTTTTGAGTTGAGGGCTTTGCTTTCTTGCTATGATCTTGAGTAAAAGAAATAAAGAATAAAAGAAATAAAAAGATTATATAATGATCTAATGGGAAGTGATGACTTCACATATAAGAAGTATGTCGCATGAAATTTGTTGGGAGTTGACAAACATAGTTTTGGTCATTGTTGCAATTAATAGGAAGTAATAAAGAAATAGAGGTCTCACATATAAATACACTATCTTGGACATCTTTTGTGATTGTGAGCACTCATTAAAATATTATATGCTAAAAGGTTGATGTTGGACAAGGAAGACAACATAATGGGTTATGTTTTTTTATATCCAAATATAAGTTATATTGTCATGGATCCTCCAACATGTTGAGCTTGCTTCTCACCCCATGCTAGCCAAATCTTTTGTACCAAGTAGAGTTACTACTTGTGCATCCAAAATCCCTTAACTCAGTTTTGCCATGAGAGTCAACCATACCTACCTATGGATTGAGTAAGATCCTTCAAGTAAGTTGTCATCGATGCAAGCAATAAAAATTGCTCTCTAAATATGTATGATATTTTAGTGTGAGGAAAATAAGCATTATACGAACTTGTGATATGGAAGAAATAAAAGCGACGGACTGCATAATAAAGTTCTTTATCACAAGCGGCAATATAAAGTGACATTCTTTTGCATTAAGATTTTGTGCATCCAACCATAAAAGCGCATGACAACCTCTGCTTCCCTCTGCGAAGGGCCTATCTTTTATTTACCTTCTACCTTTATACAAGAGTCATGGTGATCATCACCTCTTCTTTTTATACTTTTTCTTTTTGGCAAGCACTATATGTTGGGGGAAGATCCAGGTATATATATGCACTCGGATGTAGATATTCATAAACTATTATTGTTGACGTTACCCTTGAGGTAAAAGCTTGGGAGGTGAAGTTATAAGCCCCTATCTTTGTTTGTGTCCGATTGAGGCTTTGATCTCATAAGTATCGCGTGAGTGTTAGCAATTGTGAAAGACTAAAAGATGGTTGAGTATGTGAAACTTGCTATATGAAAGCTCTTGCATTGACTCTTTCCGATGTTATGATAAATTGCAATTGTTTCAATGACCAAGATCATAGTTTGTTGGTTTTCAATAAAGTTCTTAATTCGTACTTTACCTTGTGAACGAATTGTTATTTTTACATAAGAAATTATATGACAATATAAGTTGTTGTTCTAAGGATGATCATGATGCCCTCATGTCCATATTTTATTTTATCGACACCTCTATCTCTAAACATGTGGACATGATTATCGATTTCGGATTCCGCTTGAGGACAAGCGAGGTCTAAGCTTGGGGGAGTTGATACGTCCATTTTGCATCATGCTTTTATGTTGATATTTATTGCATTATGGGCTGTTGTTACACATTATGGTACAATACTTATGCCTTTTCTCTCTTATTTTACAAGGTTTGCACAAAGAGGGAGAATGCCGGCAGCTGGAATTCTGGACCGGAAAGGAGCAAATCTGTGAGACCTATTCTGCACAACTCCAAAAGTCCTGAAAATTTATGGAGAATTATTTTGGAGTATATAAGAATTAAGGGCGAAGAAAATACCAGAGGGGACCCACCAGGTGGCCACAAGCCTGAGGGGCGCGCCCTACCCCCCTGGGCGCGCCCCTAGGGCTTGTGGCCCCCCTAGCAGGTCTCCGGTGTCCATCTTCTGCTATATGAAGGGTTTTTACATAGAAAAAATCATAAGGAAGCTTTCAAGACGAAGCGCCGCCGTCTCGAGGTGGAACCTGGGAAGAACCAATCTAGGGCTCCGGCGGAGCTGTTCTGCCGGGGAAACTTCCCTCCGGGAGGGGGAAATCAAAGCCATCGTCATCACCAACGATCCTCTCATCGAGAGGGGTTCAATCTCCATCAACATCTTCACCAGCACCATCTCCTCTCCAAACCCTAGTTCATCTCTTGTATTCAATCTTTGTCTCAAAACCTCAGATTGGTACCTGTGGGTTGCTAGTAGTGTTGATTACTCCTTGTAGTTGATGCTAGTTGGTTTATTCGGTGGAAGATCATGTGTTCAGATCCTTAATGATATTCAATACCCCTATGATCTTGAACATGAATATGCTTTGTGAGTAGTTACGTTTGTTCCTGAGGACATGGGAGAAGTCTTGTTATAAGTAATCATGTGAATTTGGTATTCGTTCGATATTTTGATGAGATGTATGTTATCTTTCCTCTAGTGGTGTTATGTGAACGTCGACTACATGACACTTCACCATGATTTGGGCCTAGGGGGAGGCATTGGGAAGTAAAAAGTAGATGATGGGTTGCTAGAGTGACAGAAGCTTAAACCCTAGTTTATGCGTTGCTTCGTAAGGGGCTGCTTTGGATCCACATGTTTCATGCTATGGTTAGATTTATCTTAATTCTTCTTTCGTAGTTGCGGATGCTTGCGAGAGGGGTTAATCATAAGTGGGAGGCTTGTCCAAGTAAGGAAACACCCAAGCACCGGTCCACCCACATATCAAATTATCAAAGTAACGAACGTGAATCATATGAGCATGATGAAAACTAACTTGACAATAATTCCCATGTGTCCTCGGGAGCGCTTTGCTTTATATAAGAGTTCGTCCAGGCTTATCCTTTGCTACAAAAAGGATTGGGCCACCTTGCTGCACCTTTGTTACACTTGTTACTTGTTACCCGTTATGAATTATCTTATCACAAAACTATCGGTTACCGATAATTTCAGTGCTTGCAGAAAATACCTTGCTGAAAACCGCTTGTCATTTCCTTCTGCTTCTCGTTGGGTTCGACACTCTTACTTATCGAAAGGACTATGATAGATCCCCTATACTTGTGGGTCATCAGCTGGCTGCGCCTCCGCCGCCCTACCGTACGCTCAAACATTGGCCATTCCATCCCCTCTATTCCCCCACACGTCCTATTATTCTTCGGCGATGTCAGCCCCAACCCGCACCCGCACCCAAACTAGTCAACCCTCGTACTCCCCTCCGCCTGCGACTACACTGACGCATCTTCCACGTCTCCTGTTCATTCCCGTCTGAGGCCTCGCCTTCATCCTCCGCTTTGGTTCGCTCGCCGTGCGCGGTTGACCGCCGTCTGGCGTAGTCAGCATGGTCAATAACTGAGAGGAATCAATAGATGACTATACGTGGAGAGTATGACAGTAGGGACCCACCAGAGTCATGGCAGTACGCAAGCAAGTGCCTCGTTATTACAAGCAAAAAATGCTTCCTCCTAATTGTTTGACATGTGGGTCCCACACCACTGTCAATGTATAGTCAATAAATGAGAGAATTACACAACGAGCGGCTGACACCAGGGAACCGGCAGCTTGCATAGTTGTTTTTAGTTTTAGAGACGGAGGAGGGTATCAACGGGGCTGTGCGGGGGCTATGGCCCGTCTAGCCCAGGGTTTTATTTTATGTTTACCACATGACGAGCCAAGTTGTTTTTATTTTCTTTCTGAAAATGGCTAGCCCAGTTCTATTTTTTTACAGAATACCCAACCAAGGCCTACTTGCTTTTCTCAGCCCTGCTGGGCTACAAATCTTTCAAGACGACGAGGGATGTATTCGCTTGCCCAGAAAATGGGTTATAAGTAGTAAGAAATGGGCTGTAAATTTTAAAAACACAACAAACCGGCAATTAGTTTCAAATTTCTATTTTTAGGATTTTGAGATTTTAAATATCATTGATTTTTTTGCGGGAAAAATGAAGTTGGATTTTAAATTGATATAAATTTATTTTTCAAATTAGTTTGAATGTGACTCAAAATTTTGGGATTAAAAACAGTTCGGACCGCACCGAAATATGCCAAATTCCGTTGTATTTTTTAACCGTGGCCAGAATATGGGCTGTAATGCTACAAAAAGAATATGGGCTCCAAAAAATACTTAAGGATTAGAAAATGGGCTGTAAAGTATTATAAAGTATCCAAAGAGGGATGTAAGTTGAGAGGCCGATTGTAGGGGCCCACATGGTCCATGGCCGCACGCAAGTAAGTGCCTCCTTATTACGCGAACAAAAATGATTGCACCTCCTGACAGCTGGGACCCACCAGCTAGATCTTCGCACACAAGGAAGTGCCTCCTTATTCCGCGCAAGAAAAATGATTCCTCCCACTGCTAGCTGGGACCCACCAGATTTGATGGCTGACTTGTGGGCCTACTAAGTTGACGCGTACACAGGGCTTTGTCAACTTAGTCAAAAACGATTCTAGTAGCAGTGACCGTTGGATGTTAATCCAACGGCCATGCTGCTTCTTGAACCTCTGATCTTCTTGCTCCACCCGCCCAAACCAGCGCCGGCGGGACCGCCTGCTCCTACCTCTCGTGGCCGGCTGTGCTGCCACTGCTGGCCATGCCATCCCTCTACTCACCCATATCTCCTGTTATTCTCCAACGATGGCAGCCTCCACAGGCGAACCAGTCAACCCTCGTACTCCCCTTCGCGCGGGCATGCACTGCCGCGTCTTCCCCGGCTCCGTGTCGTTCCCTTCCTAGCCTCGCCGTCGTCCACCTCCTTGGTGCTCTTGGCACGGCGTGGTCAACGTGGTTAACAAATGATAGCCATCGGAAGACAACTGCACGCGGTGACGCTGACAGCTGGACCCACCAGCTACATCTTAGGACACAAGGAAGTGCCCTCCATATTATGCGCAAAAAAATGATTCCTCCGCCTGACAGCTGGGACCCACCAGCTATATCTTCGCACGTAAAGAAGTGCCTCCTTATCCTTCCTGACAGCTGGGACCCACCGGTCGAAGCGTACGTAGTGTTGTCTGTCTGGTCGCGAACGTGTACGTACATACTGGTTGATCGGTGTCTCTACAAGGATGAACCGTGGCCGAGCAAGCAGCGGCACATGTCATAGTACAGTCCGGTCCCTGCGTAGAAGTCCATGCAGTCCCGTTTAAATGGAGTACATGTACGTACATCCATGCTACAAAAAATATGGGCACATACGTACATACGGCCGGATTCTCGAACGTGTACTCGCGCATACGTATGGCCAGGGCTCATGTACATGGATAGGCAACAGACGGCAGCAACAGCCTCATATTCATCTGCAGCCAACCGGCTGGGTCGAAACGGAGGAAACAACGTCGTGTTCACCGGGAGCCAAGCGACTGGGTCGGAACCCGTCCTGTTCATCGGGAGCCAACTGGCTTGGACGGAACAGCCAAAACAGGGTCTGGCATACCGTAAAATGGAGGAAACGACCTTTTGTTCGACCGTGTACGGTCGAAAC